>JBBDGP010003313.1:230000-826784 GCA_037952835.1 Lithobates septentrionalis | reverse complement strand
CTCTCTCCCCCCTGTTCTCTCCCCCTCCCTCCCCCCTCTCTCCCCCCTCTCTCTCTCCCAGTGCTGGGACAAGGTCATTTGGTGCCCAGGGCGGAGATGGCAAACTGCGCCCCCCCCCCCCCCCCCGACCCCTGTTTTTCACAGATTTTCCCCGATGTGCACCTGCGGCGGCGCGCGGGGAGGAATTAAATAGGAGGACAAAAACTTTTATCTCAGATGTTTACACTTATACCCCTTTCACATTGGGGCACTTTGCAGGCGCTACTGCGCTAAAAACAGCACCTGCAAAACGCCCTGAAAGAGCCGCTACTGTGTCTCCAATGTGAAAGCCCCGAGAACTTTCACACTGGAGCGGTGCGCTGGCAGGACGGTAAAAAAAGTCCTGCTAGCAGCATCTTTGGAGTGAAGGAGTGGTGTGTAATGATGGTAAAGCAGCGCTAAAAATAGCTCAGTTTTACCACCGATGCCGCCCCTGCCCCAGTGTGAAAGGGGGCTTAAGGTTTTTAATGTAGAGCCTGGTGCAACTAATGCACAAAGGGCTTAATTAACTGTGACTGGTCACAAATGCATCAGTGAACAATGGCAATACATTAACCCCCCCCCCCCCCCATGCTGCATATTACAGAAATTAAAACTAGCATTGCTAATTAACCTCCCCTCAGCCTCCCCCCTCCCCCATTCATGTATTATTCTGCTGCAGATTAATAAATGAACTGTCTGAATACGATTGGGGGAGGGGGGGAGGCTGAGGGGATGTTAATTACCAATGCTACCTATTTTTTAATTTCTGTAATATGCAGCATGGGGGGGGGGGTAATGTATTGCCATTGGTCACTGATGCATCAGTGACCAGTGGCAGTACATTAACCCCCCCCCCCCCTCCCATGCTGCATATTACAGAAATTAAAAAATAGGTAGCATTGGTAATTAACCTCTCCTCAGCCTCCTCCCCTCCCCTCATCGGATTCAGACACTTTATTTTAATATCTGCAGATGGCATTGCATTTGTTATTATCTGTTTAGTGCTTACTTTTGTGTCTTGTCTTGTGTCCGTTGTGTGATATACACACTTTGTTGCAGAGGCGTAACTATAACCTTCAGGGCCCCAGTGCAAGAAACCATGAAGGGCCCCTGACCCGCACTATGATGGGGGAGGGGGGGGGGGTATTGTGAAAGAATGAGGGGCAGTATGACGGGGTATTTTGACAGGAGGGGGCAGTGTGACCAAAGAAGGGTATCTGGAAAGTGTGACCAGAGGGGGGAGTGTGATAAGAGGGGGCACTGTGAAAGAAGGGGGGCAGTGTGACAAGAAGGGGCAGTGTGACAGGAGGGGGCAGTATGACAGGGGGATATTGTGACAAGAGGGGGGCAGTGTGACAGGAAAAGGATACCTGGGAAGTATTACAAGAGGGGGGCAGTGTAATGAGGGAGCACTGTGAAAGGAGGGGGACTGTTTAACAAGAGGGGGGTAGATATGACAGAAGGGGGACAGTGTGTGGGGGGCACAGTGTGAGAGGGGACAGTGTGAGAGGGGACAGTGTGAGAGGGGACAGTGTGAGAGGGGACAGTGTGAGAGAGGGGACAGTGTGAGAGAGGGGACAGTGTGTGGGGGGACAGTGTGTGGGGGGACAGTGTGTGGGGGGACAGTGTGAGAGAGGACAGTGTGAGAGGGGACAGTGTGAGAGCGGACAGTGTGAGAGCGGACAGTGTGTGTGGGGGGGGCAGTGTGTGGGGGGACAGTGTGAGAGGGGGCAGTGTGAGAGGGGACAGTGTGTGGGGGGACAGTGTGAGAGGGGACAGTGTGTGCCCCCCACACACTGTGTGTGAGAGGGGACAGTGTGTGGGGGGACAGTGTGAGAGGGGACAGTGTGTGGGGGGACAGTGTGTGGGGGGACAGTGTGAGAGGGGACAGTGTGAGAGGGGACAGTGTGAGAGGGGACAGTGTGAGAGGGGACAGTGTGTGGGGGGACAGTGTGTGGGGGGACAGTGTGAGAGGGGACAGTGTGTGGGGGGACAGTGTGTGGGGGGACAGTGTGTGGGGGGACAGTGTGAGAGGGGACAGTGTGTGGGGGGACAGTGTGAGAGGGGACAGTGTGAGAGGGGACAGTGTGAGAGGGGACAGTGTGTGGGGGGACAGTGTGTGGGGGGACAGTGTGAGAGGGGACAGTGTGAGAGGGGACAGTGTGTGGGGGGACAGTGTGTGGGGGGACAGTGTGAGAGGGGACAGTGTGTGGGGGGACAGTGTGAGAGGGGACAGTGTGAGAGGGGACAGTGTGTGGGGGGACAGTGTGTGGGGGGACAGTGTGAGAGGGGACAGTGTGTGGGGGGACAGTGTGTGGGGGGACAGTGTGAGAGGGGACAGTGTGTGGGGGGACAGTGTGAGAGGGGGCAGTGTGTGGGGGGACAGTGTGAGAGGGGACAGTGTGTGGGGGGACAGTGTGTGGGGGGACAGTGTGAGAGGGGACAGTGTGAGAGGGGGCAGTGTGTGGGGGGACAGTGTGAGAGGGGACAGTGTGTGGGGGGACAGTGTGAGAGGGGACAGTGTGTGGGGGGACAGTGTGAGAGGGGACAGTGTGTGGGGGGACAGTGTGAGAGGGGACAGTGTGTGGGGGGACAGTGTGAGAGGGGACAGTGTGTGGGGGGACAGTGTGAGAGGGGACAGTGTGAGAGGGGACAGTGTGTGGGGGGACAGTGTGTGGGGGGACAGTGTGAGAGGGGACAGTGTGAGAGGGGACAGTGTGAGAGGGGACAGTGTGAGAGGGGACAGTGTGTGGGGGGACAGTGTGAGGGGGGACAGTGTGTGGGGGGACAGTGTGTGGGGGGACAGTGTGAGAGGGGACAGTGTGTGAGGGGACAGTGTGTGAGGGGACAGTGTGAGAGGGGACAGTGTGAGAGGGGACAGTGTGTGGGGGGACAGTGTGAGAGGGGACAGTGTGAGAGGGGACAGTGTGTGGGGGGACAGTGTGTGGGGGGACAGTGTGAGAGGGGACAGTGTGAGAGGGGACAGTGTGAGAGGGGACAGTGTGAGAGGGGACAGTGTGTGGGGGGACAGTGTGAGGGGGGACAGTGTGTGGGGGGACAGTGTGTGGGGGGACAGTGTGAGAGGGGACAGTGTGTGAGGGGACAGTGTGTGAGGGGACAGTGTGAGAGGGGACAGTGTGAGAGGGGACAGTGTGTGGGGGGACAGTGTGAGAGGGGACAGTGTGAGAGGGGACAGTGTGTGGGGGGACAGTGTGTGGGGGGACAGTGTGAGAGGGGACAGTGTGAGAGGGGACAGTGTGTGGGGGGACAGTGTGAGAGGGGACAGTGTGTGGGGGGACAGTGTGAGAGGGGACAGTGTGAGAGGGGACAGTGTGAGAGGGGAGAGGTGGGTGGCCAGTGTTGTGCTTTACTTACATGAGAAGCAGCATGCTTCCTTGTCATGTCTGCACTCTGCAGGATGTCCCTCCAGGCAGCACACAGTTCACTTCCCGAATATCATTGTATCCAATGGAGAGGGGAGGGGCCTCTGACCTGAGCGTGTATTAGCAAGACTCAGAGTGTACAAGCAGAGGGAGAAACTTGTGCACTCAATCTGCTGGTCAGAGGCCCCTCCCCTCTCCATTGTACTCACTGATATTCGGGAAGTGAACTGTGTGCTGCCTGGAGGGACATCCCGCAGAGCGCAGACATCACATAGCTGCCGATCGCCCCCTTACGCCCCCCTCTCCTGTATAGTTAGATGCCAGCCAGGGGAGGTGCGGCGTCTTGGGGCCCCCCCACACTGGCAGAATTCCAGGGCCCAGTCGCAAGTGCGACTGTTGCGACCCTGAAAATTCCGCCACTGCTTTGTTGGTTCCTCCTCGGTGGCTCCTCTAGGTTGCAGCTTCTGCAGCAGCTCTCTATCTCCTCCCATCCCGCCTCTGGCCATCAGTGATGTCACGCCGCCGGGACGGGACTACGAATCGCCTTCATAGGGGGAGAGAAGCGCTGACAGGGAAGGGGCTTGTGCAGTCTGTTTAGGCTTGTGCCGGGTGCAGGAGTGCACTCGGCACATAGTTACAGTACAGCTATTAGCAGCGCCGGCTGGTGTGTATGTACTACTATGATGAAGCACACTGCCAGCACTTCATCTGCGCCCCCCTCCCTTCAGCAAATTCTATCGCCCAGGGCATCCGCCCCTTCCGCCCCTGCCTTGTACCGGCTCTGCTCTCTCCCCTTGTGCTGTGCTGGGCTCCTCGCATTCTCCTTCCTCTGTGGATGTGGAATGATTTAGTGACACCCCCTACCCCTTCTCCCAAGACACGGGAAATTCTTAGAGGGGTTGTCATCTTGCTGGGTCCCAGAAGTTTTATTGGCTGCATATGTCTGATAGTTGCGGAGGGGGCCCTGGAAGTGGTGCTGATCACCTGTGTGCTAGATCTCTGCATCTTTCTGCAACCCTTTTTTCTGCTTGATTTTTTTTCCCATTATGGGTGTGATTGGGGCCTCATGTGTAAGTTTCGCCTAAGGTCTCACAAAGTCTAGAGCCGCCTCTGGTGCCACCTCACCTCCTTTAAAACCAAACACATATTAATTACACAAGTTCTGTGGCTGATTAAGGTGGCAATTAAACTCCCCCGGTGCATCTGAATTAAATTAGCCTCAGAACCTGTGTAATTCATATGTGTTTGGGTTTAAAGCAGGGGTCTCAAACTGGCGGCCCTCCAGCTGTTGCAAAACTACAAGTCCCATGAGGCATTGCAAGGCTGACAGTTACAAGCATGGTTCCCACAGGCAGAGGCATGATGGGACTTGTAGTTTTGCAACAGCTGGAGGGCCGCCAGTTTGAGACCCCTGGTTTAAAGGGACGAGGTGGCAACCACAACCCCACACCATAATCCCCCCCTCCACCAAATGATTTGGACCAGTGCACAAAGCAAGGTCCATAAAGACATGGATGAGCGAGTTTGGGGTGGAGGAACTTGACTGGCCTGCACAGAGTCCTGACCTCAACCTGATAGAACACATTTGGAATGAATTAGAGTGGAGACTGTGAGCCAGGCCTTCTCATCCAACATCAGTGCCTGACCTCCCAAATGCGCTTCTGGAAAAATGGTCAAACATTCCCATAGACACACTCCTAAACCTTGTGGACGGCCTTCCCAGAAGAGTTGAAGCTGTTATAGCTGTAAAGGGTGGGCCAACTCAATATTGAACCCTACGGACTAAGACTGGCATGCCATTAAATGTTGTGTGAGTGTAAAGGCAGACGTCCCAATACATTTGACAATATAATGTAGATGTTTTGGTCAGGGGACCACCAACTTTTGTCCATAGAGTGTATGTGTTTCCTCTTTGTGACCTGTAGGTGTCACTGTTGTAACGGGATTTTGCTCTATAACAGGCGCAGAGCCTCCGGACTGAATATAGTGACATCTGTCAATTTCTCCTTTGTTGGTGACATCTGTGAGGATAACATGTCTCCGCTGGTCTGTATTTAACATAAATAGGTCATTTATATGTAAATTTGTACCCTTTACTATCAGGAATCTCTCCATCAAAAGATGAAATATAGAATCAGTGCGATACAAATACAAAGCGCAAATCACACGGCTGGTCGATCCTACGGGATAATGGGCAGAATTACAAGGAAATCGATCTGTTTTCATTTACGGCCCATTCACCCCATTGCAGTGCACTAGTGTTAGGGCGGCCTATTTATTTGAAGGGGGGATTCCTAATGCACCAAAACTCACTAAAAACGAAAAATCTCTGGCAGTGCGCTCTAAGACAACGCATGTAAGTCAGCAAGGTGCCTTTTTTTTATTCAGAATTGCACCCCCAAAAAAAAGGCGCCTGAAAAGCTCCCGAAAACCTCCATTAAAATCAATGAATGCTTTCACACGGGGGGGTTGGGCGGTGCGCTGGCAGGGAGGATGAAAAAAAACGTCCCTCTCCATCGAAATTAATGGTAAGCTCTTCAAAAGCGTTTTACTGGCAGTTTAGAAGTGCCTCAGTGTGAAAGGGGCCTTAGAATGGCATGTTCATCTAAGCCATTCTGACACTGTGCACTTTCCAACCCTCCTGACACTCTAGGTTCGGACGTGTCGTATGTACCTTTTTAAGCACTTCAATCCCGGGCACTCCCCCCCCCCCCCTTCCTGCCCAGGACAATTTTCAGCTTTCAGCGCTGTTGGAATTAGAATGACAATTGCGCGGTCATGCGACGCTGTACCCAAACTAAATTTTTATTCATTTTTTCCCACACATAGAGCTTTCTTTTGGTGGTGTTTGATCATCTCAGGGCTTTTTATTTTTTGCTAAACAAACGAAGAAAGACAGACATTTTTGAAAGAAAAAAAAGTTTTTCTTTGTTTCTTTTGTAAAATTTAGTTTTCTCCTTCACTGACGGGCACTGATGAAGCGGCACTGACGGGCACTGATGAGGTGGCACTGATAAGGTGGCACTGATGGGCACTGATGAGGTGGCACTGATGGGCACTGATAAGGTGGCACTGATGGGCACTGATGAGGAGGCACTGATATGTAGAATTGATGGGCACTGATAGGCGGCACTGATATGCAGCACTGATAGGCGGCACTGATGGGCACTAATATTCAGCATTGATATGCACTGATAGGCGGCACTAATGGGCACTGATGAGGAGGCACTGATATGTAGAATTGATGGGCACTGACACGCGGCACCGTTAGGCTACACTGATGGGCACTGATATGCTGTACTGATGGGCACTGATAGGCGGCACTGATGGGCACTGATATGCTGTACTGATGGGCACTGATAGGCAGCACTGATGGGCACTGATGGACACTAATAGGTGGCACTGATGAGCAGCACTGATGATGAGGTACTGACAGGTTTTATTGATTGGCACTGTGATAGGCCCTGATTGGCACAGTGGCGGGCACTGATTGGCACTTTGATGGGCACTGACAGGCGTTTATGATGGGGCACTGACTGGCAGCTGATGGGCACTCATTGGCATTGTTTGTGGCACATCTGATGGGGCTGTGCTGATAATCAATGTGCAGAGACCCCCCCCCCCCCCATGACAGGGAGAGCCGCCGACCGGCTTTCCCTGTCAGCGCAAACCGAGGAAAGCCGCTTACCGGCACTTCCTGGTTCACGCGGTGATCAGCTGTGATTGGTCACAGCTGATCACGTGGTAAGGCGCCTCCGTCAAAGGCTCCTTACTACAAATCGGAGATGCGGTGTGTCAGAGTGACACAAAGCGAAGAAAAAAGTAAAATACCACACTGTCAGAGAAGCTGCTAGCACCACAAAATGACAGTTGCAAAATACAGTGATTTAAAGAATAAAGGTGCAGCGCTAAAAGCTACAGTCAGGTCCATAAATATTGGGACATTGACACAATTCTAATCTTTTTGGCTCTATACACCACCACAATGGAATTGTGGATGAAGAAGAAGATGAAGAGAAGAGCGGGAGCCTCCCCCCAATGCCATGGGTGCGGAGCGGCCCGAGGAGAAGAAGATAGAAGACGCCGCGGAGGAGATGCTGGACGAGAACGCCGGAGGAAGAACCAGAAGAGCCAGAAGAACCAGAAGAAAAAGAAGATGAAGGAAGAAAGAAGAAGCATTTAACCACCTCAATACTAGGCACTTTCGCCCCCTTCCTTCCCAGACCAATTTTCAGCTTTCAGCGCTCTCGCACTTTTAATGACAATTACTCGGTCATGCTACACTGTACCCAAATAAAATTTTTATCATTTTGTTCGCACAAATAGAGCTTTCTTTTGGTGGTATTTATTCACGACTCCATTTTTTTTTTTTGCGATATAAGCGCAAAAATAGTGGAAATTTGGAAAAAAAACAATATTTTCTTTTTTCTGTTTTAAAAGAAATCCAGTAAAATCGAATTTTGTCATAAATTTAAGCCAAAATGTATTCTGCTACATGTTTTTGATAAAAAAAATCCTGTTAAGTGTATAATAATTGGTTTGTGTGATCACGGACATATGTACGCAAATGATCATGCACAGATGTGTGCAGGTGATCACGTACATATGTGTGCAGATTACCATTGGGACATGTGATTTTAGTGTGACATATGTGGGGGACAGCTTTTTTTATTATTTGGGGACATGTGTTTTGGGGACATGTGTGTTTTACATTATGTGGGGACATGTGTGTGTGTTTTACATTATGTGGGGACATGTGTGTGTTTTACATGTATGTATTTACATGTGTGTTGACACTAGGTTGGTGATCAGTGAGTAAAAAGCTGTAAAAAACAGCTCATACTCACTGATCATCAGCCGGCTGCAGCGATCCCCTCTCCTCTCCTCCTCAGCGACAACTTCCGTGTGAGGAGAGGAGAGCTGATCGCCTAGCAACCGGCTGTGTTTACATCACATGACGGCTGTGATTGGACACGGCCGTCATGTGATCAGGAGGGCCAATCACAGAGCCCTCCTGCCGATCCGAGATGCGCCGTGTCCGGGGGACACGAGCGCATCGGGATCGCGCCGCTGCGCGGGCACGCGCGCGCGCGATCCCGCTCCTTCTGAGGGACGTTCCTGAACGTCCACTCAGAAGGAGAGAGCGCCCACCCGGCCGTTTATGTACATTGGCCGGGTGGGAAGTAGTTAAATAAAGGAATTGTCAAAAACTGTCTCCTGTCATTTTTAACTATTTTGACACTTTTTTAGTGAAATGGTAGGGGTAAGTACCCCCTTACCATTTCACACGGGGGGGGCGGGATCTGGGGGTCCCCTTGTTAAAGGGGGCTTCCAGATTCCGATAAGCCCCCCGCCCGCAGACCCCCACAACCACCGGCCACGGTTGTGGGGATGAGGCCCTTGTCCTCATCAACATGGGGACAAGGTGTTTTGGGGGGCTACCCCAAAGCACCCTCCCAATGTTGAGGGCATGTGGCCTGGTACGGTTCAAGAGGGGGGGGGCGCACTCTCGTCCCCCCCTCTTTTCCTGCGGCCTGCCAGGTTGCGTGCTTGGATAAGGGTCTGGTATGGATTATTGGGGGAACCCCACGCCGTTTTTTTTTGTTTTTTTGGCGCGGGGTTCCCCTTAAAATCCATACCAGACCTGAAGGGTCTGGTATGGAATTTAGGGGGAACCCCACGTCATTTTTTTTTTTACATTTTGGCCGGGGTTCCCCTTAATATCCATACCAGACCTGAAGGGCCTGGTATGGAATTTAGGGGGACTCCCACTTCATTTTTTTTTTTTTTTAATTTTGGTTCGGGGTTTCCCTGTGGGGAATTCCCATGCCGTTTTTATCAATGAACTTCTATGTGTATTGACGGCAATGCAATAGCCGCGGGTAGTTTTAAATGAGTTTTTTCCTTTGAAATGTCATTTTGCTGTCAGGCTGTTCTAAACACGGGAAACATGCGCCCCTTTACAGGCATACTATAGACACCCCCCAGGTACGAAATTTAAAGGGATATTACACTTTTATTGTTTGATTTTAAGCATTATTAAAATCACTGCTCCTGAAAAAACGGCCGTTTTTAAAACTTTTTTTTGCATTGATCCATGTCCCCTGGGGCAGGACCCAGGTCCCCAAACACTTTTTATGACAATAACTTGCATATAAGCCTTTAAAATTAGCACTTTTGATTTCTCCCATAGACTTTTAAAGGGTGTTCCGCGGCATTCGAATTTGCCGCGAACACCCCAAATTGTTCGGTGTTCGGCAAACTTGCGAACAGCCAATGTTCGAGTCGAACATGAGTTCGACTCGAACTCGAAGCTCATCCCTATTCAGGAGTGTGTTATGCTCAGAATGCAGGGTTCAGGAGTGTGTTACATTCAGAATGCAGGGTTCGGGAGTCCGTTACACTCAGAATGCAGAGTTTTTGAGTGCGTTATGCTCAGAATACAGGGTTCAGGAGTGCGTTACGTTCAGAATGCAGGGTTCAGGAGTGCGTTACACTCAGAATGCAGGGTTCAGGAGTGCATTACGCTTAGAATGCAGAGTTTAGGAGTGCGTTACGCTCAGAATGCAGGGTTCAGGAGTGTGTTACGTTCAGAATGCAAGGATCAGAAGTGTGTTACGTTCAGAATGCAGGGTTCAGGAGTGCGTTACATTCAGAATGCAGGGTTCAGGAGTGCGTTACACTCACAATGCAGAGTTTAGGAGTGTGTTATGCTCAGAATGCAGGGTTTAGGAGTGCGTTACATTCAGAATGCAGGGTTCAGGAGTGCGTTACACTCAGAATGCAGAGTTTAGGAGTGCGTTACACTCAGAATGCAGGGTTCAGGAGTGCGTTGCGCTCAGAATGCAGGGTTCAGGAGTGCGTTACACTCAGAATGCAGGGTTTAGGAGTGTGTTACGCTCAGAATGCAGGGTTCAGGAGTGCGCTGCACTCAGAATGCAGGGTTTAGGAGTGCGTTACACTCAGAATGCAGGGTTTAGGAGTGCGTTACACTTAGAATGCAGAGTTTAGGAGTGCATTATGCTCAGAATGCAGGGTTCACCAGTGCATTATGCTCAGAAGCCAGGGATCAGGAGTGTGTTACGCTCAGAAATCAGGGTTCAGGAGTGTGTTATGCTCAGAATGCAGGGTTCAGGAGTGTGTAACACTCAGAATGCATGGTTCAGGAGTGCGTTACGTTCAGAATGCAGGGTTCAGGAATGCGTTACGTTCAGAATGCAGGGTTCAGGGGTGCGTTAGATTCAGAATGCAGGGTTTAGGCGTGTTGCTTGTGCACCTTTTTCTACCACACTTTTTCCCTCCACTCAACTGTCCATTAATATGCTTGGATGCAGCACTCTCTGAACAGCCAGCTTCTTTAGCAATGTCCTTTTTTGACTTACCCTCCTTGTGTAGGGTGTCAATGACTGTGTTCTGGACAACGGTCAAGTCAGCGGTCTTCCCCGTGATTGTGTAACCTACTGAACCAGACTGAGAGACCATTTAAAGGCTCAGGAAACCTTTACAAGTGTTTGGAGTTAATTATCTGATTAGAGTGTGACACCATGAGTCTACAATATTAAACTTTTTCACAATATTCTAATTTTCTGAGATACTGAATGTTGGGATTTCACTAGCTGTAAGCCATAATAATCAAAATTAAAAGAAAGTAATGCTTGAAATATATCACTCTGTGTGTAATGAATCTCGTTACGTCCTGTGGGTGGGACTTCATCAGTGGCCACAGGACGTTACGTGTACGGAACGGAAGGAATGACGTGACATCATTGTGTTTACTCTGTGAAACACTCTTACACCAGGCATTGGGTGGTTGTGCCATGTCTGTAAGTGCAATTTTTACTTTTTAATAAAGCTGGTTTCATACAGAGAGCACTATATATCTGCTTTCGTTGCACATATTCTGCCCATTTGGAGTTTGGTACATTATACTGAGGAGAGTGGGATCATCTGACTAATGCCTTATACAACCTCTGATGGTGTGCACACTGATTGAAGTGGAATCCATGTATATTGACCCTTTATGGCAGGGGTCTCAAACTGGTGGCCCTCCAGCTGTTGCGGAACTACAAGTCCCATCATGCCTCAGCCTGGCTTGTAACTATCAGCCTTGCAAATGCCTCATGGGACTTGTAGTTTTGCAACAGCTGGAGGGCCGCCAGTTTGAGACCCCTGCTTTATGGGAAGGCACATTTGACCCACCTGTTAAGTCAGGGGTCCACTGAGTGAGGTGAGCTGCTAGTGTTACCGGTGGTGGAGGCTCTGAACGTGGTCACCTGAAATTTTATCACGAGTGGACACTCTTTGTGGGAATGTTTCATGAACTTTTTATGGATTTTGTGAACTCATCTGTTTTGGATTGAATGTTTTAGCGCTGCACTAATTATGATTAATAAATAAAACATCCAGAAGGGATGGCGGGAGCCCCCCATAATGGATGCAGCTGGTGGGGAGACCCAGGAACTCAGTGCAGGGATGGTGGGAACCCTTCATAATGGGCACAGCAGGTGTACAGACCCAGGAACTCAGCACAGGAATGGTGGGAACCAGTGGCGGCTGGTGCTCAAAATTTTTTGGGGGGCGCAAACAAACTGAAAAAAAAAAACACATCAATTGCAGCCTCACTGTGCCCATCAAACGCAGCCACTGTATCCATAAAACGCAGCCACTGTGCCCATCAATTGCCGCCACTGTGCCCATCAAACGCAGCCACTGTGCCCATCAATTGCCGCCACTGTGCCCATCAAATGCAGCCACTGTGCCCATCAAACCTTGCCACTGTGCTATCAAACGCAGCCACTGTGTCCATAAATTACCCCCACTCTGCCCATCAAATGCAGCCACTGTGCCCATCAAATGCCACCACTGTGCCCATCAATTGCTGCCACTGTGCCCATCAAATACAGCCACTGTGCCCATCAAATCATCAAATGCTCCCACTGTGCCCATCAAATGCTGCCACTGTGCCATTAAATGCTCCCACTGTGCCATCAAATGCTGCCACTGTGCCCATCGAATGCTGCCACTGTGCCCCCCCGCCCGATCGCTGTCTGCCCGGCACTTACCCTGTCTCAGTGGGGCAGCAGGTGATGGCGGCAAGCGGGGTCCTCCATGCTCCCCCATGTCCTCGATGTCTTCTCCCGTCCTCTCCTCCCATCCTCTCCTATGATTGGACGCCTGATAGGCGTCCAAACACAGCGCCTGTCCTTTCAGCCAATCAGGTGATGGGTAACAGACCCAAGCACCTGATTGGCGGAGAGGCGGTTCAGTGTTAGGAAAGCGAATATTCATTCGGTTTTCTAACACACCTGGGTGAACTGCGAGCACCAAGCATGGTGCTCGCAGGTCACGTTTTTTGACACCTATTAGAGCCTATGGCTCTAATCAGGCGCTTCAAAAACTACCCCGCCGCGGTAATTCAGACGCCCGGCACCCAAAAAGGGGCCAGGCGCCTGAATAGGGGGTGGCACCAGCAGCCATAGATAGATTCATGCAATGCATGAATCTATCCATTGGTCATATGGGGGTGGCTGGAGAGAGGGGGCGGCGCCCGTGCGCCCTTATGGACGCACCGCCACTCGTGGGAACCCTTCATAATGGGCACAGCCGGTGTACAGACCCGGGAACTCAGCACAGGGGATGGTGAGAACCCCTCATAATGGGCACAGCAGGTGTTTAGACCTGGGAACTCTTTTTCTCTGCCTGCCTATCTGATTATAAATTCCCTTCAAAATTAAAACACCTTTTGGGCATTTTCACGTGTCATTTATTATCAGAAAACGGCGAACAATAACTCTCCTTCCATTAAGTTTTCATTAACTGCATTAATATCTTCTTAATCCAGCTGGCATGCTTTCAGCCTTTTCATTTAATCTCTCCATTAATGCATCTAGAGATTTAATTCAATAAGTAAGAAATCCACGTCGTCCATCCTGAGACTCTCCCCCGGGGCCCGGCATGGTGAGTCATTGCTGGCTGGTTATTGTAATAAGGTTATCGTCTCCCTCAGTCAATGACAATCATGCATTTCAATTGAGCATTCAAAACTTCTCCTCTTAGTACCATCCGGAATAAAATCCCCCCCAGAGGCATTAAGAGGAGCCATATATTAAGGTTAGGAAAGCGTTGACACCCTGAAATTGAGCCGGTATGTTTTTAGTATTGGGTATGTAGCACCCATTTCTCTTTTTTTAGTAAAATGTGCTCTTCATTTATGTTTTACAAAATTTAAAGTGGTTGTAAACCACAGACATGAAAGACGAACAAACATATGCCTCTATAGCGATGCTTGTTCCAGTTAGGAGAACTAAGTGGCATTTCTGTCTGCTGCCTCCTTCCTCTGCTATCAGTTCTCCTGACCAAGAGAAAAATGGTTACGGGGAGGGAGCTCCAGTACACAGCCTGTGATTGACGGCCTCAGCCCTGTTCCTGTGTGCTGTGTGAAAGGGGGGGGGTGCTCCTTTCCGCCAATCAGCTCCCAGGGCTCTCCTCGCTGAGCTGTGTAGAGTGTAAGCTCAGCTCTCCGCCCCCTTTTCTCGGATGGCTCAAACAAGCATTACAAGCTTAATGCCCCGTACACACGATCGGACTTTGTTCGGACATTCCGACAACAAAATCCATGGATTTTTTCCGACGGATGTTGGCTCAAACTTGTCTTGCATACACACGGTCACACAAAGTTGTCGGAAAATCCGATCGTTCTGAACGCGGTGACGTAAAACACGTACGTCGGGACTATAAACGGGGCAGTGGCCAATAGCTTTCATCTCTTTATTTATTCTGAGCATGCGTGGCACTTTGGGCGTCGGATTTGTGTACACACGATCGGAATTTCCGACAACGGATTTTGAAAATTTTATATCCTGCTCTCAAACTTTGTGTGTCGGAAAATCCGATGGAAAATGTGTGATGGAGCCCACACACGGTCAGAATTTCCGACAACAAGGTCCTATCACACATTTTCCGTCGGAAAATCCGACCGTGTGTACGGGGCATTACAGTCATTCCACTGGGTATATGTAAGGGTTTAAAACCACTTTAATTTTTGCCATAATGGGGACAGGTTTTTGTGTTATTCAGCACTGCAGGGTGCGAGCAGTGGCTCCAGGCTAGCGGGTGCGGTGTCCGGGCAGCGGCTCCAGGCTAGCAGGTGCGGGGTCCGGGCAGCAGCTCCAGGGTGGTGAGCTTCCTCTCTAGCTCCAGCGGCTTCCTCCCTGGCTCCACGTCAGCCCTCCAATAGGATCGCCTGACATCTTGGCCAATCGGGAAACAGGTCTCACACCTGGGTGGGATCGGGATGCAGTGCTCTGTGCCACGAGCCCACCATTTTTTGAAGCCTATTAGAGGCTCCGGCTCTAATCATGTGCTTCAAACCCCCATCCCCATCATAGGAATTCATGCGTCTGGCGTCCTAAAGGGGCCGAGCGCATGGATAGGGAGGGCGGCGGCAGTGCTGGGGGGGGGGCGTCGCCCGTGCTCCCAAAATGCACGGGCCGCCACTGGGTAGGACTATCCCTCGTTTGCAACCAAATCCTTCTGTACGCGTTACGTCATCACGTGAATTCACGCGTAACGCGTAGGGAGTGGCCGGATGTGGATTAGATACCGGAAGTGACGTGAGAACGGCGGTCAAACGCCACACTGTTTTATAGTTCAATTTCAAAGCCTTTTTTCTTATTATTAATGTAAGGGTCCAACTTGTTATATTTAATAAAACTAGCTGTTGTTTTCTGACATACTACACTATTGGAGGTCCTTCTTTTTCTCCCCTCGCCCGCCGTTCTTTGGGAATGTGAGATCATATGAAGATGCAGATCTAGAATATCCACATAGATACAACATATGCTGGAACGGAGGACCCCCTGGTGGTAGCCGTCGGAATAGCGGAAAGAATACTTTAATATAGATATATGCTGATGACCCAAGAAATTGAGGTGAGAGTTCTGTGAGCTCGTTTTCCGGATTGTATTTATCTCTCACTCATAAGGATTTGCAGATAACCCAGCCCTTTTAGGAGAGCATTTTGGAGAAACTGTTAACTAGAAAGATGCCTGACTAGAAGAAGATATTTTGATACTGTGTGGACTTCTTTATCATTGTTTATGATTCTTATTTATTCCTAGTGTCCCAAGATTAATTTATTGATTTGTTTTCATTTATTCATCACTTTTTAGACCTCAATATCTTATTGCTGTAGCGCGGGATCACTACTGTTTTTATTTGCTTTGCTTGTGTAATGTGAACACTACTAGATCCTGCTGCAGACAGATTTCATTGCACCTTAATTGCACTCTATTGCACTTTGATTGTTCCCCACAATTTTACGGTGGTTTTATTTAAATATATATATGTAAATATTGTATGTTAGTCCCCTTTTTTTACTTTATAAGTTATTTTTGAACACATCCCAGTAGCACGAAGGCTTTTTATTCAATTATCTTTACCAAGCCTCGACCCGGTGTGGGTTAGGACAGGAAGTGACGTTGGCGAGTACCCAGAAGCCTCTACGCGTTTCGCATACATACATGCATCATCAGGACGAATGTATGCCACCACCATGCTTCACGGTGGGAATGGTGTTCTTTTGGTGATGTGCAGTATTGTTTTTGCGCCAAACATATCTTTTGGAATTATGGCCAAAAAGCTCAATCTTGGTTTCATTAGACTGTAGCACATTTTCCCCCATGCTTTTGGGAGACTTCAGATGTGTTTTGAAAAATTTAGCCGGGCTTGGATGTTTTTCTTTGTAAGAAAAGGCTTCCGTCTTGCCACTCTACCCCATAGCCCAGACATATGAAGAATACGGGAGATTGTTGTCACATGTACCACACAGCCAGTATTTGCCAGATATTCCTGCAGCTCCTTTAATGTTGCTGTAGGCCTCTTGGCAGCCTCCCTGACCAGTTTTCTTCTCGTCTTTTTATCAATTTTGGAGGGTCGTCCAGTTCTTGGTAATGTCACTGTTGTGCCATATTTTCTCCACTTGATGATCATTGTCTTCACTGTGTTCCATGGTATATCTAATGCCTTGGAACCGCAGGGTAAAAATAACCATGCAATTTCCCCGTGGCCGCGTTTTGAAAAAAGGTGCATGCACCTTTTTCTGTGGGAAATGCAGGCCTGGCAGCCTATTGAAATGAATGGGCTGCTGTGCCCACGCAAACACTGACCGCAAAAACACTCGGGTGTGAACCTAGTGTAAAAAAAAACACTGAACTGCATCTAGTGTGAACCAGTCCTTTACGAATTGCCCATAGAGTGGTCTTTAACCACTTCCCACCCCTGCCATAGCCGAAAGATGGCTACAGCGCAGGGTTATATTGCCGGGAGGGCGTCCATGGACGTCCTCCCATGATCGCGCTGCCCGCACGCCCCTTGTTGCGTGGGCGGTGTGCTCTGTAAACACTGTGTCCTTAGGACACATCTGATAACAGATCAGGGTAAAGGGCCAATCACAGCAGCCCTTTACCACATGATCAGCTGTGTCCAATGACAACTGATCACAATGTCAATACAAACCGGTTATTGGCATTCCCAGTGCTGCCAATCAGTGCCCACCAGTGCTGTCAGTGTTATTTAGTGCTGCCAATTAGTGCCAATCAGTGCCTCCTCATCAGTGTCACCTATCAGTGCTGCCTATCAGTACTGCCTATCAGTGCCCATTAGGGCTGCCTACCAGTGCCACCTATCAGTGCCCTTCAGTGCTGTCTATCAGTGCCCATCAGTGCCACCTAACAGTGCCACTTATCAGTGCAGCCTCATCAGTGCCCAACAGTGCCACCTCATCAGTGCAGTTTATCAGCGCCCATCAGCGCCCCTGTCAGTGCAGCCTAACAGTGCCACCTACCAGTGCAGCCTCATCAGTGCCCAACAGTGGCGCCTCATCATTGCCCATCAGTGCTGCCAATCAGTGCCGCCTATCAGTGCCTCCCCATCAGTGCTGTCTATCAGTGCCATCAGTGCTGCCTATCAGTGCCCTACAGTGCTGCCTATTAGTGCCCATCAGTGCCTTGTATCAGTGCCCATCAGTGCAGCCTCATCAACGCACATCAATGAAGGAGAAAAATTACCCGTTTGCTAGATTTTATAACAAACTATAAAAAACTTTTTATTTTTTCACAATTTTTTGGTCTTTTTTTCGTTTGTTCAGCAAAAAATAAAAAAGCCCGGGGATGATTAAATGCCACCAAAAGAAATTTCCATTTGTGTGAAAAAAAAAATGTCATCTGGGTACAGTGTTGCCTGACCGCGCAATTGTCATTCAAAGAGTGACGGCGCTGAAAGCTGAAAATTGGCCTGGGCAGGAAGGGGGTGAAAGTGCCCGGTAGGCAAGTGGTTAGAAAAACACCAGAACCACTTTAATTTTTGCCTCTCCTATTGACTCCAATCATTTAGTTGAACGACAAAATTTTGCCAAATTTTCAGAGCAATGAGACCTATCAATCTTGTTGTGGGTTCCACCCTAAAACCAGTATAAAACAAAGGCATGCTGGGTGATGCTTGGGGCAGAAATTAACATTCTTTATGAATCCACCAAAGAGACGAAGAGCCCAGCAAGGCAATTTAGTTAATGCATTGCATATAAATATCACTGCAGAGCATTTAATAACCCGACTTTGCTGAGTCAGTAAAATCCAGCAAGGACACGGAGACTCTGGAATACTCTGTGGCCAGGAAAGCTGGGAAATATGACTTGGCCGGCTATATTTATCAGCCTGGAAGCACTAGAGGAACTGGCTATAAATAACTTTTGTATGCAGTAATATAACTGTATATTCTATAGAACTAACTAATGATGGAAAATGTAGCATAATATAGAAGCAAAAAAACAAACTATAGTTTGTTTTTGTTTTTTTCTCCTTGAAGTCAGCTCTACTCAAAACTTACATTTCTGAGCACCACAAACCAAAAAAAAAAACAAACACAACTCAATTCTTTGTTTCGCTTCAGCCCCGGAAGATTTGGCTGCTGAATGACCAGGGCCATTTTTTGCGATTCGGCACTGCGTCGCTTTAACTGACAATTGCGCGGTCGTGCGACGTTGCACCCAAACAAAATTGATGTTCTTTTTTTCCCACAAATAGAGCTTTCTTTTGGTGGTAATTGATCATCTCTACGTTTTATTTTTTTTGCGCTTTAAACAAAAAAAGAGCGACAATTTTGAAAAAAAAAACCACAATATTTTGTACTTTTTGCTATAATAAATATCCCCATTTTTTTTTTAAAAAAAAAAATAATTTTTTTCTCAGTTTAGGTCGATATGTATTCTTCTACACATTTTTGGTAATAAAAATCACAATAAGCGTATATTGATTGGTTTGCGCAAAAGTCATAGCGTCTACAAAATAGGGAATAGTTTTATGGCATTTTTATTATTATTTTTTTTTTACTAGTAATGATGGCGATCTGCGATTTTTTATCAGGACTGCGACATTATGGCGGACACATCGGAAACTTTTGACACATTTTTGGGACCATTGGCATTTATACAGCAATCAGTGCTATAAAAATGCACTGATTACTGTAAAAATGTCACTGGCAGTGGAGGGGTTAACCACTAGGGGGGCGATCAAGGGGTTAACTGTGTTCCTTCTCTGTGTTTTAACTGAAGGGGGGATAGAACTGTCTAGGGGAGATGACAGATCGCTGTTCATACTTTGTATGAACACACGATCAGTCTCTTCTCCCCTCAGAGAACCAGGATCTGTGTGTTTACACACACAGATCCCGGTTCTCACTGTGTCACGAGCGATTGCGGGTGCCCGGCAGTCATCGCGCCTGCCGGGCACTCGCATCGGCTCTGGGGGTGAGAAGCCAGCGCGCACCCCTAGTGGCCACAGGGCGAAGCGACGTAACATAACGCAGTAAAACTGCGCTGGCTGGTCGACAAGTGGTTAATATTCAAAGCAAACTCCCCCATCCATCCATGTCTCCATGCCTTATTTTGCTGAGAAATCACTTTGTAAAACACCCTCTTAGCATTTCTGGCAGTGGCCATCTTGAGTAAGGGCAAATGATTCATGTAGCATTTACTTCCTGGAATCCATCTGCCCTTAGCTAAGGCTTGCAGGCAGGAGGATGCATAGCTCCCAACTGTCCCAGATTTCGAGGGACTGTCCCTGATTTGGAACAAAGTCCCTCTGTCCCTCTTTCCCCCTCATTTGTCCCTCATTTTGGTCTGATCTATAGAGTTGTATATAAAATGCACTTTTTATCTTTCAAAAAGTGTTTCCCGGCACTAAACCTTTCATCCAAATTCTAAATTGCTCCATTTGTAAATTTCAAAAGCCAATATAAAGGAATAGTATTGGTTAAAAAAAAGCACTTGGGGGTTTAACTATTCATTTTTATTTTAATGTAAAATTCTCCTCTAACGGGCGTGGCAGGGGTGTGTCCTATGCCTACATACTTTCGCTAATAGGTGTCCCTCATTCCCATCTCGAAAAGTTGGGAGGTGTGAGAATGTGCTTAGCTGAGAAAACCCCTCCTCCCTCCTTAAAGCGGAAGTAAACCCATCCATCAAACAGTTTCATTTCTGACACGTGGCGGAAATGTAACACTCCTATTGGTTGTGCTCTCAACTAAACTGTCAAACCATCCAATGGCTGGTGTCATAACTGATCACATGTGCAGCATCATGGCAGTTGTACAGAGGCCAAGATGGCAGCTTCCTTGGCTGAAAACAATAGGGGGGTTTACTTACACTTTAAGGCCCCTTTCACACTTATACGACTTGTCCCATGATTTTGTACTGCAAAATCGTATGACAAGTCATTCTCCATGATTTTCAATGACTACCATTCATATTGACACGACTTTAAGTCGTGCCGACTTGAAAGTAGTCCCTGCACTACTTTGGTCCAACTTCTATGCGAGGTGTACTCCATAGACCTCAATGTTAAACCCTGAAGTAGCATGCAAGTCGTGCCTGAATAATATAGACACGACTTCAGTACGACTTTGTAAGCACAAGCCTGGCTCGCTGATCGGGATAGGAAAACTTTTCTTTCCTTTCCCGATGAGCGACAGGCAGTGCTGACAGCTGTCTGGTATGAATCCAGAGGGGGAACGCCGCGCCAAGTTTTAAATGAAAAAACCGGCGTGGGTTCCCCCCCAGGGGCATACCAGGCCCTTAGGTCTGGTATGGATTGTAAGGGGAACCCCCTACGCCGAAAAATCGGCGTGGGGTCCCCCCCAAAATCCATACCAGACCCTTATCCGAGCACGCAGCCCGGCCGGTCAGGAATGGGGGTGGGGATGAGCGAGCGCCCCCCCCCCCACTCCTGGACCATACCAGGCCGCATGCCCTCAACATGGGGGGTGGGTGCTTTGGGGCATGGGGGGCGCAGTGCGGCCCCCCCACCCCAAAGCACCTTGTCCCCATGTTGATGAGGACAAGGGCCTCTTCCCGACAACCCTGGCCGTTGGTTGCCGGGGTCTGCGGGCGGGGGGCTTATCGGAATCCAGGAGCCCCCTTTAATAAGGGAGCCCCCAGATCCCGGCCCCCCACCCTATGTGAATGAGTATGGGGTACATGGTACCCCTACCCATTCACCTAGGGAAAAAAGCGTCAATAAAAAACACAGTACACAGGTTTTTAAAATAATTTATTAGGCAGCTCCGGGGTCTTCTTCCGACTTCGGGGGTCCTCTTCCGACTTCGGGGGTCTCTCCGCCGTCTCCTCCCGGTGTCCGCATCTTCTGCCGGCTCCTCCGCTATCTTCTGCAGCTCAATTGCTAGCGGTGGTCCGGACTTCTGCCTTCTTCTTTTCTTCCAGAGATGTTGACATGACGCTCTCTCCAGCTGGAATGGTCTCTGAACGCTCCGTAACGGACTTATATAGGCGGTGACCCCGCCCCCTTATGAGGTCACTGTCCCGGGGCATGCTGGGACTGTGCCGTCATAAGGGGGCGTGGTCATCACCCGGTGACCACGCCTCCTAAAACGTCACAGACCCAGCATGCCCAGAGACTGTGACGGCATAAGGGGGCGGGGTCACCGCCTATATAAGTCCCTTGCGGAGCGCACAGAGACCATTCTGGCTGGAGAGAGCGTCATGTCAACATCTCTGGAAGAGAAGAGGGAAGAAGACGATCCAGAGGTCCGGACCACCGCTGGCAAAAGAGCGCCAGAAGATAGCGGTGGAGCCGGCAGAAGATGCGGACACCGGGAGAAGACGCCGGAGAGACCCCCGAAGTCGGAAGAGGACCCCGAAGTCGGAAGAAGATCCCAGAGCTGCCTAATAAATTATTTTAAAAACCTGTGTACTGTGTTTTTTTATGACGCTTTTTTCCCTAGGTGAATGGGTAGGGGTACCATGTACCCCATACGCATTCACATAGGGTGGGGGGCCGGGATCTGGGGGCTCCCTTATTAAAGGGATTTTTCGGCGTAGGGGGTTCCCCTTACAATCCATACCAGACCTAAGGGCCTGGTATGCCCCTGGGGGGAACCCACGCCAGTTTTTTTATTTAAAACTTGGCGTGGAGTTCCCCCTTATGATTTATACCAACTACTGTATGTTTTCATTTGTTAATGCCAAAAACGTGGCAAAGTAGTACTGCTCCCAAATCGCGGTAAAATCGCGGCCGCAAAATCGCGGTAAAATCGCGGCCGCAAAATCGCGGTAAAATCGTGCGACTTTGAAGTCGTATAAGTGTGAAAGGGGCCTAAGGCTCTGTTTCCACTAGTGCGACTTATTTTGCGACTTGACACATGTCAAGTCGCATGACAAGTCAAAACCCATGTATTTCAATGGTCCCCGTTCTAATTGGTGCGACTCAAGTCGCAGCGACTCGAAAAAAGGTTCTTGCACTACTTTGTTCCGTCTTCGGTGCGACTTGTTCTCCATAGAAAGGTATTAAGTCACAATGAAGTCGTATGTACATGTCTGACACCGCGACTTTGTTGCGACTTCCACGGAAGTCTACGGAAGCACATGATCTCTGCTCCTCCCAAATACATCACTTCCTATATTGATGTATGTGAGTGTGGAAGACAGCAGGAAGCATGCCTAGGGCTAGAAAAAATAAGCGACAAGTGCATGACAATGAGGAAATTTTTCGGCTTGTCAGACAACGTCCAGCAATATATGACCTCAGAGATCCAGGTTACAAAGATCATGCAAAGAAGGAGAGAGCATGGTTGGAGGTGGCTCGCATATATTATGAGACCTGGGACTCTTTATCAGCCACAGAACGTTCTTCAAAAAGTAAGTGGTTGATATATGCTGCTTAGCACTTTCTGTAACCAATGGGTGTGTGTTAACAATGTGCACTGTGCTTTCTTGGTGGGGACCGCTTCTCCTGCCAGGAGATCACAATGGTTTGGCAGGAGGGAATCCCCTGTCAACACTATCTGTGTTGATGGTGGAATTTATATAGTTACTTTCCTGTAACCTGTGGCTGCAGGAAAGTAAATCTGTGTGTGTGGGCCAGCAAATAATATTTGACCACGGTCCTAATAATATTAAATAATATTAAAGATGGCCCTGTCAACATCCTCCAGCACATGTCAAATTATGTAGGTGTCATGGGTAATATATTTAGCGGTTGTTTTAACACCATCCATATCAATTATGCAGCCTAGCAAATGAATGACCTATAGGCAGTTACTAAAGAATTTTTTTAAAATTTATTATTTGCTTTATATTTTGTAGTGCACTCGTTACAAACTCGATGGAGAAGTCTCAAAGACTGCTACAACCGGTACTTACGCAAATTAAAAGAAGGAAGGAGTGGTTCCGGCTCAAAAAGATTAGCCCCATATACCCATGCCGGGGATCTTGATTTTTTGAAACCAGTGTTGGAAATGCGAGAGTAAGTTATCAGCAGGCATATGTTACGAATTGTACATATCAAATAGTAATGCTTACTTAAAAAATATGTGATTTGTATTTCAGAACCCAAGCAAGCTGGGAAGACAGCACACAGGGTTTGGCAGCAGAAGATGAGGCAGAGGAAGCTGCGGAGGAGGAGGAGCAAGAACAATTCCAAGACAATGTTGACAAGGAACTGTTCGTAGATGAATCAAGGTCAACATCAAACTCAATGAATGAGGATGATGCAGAACCAGGACCTAGCAATGTCTCTAGGCCTTTGCGAAGGTCTTCAAGGGGCAGTGCCCGGCCTGTGAAACCCATGGAGAAAATTTTAGATGTAGTCAGTCAGATGTCCACTAAAATGGCTGAAAACCAGTGTGAAGACACAGCATTTCTCACTGTAATTTTAGGCATATGTAAACAGGTACCCCCTGAGAAAAAATATGCACTCAGGATGGCTTTAATGTCAACTGCTCAATCATTTGTGGGTGAGGGGCCAACAACATCCTCAGCATATATGCAACCCCCCCTTCCCCAATATCCCCCTTATCAACAATACACTCACTTTCCAAGTACAAAGTATGCTCCACCAATAAACCGTCCATACTGTGACCAGTATGGTAATATGCTGAAGCCCTCAAGGCCACGCATGTTGCATCCAATTCCTGACCCCACTACCTCTACCCTTGGCCCCCCAACCACTCACCAACTTAGGCAGCCTACACCCAGTCATGTTCCGCCTTTTCTGGAAAGGAAATATTATCCTGGTCCATCAGTGGATTTCCCTGGACCAACCAATAGTTCAGTTTCCGGGACCACTGAAAACAAAACATACGAGCAATTGTAATTTACTATTATTTTTGATGTGTGTTTAAGACTTGTTCTATATTTTTTGGTTGGTTGAGGAGGCCAAAACCACAACTGTTGAATTTTTTAGTTCATGGAACGTATTTCTTTATTTTTGCCTTCTTGCAAAAAGAGTTGTCTTGTAAAAAAGATTCATATTATCGTTTTTTTTTTTTAAAAGACTTTTATTTTGGTGTTTTTCAGAGTGAAATATTTTATTATTTAAATATTTGTTGTGCTTGGTAAAAAGTAAAAAACATGGTGTAGTTCACCAAAACACATAATTCAAACATTTTGGGTGCTTTCCTGCACAAAAAACAAGAAAATAAAAATTATTTGGGTTACATTGTGCATTTTCTGCTTATCCTTTTTTCGAAATTGAGGTAAATACCTGTTATTCTGCTTTTGGATGCAATGAAACATAACATACATCTAAATAATATTCCTAGAAAATGCATGACATACATTATGCTATGGCATCCTGCTGCCAGGGGACAGAACCAGCAGCAGACAGAAAATAAGATGAGAATCCCTCACGCACACTGGCACCATTGGTGGTGCCCCTACTGGCACTCCATTGTGCACCTTCCAGATCGTGCATGAGGGAATCTTCAAAAAGATAGCCATCACGAATTCTAACAAAATTATGAAGCACACATGCTGCTTTTACAGCAGATATTGCATTCTCCAGTTTTAAATTAATGGGTGTATGCAGCAAACGCCACTTGTTGGCTAAAATGCCAAAAGAACATTCTACCACTCGTCTTGCCCTCGTTAACCGGTAATTGAAGATTCGCTTCTCTTCACTGAGACACCTATTTGAATAAGGCCTTAATAGATGCTCACTGAGAGCAAAGGCCTCATCCCCAACAAACACAAATGGCATTGGCGGCCCATTTGTTCCTGGCAACGGACAGTCCTGTGGCAGGTCCAGACCATTTTCCCGCAACATTCTTCCAAAGGATGATCTTTGGAAAATACTGGAGTCTGAGCTGCTGCCATATGATCCAATGTCTATATAGCTAAAACAATAATTGGCATCAGCCACTGCTAGTAAGACAAAAGAAAAATATTTTTTGTAATTAAAGTATTTTGTTCCACTGCCAATGGGCATCACTACCCTCATATGTTTTCCGTCAATTGCCCCTAGACAATTTGGGAAATTGCAACGATCCCACAAAAGTTCCGCTTTCTTGCACCAATCTTCGGAAGTGGGCTTCTTCAGGACCAAATCCCTAAGGACATTCCAGATGTCTCGGCAGGTATCGTGGACAATATTGCTGACAGTAGTTTTGCCAACCAAAAACTCATAATGCAAACTTGAAAAGGAATGTCCAGTTGCCAGGTACCTAAAATGGAAAAGTACATACATTTTATGATAATGATACATATTGACACTAAGCTACTTCAATAAACCCAAAAAAATGAGCTAGGAAGGAGGTGCCTGAGCAAGTGAAGAATGAAGAAGAGGAGCAGGAGAAAGACACTGGTGATGTAGAGGCAGAGTTAAGATTGTAAAAACAAGCTTACGCACAATTACATGCTAGTATTTATTTTTGGACTTCATGTAAAGATGATGAAAGAATGATGTGGATCTCCAAAAGCCACATAGAAGTTAAGAAGAAGAAACAGTAGGTATGAAAATTTACCTCAATGTTATTATGAGTCTTACGACACAATGTGCCTAGGCAAGTAACCAGGCAGTAGCTGAAGCAATGTAAAAAAAAAAAAGTTTAAAACAAGTAAATATGATATACATTCCTTTCTATTTACTAATGCTGGCAGCATGTGGATTAAAAATAGCCAAAATTGATAGACAGAGTGAAGTTCAGCTTTATAGAACCCTATGACCTTTAAAGTGTTTGAACCCAAAATTTCGTTCTCAGCATATTTGGCATCATGCCTCGCCACAGGCGTGCGCGGGAATTTTTAGCCTATTTATAACAAAGTAAAGGTTCCAATGCATACTATTTCAAAAATAATTTTAGTAAAATAGATGTAAATGGCCATATTTACCTTTAGACAGGTTATCAGAGTAGACACAGCACGTCCTGGCATCCAGCAAACAAATGTGGTGGATACAGGAGGTGCTCAGGATTGTGTCTTTAAATACTCCTCCCCCTCCAGTCAGCTGGTGCCGATAATTGCGATGTCACTGGAGGGAGGAGGAGGAAACTAGGTGCAGCGCCAATTACCCCTACTGCCCGGGCTTCCCCCATGTTGCCCCCCCCGCCTGGTAGTGCTGCTGGGTTTCCTCCTCTCCTCTTTTCCCAGCTGCTGCGGGGGGGATGTTTCAGGATGTAAAGTGGGAAAAGGGACCGGTAAATATGTCATTTACCGGCCTCTTCTTTTTCTTAATGAATGCAGTGAACACACTCACTGTGTTCATTCATAACTGAAGCATAGTAAACAGTGTTTACTATGCTTGAGCTTGTGAATGAACCAGAAGGCGCTCAGCTCAGAGCACTTCCTATTCGTTCCCTGTGCAGGGCAGCTGAGGCTGCAGAGAAAGGCGTGTGCGTTTGAGCTTTTTGGTTTGCCCACCCTAATGTAATAGGCTGCGCACACCTATGTGCCTCACTGTATACATTTTTCACAAGCAAATCTTCTTTTTCTGTGTTGTATAGTTTTTTACCTGAGATCCTGCCAGTAAGAGCACTTCCCGTTTCAGGCTGACAACGCTAAGCTACTGCCTCAAAATTTACAGCAGTGTTTTCATCTGGCTGTGTGTGATCCTCTAGTTGGCTATCGTGCTTCCTATTAGATCTGCAGGAAGCGTGTGCAGACCTATGGAAGATATTTTTATTCCTGTGTTTCTATCGTGAAGATGAACATTAGAGAGTCACCCTGAATAGAATATACAATAACCACTTGCCGACCGGCTCACGCCGATATACGTCGGCAAAAGGGCACGAACAGGCAGATTAACGTACCTGTACGTTGCCCTTTAACCACTTAAGGACCGGCGCACGACTATGTATGTTGGCAAAATGGCACGGCTGGGCAAATGGGCGTATATATACGTCCATTTGAATTTCCCGCCGTGTATATATATATATATATATATATATATATATATTCTTTTTACAATGCTTTTTTTTGGGGGGGGGGGGCTTGGGAGTGGACAGTCAATGTCATTTTTAATTTTAATTTTAATTTTTATTATTTTTACAATATTACTTTAAAATGTTCATTTATTACAATGTTTTCATTTTTTTATATAATTTTTTTTATTCAACCCTGTTGGGGGGTAGGGGGGCTTTGGTGAGATGTCAGGGGTCTAAACAGTCCCCATTGAGACATGGAAAGGCACTGAGGATAGAGATTCCCCAGTCCCTTTCTCTGTAGCCTCAGCTGCACTGAACATGAATGGACGGGAGACAGAGGCTCCTCTCTCCATTCATAAACTGAAGCATCATAAACACATTACGATGCTCAGTTATGAATGGACAGAGTCAGTGATCACTGACTCTGTCCATTCAGAAAAGGAAGGAGCCGGTAAATGACAGATTTACCGTCTCCTTCCTCCGCTCTCCATCCTGAAAGATCTGGGACAGGGGAGGGGGGGGGGGTGGAGGAGGATGGGGGGGCACACAGGGGAGCACACAGAGGGGGGCGGGTGGACCGGAGGAGCACACAGAGGGGGTCCGGAGGGGGATGGGGGGACCGGAGGAGCACATGGAAGAGGATGGTGGGGCCAGAGGAGCACACAGAGGGGAACCAGAGGAGCCCATGGAGGGGGACCAGAGAAGCCCACGGAGGAGCACAGAGGGGGACACAGAGGGGAGCCGGAGGAGGATACAGGGGACACTCAGGAACGATCGGTGCAGTGGCGGGGGAAGTTATAATCACTGATTTCCCTGTGTGGCTTTCAATAAAGCAGCTCAGGGGAGAGGAGGAGAAGCAGCTGTCAGCTGCTTTATTGAAAGCCATACCAGGAAATCAGTGATTATAACTTCCCCCGCCACCGCACCAATCATCCCTGAGTGTCCAGGTATCGGACTAGGCATCGGGAGCATTTGCACGAGTACAAATACTCCTGCAAATGCTCGGTATCAGCACCGATACCGATATGGTATCAGAACAATCTTAGTTACAACCCTCCTGTACTCTGCCCAAAGTGAAAAAAATATATGACGTTTTTAGTTCTACTTTAATACAGATTTTGTACTAATGCCACTGGCTGGGAAGGGGTTAAACATCTAGGGCAATCAAAGGGTTAAATGTGTGCCTAGCCAGTGTTTGTGTGTACTACGTGTGCTGTTTTTACCAAGGGATGTGTTGAATTTTATTCCCTGCTTTGCAGGGACAGAAAATCCATGAAATCCCTGCTGACTGAATAGAGCTCTGCCTTGTTTACATAGAGACATGTCCTCCTCGCCGATCAGCTTGTGCGGTGTCGAATCACAGCAAAGCCACGGCGCCCTCCTCGGCAGCGCCGAATCAGGTACCTAGTATGTAATTTGGCACAGGAGAGCTGTTCTGCCGCCGTATAACTAAGTTATGCGATCGGCAAGAAGTTAAAGGCTTTTGTGCTTCCATTGTTTTATAACAATGAGATATTAACAAAAGAAGCATACCGGCATAGCTCATGAAATCTGGAAAGTTTATTGAAGGCACAAAAAGATAAAAAAAACACTGAGGGACAAGAACATCCTCGGTTATCCAAAACCCGCCACGCATGACCGGGCTGAGTGTTTGACTACCGTTAGAATTATTGATCCCCATTGGTTTCAAGAGTGCTGTTTTCTTTTGTTTTAGAATACAAAGTTTCAAGATCTCCACTGATACAGTTTCCTTTTATTATTGTGTTTTTTTTACAGTTTCAAGGTTATCTGGTCCTTGTGAAGCAACAAAGCCATAAACTGACTATGGTAGACTCAGGAAGGTTGCAGCCCGCAATTGATTGGTGAAGGATTGTTACAACATATTTAAAGTATTTTAGCCTATTGTGAATTGCTTTTCAGTCTCCTTTGACTTTGTTAAGTTTATATAATTTTTTTAAATTGATACTATTTATCAATTATGTTTAGTAGGGATGCACCGATGCCATTTGTTTTTTACGAGTACTGATACTTTTATTTTTAGTACTCGCCGATACCAATTACCGATACCTATCACAACTGTTTTGTTTACACTTTAGTTGTCAGCAATGGTACAAAGCATTAAAAAGTTTTTTTACAAAAGAAATACTTTTTTTTTGCACTTTTTTCAATGTGAAAAGTGTAATTATTTGTTAAAGATGTAAAAATGTTATTATTAAACAAAGCAAACAAAAAAAATGTTTTAATAATAGTTTATAAAATAGAACAAATATATATATAAACATTTATAAAAGTGAACAAAAAAATAATCTGCAGAAAAATACTAATTAAATGGAGAAAAATTAAGAATAAGGATTTCATTTAGGCTGATTAGCGTAAATTAAGGGGTTAAACAGAAGAACATTTAATAAAAAAACAAAAAAAAGATATATATTTTTTACTTGACAGGTTGCTTTAAACTGACTTCATCTGCAGATTGAAGTTTATCCCGTTCACCTTTACGCCTTGTTCCGGTCCAGATGACACAGTATTGGATTATCCCCTTGAGGGTCAGGTGCAAATGACTTTACTGTTTGGACTGTTTTCATCTATTTCCATTGCCTATGCCTCGGTGTTCCCCTCAGACATTAGCTGGATCGGATCTATTGTGCTTTAGCTTCAGCCGGGTGTATGCCTGCCGCACATAGCCCCTTCAGTAATCTATAGGGGTGGCCCCGATGATCAAATGTAAGTTCGACTTGAACATCGGGTGTTCGTTTGTTCGCAAATGGATCGAACATACACTACCGTTCAAAAGTTTGGGGTCACCCAAACAATTTTGTGTTTTCCATGAAAAGTCACACTTATTCACCACCATACGTTGTGAAATGAATAGAAAATAGAGTCAAGACATTGACAAGGTTAGAAATAATGATTTGTATTTGAAATAACATTGTTTTTACATCAAACTTTGCTTTCATCAAAGAATCCTCCTTTTGCAGCAATTACAGCATTGCACACCTTTGGCATTCTAGCTGTTAATTTATTGAGGTAAGCTGGAGAAATTGCACCCCACGCTTCTAGAAGCAGCTCCCACAAGTTGGAATGGTTGGATGGGCACTTCTGGCGTACCATACGGTCAAGCTGCTCCCACAACAGCTCAATGGGGTTCAGATCTGGTGACTGTGCTGGCCACTCCATTACCGATAGAATACCAGCTGCCTGCTTCTGCTGTAAATAGTTCTTGCACAATTTGGAGGTGTGTTTAGGGTCATTGTCCGGTTGTAGGATGAAATTGGCTCCAATCAAGCGCTGTCCACTGGGTATGGCATGGCGTTGCAAAATGGAGTGATAGCCTTCCTTAGCTTTTACCCTGTACAAAGCTCCCACCTTACCAGCACCAAAGCAACCCCAGACCATCACATTACCTCCACCATGCTTAACAGATGGCGTCAGGCATTCTTCCAGCATCTTTTCATTTGTTCTGCGTCTCACAAACGTTCTTCTTTGTGATCCAAACACCTCAAACTTGGATTCATCCGTCCACAACACTTTTTTCCAGTCTTCCTCTGTCCAATGTCTGTGTTCTTTTGCCCATCTTAATCTTTTTCTTTTATTGGCCAGTCTCAGATATGGCTTTTTCTTTGCCACTCTGCCCTGAAGCCCAAAATCCCGCAGCCGCCTCTTCACTGTAGATGTTGACACTGGTGTTTTGCGGGTACTATTTAATGAAGATGCCAGTTGGGGACCTGTGAGGCGTCTGTTTCTCAAACTAGAGACTCTAATGTGCTTATCTTCTTGCTTAGTTGTGCAACGCGGCCTCCCACTTCTTTTTCTACTCTGGTTAGAGCCTGTTTGTGCTGTCCTCTGAGGGGAGTAGTACACACCGTTGTAGGAAATCTTCAATTTCTTTGCAATTTCTCGCATGGAATAGCCTTCATTTCTAAGAACAAGAATAGACTGTCGAGTTTCAGATGAAAGTTCTCTTTTTCTGGCCATTTTGAGCGTTTAATTGACCCCACAAATGTGATGCTCCAGAAACTCAATCTGCTCACAGGAAGGTCAGTTTTGTAGCTTCTGGAAGGAGCTAGACTGTTTTTAGATGTGTGAACATGATTGCACAAGGGTTTGCTAATCATCAATTAGCCTTCTGAGCCAATGAGCAAACACATTGTACCATTAGAACACTGGAGTGATAGTTGCTGGAAATGGGCCTCTATACACCTATGTAGATATTGCACCAAAAACTAGACATTTGCAGTTAGAATAGTCATTTACCACATTAGCAATGTATAGAGTATATTTGTTTAAAGTTAGGACTAGTTTAAAGTTAGCTTCATTTAAAAGTACAGTGCTTTTCCTTCAAAAATAAGGACATTTCAATGTGACCCCAAACTTTTGAACGGTAGTGTATGGGGCAAATTCGAGCGCCGCGGAGCGCCCCATAATGCAATGCGAGATCACAGTGCATTGACGGCTGCTGATCGGCCGAAGCAACCACCTGACCTACATGCTTTAGCCGATCAAAACGTGATCTGCTGTGAGGGTCATGATTGGTCAAATTGCCTTTGCGCAATCATGGCTTAGGGGGCTAGGTCCACGCCCCACACTTAATAAGGCTGCTTATACGGCGGCCGTATGTAGTGTGATACGTGGAGGAGACTGAGAGAACTTGCGCTAGATTAAGCAGGTTAGTTAGTGGCGTGCAGACAGTTTAGTATATACTGTAGATATATATATATATATATACACAGTGTAGTCAATGTAGATTGTATATACAGTGCAGGCAGTGTATTAATATATACCATGTAATATATATATATATATATATATATATATATATATATATATATATATATATATATATATATATATATATATATATATATAGTGCATTCAGTGTAGACTATATATACAGTGCACTCAGTGTAGTCTATATATACAGTGCAGTCAGTGCAGAGTATATAATACAGTGCAATGAAGTGGTTAAGGGCAGGGGCGGACTGATAACTCATGGGGCCCCCGGGCAATAGGAGATTATGAAGCCCCCAGGCAATCAGAGATTATGGGGCCACACAGTATACACACACACAGTATACAATCACACAGTATACACATACATGTACACACAGTATACACAGACAGATGTAAAAAAAAACACAGATTTATACATACTGTCCCTGGTTTTACTGAGGCTGGCAACCCTGATGGGGCCCCCTAGTGGCCCAGGGCCCTCGGGCAGTGCCCGAGTCGCTCAATGGTCAGTCCGCCCCTGGTTAAGGGGAACCCTATGACAGAATTAAGAAAAAAACGGCATGTGGTCCCCCCCAAAATCCATACCAGACCCTTATCTGAGCAAGCAGCCTGGCAGGCCAGGAAAGGGGGGATGAGCAAGCGGCCCCCCTCCTGAACCATACCAGGCCGCTTGCCCTCAACATGGGGAGGGTGCTTTGGGGTCCCCCATAGCACCTTGTCCCCATGTTGATGGGGACAAGGGCTTTTTCCCGACAGCCCTGGTCATTGGTTGTTGGGGTCTGCAGGCGGGGGGGCTTATCGGCTTCTGGAAGGGGGCCCCCAGATCCCGACCCCGCCCCCCCATGTGATTGGATTTTTACTTTTTGACACTTTTTTTGGTGAATAAATACCCATTCACATGGGGGGGGGGCGGGATCTGGAGGAAAAGGTGCTTTGGGGGGGACTCTAAAGCACCCTTCCCATGTTGAAGGCAGGCAGCCTGGTATGGTTCAGCTGATCAGTGACACCCGCTCACCTCTATAACTCATTCTGGTCCAGATTACACAGTATTGGATTATCTCCTTGAGGGTTATGTGCAAATGACTTTACTGCTTGGATTGTATTCATTTAATTTACTGCGTATACCTCGGAGTGTATGACTGATGTGGATGCATGTGGTGTGCTTCTAGCAGTCTCTCCTTCTCTTCCAGACATTGTCTTTTTTATTTTTGCACAGGTGGTAATAGTGTATCATTTTTATTCTTATTTGTCACATTGTTTTAATAAACTTACTATAATTATGTACACCTAGTGTCTCTGCATAAAATAATCCTTGGATCTATAATCCCTTATTATAAAACTGAAGTTTATCGCTTTGATCTGTAGATAAATAAAAAATGTTTCTTTTTATGTTTCTGTTTCAGTGGCTGAGAAATGTTGTTAATAAACATTGCTCTTTTTTTTTGACAGCTCCAATTTCCGGGACTTGGCTTACACTTCAACTGTCAACAAGGGGAACCCCACTGACAGCTGAATGAGTCATCCATTGATAAGTGGAACCCCACTGACAGCTAATATAGTTGATCCTGAAAGTATCGGATTCAGGTATCGGAGCATTTCCACAAGTACTGATACGTGTGCAAATGCTTATGCCGTGTACACACGGTCGGACTTTTCAGCTACAAAGGTCCGACAGCCTGTCCGACAGACTTTCGACAGACTTTTGGCAGACTTGCCTACACACGATCACACCAAAGTCCGACGGATTTGTACGTGATGACGTACACCGGACTAAAATAAGGAAGTTGATAGCCAGTAGCCAATAGCTGCCCTAGCGTTTTTGTCCGTCGGACTAGCATACAGATGGGCAGATTTCTGGGTCCGGCGGAGTTACAACGTAAAGATTTGAAGCAAGTTCCAAATCTAAAGTCCATCAGATTTGCGACTGGAAAAGTCCACTGAAGGTCCGGTGAAGCCCACAAACGATCGGATTGTTCGCCGGATTTGGTCCATCGGCGTCCGTCAGACCAGTCCGGTCGAAAAGTCCGACCGTGTGTATGCCCCATTAGTATCGGCACAGATACCGGCATTGGTATCGGTGCAACTATAATTTTTATAATTTGTATAACGTTTTTATTTTACAAATAAAGATGTATTCCAGTGCGATTTCATACTACAAAGTTTGTAGTGAGTGTGTAGTGAGTGTTGCACTGTCTGATGAGAATCTGGAACTTAGATTGGGTCACCGGGGAGTAAATTCATCTGCTACAAGAGAGTCTGGAGAAAATGTGGGTGTGAGCTTGGACAAAGCTGGAAGTCTGGTGGATCATCCAGGGGGTTCATATACTGCAACTGCTCCACCCACCTCAGGACCCCAATATGTATATATATATATAAAAATGTTGCGGCTTTAAAGAGGTTTGCCTACTGGGGTTATGGCTGAAGCTAACAGCCATATCCCCAGTATTTGTTTTTTCAGCCGTCGATTCTCTTTCTCAATAAAGTGAACCGAGCGGCTGACTAGCTGCTGGATCGCTTTTAGAAGCAGTGGGAAGGGTCATCTTATGCCTCTGATCACCTCTATGGTCTAGAAGGACCGGAGCCACGTCATGACCTCACTTCCGGTCTAGGGTGGAAGTAAACTATTTTTTTTTTTTAGCATATGATCAATGTTTTTTTTTTTTGGTCTTTTGTTTTTAAAGGTAGAGGAGAGATTTAGGGTCTTATAGCCCCCAGATCTCTCCATAAAGAGAACCTGTCGTCCCTCATTTCTATCAGAAGTGATGTTTACATTCCTTGTAATAGGAATAAAAGTGCTAAAAAAAATAAAGGGACAAAAATAAAGAGGGCGGTTCCATAACCCGGGAAGCTGGTTTTGTTATTGTAAATAAAGTGCACATGGACCACTCTTGAAAGGGAATCACATATCTTCTGGTAAGCACAGCATGAGTATGGTTGGTGACACCTTGGCTATCCTGTAATTTCCAGTTTCCATCACGGTATGTGGGACTACTATCTTGATTAACTGTTTGAATCATCCCTATTTGGACATTTTTTTCTTCCATTTCTGGAGTCACATATTCATTCATTTTGTCACTTACTCTTGTATTACTGATATTTAATGGTGCATTGGTTACCATATATTTACAGTGGAACCTTGGATTAGGAGCATAATCCGTTCCAGGAGAATGCTTGTAATCCAAAGCACTCGCATATCAAAGCGAGTTTCCCCATAGAAGTCAATGGAAACAAAGATAATTCGTTCCGCATTGATTTCTATTGCATGCAATACCGCGTGTGGCCAGAGGTGGGGGGCGCCGGAGAGCTTCGGAAATACTCAGGGACAGCTCGGCTGAACTCGGAAAGCCTCGAAAAGGCTTGAAAACACTCGGGAACTGAGTATTTCTGAGTGTTTCTGAGTATTTCCAAGTGATTTGAAGTATTTCTGAATGGCTCCGAACCGTATCGAGTGTCCCCGGCGCCCCCCGCACCTCTGGCCAAATGCAGTACTGCACACCCCTATTAGCTTGAATTCTGCTAGATTTGCGAGACAACACTCACAAACCGAGTCAGAATTAAAAAAAAAAAGTTGCTCGTCTTTCAAAACGCTCATTAACTGCTTTACTCGTTAACCAAGGTTCTACTGTAGTAATAATTCAAGTACAGCATATGAACATAGGTCCTACATTGTATGAGAGGCCTTTGAGGACCCCTTTGGGAGGAGAGGAGAGCTCCAGCTGCTGGGGGAGGGAGGAATAAGGTAAGGATTCCTCTGCCCTAACCTTCCCTGGTCTAAACAAGTACACAATGCTATCAGGGGGAAGGGGTTAACCTTCTAGTTTATTCTAATAGTTGACTTGACTTTAGCTTTAATATTCTTAGTTTTCTTGGTAGTAAGAGAAAGTTAAGGTGAAATGACCTTACAAAGCACCTCATCTGACAGTAAAAACGTCAGTGTATTGCTAAAAACTGGCATACCTCGGGGACATTGATTTTTAGAGTCCTTATTGAATCTTACAGAGTCGTCTGGAGCTCATCTTCCAGTAAACATTGCAGACTGTCTTTTATATTGTTTTTAGTCCTTTGAAAGGCTTTTTCAGCTATTATCCAAGGCTCCACAAATGCCCACTTGCTTTCAGAGAGGTCTTTTGAATCTGGTGAATCTACTGAAGCGTTTGCTCGGAAATTTACTTATCCAAATGTTTTCCTTGAGAAACGTGGGATGAAGTCTGGGAACATGGACGGGCAATGAACAGCTGTGGATCTGCAGAAAGGCTCAGATGACGAAGGTGGGAGCAACTTGAGTTCAAATCTTAACATTTAGGTTAACCTAAAGGTGGCTTGATAAGTCAGAATGAGCTGGGTATGTTCCAAACTTTGTTAAAACCCATTTTGGAAGAATCCGTCGCATCCCTCCTGGCCCAATCAGTGGCATTCCGCACGACGCAGCTGCATGTACAGGAATGCTTGTGACATAATTGACCAAATATGGCATCATGGCCATATTTGGTCAATGTCATTGACCAAATATGATTGTGTGGCCATATTTGGTCAATGTCATGGCTGTGTGTGTTACCATACCAGGTAACTGACATCAGGAGCACTCTCTCCCTCCCCATTGGTGTCTGTGCAGCTGCAGGGTGAGGAACACCCAAGCCAAATCTGATTGGGCCAGCGGGGATGTGAGCATGTGACAGCTTTTTACAGGTTCTGCCATACAGAGTTTGGACCAAGTTTGGACCATACCCAACTAAAAAAGACCCTCACCTCTTCCTCTCGTGACAAGTCAGAGTTTAGTCACCTTCTTCAACAGGAAGTTCAGTTTTGATTAGCTACTCCTCAAGAGTTAAATACTTCTAAAGGGATGCGGGCACTGCAACTTTTCTCATTAGAACACTACCAGTGCACCTGGTGATTATAAGGAGCCAGACCCTCCCAATCAGAATCAGTCTGCAAAGGACATGATGAAAGAAACAGCTATTTCTTCACAGCAATAAAAGGTAGCAATCTGCAACAGAGTTTTATTTTTATTTTTTTAGTCTGGGCAATACACATTAATTGTCTACTGAGGAAGTCCAATCAGAGGACGTAACACATATCGGGTGGCGGAGCCATGCCTGTGATGTCATCCTGCGGCCATATTGGAGAGTATTATGTGGTGAGATTGAGACGGTCAGTGATTTATGCTTGTTGTTGTGCATTGTCTTTTGTATGTGTTGTTAATCCTTTATTAGACAGAATAAATTATTTTACATATGGAGAGCACACTGGGGTTGATTTACTAAAGGCAAATAGACTGTGCACTTTGCAAAGTGCACAGTCTAGTTGCCTTTAATAAATTAACCCCTATGGGTCTTCATTTGTATTTTGCATGTATCCATGCATATATTTGAATGGCATATATCGAGTGTAAGAGTCTGAATCCCAGAGATTCCCAGAGGTGATGATTAGAGAAAGTGGATTCCATCATCGGATTCTTGGCTTTGCCTAGTGGATAATATAAAGTACACTTTGACCTCTCTACCTTTTGGTGAGGTCAAATGTGGAGGTGAGCATTTATTTTGTACTTTTGGTAGATGAATGCATGGCACTTTTATCTCAAGAGTTGGAAGATATATTTTCACCTTTGTCACAGTGGTAATTTCTAGACATGTGCAGTTTGTTTCGTTCTGAATAGAAATTCAGGCAAATTTTTTATCATTATTTAGAAATTTGGATGTATCGGAATTTCTGACATACAATAGTAATGAATTTAAAAAAATCCGAAATAACGAAATGAAATTTGTTGGACGAAATTTGAATAGTTTTCTAATTGAATTTGAATTTTCAGAAGAGAATAAAATATGATAGAAAATAAAGGAATAGGATAGAAAAGAATATATCAGCGTAGAAAATAATAGAAAATAAAATAAAATAATAGAATACAATAGAGTAAAACAGAACAGAATAGAAAATAAAAGAATAGAACAAATAGAATAGAAAATAAAGGGTTGGAATGAAAAATGAAGGATTAGAATAGAAAATAAAAGAATAGAATAGAATGGCCTAATCCATAAAAGGTTTTTATAAACAAGATGCAAATTGAAGAAAAGAGGATAATATGGAAAGAGTCATTCCCCCTCTTCTGAAGGGGAAGTGGGTTATCCGTGATTAGGTATGTAAAGGTCAAGTACAGCGCTGCGCTAGAAGATATAAACAGCAGCCAACACACCCGTAGACTCAGGATCAAATTGACAATAAAAAAATTTAAAAAGTGTGGCGCTATAAGCTAAGTGTAAAGGTGATAAGTGAATAATACGAAAAAATTATATTACATATTCAGTGACTTCAAAAGCAGATATTCCGGTATAAGTCAGAAAAAATCTACGTGGATGGATATGATAGTGGCAAATAATAACACTTGAATACGTAACTGAATTAGGTAGTGTAAAAAGTCACAAAATAATATTGAATACAAAGTCCAAATGAGTGAACAAACAAAAGCAAAAAGTCTGTGATGACAGTGCAAAAATTGATGATAAAAAGGTGTCTCCTGGGCATGCAGGGGGATTGTTCAGACCCGGCAACCTGGTAGATAGGTGGGCCGTAGGAAGACCAGAGGTGCACAGAGGATTGAAATCAGTCCCAAAACCATCACCAGAAACCAAGGAGGCTTACCAGAAAGATTGGCCTGAAATGGCATATGCCATACAGGTCAAAAATGCTTTATGACCAACCGGTCAAGATATTATATCTGGTCAGATGACATCACACAGATGGGGGGAAGAAATCAGCACGGCTTCCTCGTCAATGGGTACACCATGAGCCAAGCAAATAATTTGTATAACATGTGAGGGATAAAAACACTCACATAGCGTGATAACGTTTCAACTTGGATTTATTTAAAAATATTGAATCAAGATCAACTCACATTTTCAGAAGATAAAACAGGCATGTAATCTTGTAGCGGTAGTCATGAGGGGTCCACCCGACATGTTTCAACTAAACAGTCATCATCTGGGGTGTGGACCCCCTCATCCCACCGCTCTATATATAGACAATTAATGACCCCCACTGGAAGTGTCCGAAACCGGAAGTGCTTCAAATGACCTTCATTTCCGGTTCAGGGGGTACTAGTCTGCTAGTCGTTCCTTAGGATCTGAAAGGAACTGTATTATGGCAATCTGTAATTTATTAGAAATCCCGATTTGCATTAAAAAGAAGGAAGGATTAAAAAATGTATGAATACAGCTTGGCTTTGGTCCGGTTATTAAGTCCGGAACCAAGCCTCGCTGTCATTTCAGCATATCGAATAGGTGTGAGCGCAGCGACACCGCCGCGCTCCACACACTATACCAAGCCTCACTGTCATGTCGCGCGATGACGTCACGCGCAGATCGGAATAGCGGCGGCTGTGCGTTCCACGCTTGGTCGACCAAGCCTCGCTTTAGGAATGCCAGCAACCACATCCGATCGGGTCATAGCTGTACAGGAACTGGAGCCCGGCCTAAATGAAAGGCCGGAAGGACCGTCAAAGTGTCATCACAGGGGGACATATGTATTTAAAAAATATATAGGAGCTTGGACAAGCAGAGTATGTGAAATTTACTTAGGAGAACTTAAAAAATATGTAGAATACATTGAACATAGAAAAATGAATGAATTAAAAAATCGGTAAATATAAAAACATATTAGAAATGTGTAAAAAACGGGAACAAACTTAACCCCGTGTATGTGTGGAAACCTAAACATAAGAACTACCGGACACTGCCAATAGGAGACATCAGTACAGTCCATGACACGACTTAGAAAGCGCATATAGAATACATGGAACCAATCATAAATATGGTATATTGTGCAGTACATAATAGTATGGATAAATTCAAATCTTATTAGTACTAGACTGAAAATAAAATACAATAAAAATGCCCATATTGGATATGGAAAAGAGAGAGATCAAAAGATATGAGGAATCAAAAATTATTTATTTAAGCCTGATTGATAAAAGAGTTGATGTCCCATTCAACGTTAATACCTTGCGGAAAATGGGACCCCAACTCATATATCCAATATGTCTCTAAACGGGAGACACCCCTAAGCGCCGACCCCCCCCGCCAAGGAGCCGTATATTTGTCTATGATGAGGAACTGAGTGCCCGCAGGGTTCCTATCGTGACATTCCCTATAATGCTTAGGGACAGTATGTTTTGTGCTGCCTGCCTTAATTAGATTAATGTGTTCCGAGACACGTACAGTGAAGGATCTAATGGTGCGGCCCACATATTGTTTGCCACAAGGGCAAGTTATCAGCTATACGATCCCGGTAAATGCACATGTGCTAAATTGTTTAATTGCATATGTGCGACCAGTTACAGTAGAGGAGAAGTCATGACTTGTCCTTCTGCCACAGGTGTTATACTGGCAAACCAAACATTTTTTACAGGGATGGAACCCTGTCCAATTATGAAAAAAGGATGTTTTTTTTGGTGGGTCTATAACGTTAGGAGCCAGCTTGCTCCTGAGGGATGGAACACCCCTAAAGACCACCTTAGGTGTCTCAGGTAGCAGTGGTCCTAATATTTTATCCGTCTTAAGGACATCCCAATGCCGTTCAAAAATCCTTTTGATGTGCTTATGTTGCATAGAAAAGGATGTCAAAAATGACCATTTGAATTCGTCATTAGGTTGTTTGGATTTATCCTGCAATAATGTCTGGCGATCCACCTTACAGGCATTCTCAATCTCTTTGTCCAAGTCGGGCAAATTATAGCCCTTTTCCACAAACCGATCCCTCAGCATCCCGGCCTGAACCATAAAGGTGTCACGGTCAGTGCAATTCCTGCGTAACCGCAAGAATTGGCTCCGAGGGACTGACTTTATCCAGGAACTGTGGTGACAGCTATCAGTTGGTATATAGCCATTTCTGTCGGTGGATTTAAAGTAAGTGCTAAATGAAAAGCCACCTTCCTTTCTGTCAATGACCAGATCTAAAAAATGGACCGAGGTGGTACTGGCTTCAAAAGTCAGGGCAATACCCCTATCATTGATATTCAAAGAAGCCATGAAGTTGACCAAATCGTCATGGCTCCCCGTCCACAAGAGGAGGATGTCGTCTATGTACCAGGCCCACATCAAAAGGTGTGGGTTAGCCATGGCATAGACGACATCCTCCTCCCACTTGGCCATGAACAAGTTGGCCAAGCTGGGAGCAAACTTAGCTCCCATTGCTACCCCCTTGTGTTGGCGATAGTAATTACCGTTAAACCAGAAATAATTGTGTTGCGTAGCAAACTCAATTAACTCCATGATAAAATTAATTTGGGGGGAAGCAAGGGTGGCGTCCCTATTAAGAAAACATTGTACCGCATTAACGCCTTGGTGGTGCGGAATGCAGGTGTAAAGAGACGCCACATCTGCTGTGGCCATAATGAGGTCACCAGAGTAAGAAACATTAGATAGTAATCTAATCACGTCCTTTGTGTCTTTTAAATAGGACGGCATTTTGAGTACGGATGGCTGGAGAAAAAAATCTATGTACTTCCCAATCTTAGAAGTGACAGAGTCGATGCCACTAATTATGGGTCGACCTGGAGGGTGAAGGGGATCCTTGTGGACTTTGGGCAAATAATACATAACTGGAATGCGCGGGGCTAAGGGAACTAAAAATGATCTCTCCTTTTTGTTCAAAACACGAGACTCATATCCTTTATTTATTATTTTCTTCAGTTCTCTCTTATACTCATATGTAGGATTGTTCGGTAGTTCAATATAAGTCTCACGATCTCCTAAGATGCAATACATTTCATCAAAGTAATCTGTCTTGTTTAATAAAACGATGCCTCCGCCTTTGTCGGCGGGGCGGATGACCAAGTTCTTGTTATCACAAAGGGTTTTCAAGCCCACTGAGGGTAAAGGGTTGTAAAATCTACGCTTGGGTGGAATCTTCGCTAAATCTTTAGTCACCAATTCTTTGAACAGATTGATGGTAGGTGGTAATTGTGTTGGGGGGTTGAAGAGGGACGGGTTAGATAAACCGGAATGTACCGTGCCAGACGTTGCTGCCCTGGCTATGTTTCTGGTGGGGTTCGAGATGATATATCTTTGAACATTGATTTTTCTAATAAATTTATGAATGTCAATGAACGTATTAAATTTATTAAGTTTATATGGGGGGGCAAACTTGAGTCCCTTATTCAAAACACTCTTCTCCTCCTGTGTAAGAACAGTGTCGCTCAAGTTAAATACCCCCTGACACGTTAAGTTCTTTTTCGTTTTTCGTCTCTGAACCCTCCTCCCTCCTCTGGTCCCTCTCTTGTTTCCGGACCTCTTTTTTTGTTCAGAGTGTCCTCGCGAAAACCCCGGGTGGCACGTGGGTCTAGGTAGGGTTGTTTATAGGGGGATGGGTCATACCCAGCTCTGGGGAACGGACAGACGTTCTCATTGTAGTGATCACGTAACGGGGAATATCTGTTATAGGTGGAAATTGGAGGGTGTCTATAGTATGATGTATTGGCGTAGTAAGGGTGATGGGGAGAATCCTGATAACGAACCGGAGACCCACGGTGATATGAGTTCTCCCGCTCTCGATATTGGTAATCATAACCCTGTTGGTCACCCCTATTAGTACCTCTCCCTCTACCTCTAGAATGATGTCCTCTACCCCTGTGTTGGTTCCTAGGGGTATGGATGTTCGGCTGTCGTCCCATATGTGAAGGGGGACCACCTTGGGGTCGCCCTTTATCAGCAACAGATTTGGGGCGAACCGAAGGTTCATTGAGAGGGGCAGTGTTAACCTCATTATGGGCGTTAGTCGCCACTGTATTCTGTGGAGTAGACCCTACAATGGATTTCTGCCATCCAAATACTTTTCCCGCCTTGTAGTCCCCAATATCTCGAGAGTATTTTTTATGTTTTTTGATTTTTTGTTCCTTGTCCTCCTTCACAAGGTGAGCCTGCAGATTAGAGGACAGAGTGTTGTATTCAACAGAATTTTTATAAGTAAGTAATTTGTCCTTCAATTCTCTGATTTCCTGGTCCAAATTAGAAAGACGAATACGTTTCCTATTAATAAGGAAATCCAGGAACTTAATCCCGGCGTCATTAAAATATTGGAACCAGGAGTCGAGTTCAGCCTCCCCCTGTTGGGGTTGAACATCCCATCTGAGGCTGCGTGGGATCATGCCCTCTGTTACGTATTGTTCTAAGAAGACCAGATCCCATTGCAGATGGAGTTCAGAGACCATGACATTCTTTAGCCTCATAAATAATCCTCCAATCTCTGTGTCATTGGAGGTGGCAACAAATACACCTTCAGTATTAACTACCCGAGATGCACGGTACCCAAATACATCCATGCTGAATGGAGTACTATGCGCTGCGGCTATACTAAGTGTCAATTAGGTGTAAATAGGTATGTAAAGGTCAAGTACAGCGCTGCGCTAGAAGATATAAACAGCAGCCAACACACCCGTAGACTCAGGATCAAATTGACAATAAAAAAATTTAAAAAGTGTGGCGCTATAAGCTAAGTGTAAAGGTGATAAGTGAATAATACGAAAAAATTATATTACATATTCAGTGATTTCAAAAGCAGATATTCCGGTATAAGTCAGAAAAAATCTACGTGGATGGATGTGATAGTGGCAAATAATAACACTTGAATACGTAACTGAATTAGGTAGTGTAAAAAGTCACAAAATAATATTGAATACAAAGTCCAAATGAGTGGTTGCTGGCGTTCCTAAAGCGAGGCTTGGTCGACCAAGCGTGGAACGCACAGCCGCCGCTATTCCGATCTGCGCGTGACGTCATCGCGCGACATGACAGTGAGGCTTGGTATAGTGTGTGGAGCGCGGCGGTGTCGCTGCGCTCACACCTATCAGATATGCTGAAATGACAGCGAGGCTTGGTTCCGGACTTAATAACCGGACCAAAGCCAAGCTGTATTCATACATTTTTTAATCCTTCCTTCTTTTTAATGCAAATCGGGATTTCTAATAAATTACAGATTGCCATAATACAGTTCCTTTCAGATCCTAAGGAACGACTAGCAGACTAGTACCCCCTGAACCGGAAATGAAGGTCATTTGAAGCACTTCCGGTTTCGGACACTTCCAGTGGGGGTCATTAATTGTCTATATATAGAGCGGTGGGATGAGGGGGTCCACACCCCAGATGATGACTGTTTAGTTGAAACATGTCGGGTGGACCCCTCATGACTACCGCTACAAGATTACATGCCTGTTTTATCTTCTGAAAATGTGAGTTGATCTTGATTCAATATTTTTAAATAAATCCAAGTTGAAACGTTATCACGCTATGTGAGTGTTTTTATCCCTCACATGTTATACAAATTATTCGCTTGGCTCATGGTGTACCCATTGACGAGGAAGCCGTGCTGATTTCTTCCCCCCATCTGTGTGATGTCATCTGACCAGATATAATATCTTGACCGGTTGGTCATAAAGCCTTTTTGACCTGTATGGCATACGCCATTTCAGGCCAATCTTTCTGGTAAGCCTCCTTGGTTTCTGGTGATGGTTTTGGGACTGATTTCAATCCTCTGTGCACCTCTGGTCTTCCTACGGCCCACCTATCTACCAGGTTGCCGGGTCTGAACAATCCCCCTGCATGCCCAGGAGACACCTGTTTATCATCAATTTTTGCACTGTCATCACAGACTTTTTGCTTTTGTTTGTTCACTCATTTGGACTTTGTATTCAATATTATTTTGTGACTTTTTACACTACCTAATTCAGTTACGTATTCAAGTGTTATTATTTGCCACTATCACATCCATCCACGTAGATTTTTTCTGACTTATACCGGAATATCTGCTTTTGAAGTCACTGGTTATCCGTGATTATAAGGAATGTTTCTCTGTTTGTGAAAATCATACACTGTTAAAATCATTGCTATGGTCCTTACTTTGTATTGTGAAAAACTTGAATAAAAATCATTGAAAGATAAGAATAAAATAGAAAAGAATAGAGTAAAACAGAACAAAATAGAATAGAAAATAAAAGAACAGAATAAAATAGAATAGAAAATAAAGGAATGGAATAAAAAAAAATATAATAAAATGGAAAGAAGATAACTATCTTCTGAAATTCAAATTTGAATACATTTTAATTTGAATAGAATAGAAAGAATAGATTAAAATATAATAGAAAATAAAGGAATAAAATGGAATAGAAAAAAACAATAGAGTAGAAAAAAATAGAATAGAATAGAAAGGATTATAATTGAAAATGAAACAATAGAAAATACAATAGAATAGAAAGAATATAACAATATAACTATCCGCCGAAATTCAAATTTTAAATAGAATAAATTTGAATAGAAAAGAATAGAATATAATATAAATGAAAATAATAGAATAGAAAATAATATAATAGAAAACACAATAGAATGGAATGGAATAGATAGAATATAACCATCTTCCAAAATTCAAATTTAGAATAGAATACATTCGATTTCAAATGGATTTTGAATGGAATTCGAATTGATTTGAATTTTCCAAATTCGAACGGATTCAGAAAGTTCAAATAGATTCAAACTCAAATAAACTTAACGAATCCTAAAAACTAGTTAAACTAATTTAACTAAACAAATTTATGGAAATAACGAATCGAAACTAAAAAAAATGTTTTCATTCTGCATGTCAGTGTTTCCTCTATACCTAAGTTCAAGAACTCGAGTATTTCAGACTTTATGTTTGAGTTTGTCATGAGTTGTACTATACAAATATTTTGTAAAATATACATTGATTACCCAAAAGAGAATGTTTTTTTTTCTCAACAAAAATAAGTTACTCTTTAAAGTGATACTAAAGTCTTGTTTCTTTTTAATTAAAAATAAAAAAAACATGTTATACTTAACTGCTCTGTTGCAGTGGATTTGCACAGAGCAGCCCGGATTCTCCTCTTCTCAGGTCCCTCGCCGGCGCCCCTGGCCCCTCCCTCCTGTTGAGTGTCCCCCCAGCCAAGCAGCTTGCTATGGAGGCACCCGAGCCGAGTCACAGTTCCCTGTGTCCATTCAGACATGGAGCCGCTGCTCGGCCCCACCCCCTTTCTATTCTCATTGGCTGACTGGCTTTGATTAACAGAAGCAGGAGTCAAGGGTGCCTGGCTGTTGTCTCAGCCAATGAGGAGGGAAGTCCCGAGACATTCCTACAACATCACTGGATCTAGATGGGGCTTAGGTAAGAATTAGGGGGGGGGCTGAGGGCGGCTGCTGTAAACGGAAGGCTTTTTATCTTAATGCACAGAATGCATTATGATAAAAAAAAAACGTCTGACTTTACAATGACTTTAAGCTCAGCTTTATATTTACTAGGAGGTGCGCTGGATCTAGGTCAAACTGGCAGCACGGGCACTATGGGTTATAGTGATGCAGACTCCATTTATATAAAACTCGCTAACGATTTACTAACTGCTAAAACCAACAGCCAGTGCTCCATACTCCTACTACTTGACCTCTCTGCGGCCTTTGATACTGTTGACCACCCGCTCCTTCTCAATAAACTACATTCCCTTGGCCTCCAAGATTCTGCTCTATCCTGGTTCTCTGCCTATCTATCACAGCGCTCCTTCAGTGTTACCTACTACTCTGTCTCCTCCTCTCTATTACCCCTTTCTGTGGGGGTCCCCCAAGGCTCTGTTCTTGGACCCCTTCTCTTCTCTATCTACACCTCCTCCCTTGGTTACTTGATAACCGCCCACGGCTTCCAATACCCCTTATACGCCGATGACACCCAAATCTATCTGTCTACTCCTCACCTCACTCCTTCAGTCTCCTCCCTCATTACTAACTGACATATCAGCATGGATGCCGCACCACTTCCTTAAACTAAATCTCTCTAAAACCGAGCTATTAATATTCCCCCCCACACCCGTGTCCCCCTCCATGACTTTTCCATCAAAATCAACAATGCAACTATCAGTCCCTCCCCTCATGCCAGGGTACTAGGTGTAATCCTAGACTCTAACTTGTCATTTCAGCCCCAAGTCCAATCGTTGTCAAAAGTTTGTAGACTTCACCCCCGTAACATCTCTAAAATTCGCCCCTTTTTAACAAATGAAACCACCAAGTTCCTCATTCACTTCCTTGTTATCTCTCACCTTGACTATTACAACTCCCTTCTCATTGGTCTTCCATCTCCATAGGGTATCCCCTCTTCATTCTATCATGAATGGTGCTGCCCGACTTATCCACCTTACTATCCGCTCAGTGTGTGTCCAACCCTCTCCTCCAATCCCTGCACTGGCTCCCAATCACACAGCGAATTAAATTCAAAATACTAACCACAACATACAAAGCCATTCACAACCCTGCCCCGAGCTACATCACCAATCTTGTCTCCAAATATCACCCAAATCGCCCTCTCCGCTCTTCTCAAGACCTCCTACTCTCAAGCTCTCTCGTCTCTTCCTCCCATGCTCGTCTCCAGGATTTCTCCAGAGCCTCTCCCATCCTCTTGAACTCTCTACCTCCACCGGTCCGGCTATCCCCTACTCTTGCTACCTTCAGCCGATCCCGGAAAACTCATCTCTTCAGGAAAGCCTATCACGTCTCAAACTAATCTCCTATCACTTCCATCAGCTCATTCCCCACAGTTGCAACCTTTTGTACCACCTGCCCCACCCTATTAGATTGTATTATAACTGTATTGTCTCCTTTTTATATTGTAAAGCGCTGCGTAAACTGTTGGCGCTATATAAATCCTGTATAATAATAATAATAATAAATATAATAATAATAATTTTATATATATATATATATATATATATATATATATATATATATATATATATATATATATATATATAACTTTTTTTTTTTTGCAGCTTTCCTGAAATGCCCTTGAGATTTTTTTTTTACAAGACTGTTTTAGATTTAAATAGCACTTAATATAATAATTGTATTCACTGTTGGTGTCACTATAGTTAATGAGATGTTTAAATGTATAGGTTCATCCATTATAATTCCTGATGAATTGCCATCGTAAACATGAATTCTAGAAACGTTTACCTCTTATTAAACTTTATTAAAGGCCTTAGCTTGGATCAGCATATGGTGGAACAGTGGGGGTTGATTATAAAGTTTGTACTTTAGATCAAGGCTCAGGTTTTCTGAACCAACAAATAATTAGACTCGGAATGAGGAATATAAATTGGTTGGATGAGTCTTTTTCTAAGATCTAATTACTTGATTCTGTGTGCACATTGCTTATGCTAATTTGTATTAAGGAAGACACCAAGACGTGTTAGTGATAATTAATGACGATAAATATAAAAAAAATAAATTAAAAAAATGAAAGTTTTACCTCTAAGGATTCATAAAACTTTGTTTTACTGAACTTTCTGAAAAGGGCTGCTTTTATGTATTTAAATAGTAGCATATTGATCCTTTTTTTTCTTTTATAATGTACACATAAAAGGATATTAGAAAAATGCATCACTAACATCAAGCTAATTAATGAAAAAAGTATTTCAGAAGTAACAGGCTAGCTAACTACTGCAGTTCATCAGAGGTACTGATCAGCGGGGGTGAGCGAACCTGCTTGGGTTCAGGTTTTGAAAATCTTGCTTGAGATTTGTGAACTTTTCAGCGAACGCCATTAACCCCTTCTCTACCAGCCTAGGCGCCCCTTTAAATGGGTCTAGAACAAGAGAGGATACCCCCTGAATGGGACTTTGACAGACCACCAACTCAATGATAAAAAATATCTTTAATGATAAGAATAAAAAAGACAAGTGTCGTCTACACATTACATAAATGTATAAAATACATCACAAGAGAAACCAAAACAAAACAAACAAAAAAATATATATATACACAAGTACAAATCAACATATGTACTATCCAAGGGGTAGTGTACCCTGATGCCCGACGCGTTTCCAGTATTCTGATACCTTCATCAGGGGCTGAGAGTCGGTAATTAAACATATGTATTAGTTCTAAAAATGCAAAGAGACATATCAGTAAGAACATCCATTTGAAACATGAAAAAAGTTGACATGCTTTGACCCAAAAAGAAAAAAGACCAAGAGATAATGAGTTCCAATAAACCTGTAAGGTGGACGCGAGACCGCAGTGACCGAATCCCAGTTGCGCTATATCTGCAACATCTATATGGAAGAAAGATGCTAAGTAGTGGTGGAAGTATGACAAAAAAAACTGACATAAATTAAAAAAGTGAAAAAAATTAAAAGAATATAGTAAAGAATGTATGAAGGAACAAAAAATATATATATATTCTTTACTATATTTACTATATTTTTTCATTTTTTTCACTTTTTTCATTTTTGGTGATTCTCAAATATGGAATCATTCTACTAGGTATGTGGCATCACTAATCTTTATTTACCATCAGCATCCTTTCTGCTTCGCATCCTTTTATTTATTTTTTCATTTGTTCATTTTTATCTTTTTTCTTTTTGGGTCAAAGCATGTCAACTTTTTTTATGTTTCAAATGGATGTTCTTATTGATATGTCTCTTTGCATTTTTAGAACTAATATATATGTTAAATTACCGACTCTCAGCCCCTGATGAAGGTATCAGAATACTGGAAACGCGTCGGACATCAGGGTACACTACCCCTAGGAGAGTACATATGTTGATTTGTACTTGTATATATATATATATATTTTTGTTTGTTTTGTTTTGTTTTGGTTTCTCTTGTGATGTATTTTATACATTTATGTAATGTGTAGACGACACTTGTCTTTTTTATTCTTATCAATAAAGATATTTTTTATTATTGAGTTGGTGGTCTGTCAAAGTCCAATTCAGGGGGTATCCTCTCTTGTTCTATTACACTAGGGACAGGACCACCACACTCCACATTTGGCATGGTGGAAGTCTCTCTTCTCTTTAAATGGGTCTATACCCCCAGGGGTTGGGCAGGACTTCCTGATCACTTGACCACTGTGATTGGTTGTCACAGTGGTCACATGATTGGGAGCCCATCCCGTTGGCTCCCCACCATCCTGGGTCATCCATTTCTTCAAATGATTAGCTCTTGTGACTTAAACTGACCAAGTACAAAGGCTATGTCCTGCATTAGAGGTTTTTTTTTTCTTGTGTCAAACCTGTTGAAATTTCGACCAAAGGTTGGGGATTCCCCAACCTTTTGAATACCCAGGGATTTACCACAAACCCATGGTAGCTGCAAGTTCAAACATCATCCCTACTGATGAACAGAGTCTTCTGAGTGAACCAATCTTCCTTTAAAACCTTTAGATTCCATGTTTGCTGAGCCATTGCTCTAGAATAGTTCAAACAAGCATACTGATAAAATTAAAGCTGAACTTTAAGCAGGGGAAAAAACCCTTAAATTGAAAGCCACAGCCCTGTCTTAGCCCAGTATGTTTAAAGTTTTGTCAAAATATGTGTTGCACCCTCCTAGGTAGGTTGCTAGGAGAATAGGTACATTTAGTTATTTATTGTGCTGAAGCAAATCCCTGTGGAGGTGTGCCCAGTAGGTGGCTGGGGAGAACATAAACCATCAGGGGTCTGGAGTAGCAAGATTCTTTTCCCACTGTAGAAGTTCCCAGCTTCAGGGGCCGCTTCCCCTGTGAGGCAGCTTGCTGGAGTTGCTGCGGTTCATCAAGGTCCCAGCTGTGGCAGAGCTGGGGGGCCCTTTAAACTTTGGAGACAAGCAGTTTCACCTGAGGATCTGGTCTGGAGAGTTCACTGAAGAGTGCTGGGGGGAAGCTGGTATGTAGCTATCCTGTGGCATTGTGAGTAAATCTCTCCCTCACTGAAGAGTGTCTGATGGAAGCTAGGAATTAGGGGCAGTTGTCATGGGACACAGAAGTCTGGAGGAAACTGGGGGAAGTTCAGCTGTCCTAAAGAGACATTGTGAGAATAGACCTGAGCTCAAGATCCATGTGACTGTGTGTTATTTTGAAGGATAAGTGCCAGCAGTAGCTTGTAGGCAGACTGATGGAGCCTACAGGGGTAGAGAGGTTGTTTGTCACGTCCTCCATGTTTTCCCATTAACTCTTTGGGCGCCAAGCACTGGGTCACGCAAGAGGTCTACCCTACGTGGGTTCTTCTGGGCTACGTTAGGCACTTTTTACAGCTCACTTTACTTAACATGGGGTATCTTTGTTTTGTTTTGGTTTTCATCTTCATCAATGCTCTGGAACAAAGCCAAGGCCGCCATGGGGGATACTCAATTTTAAGGCGTACCTCTACTCTCAGAGATTACCGTACACCATTCACACTTGCACTACAACTGTTCTCCAGTTAACTCTCAATACACCTTTCCTGTAATGTACATTTAGGAGTATCATGCCAAGCCCTGTCCACATCCACCTGTCCAGTGTTTCTTACTACTGTTCCCCAGTGGCGGAATGGGCCCCGCGTGCACTCTGCGCAGGTTCAATAGGTGCACTTAACTTAGTTCTTGAACTTTCGTACCTCCGTACAGGATGTGGAACCTCTGCAGTGCAAATCCACTCTGTTGCTCTGGGAGACAGACCACTGACGAAAGGAGTGTCAACAACATTTCCCTTGCTGCCAAATGCCATTTCACCTATAACAGGTACATGCTACCAACTGGCTGCTGGTTAAACTTTTGTTACTCCAGGTAACACTTGTGTCCTTACACTACTCCACTCCACACAAATGTCTTAATACCTCAATGTGTTTAAGACCCACTCGGTGAACTATGTGCATGCCCATTTACTTATGTAGCACTGGTAGATTTGAAATCTACCGCAGGTTAGGTCAATTTAGTAAATTGTGTGTTAGGAAGGTTAAAAGTTTGCCTCTGTTCCAGCTTGGCTGACGTTGTGTGTGCTTCGTGCAGACCGGTGGGTGTCGCTGTTACCACTGGTCAGTGTTGGAAAGACAACGTGTCGAAGTGTATGGATGCTCCTCTGTCTCAGAGACAAGCTCTGTGGAGGTCGTCCTCCGAGTTGCATTCTGGGAAGGGGGTATTTATGGGACAGACGCCATGTTCTAGGGTTTTTTTACAGCCACCTGCTGGCCCTCCTGGCCGACAGGTATGCGTTAAGGAGCTACCTCGTGGTCCTCCGATCGGGAGGCCCACGATACAGCAGCGCAGGGGTGGGTCCAGAAGCTTGTCTGGGGCCTACCACTGCGGCCGAGGAATGGTCCTGAGCTGTTGGTCATGTGTGACGAAGCTGAACGGCCGAGGAGATCCCAGGGGAGGACCCGTCTTGGAGAGATCATGCAGCGTGCTGGTCTATAGAGGGGCCTGGTGACTCGGTCGAAGGACGTATCCAAAAGAAGTAACTATACAGCATGGTGTTGCCGGTTCGGCTTAAAGGTTCAGGCACTGTGACTGACTTTCACTGCAGAGAAAATCTGATACATCCTGTGGCAGAGGATTGTGTGGATTTACCCCCCCCCCAAACGAGTTTGTGGCAGAGACTTTTGATTCGTGCTGCGTAGTGGCTGCTAGACCGGTGAGAGAGGCCTATCCAGACGAGCAAGGAGTGTGTCCCACAAGGGGAGTGCATTCCACCTAGTTATTTGATATCTACCAGGACACTTGTCGCTAAGATTCTATAAGAAGATATTTGAGTTTCTCCTGAAAGTTTCCTTTTTCACCTCTTTCCTGCTACTTCCTAAAGTTTGTTTGTTCAATAAAGCATTGAAAACGTACTCCAGTGTTGGTGCGTGTGTCGTCCAGAAGTAAACTCAACGGAACCCCTAGACCGCTGCCAGTGAAACCAAGGGAAGCAAGGTGAAGGTAACAGACCTGCTTAAATTAGCAGCTCCACAGAGAGTTAGTGCTACACTTACATCACGCCCCTTTTGGTAACTTTAGACCAGGCAAGGACAAAGCTTCAAAAGCTTTACTCAAGAAAGGTGCAAGTGGACATTTTACAGTCCAACAGACAACAGCATTATTATTTCCTATTCCCTAACTCTAACTACAGGCTTGAGTGCTGCCTCGGCATACCTGCTAAGGTGTAGTCCAAGCAAAGATAAGTTCTTTATAGGCACCTCCATGTAGGTACAAGTTCTCCCGAGGTACAGACCCATGCTGGTGTCTTCAGGGTGAACCCCAGGTTCCGATAGTTCTACATCTGGATGGTGATGGATAGCTTCCTTCTCCTCCTTCTCCCTCTCCCTCTACTACCACCCCTTAAGCTCTGGAGAACAGTCAATTTTATATCACACAGGACCAGTGGGTCGGCCTAAAGAAGTACCTGCCAAAAACAAAGAAAGGTATTAACTCCTACCCTCCTGGTTGGGACAGCACCTAACTAACTGTTGTTACCTGCTTGAAAGGTCTATCTGAGACAACTCTTACAGGGTCTCAGTTCTGGACATTCCTATTAACCATTGGCAAAAGGCCTGTTCAGATAAGCCTAGCTTAGTCAAGAGTGTCCTCCATTTACTATTCAGTGCACTCTAAGTATCCCATATTACCCTCACCCTTCTCCCATCCCAAGCAATAAACTACAAAAAGACAACCCCTAGACTGTTTATTGACACCAGAGTGGATGGACTGTTGCTTGTAAGATTGGGAACCTCTGCACTGAAAAAGGATCCAGACAGATGTATTGCAGTGCAAGAAGCACACTGATAGGAGAAGAAAGAAATGAGACACAGAAATGACATCAGTCAGCTGTTTCTCTTCTTCCTGACCAGTCACAGGGTCAAGGCCTGTAAGTAAAAGTGAAACTGCAGCAGAGAAGGGTCAGGTGCCCTCCTCTGCCAGACAGGACTGTGCTGTGTGGCTGGGCTGTGTAAAAATCTCTGCACTGGATGGACAAAAAAAGCAAATCCTTTGGCAGGTAAACAGTTTCCTTTCCAGTTTCCAGATTCTCAGTTGGAAGATTTTCTTACAATTAACATTGCAATCAGTTGATCAGCAATATCCCTGTTATGTTTTGGGTGTCATCTTCATTTTACTTGTTTACATGACTTCTGTCTTCCGAAACCTGGCTGTATGAAACAAGGAAATTGAGATCACAGAATAACGAGGAAGGTTAATTAAAATGACAGACACGACAATCAATTCCTCTGCTCATTGCTGCCAATTCACAAGGCTAATTGATGGTTGGAAATCAAAGAAGGTGTGCAATAATTAACTCGGTTATCATGGAGCCGAGTGAGTACCACCGTCCTGGAATCAATGAGGCAACAACGCATATAGAACATAAACCTGGTGTGCTGGGGCTAGATAAGAGAGGGGAGAGAATACGAGGGAAGAGAGGGAAATGTGGAAGAGGGATGTGGGAGAGAAAGAGAAAGAGAGAAAGAGGAGAGAGGGAGAGAGAGAGGAGAGGGAGATAGAGGGAAAAGGGAGAGAGGAGAGAGAGAGAGGAGAGGCAGAGAGAGGAGAAGGAGGGAGAAAATGAGAGATGGGATAAGGAGAGAGAGAGGAGAGGCAGAGAGAACAAGAGAGAAAGGCGATAAGGAGAGACAAGGGAGAGGGAGGGGAAGAGAGAGGAGAGGGAGAGGGAGAACACAAGAGAAAGGAGATAAGGAGAGACAAGGGAGAGGGAGGGGAAGAGAGAGGAGAGAAGGGGAGAGAACACAAGAGAAAGGAGATAAGGAGAGAGAGGGGAGAGGAATAGATCTTCCTCCATCTTCTTCTTCCCCCGCTTTTTCCTCTGCTTCTTCCTTCGGTCTTCTCGTCCCTATGGCTTTCCCCGTGTGTCAGAGGGGGGCGGGGTCACCGGGTGGCCCCGCCCTCAGTTATATAAGAGCTGTCAGAAGAACAGAAGCGTCACACAGCGGGAACCTCCCATGGATGCGGATCGTCCGGAGAACGAAGCGGGGAAGAAGACGCCGGGGGGAATCCTGGGGGAATCCCAGGCCATTTTTTTCAATGACTTTGATGAGTATTGCAGAGACCCGACAATTCATTATAGCTGCCGGCGCTACTGCTAGCACTTTTAAATGACTTTCTTTTCCTTTAGAAATGTCATTTTGCTCTCGAACTGTTGTAAACACAGGAAACATGCACCACTTTACAGGCATACTATAGACACCCCCCAGGTACGAAATTTAAAGGAATATTTCACTTTTATTGTTTCACTTTAAGCATTATTAAAATCACTTCTCCCGAAAAAACGGCTGTTTTTAAAACTTTTTTTGCATTGATCCATGTCCCTTGGGGCAGGACCCGGGTCCCCAAACACTTTTTATGACAATACCATGCATATTAACCTTTAAAATTAGCACTTTTGATTTCTCCCATAGACTTTTAAAGGGTGTTCCGCGGCTTTCGAATTTGCTGCGAATACCCTAAATTGTTCGATATTCGGCGAACGGGCGAACAGCCAATGTTCGAGACGAACTCATGTTCGGCCCGAACAGACAGCCCATCCCTACTGGCTATAGTGAGTTCTCTGTCCCCGCACTGAAACATGGAGACATCTATCGGGAACAGGGTTATATGAGGAGCTAAAAGAGAACATCAGAGCAATCAAAAAAGTGGAGAGCCACATCTGGCTAAGAATAAGCATCTCCATTCTCACCTCTCAGTCTGACATCTAGCTGTGTGCAGCATACATTGCCCTGCCGCAGTTCCGAAACTTCAAACCAAACACCTATGAGGTCTTACAAAGTGAGGCCATCCACTTCCAAACCCTAGGACAAGTTCTCACCTTTGGAGACCTCAATGCTAGGTCAGTAATGGAAAAGGACTATATAACCTCTGACGGCAATGTGGCCATATTAGGACAATGATGTCACCAGCACCCTTACCCCTTTCTTACATCCAGCTGTGGGTGGGATAATTCAACATCCACAGCTGACTGGGGTGGTGAGCAGCTGTCAGCTGACTGTTTTCCATGGGTTTGGGTTGAACTATACACATTTTTAATCTTGACCGTTGGGTTATCTTGCCACGTTCAGAGGTCAGGATCTAAAGATCAGAGCTGTATGTGTCCATTAATGAATGGAAGGTATACAGGACTGTTTTGTACTCAATTCAGCCAGAACCTCAGCTCATCCCTGGTGTAAAGATCAGACCTGTATCTGACAATAAATGAAAGAGAAAAGGACTTTATGGTGAATATAAAAATCCTATTTTTCTTTGCTTTAGTGCAAAAAAAAGAGAGAGAAAGAGACAAAGCAGAGAAGGTGGAGGAAAGACTGGGAAGGAAAAGAATGGTGTGATGTAAACTGAGTGTTTAACGTGATGAAACATAAAACGAAAGAGAGAAATTGGGGTAAAAAGAGGCAAGAGGAGAGATTACAATCTTAAAGTGGTAGTAAACCACATCCAAAAAAAAAAAAAATTGGGCCCCGGGCAGTTTAAGTCATATTGTGCTAGTATGCATTGCATACTAGCACATTATATAAAAAAATGCAGTGCTATGAGAAAATATAAGCATGATTCAAAATAAAATGAACATAATAAAATCATGATAAATAAATGAATCAATAAAATAAATCCATTGAAAAAGTGAAAAAAAAGGGTTTAGAAATTAAATCCAAAGTCCCAATCAGATCCAGTATGTAAAGGGTGGAGAAAGAGGATATACATAGGAAGAAAAATACCAGCTTCCCGGGATCCTCCGTGTAAAAACACCTCCAAGATAGAAAAATGGCAGCTTACCAGAAGATGTTGGCCTCCAAACTAATAGAAAAGCCAACAGCGCAGTGGGGAAAACCATTTCCCAGGTTTATCAACATAGGTTAAAATGGATACATAGGTACTGTCAGTCCTAGTATATCCCGCTTCACAGCCTCATACAGATATCCAGCATCACAGCATCACATAGGTACATATGCATATGAATGAAAAAAGGAGCATAGAGTGATACTGTATAAACGGTTTATTTAGGTATAAAAAAAGCAGGATGCACTTACATGATGTCTATTGGAAACGAGCATGTACGACGTCAACTGTGTGACGAAACACGTTGGGTGGGACCAGTTCAATTGCTGACCAGATCAATTGCTATAGCATTGATGTAACTACACGCTCGTTTCCAATAGACATCATGTGAGTGCATCCTGCGTTTTTATACCTAAATAAACCGTTTATACAGTATCACGCTAGCATAGCATACTAGCTCATTATGAATTACTTACCTGAGATCGAAGCCCCCGCATCGGCCCTCGTTCGCCTCCCCTGATGCCGCCATCTATCCTGGGTATCGCGGCTCCAGCGCTGTGACTGGTCGGAGCTGCGATGACGTCACTCCCGCGCAATGCGCGCTGGTTCCGCCACTAACGGCTTGATCGCCGTTAGAAACGGCACGCTCAGTGCGCCTGCTCCCGATGTCTACGACGCATGCATGGTGCTGCGATTTCTGCAGATATCTCCTAAACCTTTTAGGTTTGGGAGATATTTCTTGCACCTACAGGTAAGCCTTCATCTAGGCTTACCTGTAGGTTAAAGTGGTTGTAATGGGTTTACAAACACTTTAACCCTGAACACATAATAATTACACAGGTTCTGTGGCTGATTAAGGTGGTAATTAAACTCACTTGGTGCCTTATCTACATTAAATTATCCTCAGGACCTGTGGAATTCAAAGGTGTTCGGGTTTAAAGAGATGAGGTGGCAACTCTAGATCGGAATGGTCCCTGCTGTCTTCTGGGACCTGTGTGTCTCCCAGAAGGCAGCGGGGGGGGGGGGGGGGAGGAGCAGACATTACGTAGTTCGCTGCACAATGTGATCTTTCTCCGGAAGTGGGAGCAGATACCTGGATCCAGGTATCTGCTCCCCCCTCCCCCCCGAAAGGTGCCTATTGTGGCACCGAAGGGGGGGGTGGATCCGATCTGCGGAAGTTCCATTTATGGGTGGAGCTCCGCTTTAACCCGCTACTATACCGAATAACAAAAATTGATATGTAAACTGTGCAGTGCATAAACAATTTCTATCTAAACATAATCAAGGTGTCTAAAAGTAAGACGCCATGATTTTAATTTCACATTTTTTCTTTGAAATCTTCTTTATGAAAAAGTAGAAATTATAGCATTTAGTTGCTTTTTCTATTTTCTGTTGTTCATTTTCTTTAATCTCCATGGCAATTATTACAGTGATGTGAACACAATCCAGCACAAGGTCGTTATCAATACACAAAATGTACGGAGCACATCTCCAGAGGCAGGAAAAAAAAAAGAATGGCTCCACAGGAAACGTGTCGTGAAATGTGTTTATTAAACACATGCAGTATAAACCATTAAGGTAGAATTGAACCCGACATGAATGAAAAAAACACATAAAGTACATCTGTAGCAGAAGGAAGAAATGATAGCTCAGTGGTAAACATGAAAGCGTGAAATCTGTGTATATTTCTACAAATTAAAGTAGATGTTAACTCTACCTAAATGACATTTAGTTTGCTCAATTTTCTTAAAAAAATAAATAAATAAAATATTGTTTCTATATCCAGTTCAGTCCTGGTAGGTTTTATCCCCTTCATGGCCAGGCCATTTTTTAGCACTGCGCTAGTTTAACTGGTGATTGTGCGGTCATGCAACGATGTACACAAATGGCATTTACATTTATATTTATATAATTTTTTTCACACAAATAGAGCTGTCTTTCGGTGGTATTTGATCATCACTGTCTTTATTATTTTTTATTATATAAATAAAAAAAGACCAAACATTTTGAAAAAAAAAAAAAAGATTTTTTTTTTTACTTTCTGCTATAAAACATATCCATTAAAAAAATGTAAAAATTGAATTTCTTTGTAAATTTAGGTCAACATGTATTCTGCTGGTAAGAAAAAAAAAAAAAAAATCCCAATAAGTGTCTATTAATTGGTTTGCGTGAAAGTTATAGGATTTACAAACTATGATATATATACTGGAATTTTTTCTTTATATATATATATATATATATATATATATATATATATATATATATGTATATATGTATATATATATATATATATATATATGACACTGGGTGTAAACTGACTAAATGACACTGACATCACCAGTGACACTAATACAGTGATCCGTGCTAATACTATGTACTGTCACTGTACTAATGACACCGGCTGGAAAGGGGTTAACATCTAGGGGCAATCAAAGGGTTAACTGCGTGCCTAACAAGTGTAAAGTGCGTAGTGTGTGCTGCTTTTACTAAGCGATGTGACTGTTTTTACTCCCTGCTTTGGAGGAAAAAAAAAAAACAGCCATGTTCCTGCTCTTCATAGAGAGCCCTGTGTTGTTTACCAACACAGGGCTCTCTTCTGTCATTCGCCCAGCCGATCAGCAGGTCCCGGCCATAAATGATTGGCCAGGACCTGCTGATCGGCTTGTGCTGTAGTGAATGACAGCACAGCTGGTGCGCCCCCAACCAGGAAATGCCATATAAGTTTATATACAGTGGGAACGGAAAGTATTCAAACCCCCTTAAAGTTTTCACTCTTTGTTATATTGCAGCCATTTGCGAAAATCATTTAAGTTAATTTTTTTCCTCATTAATGTACACACAGCACCCCATATTGACAGAAAAACACAGAATTGTTGACATTTTTGCAGATTTATTAAAAAAGAAAAACTGAAATATCACATGGTCCTAAGTATTCAGACCCTTTGCTTAGTATTTAGTAAAAGCACCTGTAGCAATAACGCTCGGTGGAGCTGCTGATTTATTATTGGGCCTGTCCTCTATTCTCCTCACCCCTCTTAAGTTGTTAAATCCCCTTGACACAGCTGTAGTGCAGTGTTGTAATGATATTATTACCAACTTTAACCCGCAATATACACTTGTATTTATATTTACCTCTACCTGGGTGCTTGTAGCTCCACCTGCAGGAGAAATAACAACACTGCACACAAACTTCTGTAATAACCAAAATGACTTCTTTCTTTGGATAAATGATATATTTTATATAGAAATTTATTACAGTGACTACACTATCACACCAACGTAGTGTAACAGTATAGTAAATAGTTATGACAATCTTGATAACATACACAGAATATACCTAAATATATATTTATACCAGGGAGCTCCCCCTGCTCTAAACCGTAAAGTCACTATCCTGTGTAACTAGATGCACGGCCCTGCAGTAAAAGAGATAGTCTTGACGTCTTCAATCTTCGCTAGCTAAGAAATGATAATTGTAATCCACAGAGAGTTCTTCTGAGGTGTTGCACAGTGTAAAGTAATACACAAAGGCAATTGTAATCCAGCAAACTGATTAAGTGTTCTTATACGAAGAAGACAAACATCTAATGTCAGCTCTTGAATATTGTAGTCTATGCAAATGTAATATTCTCCAACTCAACTTGTTCCGTGGGACTATCTGTCCCAGCAACAATCTGTAAAAGTTCTAAGTGTGTGCGTAGTATTAAACAAACTTCCGGGTGTTAACCCTCTCACCACGCGGGATCCGGGCAGATGGATGTCTCCGTTTCAGCAGTTCTCAGTCTCTATGGAGCCACCACCACGCCGTCACACTGTTCCGTTCACTAACGACCAGGAGTCCTCGGTTACGTCCCCCACGGGCCTCTGGAACAATCACTTCTGCTGCTTCAGCACACTGTGATACGATTACAGGATCCTTGCTGCTGCTCCGCTCCTTCACAAGGTAGGCCGCAACCCTGTGGGACACACACACCCACAGAGTCCTGCTGGCAGGCGACGCGTCCCAGGAACAAGAGACCTAAGATGGCCGCCCCCAGCCCTTTTATATCCTCCCACAATGCAGTTCAGTTCTCCTCTTGTCCAGGAGCATTGTGGGTAGGTCATAGTTAATGTTCAGAAGTAAACAACCAATCACTTCCATGTCACTTCCCTTAATCATGAAACATAAAAGTGTTGTACCTTTTCAATTGTCCACTAGATGGCACTAGATCAACTTATACCTTTATAACACACTTATGACTAAAAACAAAAGTTGTCAGTGCTACATACTCCCCCTGCTTTAAATCTTTGGTCCCCAAAGATATGTAAGACCTTGTTTCTGCTACACATCTTAGCCTCTAAACGAGTGCACAGGACCGACAGAGGAGCCTCCCACCAATTCTCAGGTGTTGGAAGGCTATTCTGTGTACCCACAACTGTCACTTTAGTATCAGATACAGATGTGTCAAGGGGTGAAACAGGGCTCTCATTTTCTACATTGACTTAGGATGAACTAGGCTCATCGACATTCCTTTTGCTGGTAACCTTTGTTATCTCAGAACACTCGCCCAATGTATCATAGGTTAGTCTCTTGGGTGGGCGAATGCTCCTCTTTCCCCTTTGTTCTTTTGGTGTGTCCTCTATTTCTGAGTGAACACTGTTTTCTTCTACTTCAGAGGGAGATAAACATGTTTCAGTTCTTTTGGACAATGGTACAAACTCTGGAGCTTCTGGCCTGAGGGCCTCACTACCTTCCTCGGTTGTCGGGGATGAAACACTCTTTTCAGCTTCAGGTATATCAGATGACCACAACCAACTAATGTCCATGTCTCTCTCCTCACTATCTTTAGTTGCTAAAGTCCCAGACTGAGACCTAGTTACAGGCCTTTGTGCAACCTCTGATGTAGATGAGAACTCCTCCTCGGGGACTATCCTGACTGCATCAGTAAGAGGCAAAAGGTGATTCCGATGCCAAGTCTTGATTGGTCCAGCACTACCTTCTGGTCTGATTTCAAAGACTGGAAGTCCTGGGAGCTGTTTACACACAATGTATGGCTGTGACCTCCAGCGATTTGCCAGCTTGTGTTTCCCAGGAATACCCAAATTCCTCAATAGAACTCGGTCACCAGGTTGTATATCTTGAATCCTCACTTTGAGGTCAAAGTTCCTCTTATTTCTACTCCCTCTGTTGTTTGACATAGTCCAGGCCTTCCCATAAGCAATCTTCAGACTCTTTCACAGCCTGTTTGCATATCCTCGGTGAGAGGTCACTGAGGGGTGGTCCAGAGAAGTACCAAAAGCCAGGTCCACTGGTAATTTAGCCTCTCGCCCAAATATCAGCCGATAAGGTGAATATCCTGTGACATCACTCTTGGTGCTGTTATATGCATGTACTAAAGCGGCAATATGCTTACTCCAGTTGGGCTTTTGCTCAGAGGTCAGTGTCCCCAACATATTAAGAAGAGTTCTGATAAACCTCTCTGGCTGAGGGTCTCCTTGCGGACGATAAGGTGTAGTTCTAGACTTCTGAATTCCCAACAGATACAATAATCTCCTGATGAGCGTACTCTCAGAGTCTCTTCCCTGATCTGAGTGAATCCTCTGTGGTAAGCCATAATGGACGAAGAACTTCTCCACTAGTGTCTTTGCCACTGTGACTGCCTTCTGATCTTTTGTGGAGAAAGCTTGAGCATATCTGGTAAAATGGTCTGTGACTACCAGAATATTTCCTTGCCCACTCAAGTCAGATTCTAAACACAGGAAATCTATGCAAACTAAATCCATAGGACCTTGGCTTGATAAATGACCCATCGGGGCTGCCCATTGTGGCAAAGTCTTTCTCTGGATACACCTATGGCAGGAATGACAGTAACTCTCCACCTCTTTCCTCATGTAAGGCTAATAGAATCTATCCCTTCTTTCTGCCCCCAGATGTCCATGACAATCATGCAGAGCGATTAACACTGTCTCTCTGTGTTTCTCTGGCAGAAACAGTTGCCACTTCTCCTCCAGATCTTCAGAGGGGCCCCTTCAGAAGACCACCCCTTGTTGCAACTGCAACCGACTCCACTCTTTATGTAACAACAGAGCTTCTTTTCGAGCACTCTTCAAAAGTAAATCAGGGTGCTGATTCTCCAGAGCTTCCAATATCAAGCTGCAGAGTGGATCTTCCTGCTGGTCTCTCCTAAGGTTTTTTCTCGATAACTTAGGTAGACCTTCTGCTGCAATCTGAGAGACATTACAGTAATACCTAGGTACCCCTGCTGTAGTCACTCCAATCTCTTCAGCTCTGGCCCCACCTTTCTCCTGCTCCTTCACAAAGGGCTCTTACCCCTTCGGGGGCAAGCTGAGTCCAATCCTCTTGGGAGCTCAGGGGACTGTGGGGTCTTCTTGACAGCGCATTTGCCTCTCTGTTGCCCACTCCTGGTCTGTATTTCAAGCTGAAGGAGAATGTTGAAAGAGCAGCCAACCACCTATGGCCTGTGGCATCCAACTTTGCGGTGGTAATCAAGTATGTGAGGGGGTTGTTATCCGTTCTGACTACAAACTCTGCACCATACAGGTAATCTCTCAACTTGTCTACCACGACCCACTTCAAGGCCAGAAACTCAAGTTTATGAGTGGGGTAGTTCTTCTCAGCAGGAGACAGGCTCCGGCTCACATAAGCAATGAGCCTTAAATGTCCATCATGATCTTGGTAGAGTACTCCACCTAGTCCCTCTCGGCTAGCATCCACGTGCAGTTCATAAGGCTTGGTAGGATCTGCATAAGCTAACACTGGAGCAGTGGTAAGGCTCCACTTCAATTGTCTGAATGTCTCCTCACATTGCGGAGTCCACTGATCCAGGATAGACTCCTTTTTTTTCCGAGGCCCTTCCTTTTGCCCCCCAGGTTCCTCTGAATCCACATCAGCTCCTTCCTGATTCTTCAGTAGCTCTGTGAGTGGGTGGGCTATCTTCGCAAACCCCTCCACAAACCTCCGATAGTAGGAGCAGAATCCTAGGAATGACCTGAGCTCAGTCACATTCGTGGGCTTGGGCCAAGAAGTAACAGCTTTCAACTTCTCAGGGTCAGTTGCTATCCCTTCTTCAGACACAATGTGCCCCAAATAGTTCACCGAAGATTGATAGAACTGACATTTCTCCATTGAAAGTTTCAGGCCCTCATCATGTAATCTATTCAGAACCTTCTCCAGTCGCTCTTCATGCTCTTCAAGAGTTCGGCCAAATACTATGATATCGTCTAAGTATACTAAGACCTCAATCAAGTTCATGTCGCCTACCATCTTCTCCATGAGCCACTGGAAAGTTGCTGGGGCCCCAGACAAACTTTGTGGCATCCGGTTAAATTCATAGAATCCCACGGGGGTAACGAAAGTAGTCTTCTCCTTATCCTCAGGACTCACTGGGATCTGATAATAACCACTCTTCAAATCTAATACACTGAACCACTTCGCCCCTGACAGACTCTGTAGGGCATCTTCTATACGAGGGGTAGTGTATTGATCAGGAATGGTCTGTCGGTTCAGGGTCCTATAGTCGATACACAGCCGTAGTGACCCATTTTTCTTCCTCACTACCACTATCGGGAAGGCGTATGGACTCCCTGATAATCCCAGTCCTTTTCAGCTCAGCCAGCTGTTCTCGAAGGTCCTCAAGATCTCCCAGTGGGATTCTCCTAACCCTTTCTCGAAAAGGTTTGTCTTCCTCCAGCCGGATCTTGTGCTCTGCACTCTTGGCATACCCCACATCAAACTCACTCTTCGAGAAAACCTCTTTCCATTTTATGAGCTGGGCTTTGGCCCTCTCCATCCAAACAGGCGTAAGGGCGGTGTTCTTCGGGTAGAAGTTCTCTATTGGAATCTTTTCTTCGGGTCCTCTTTTGACATCACTTGGCGAGACCGGGGTTGCTTGATTCGCCTGCCCCAGCAGCATTCTTGCTGGTATCTTCACAGGCAAGGCTGTCGTGTTCCGAACACTGACTGAAACCCTCCCTCTGCTTCTCTTAAGCGCCTTAGTTGATAACACTTTTGGGAGTATTTCCAGACCCACATCCTCTTCTCGAGTGTCCGTTTCCAAGACAACAAAAGACCAGGTTGTCTCCAACTTAACTTGACAGAGGCCCTCATGCATATCACTTCACCCAGTTGTAGCAGTTCTTCACCTCGGTCTAAACGCCAAACTTTCCCCACCCCATCTGGTGGGGCCTTCTGTTCGTGTACTATATGCTTGTACACCTGGGTTAGCATGGGATGTACCTTCATGGCCAAGGGACTTTCCTTCTGTACAAGCGGTGTCAGAAGTCTTCTGACCAGATCAGTATTTTTTCCGATGATAAGGGAACTTCTATGAGCCCCAGGGGCCGAGGACACACAACCGCCAGGGTGTCGAAAGTCTCCGCCTTTCCAGCCACACTTGGGTCAAAGGTGAGTTTGATAGGGATATATCCCTCAATGGGAAAGTTCTGGGTACCTAGCTCCCATATCTCCAATTCTATCAACGTTTGCAGGGGCAGATGCTTGAGATGCTTCATGTAGAAATCTTTATATAATAAGGTCACTTGGGCTCCGGTATCCAGCAGTGCCTTGGCGTAGATTCCTTCTACCTGGATGGGGATGATCGGAGAGAGTCCCACTAGGTTGAGAGGAAATTCACCATGAGTGTTTGGCTTCATTGGCTTGTCAGTGCGCATCTTGACTCCTCGTTTCCATGGACGCTCACTCATCTTCATTCCTCCCCTTACTCTCAAAACTTTGTGAACCTGGGTTTCGTTGGAGTTGACGACTGTTACAGGGCACCCAGTTGACTCCTTCACTGGGGCCCTTTGAAGTTTTCTGCCGGCTTTTGACCTCATACTGCCGCCCTTGGACTTGGGCACACTTTCCCAAAATGTCCGGCCCCTCCACAGTTGAAACAAAGTCCAGATTCCATTCTGAATGTGAAGTCTGATACTTTTTTTATTTTTTTAGTTCCTCCATTGGGCGAAGTAGGGGATCTTGCACTCAGCAAAGCCATCATCTCCATTAGCTGGGCCACCTGAGTCTTAAAAAGCTCAATCTGGGGATCCTCTTCCATCACACTAACTGTTCTGACCCCAACAGTGTGTTTTGGTTCTTGAATTTTTTTCCTTCTTCCTTTCAAGGATAGTTTCTTCCTCCCGTACAATCCGAATTAGATCTGGGTACTTCAATATGCCTCCATCTTGACGAGTCCTTAATTGCAGGGTGATGGGATCCAAAGGCTGGGCACCTCTTAAAACTGTTTGGCTTGAATTTCTTCCACCTTACTAGGATCTAATCCCTTCTATAACAATATCTGGTGAATGACCTTGTCTAACCATATATTCAGACAACTTCTCTCCTGTTTCTTGGTAGGTGTGTTCTAATTGATAAATCAAGTCAGAGACTTTTTTTTTTTTTCGGTGCATCCGAACACATCTTGTAGGATATCTAAATAATCTTGGGCTACACAGTTCTGTTTGCTAAGCTTCAGATTTCGAATAGCCTCGGAAGCAGGCCCTTTCAGACTCTCAGTAATCCGCTGTTTTTTTTGCGTTTCAGGGATGTCCCACTCATCCAACACTTGCGTGGCCTGTTCCAACCACTCTTCAAAGGAATCTTCTCCTTTGGGTACAGGCCGTTGGCCCGAGAAAATGCCCAGTTTTCGGTACCCAGTCCCTGAATATGTTGGGTTCCCTTTTTGACATTGAGACACCAAATTTCCCAGGGCTGTAAAAAGTTCTGGCTCAATAGTAGCTGGTGCTGACTGTGATGGAACCTTGATTTCTGCCGAACTAATCTGGAGGAAGGTGGCAAGATTCTCCCTTTCTTCCCTTGAGTGGGTCAGATAAAATTTGGTCTTGTCAGCGAGTTCAACACTTGCACCCTTGAAATTTTCCGGAACTCCCTTCCTCCACTCCAATAATGCAAAAGTGCGGAATGTCTCATGATTGGGTCTTACTGCGACCACCTTGGCTCTTTGTTCGGGGGATAGTGTTTTTACCACTCGTTTAATGTGTTCTTTCTCCCAGATATCTCCCCAAAGTTCCATGGCCACGCTCGCTTCTGAGCGGGTGCCTTCCGCCTCACACCACTGTGCCACAGTGGGGGGATCCATTCTATGGTTCTTAAGGGGGTGTTTGAATTCAGAGTGACAGTTATGCCAGACGAGCCCCCATATGTAGCAATAACTCTCGGTGGAGCTGCTGGTTTTTTATTGGGCCTGTCCTCTATTCTCCTCACCCCTCTTAAGTTGTTCAATCCCCTTGACACAGCTGTAGTGCAGTGTTGTAATGATATTATTACCAACTTTAACCCGCAGTATACACTTGTATTTATATTTACCTCTACCTGGGTGCTAGTAGCTCCACCTGCAGGAGAAAAAACAACACTGCACACAAACTTCTGTAATAACCAAAATGACTTCTTTCTTTGGATAAATGATATATTTTATATAGAAATTTATTACAGTGACTACACTATCACACCAATGTAGTGTAACAATATAGTAAATAGTTATGACAATATTGATAACATACACAGAATATACCTAAATATATATTTATACCAGGGAGCTCCACCTGCTCTAAACCGTAAAGTCACTATCCTGTGTAACTAGATGCACGGCCCTGCAGTAAAAGAGATAGTCTTGATGTCTTCAATCTTCGCTAGCTAAGAAATGATAATTGTAATCCACAGAGAGTTCTTCTGAGGTGTTGCACAGTGTAAAGTAATACACAAAGGCAATTGTAATCCAGTAAACTGATTAAGTGTTCTTATACGAAGAAGACAAACATCTCATGTTAGCTCTTGAATATTGTAGTCTATGCAAATGTAATATTCTCCAACTCAACTTGTTCCGTGGGACTATCTGTCCCAGCAACAATCTGTAAAAGTTCTAAGTGTGTGCTTAGTATTAAACAAACTTCCGGGTATTAACCCTCTCACCACACGGGATCCGGGCAGATGGATGTCTTCGTTTCAGCAGTTCTCAGTCCGTATGGAGCCACCACCACGCCGTCACACCTTTCCGTTCACTAACGACCAGGAGTCCTCGGTTACCTCCCCCACAGGCCTCTGGAACAATCACTTCTGCTGCTTCAGCACACTGTGATATGATGACAGGATCCTTGCTGCTGCTCCGCTCCTTCACAAGGTAGGCCGCAACCCTGTGGGACACACACACCCACAGAGTCCTGCTGGCAGGCCACGCGTCCCAGGAACAAGAGACCTAAGATGGCCGCTCCCAGCCCTTTTATATCCTCCCACAATGCAGTTCAGTTCTCCTCTTCTCCAGGAGCATTGTGGGTAGGTCATAGTTAATGTTCAGAAGTAAACAATCAATCACTTCCATGTCACTTCTCTTAATCATGAAACATAAAAGTGTTGTACCTTTTCAATTGTCCACTAGATGGCACTAGATCAACTTATACCTTTATAACACACTTATGACTAAAAACAAAAGTTGTCAGCGCTACACACCCTTTTGATCTAATACAGCCATGAGTCTTTTTGGGAAAGATGCAACAAGTTTTCACACTTAGATTTGGGGATCCTTTGCCATTCCTCCTTGCAGATCCTCTCCAGTTCTGTCAGGTTGGATGGTAAACGTTGGTGGACAGCCATTTTTAGGTCTCTAGAGATGCTCAATTGGGTTTAAGTCAGGGCTCTGGCTGGGCCATTCAAGAACAGTCACGGAGTTGTTGTGAAGCCACTCCTTCGTTATTTTAGCTGTGTGCTTAGGGTCATTATCTTGTTGCAAAGTAAACCTTTAGCCCAATCTGAGATCCTGAGCACTCTGGAGAAGGTTTTCGTCCAGGATATCCCTGTACTTGGCCTCATTCATCTTTCCCTCGATTGCAACCAGTCGTCCTGTCCCTGCAGCTGAAAAACACCCCCACAGCATGATGCTGCCACCACCATGCTTCACTGTTGGGATGGTATTGGACAGGTGATGAGCAGTGCCTGGTTTTCGCCACACATAACGCTTAGAATTAAGGCCAAAAAGTTCTATCTTGGTCTCATCAGACCAGAGAATCTTATTTCCCACCATCTTGGAGTCCTTCAGGTGTTTTTTGCAAACTCCATGCGGGCTTTCATGTGTCTTGCACTGAGGAGAGGCTTCAGTCGGGCCACTCTGCCATAAAGCCCCAACTGGTGGAGGGCTGCAGTGATGGTTGACTTTCTACAACTTTCTCCCATCTCCCGACTGCATCTCTGGAGCTCAGCCACAGTGATCTTTGGGTTCTTCTTTACCTCTCTCACGAAGGCTCTTCTCCCCCGATAGCTCAGTTTGGCCGGGGGCCAGCTCTAGGAAGGGTTCTGGTCGTCCCAAACGTCTTCCATTTAGGATTATGGAGGCCACTGTGCTCTTAGGAACCTTAAGTGCAGCAGAAATTTTTTTCTAACCTTGGCCAGATCTGTGCCTTGCCACAATTCTGTCTCTGAGCTTTTTAGGCAGTTCCTTTGACCTCATGATTCTCATTTGCTCTGACATGCACTGTGAGCTGTAAGGTCTTATATAGACAGATGTGTGGCTTTCCTGATCACGTCCAATCAGTATAATCAAGCACAGCTGGACTCAATGAAGGTGTAGAACCATCTCAAGGATGATCAGAAGAAATGGACAGCACCTACGTTACATATATGAGTGTCACAGCAAAGGGTCTGAATACTTAGGACCATGTGATATTTCAGTTTTTCTTTTTTAATAAATCTGCAAAAATGTCAACAATTCTGTGTTTTTCTGTCAATATGGGGTGCTGTGTGTACATTAATAAGGAAAAAAAATGAACTTAAATGATTTTAGCAAAAAAAAAAAAAATTCTTATATTGCAGCCAAAAAAACTCTCAATGCAGCGCACAATTCTCTTCTTCTTTATAAAGGGATAATAATGAAGCTGCTTTGCTGGTAATATTGACAGAGTTCTGCCAAACGTATTTCAATTTTTTTGTCTAATGATCTCCAGAATAATAGTTTTTTTTTCTAGTGATCTTCTGAATAATATATTTCTTTTTTCTAGTGATCTCCAGAATAATATTTTTTTTTCTAGTGATCTCCAGAATAATCTTTTTTTTTTCTAGTGATCTCCAGAATAATAGATATATTTTTTTTTGGGTCAAGTTACCACAACACATCATTATTATCTTGTAGTTTTTAAGCCTAAAGATATAACTATGTTGGCATCCCTTGTTAATTTGACATTGTATTTTTGAAATGTACCTGCCTACTCACAAACAGTCCTTTTTTAAGTAAAACACATAACCAAGTATTTATCCAAAAACATATTTTTTTATTGAATAGGGAGCACAAGGTCATATAAAAACCAAGAGGAAGGCAACGATGGAGAAACAGTTGGAATTGGTGAAGCGTTTGTACCTCAGGGCAGACATCAATTATGTGAATTTCAAAATTGGTAACCTGAGGAGTCCATTTAATAGGGAGCACAGCACGGTTCTGGACTCCGAGAGATTGGGAGCAGCAGCAGATGACATATATGTCCCGAGGCTGTGGTCAGAGTCTATTTAATAGGGAGCACAACACGGTCCTGGACTCCGAGAGATCGGGAGCAGCAGCAGATGACATATATGTCCCGAGGCTGTGGTCTTCCAACAGCTTGCGTTTTTTGCCAGACCGGACTGAACCCAGGCCATCGATCTCAACGCTTCCTTTCACACAAATAAACTAAATTAACCACTTGCCAACATATACGTCGGCACAATGGCAGCGGTGGGCAAATGGACGTACCTATACGTCCCCTTTAAGAGCCGGAGCTTGCAGGGCACGCGCCCGCTGCGTACAGTGTGACCGTGCCCGCGAGACCGGCGGACTCGATGTCCGTCGGTTTCCTGGCAATCGTGTCATGGAGCCGTAGAATGGGGAAGTTAACAAGGCATTTCCCCGTTCTGCCTTGTGTCATGACAGAGATCACTGCTCCCTGTCATCAGGAGCAGTGATTTCTGTCATGTGAGTTGAAGCCCATCCCCCCACAGTTAGAATCACTGCCTAGGACACACTTGACCCCTTAATCGCCCCCTAGAGTTTAACCCCTTCCCTGCCAGTGTCATTTACACAGTAACCAAAGAAAAGATCAACTCAAATCCTAATTTTCAAAATAAACAAAAAGAAAACTAAAAATTGTAGGGTTGAAAATCCCCAGCCCAGCGGGCTTATTGGGGGTGTTGGGGCTGCATTTGCCACGGTCCGCCATGCTGCTGTGGTGGGTGGGGTGGCTGTGGAGCTGGTGGAGGATTGTGCTCTAATTCGCAGATGTGTGTTTTCGGGGTAATTTGGTCCCTCCTCCCCTTCTTGGGGAGCTGCAGGATCATCTCCTCGCACATGCTGCGTTGGTCCTCCTCCATATCCTTCAACTCATTGGTGGTCATGCAGCCAAAAGCCTCCTGGGCATCCGGGGCCGTGCTAATGGCACTTGTAGCATGCCTGAGGAAGGCCTCATTCAGGTTTCTGGTCTTCCTGGCACTTTTAGTAGGAGGGCGTAGGGGAGGAACCTGGGACTCAGTCTGGCTTCTGGGCATGGCCTCCTTCTGACTGAGACTTTCCTGTGTATGAAAATGAGAGATATTTTTAGGTTTTTGGTCATCAATCACACACAATTTTGAGCACATGACTGTTGCAAATTGAATGTTAACAAATAGAAAAGACTATCATTCTGACCCCAGCATTTTTCATTCTTGTCCCAATTTTTGGCCACTACTGTCTATTGATATGTAAACCACTTTGTTAAGGCAGAAATTTGGGATCAATAACATCTAGTTAACGCCATTAAATTTTTGTCTACAAATATGTTTAACAATGTTATACCTGGGTCAAGCTGGGCTCCTCCATATCTTTTTCCTGTGTAGAAGAACCAGGGTGGACCTCAGGAGCTGTGGCCTCAGCTGATGTGGAAGGAAGCGTTGATAGTGATGGGCGTGGTTCGGTTTGGTCTGACAAAAAACGCAGGCTGTTGTAGTACCACAGCCTGGGGACATATATGTCATCTGCTGCTGCTCCCGATCTCTGGGATTCCATGACTTTCTTGCGCTCCCTATTATATGTACTACGCAGGCTACCAATTTTGGGTCAAATAATTGATGTCTGCCGTGGGATATAGAGGCTTCACAAATTCCAACAGTTTCTCCATCGCTGCCTTCCTCTTGATTTTTTTGTACAAAAGGTTTTATTGAAAATATACATCAACAGAAAAGTGCAAAACAGTGATGGATACATCATGAATTAACTGGTATAAGGCTGCCGACATCCGGCGGGTGGAGCTATTGATCAAAGATTTAAGCCTGGACACAGGCGATTCAATGCCGCGTCCAGACGGCATACCAAAGCATAACTACATCTTGCGTATTCTGGCGTAGCGGTATGATATCAGTACGTAGTAATATGATTGTAAACATACATGAATAACTAAAAAAATACAATGCCGAAATGTTGTTGCAATACATAACTTTACATGAAGAAGTATATAAAAAAAAAAGTAGAATAAAAATAAAAATATAAAATAATGAAAAATATAAAGAACCAGTAATAAATTCAGATTAAATTGAATAACCTCAGAGAGGATAAAATAACTCTGAATGTAATAATTTGTTTGTTATATAAATTTTTCTGATCATTGTAAAATTAAGCCCGACGGCCTGAATAAAAAGAAGGAGAGAGAAATTGAAAGTAGAAAAGGAGGGGGGTAGAAAGAAGAGAAAGGAAGGAAGGACCCTGGGGTGGGGGGAACGAAGGCTTATTATAAGGAAAGGAGCGTTAGGTCAAATCTTGATGGGCGATTGTAAGTCACCCAGGGTTGCCATATCCTGAGGAACTTATCGTGATTGTCCAGCAATATGGCCGTAAGTTTCTCATTTACCATGATATCATTCACGGTATTTTTGACTGCTTCAAAACTAAGGTTCGGGGTTTTCCAGGCTCTTGCTATGGTGAGTTTAGTTGCAGTGAAAATCTGTGCTGCTAACTGACGTTCAGGACGAAGAAGTTTCGCAATTGGTTTCCATAAAAGGGCTTCAAAAGGGTCCCGCTTTATGTTAGTATTAAAAAGATTACGTAATAGTGCATAAACTCTAACCCATACTCTGCAGACCCTGGGACAGGTCCACCAAATATGCGCCATCGTGCCCTCCTGTGAGCAGCCGCGAAAACATAGGTGGGAGTAAGATGGGATGAAACTTGCTAATCTAGCCGGAGTATAATACCATCTATAGAAAACTTTATATGCATTCTCTAAAAAGAGAACATTCTTGGAACATTTAGATAGCGCAGTAGTCAGACTATGCCAGTCCTCCGGGTCTAATTGTTTCCCGAACTCAGCCTCCCATTGGAGTTGGTAGGGTCTCAATGGTGTTGTCTTAGAATTAATTATAGCGGTATATATTAGAGAAATTAAACCCGAGGATTGGGAGCGTGATCTACAAATGCTTTAAAATGGTGTCATGACAAAGGGGGCAGAATGGGATGTTGTAAGTTGTCTGAGAAAATGTCTAATTTGCAAGTAACTGTAATGCTCCCTAAGGGGGATATCATGTGAAGAACGTAAGGCCGCGAAAGAGATGATCTTGGTTGGGGTGAAAAACGAATGGATATCTATGAAGCCATTATAGGACCACCACTTAAATTGCAGCAGATTATCACAACCTGGTTGAAATAAAGGATAGTGGAGGAGACGGAGTAACGGGAGATGAGGAGAAATTAGGCCTGCTGAGTATTTAACCCCATCCCATAGTTTGAGATAATGGGCCAAACAGGGACCTATGGTAGGGGGGCGATGTGCTTTAGAAAGCCAAGGAAGAGAGGCTAGAGGTGTTGGGTGTGCGTGGACCAAATCAATGGTGGCCCATAGTGGCATTTGTTGCTTTGCATGAAGGTGAGATAATGGGGCGATGCCCGCTGCTATATAGTATGCTTGCAAGTTAGGAACTGAAAGACCACCATTGACTCTGCGCGCGTAAAGCACTTGTCTCTTGATTCTGGGCCTCTTGTGGCCCCATATAAATTGCATAATTTTACGTTGGTGTATTCGAATAATATAGGGAGGCACTTGAATTGGCAAAACTCTAAAATAATAGAGCAATTTAGGGAGGTATGTCATGCGTACCGACGCTATTCTGCCGAACCACAAAATCGGGAGTGTGGACCAAGAGGCCAGCATAGCCTCCAGTTTTCGGAAAAGCGGAGGAAAATTAGCCTGATATAATCCCGAATATTTCGGGGTAAGTTTAATACCCAAATAGGGTAAAGAGGATAACCACTGAAACGAAAATGCCGACTGCAAGGCTTCTACTACCGGGGGCCGAAGGTTAATAGACATCGCTTTAGATTTAGCCGGATTAACTGAAAGGCCCAAAAACGAGGCGAAAGTGTCTAAGAGAGAGAATAAGTTGGGGAGGGAGATTCTGGGTTGAGTAATGGTTAATAAAATGTCGTCCGCAAACATGGACAACTTGTGTGCGGTGCCTGCTATTTCTACTCCTGAGATATCTGGGTGGGAGCGTATGGCCAAGGGCCATACCAGGGGCCAACCAGGGGTTCAAGTGCTAGTATAAATAGGAGGGGGGAGAGCGGGCACCCCTGGCGTGTTCCCCTTTAAATCGAGAAAGTAGGCGACTCATAACCATAACACCGCACTTTAGCCGGAGGGGATTGATATATTGCTGAGACCCAACCCAAAAAGGAGGTGCCAAAACCGTAGTGTGTAAGGACCTGTGTCAAATAGGGCCAGGATAAGGTATTAAAAGCTTTGTTAACATCTAATGAAAGAAACATTGTACCCAGGGACCTTTCATGCACTATATGTTGGATCTGAAGGAGTCGTCGAATGGCGTCACTTGCCTGTCTGCGGGGAACAAATCCCACCTGGTCTTTTTTTATTAGGCACGGTAGGAAGGAATTCAAACGGTTGGCCAGAATTTTCGTCAATATCTTCATGTCAATGTTGATTAAAGAGATTGGCCGAAAATTTGCCCAGGAAGAGTGATCTTTGTCTGGCTTAGGGATCATCACTATGTTGGCAGTTAGCAAGTCCGGCGAAAATGAATGACCTCCTTTGACCGAGTTATACATAGTCGCTAGGTGTGGGGCCAGGACCTCTGCAAATTTTTGATAATACAAAGCAGTGAAGCCATCCGGACCTGGCCTTTTGCCCACTTTCAGTTCATTAATGCATTGTAGAATCTCAGAGACCTGTATATCTCGGTCCATTAGGGAGATATGGGGATCCGATAGGGAAGGTAAAGATAATTTACTTAAGAAATCATTCAGGCCCTGTGTTGAAGAGTGATTTAGGGGGGAGTAGAGTTTAGTAAGGCGGTAATGGAATTCTTCCAAAATCTGCTGAGGGTTTCCCGTAAGAATATTATGACGGGTGCGCAGGTATATGGGAGTAAATTTCGGGATAAAGGTTCGCAGTCTATTAGCCAACTGCGCATTTGGCTTGTTTGCCTTAGAATACAATTTCTGGCGGGCCCAACGTAAGGTGCGGTCCGCATCATCTGTCAGGCATAGATCCAAGTCGGTACGGGCCTTGTCTAAAGCTCTGTGGTTGGCAGGGGTGGGGGATCATTTAAAGGCCGTCGAGCAATCCTCTAATGTCTGTTCTAACTTACGTCGGGCCTGAACTCTTTCCCTCTTGCGCTGGGACGCTAATCGGATAACGCGACCCCGGATGACCGCTTTATTAACCTCCCATAATGTTATTGGGGATGAGACCGAACCTGCATTAAGTCTAAAGAATTCCATAGTAGCTTCTTTAATTTCACTGAGGATCGGATTGAAAGATAAAAGTGAATCATTCATCACCCAGGGAGCTTGTTGTGGGTTATTGAGTAGAGTACGACATACAATCAGAACTGGATCGTGGTCTGACCAAGGGACTGCTAGAATCGATACCGACTCTATTAAGGGAAGGTGTTTCCGTAACATAAACGAATGGTCGATTTAAGAGTGAGAGTGGTGAGGATGAGAATAGTGAGTGTAGTCCCTGCCCATGGGATGAAACTCTCGCCATAGGTCTACTAGGTCCAAGTTTTGTAGGGCCCGCGAGAATTTTTTTGCCGCAGGAGGGGGGGGCTTTGTGATCCGCCGGGTATTTATCAAGGGCCGGATTGAGCGTCACGTTCGAATCACCCGCCAACAGGAGGGTGCCTCTTTGGTGGACCTGTAACAAGGAACAAACATGAGACAGAAATAGGCCCGGATTTTCGTTTGGGGCATAATAGGTCATAATGGTTACTTCATTATCCTGAACAGAACCCTGTAAGATAAGATATCTGCCATTAGGGTCAGCTATCTGTTTATTGCAGATAAATGGGACAGATTTTTTTATGGCTATAAGAACCCCTCTCTGTTTAGTAGGACCATTAGCTAAATATACTTGGGGATAATTTGCTGCGAAATATTTGGGGCAAGAAGAAGAGGAAAAATGAGTTTCCTGTAAACAGGCTATATCTATCCTTTGTTGCTTAAGGTATTTAAAAACTTTAACTCTTTTTTGTGGGGAATTCATGCCCTGAACATTCAGGGACAACCAATGAAGAGTCATTGGGATTGAGTTATAACGCTATGGACTACTCCATCTGCACACCCCAGGGGCCAAGGGAAAAGAGAAAGGGAGGGGGAAAGAAAAGAGAGAAAAAAGTGGTAAGAGCAGAGAAGAACATAAGATATGAGAATACCAAGATAAATTCTAATTAGAATATATAGTGGATACATTGACGTATCACGCCATGGACAGCAAGGCCCACAATAAGGTGGGACCATGGCCAAGACAAAAATCTTAGCCATGTGCCAACCCATGAGGGGAGCAGTGGTCCGTCGGAACCACTGGCCTATAATGTAGATAGTTCAAACAGACTAAGCAAACTTGACATAAATTTTAAACAATACTTAGAGATAGCAACTAGACTAACAACGTTGGATGAGTTACAGTATGAGAACCTCAGAACAATATTTGTAGCTTGAGGGTGTGGATGCAGGGGCCCCCCGCCCCCCGGGGACGACAGCCACAAGACCGCCCCCCCCAGAGGACAGGGCGGGACCCCACACCCAACTCCAAACGCCTGCCCCGTCACCTCACTGAACAGGAGCAAGGGGACTCGGCGAGTGAAGAAAACTAACATAGAACCTGAATAACCATCAGTGGGGGTTTTGTCCCCAACCAAAAACCACCTGCCCTTTACCCCCCACCCCACCAGGACTTAAAAGTAACTTGTTTTTGCCTGATGTATCCTCTTCTCCATGAGGGCCATCAGCAATGTAGAGGTGGTACAGGGGGCAAACTATTGTCAGTGACCCCTCAGGGTGTATCATGTGGGGTGGTCCACGCCCAAGACCGCCATCATTATTTAATTTAAAGCACCGCGACCAAGAGCAGATGGAGTCCATTCATCACATAATCAAAAAAAGTAAGCAAGATTTGTATCTAACCAATATGTATATGTATAAATTAGCTGTCTGTACATGTGCTTTCTCTAAGTAGGTTTTTAAAATACAAGATAATGTTCTCTCTAATCTTTGTCTATTTTTTTTTTTTAACATGAAGTTACATATAAAGCAGATATGAACATTTAAATCTTTTTTTGCCATTTTTTGCTTTAAAAATATTTTTTTACTTTTCTTTCAACAGGGAAGCACAAAAAAAGGATGCTACAGACAAGCCACCAGAGGGGACAAAGGGAGGCAACCGTCGCCTGGGCCCCAACAGAGGAGACTTCAAGGCCATCTTCCCCCCAAAATTGTAAGCGACAACTTCAAACACGCTCATTTAGCCACTGAGCGGGGTGATTCTGGGCTTAGGGCGGAACTTAAGGGGTAAAGAACACTTTCTGTTTGCTGCCTGGCTCATCAGTGCCCATTAATGCAGCCTTGCCAGGGTAGACATGGGTAGAGGAGAGGGATCACAGTCACACAGAGTCACGCCTGCTAGAATGAGGCTCATATATCCCCTATCTCATAGGAGACAAAAGGGGTGGGGGGGCGACTGCATGAGTTTTTCAATGTTGGCACTTGTCCAGTGTTTCCCCTCTGTAAAATGACATCACCTTCCCTTTTTGATGCATTTTTAAGGGAAAAAAACCCCACAGTGCAGCATGGTGTAGTCCACTAGTCATGGGCAAACATTGTTCCCAGTGCAAGGTTGGTCAACTAATCCTGCAAAATAGATGCTAGAAACATATGTGACTTGGGGGGATTAATGAATGTTGTATTTTTTTTTTTAGAGGAAAGTGAGTGCGTTCAGATGGACCAGGATGTTGGTTTGGAAAAGTGGGATATGACACCTGGACCCAGCACAGACCTTCCTATTGTGGATGTAACATCCCCTGACGCAAGTCAAACAGAGGGCCAAAGAGACCCAGAAGTGGAAGAAAATATTTGTGAGCCTCTTGTTTGCGTAAGTATTTTATTAACCTGTCTTCAAATGTGTATAAATGTCAAATGTTAAGATGTCCAAAACAAACACCCACTCCACACATTAGCAAAGTATGTAGTGCCCTAACATTAGCATGGAGAAGGAAGAGGTGGAAGGAGCTGGCAGTGTTGCTAGGTACCCCCCGTTTTGTAGACCCAGGCACCAGGGCCAAGATTACAGAGTAGTTGCAGTGTGTACATTCCTAGTAGTGTAGGTGTGTGAAGGGCAAGTATTTTCCCAATTTGACTAGTAACTTGACCATAATTCACTATGTAGGGCCTCAGGCACTTGACCATCGTTCCCTTAAATACTTTTTTTCTCTTCTTATGCCCCGTACACACCGTCGGACTTTGTTCGGACATTCCGACAACAAAATCCTAGGATTTTTTCCGACGGATGTTGGCTCAAACTTGTCTTGCATACACACGGTCATACAAAGTTGTCGGAAAATCCGATCGTTCTGAAGGCGGTGACGTAAAACACGTACGTCGGGACTATAAACGGGGCAGTGGCCAATAGCTTTCATCCCTTTATTTATTCTGAGCATGCGTGGCACTTTGTCCGTCGGATTTCTGTACACACGATCGGAATTTCCGACAACGGATTTTGTTCTCGGAAAATTTTATAGCCTGCTCTCAAACTTTGTGTGTTGGAAAATCCGATGGAAAATGTGTGATGAAGCCTACACACGGTCGGAATTTCCGACAACAAGGTCCTAGCACACATTTTCCATCGGAAAATCCGACCGTGTGTACGGGGCATTACAAGGACACGAACTTCCAAGATGCACAATTGGCCATATGAGTGCAGATATGATGCAGGCTTTGATTGATCTTGAGAAAATAAAGGAGGCTGCCTCTGCTTTACAGAGAAGAATACATCATTATGTCGACATGCTTGCCAAATTTTAAGTTCATCTGGCCTGAAGTTTTCATCCACTTGTTGGCTCCTGTTTGCATGTTTAAGATTTTCCATGGTTTTATTACTTTTAAGCCCTGGTTCACATTGATGCTACATTGAAATCTCACTACTTCACTTGAAGTAGCACGATTTCGAAGTAGCAAGGTCAGTGCAATTTCAGATGCTTCTTGATAGACATTTGTGTGGCTTCATGCGCAGATGGCTATTGAAGTCACACCTGAAATTGGAAAAAGTAGTGCAGGAACTACTTTTGCAAATTGTTGTGGCGCCGCTAAATCAGTGTTGCACCGATTGGAACAGTGCCATTGCCTGAAATAGGCTGCGACTTATGCGATTTTATCTATCAAATCACATGACAAATCCCTCCAATGTGAACCTAGACTTTATAGTGTCTGAGCTCGGTGTTTAGCCACTCCACTTCTCTAGGTGCACCACCAGGTCCTGTTTTCTTTATTTTCCGCAGGCTAAAGACGACTGTGAATTACTAACCTCCAAAATGACATCATCACCTGTGCCAAAAAAAAAAAATATAGAAAACATGACCTAGAAATGCATCTAGAGAAGGAGAGTTGTGAAACACTGCCCTAAGTAATGTTTTAATTGTAGTCTTTATGTGTTTTTAAGAATTGCAAAGCTAAAAATTGAAAATGTACACAAATTGGGCCACAAAACTCAGAATTCCCTCATGATCCCATGCCTAAAATGTGTTTCTTTCCCTACATCTAGTTTGCTAAAGCCCCAACATGTCAACATGTGCTGTCTCGGGATATCAATGTACACGTTTTGGGGGTGCAACCCCTTCCTCCAAACTAAAGTAGGTAAGAGGAAGGGGTTGCACCCCCGAAACACGTCCATTGATCCCCCTTGATGTGAGCTAGCACATGTTGACACACTGGGGGTTATTTCCAAAAGGCAAATCCACTTTGCACTACAAGTGCAATGCAAGTGCACTTGAAAGTACACTTGTAGTGCAAAATGGATTTGCCTTTCTAAAATAAGCCCTAGTGTGGCAACATGTGCTAGCTCACATCATGGGGGATCAATGGACGTGTTTCGGGGGTGCAACCCCTTCCTCTGACCTACTTTAATTTGGAGGAAGGGGTTGCACCCCCAAAACACATACATTGATATCCCGTGATGGGAGATAGCACATGTTGATACACCGTGTGTTTTGGGGCTTGAGGAAGTAAACTGTTTGTACCTACACACATTTTAGGCAGGGGGTCATAAGGGACATTTAACAACTATGTCGCTACGTGTACGTGGCTTAAAATTTTGGCTTTTAGAGGGTGAGATCATCCCATCTGAGGAAGGCAACATCAACACAGTTTTGGGATACTAATGTCTCATATGGTCTTCACTTTAGCAAAGTCGAACTTTGTAAGTTCCTGAGTTGGGGATGTTTATCTTATGTTTTTAAACATGCCTGTTTAGCCCCAAAAAATGCAAAATAATGGCAAGCATACATGTTAAACATCAAAATGTTGGTTTGTTCAATAACCTTTTAGAACGCACATGTGAATGTGAAAAGGTATATATATATATATATATATATATATATATATATATATATATATATACATACAGGGTACCGGCGCAAGGAATCAAAAACATATATACAGTACCTGACCGCGAGAATGTGAATCGCGCTGGTTCTCGGCGACAGGGTACTGTACTCACGCTGGCTCGCTCATCGGGAAAGGAAAACTGTGTTTTTTTCTTTGGATGAGCGACAGGCATTGCTGACAGGTTTCTGGTATGAATCATGAGGGGGAACGCCACGCCAAATTTTAAATTAAAAAACGGCATGGGTTCCCCTCCAGGGGCATACCAGGCCCTTAGGTCTGGTATGGATTTTAAGGGGAACCCCCTACGCCGGAAAAACGGTGTGGGGTTCTCCCCCAAAATCCATACCAGACCCTTATCCGAGCACGCAGCCCGGTCGGTCAGGAAAGGGGATGGGGACGAGCGAGCGCCCCCCCCCTCCTGAACCGTACCAGGCTGCATGCCCTCAACATGGGGGGTGGGCGCTTTGGGGCAGGGGGAGCCCTGCGGCCCCCCCACCCCAAAGCACCTTGTCCCCATGTTGATGAGGACAAGGGCCTCTTCCCGACAACCCTGGCCGTTGGTTGTCGGGGTCTGCGGGCGGAGGGCTTATCGGAACCCGGGAGCCCCCAGATCCCGGCCCCCCACCCTATGTGAATGAGTATGGGGTACATCGTACCCCTACCCATTCATCTGGGGAAAAAGTGTCAATAAAAGAAAACACACTAGACAGGTTTTTAAAGTGATTTATTAGGCAGTCGGGGTCTTCTTCCGACTTCGGCGTTCTTCTTCTGACTTCTCCGATCTCTCCGGCCTCTTCTCCTGGTGTCTGATTCTTCTCCCACTCTCCAACCTCTTCTCCCGGTGTCTGATTCTTCTCCCGCTCTTTGGTTCTTTTGCCGGGCTCCTCCGCTATCTTCTGCTCTTTTGCCGCTCTTTTGCTAGCGGTGGTCCGGTCTTCTCCGTCGTCTTGTTCCCTCTTCTCTTCTTCCGATGTTGACACTACGCTCTCTCCCCCTTTAATGCTGTGTGCAAGGTGCGCAACGACTTATATAGGCATGGGGCGTGGTCACTGGGTGATGACAGCGGCGAAATTGACACAACATCGTGGTCACCTACTGAATTATGCCAATTGTTTGTGTCTGCTGCAGTCAAAAAAAGGCCCTCCCCAATCTCAGGTAAGGTGTATAGTAGAAAAATGTGTTTATGGACTGTGCCAACTAGTTAAATAAATTTTGTGTACTACCACTATTTATTTATTACCATAGCCCTTAACAGTGTATATATTAAATTGCCCTAACTGTGCGCTATGTGAGTAATTATTTATTCAGTGTCAAACACTAAGAATTGTACCCTTAAAAAGATAAATTATACGTGCTCATGTGCCCAAATAAAAAAACATATAAAAGAAGTAGCAAAAGAAAAAAAAAGAAGCTTCCTGATGACGCAATCAACATTTACAAAATGCGTAGAGGCTGCTGGGAGATTTTGACGTCAGTTCCTGCCTAGTGGGAGCGAGGCTTGGAACACATGTGGCATGAGAGCGAGGCTTGGAACACACGTGGCATAGGCTACACACAGGGGAACGCACACACCGGTATTCCGGACCCCGCATACACAACTAGAACAGCTTGGTGCCGGCTTATGGGCACAGAAATATGTGAGTGAAATAGCCTTTTTATACCTTTTTAGTAAATAAGTTTAGACATACTATACCATGATGGCCATTTATTTTCCATGAGAACTGGTAGTTTGAAGAGGGTGCAGATTGATCCATTGTGTAGAGTGGTTATCCAACTAATGAACCAAAGGCACACATTCACCTATTTCTGGTGAGTGGCCGATCTATAAGTGGTGGTGGAATCACAAAAGGGTGATACTTAGTTGCACAATTAAGAGATGAATCCATAGGAACTGGCTACTCACTTACTGAGGCGACTTATCTGGGACTTATCAGCTACTTGGAATCACTCGCTGCACTGAGTGCATTGAACTTTTTACTAAAAATTTATATTGAATGGTTATTTATGTTACAACAGCAGTTTCCTAATTGATATATATATTTTTGTGTTTTCTACACATGTTCATGTTGTTATTGTATGTATGGGTTTGAACCCTATGGTTTAGGACACATTCTTTTATATGTTTTTTTTTTCATTTGGGCACATGATCACATATAATTTATCTTTTTAAGGGTACAATTTATAGTGTTTGACACAGAATAAATAATTACTCACATAGCGCACCGTTAGGACAATTTAATATATACACTGTTAAGGTCTATGGTAATAAATAAATAGTGGTGGTACACAAAATTTATTTAACTAGGTGGCACAGTCCATAAGCACATGTGAATGTGCTTGGAGTAAAATGTTTTATACTAAACAATGTGTGGCTTCATATTTCAATGCTCAATACCAGTGTATTTGTTAAGTTGGTGTAGTTAGAGTGACAATGTGCTCTAAAATGTGGCAAACTCAGCCAATTTTAGGGACTCCAAGCAATTAAAGGAGTTGAAAAGGATGAATATTTTTATCATTAATGCATTACATACATTAACAACAATAACATTGTGTGTGTAGCAGACCCACAGCTCAACATAATAGTTAGCTGAAGAAGAGATTGTCAGCTCATGGAGCAAATAACTTACATTTGCACTATTGAAGAAAATGGCCAAAATTAAGGCCATTTAAGAACCTAGGAGACAGATAAGAAACACAAACAGTAATTCAAATGAAATAGGAGTTTAGTATCAAATAAAAGTTTTATTCCACATCAGCAACATTTTGCTGCAAAGCCACTGCCGCTCTACCCACAAAGTACTCCATATACTTTTGCCGGGCATCTCGGGCAGTTTGTGAGGGCAACCCAGCATGGCCATTTTCCAGAGCCGTCATCACAGGAGATTTAGATGGGCCGGACACAGAAAAGTCCACCTCACTTGGAAGTGAGACAAGGTAGCTGCTTGCATTCCTCCTTAAATAATTGTGCAGGATGCAGCAGCACAAGACAACATGATTCAGCTTGTACTTGGTTAATTGCTGTTAAAAAAGGCTTGAACCGAATTGATAGGATTCCAAATGCATTTTCAACAACCCTTCGGGCATGAGACAGCCTATAGTTTTATATCCTCTGCTCTGGGGTCAGGTTCCTCATGGGAAAGGGTCTCAAAAGATGTTCCCCCAGAGCAAAGGCCTCATCTGCAACAAATACAAAATTGAGGCCCTCGACATTCTCCTCAGGAGATGGCAAATTTAAGGTGCCATTCTGGAGCCAATGGTAGAATTCGGTCTGGGCAATCACTCCTCCATCCGAGTTGCGGCCGTTCTTCCTAACATCAAGGTACAGAAATTCATAATTTGCAGACACCACCGCTAGCATCACTATACTGCAAAACCCCTTATAATTATAATAATAAGAGCCCAAGTTGGGTGGTGGGACAATACTCACATGCTTCCCATCAATCGCCCTACCACAGTTGGGAAAATCCCACTGATGATGGAATTGGGAAGCCACAGCCTGCCATTCCTGTGTGTTGGAAGGAAACTGTGGAGTCAAACAAGAAAAAAAAAAGACTACTTTTACAAATAACATTGCAAGCAGATTAGACACAAACATTCTTGGCCAACATAAGTATAACATTTATTGAAATGAGTATTTCAAGACAAAAGTATAAGGTCTTCTTATCAGATTCCTCACCCCCTCTGCTGGCCCATTCAAAAAATTTTATGGTGGGGGGGGGGGATGGGTAAATGTTTTGGACAGGTAACCCTCTTCACTTCCATGAGAGCTGAATGCATAAATAATGTGATACTTTGGCCAGCCCCTCCTTACTTACTGTATTGGCAGCCCACTGGACAGGTAAGAAGTGTCATAATCAAAATTTATGGATACATACTGTCCAAATTGAAGCACATTTTTACATTCATAAATTACCTATTAAGATAATAGGAGACAGAAACTTTTAACAGTACCATTTAAAGGTATTCAGGCAGGCCCTTGCACTACATGCTTTGGTGAATTCATCCAGAAATATGACCACAAAAGAGGTAGGTATAGTGTGTATGGGTTTAGCAGACAGAGTATTGGTATCGGTTGACTTAGCGGTTGGGGGGGAGGGAGGGTTCCAAATGAGTTTGGGCCCCAAAAAAATAGCCTCTTGCACTCTGCCTGAATTTGAGGACAACAATAACATTTGGACACATTTTAGGGGGTGTTTAGGGTAAGCATAAAAATGAAGATGAAAAAATACATTGTTAAGTTACTAGTCTAGGTTTGTATGGGCCCAGGATAGCATGCTGGGGAGGTTAGTGAAGGCAAATATGCATGAAGGACAAAAAAGGAGCATTAAAAGCTTAAAGTATGGATGAGGACAAAGTGGACATTCACAGCATATTACAATAATGGTAATTATGGAATGAAGAAATTAATACAATACATTAGCAAACATTAAATACAGAGAATGTAATGTTAAAGGTTAAAACTTACCCGAATATAGTCCTTCTGTAGGACTTGGATGATGGCAGAACAGGTCTCTGGAATAATAATTCCCAGAGCCTGGGGGGGGATCCCAGTTGTAAACTTGAGGTCCTGGAGACTTCTCTCCCTCACCAAGTACCACAAGGTGGCGACGAGCCTTTGCTCGGGAATAATGGCTTGCCGCATGCATGTATCCTGCTTATTAATATAGGGGGTAAGCAAAGCCAATAGACGGTGAAAGCAGGGGTCCGTCATCTGGAGATAATTCCTGAAATCATCAGCATTATTCTCCTGGAGCTCCCGCAACAAAGGCATATGACAGAATTGGTCACGATTAAGCAACCAATTCTTAGTCCAAGAACTCCTCCTCCCCCTGTTCCTGGACTGGACTTGGGTCAAAGCAATAACTCCAAGCCCAATAATAGCACAATCTCTCAGAAGAGAACGCCACATGGCTAGTAGATGAACGGCCGTTCAGAAAATAACTGACATCATTGATTATGATTATGGGTTGGTCCTTATTCCTGTTGGCAAACCTGCAGCATTTTTGGCCCAAAGTTTATGGTTTGTGAAACAATTTTAGTGGTGAATCTGAACCTTTTCCTTATGGCAGACTTGTAAGATAACTGGTAGGTCCACTTTAATTCAGATCCATCCCAGTTTTTCGGTAAAGATGACTTATGTTTGGTGATATTCGAAGTACATTAGCCTGCACTATGTGAGAGATACTTCACACATCTATAGAATGTTCCTTTTTGAGATCAATCTCAATTAAGCTATTTGATGAGAAAACATCTACAGAGAAATGACATACAGGTAATTATTTTATTTTTCTCTTGCTTTTGGTCAATACATAGCATGCAGTGTTCTGTGTCCAGAGCTACCATAATGTGCTTACTTTTAGTTTGATAGATCTCAAGAAAACCTATTGATACAGCAGGCACGACTGCCCAGAACATCAATAACATCGATTTCATTTTCTGCTTCACTAGAAACTTCATTTGTGATCTCTCCTACAGTTAGAGTTTTATTTTAATTGTTGCAGTTTTCTTTTTCACCATGGTGTTATATTTTGAGGCTATCACAAGACCCTACAAGATACATGAGTGAAGGCAGCCGCAGTCTATTTTCTCCACTGCAGGTAGCGCTTATCTCCAGCCACAATGTAGGTGGAGGAAGTCGAGAGGAACCTAGTTCCTCTATGGTTTCCTCGGTCACAGGGAGGCAGCTATGTGATTGGATGTTGGCACCCCTTATGACTCTGGCATCCATCTTGGGTCTATTTAAGACCGTGGCTCCTGGGTTTGACACACATTGTGGAAGTAGTTAGAGTAGGTGCAGGTCACCTGTCTGTCAGGGACAGTGCTTAGCTTTAGGGAAAGGTTTCAGAGGAGTATGGAAAGTGCAGGGACACGCCATCCTTCATGGAAGCCTTCCTGTTTGTATGGAGACCGGCCAGGCCACATTTAGCTCTTTAAGACAGATGCTGTCGGCACCTCTGGTTCACCACTCGTTTTGCTGTTACAGTTTGTGAGTCCTCCCAGTGGGGTTGCCTTTCCACCGGGCCTGTTTGCATTGCTCGTCATCTGGTACAATATATTCCTGTTACTGCATCTGGACTCTGTGTGTTTGCTACCACCACAACACACTGCACCTACCCACACATGGTAGATGCCATCCTTAGAAGGGGAATGTTATTGGGCCTGGGTATACAACCACAAAGGTTACCAAAGATTTACCAGAGCTAAAACTTTAAAGGTATAACGCTAATTATTCCCATGAGGTCTCAAGGTGATAGTTGAAGACAAACTAGAAGTGGTGTTATCTCCTATGGGTTATACATTCCTGGAACAACTACAGGGAGAGTCTCAGTTGTAAAATTTTACAGCAATTAGAGCTAAACTCTATGGGTACATTTAAAGTTATACAATGCAACAATAGATGGCAATCTGGTCACCTGCACCCAATGTAGACAGAGGCAAGCCAAGGTAAAATGGGTCTACCAGAATTAAGGCTGGGTTGACACTGGTAGACACGACAGTCATACGACTGTGGATCCGATTTTGCCCTGCGACTTGAAGTCTGACTTCAATTAACGGGATCGGACTTTGATCCTGACAATACCAAGCCCTTTGTGTCTGTTATGAATCTTGAAGGGGAACCCCCACACCAAAAAAACTGTGTGGGGTCCCCCCCAAAATCCATACCAGACCCTTATCCGAGCTCGCAGCCTGACAGGCCAGGAAAGGGGTTGGGGCAAGCGAACCCCCCCCTCCTGAACCATACTAGGCTACATTCCCTCAACATGGGGGGTGGGTGCTTTGGGGCAGGGGGGCCCTGCGCCCCCAACCCCAAAGCAGCTTGTCCACAAGTTGATGGGGACAAGGACCTCTTCCCAACAACCATGGAGTCTGCGGGTGGGGGGCTTATCAGAATCTGGAAGCCCCCCACCCTATGTGAATGAGTATGGGATAAACTGTACCCTACCCAGTGACCTAAAAAAAAGTGTCAAAAATAAAAACAGGATACAGGTTTTTAACAATGTAATTTATTAAAGCAGTTCCGGCGTCTCTTCTTCTCCGATTTCTTTTCCTTCCGGCAATGTCTTTATCCTCCGGTTCTTCTCCCTCTGCTGATGACATCTTCCTCTGGTTCTTCTCCCTCTGCTGATGTCTTCTCCCACTGCCGGGTCTCCTCTCCCCATTGTCTTCTCCCTCTGCTAGTCCTCCTACCTCCGCTGTCTTCTTCCGCTGTCTTCTCCTGATGTTCTCCTGATGCTCTCTCCCGCTGCACTGCTGGGTCCGCCGTGTGCCATTACTTATATAGCCATGGGGCGTGGCCACCTGGTGATGTCATCTGGAGGCCCCACCCCTTGTGACATCACCGCCCAGGGCATGATGGGGTGGTGATCTCACAAGGGGGTGGGTTCTCCGGATGACACACCAGGTGGCCACACCCCATGGCTATATAAGTAATGGCACACGGTGGATCCAGCATTACAGCGGGAGAGAGTGTAGAGAGAACATCGGAGGAAGAACAGAGGGAGAAGACAGCGGAGAGAGGAGAACCAGCAGCGGAAGAAGACATCAGCAGAGGGAGAAGAACTGGAGGATGAAAACATCTCTGGAGGAAGAAGAAATCGGAAGGAAAAGAGATGCTGGAGCTGCTTTAATAAATAAAGGTTGTCAAAAACCTGTGTACTGTTTTTGTTTTTGCCACTTTTTTTGGGTGACTGGGTAGCGGTACAATGTACCCCACACTCATTCACATAGAGTGGGGGGTAGTGATGTTATAGGGGGCTTCCAGACTCCGATAAGCCCCCCCGCCTGCAGACCTAGACAACCACCGGCCAGGGCTGTCGGAAAGAGGCACTTGTCCCCATCAACATGGGGACAAGGTGCTTTGGGGTCGGGGGGCGCAGGGCCCCTTCTGCCCCAAAGCACCCACCATTTCGAAGGCATGTAGCCTGGTATGGTTCAAGAGGGGGGCATCGCTCCCTCATCCCCACCCCCTTTCCTGACCTGCTGGGCTGCGAGCTCAGATAAGGGTCTGGTATGAATTTTGGGGGGGACCCCTTAAAATCCATAGTCTTGGAGGGGGAACCCTATGCCGTTTTATTTTTTATTATTTGGCATGGGGTTCCCCTTCAAGATCCTCAGAGCACGCCAAAGTCGAATCAGTTAAGACAATGATCCAACTTTGATCTGACTTCAATGATATTCAATGGGCTGAACTAGGATCAAAGTAACGGACCAAAGTAGTGCAGGAACCTTTTTCAAAGTCAGACTGACTTGTGTCGGACCAGTTAAGACAGCTCTCATAGGGAACCATTGATTTATACACTTCATGCGACATGTGCTCCCAACGTTGGAGCGTTTGTCGTACCAGTTTGACCCCAGCCTAATCATACACTCGCATGGCGACAGGCAATATGAAGGATTCCTATTCCTCTTGGTGACTTCAATAATCATAAGAAAAGCACTGTTATATTTTTTCCCCTTAAAAAAAAAACTACTGTTACATTTATTCAACTGAAAATTTGACAAAGCAAATATTGAGATTCATCTGATTAGGTGATCATTGCAGAGAAGGTCAGCTTAAATTTACCAGGATTACAAATGTAAGGGTTTAACCCAAAGTACTCAGTCCACAGTCTCTAATTACTCCCATGAGGTCTCAAGGTGGTTGAAGACCAACTAGTAGGTGTTGTGCTATCTCCTATGGGTGGGAAGGCGATTGAGCCTGGGTATATAATCAAAAAGGTCACCTAAGATTTACCAGCATTAAAAATTAAAAGGTTTAATATATATCGTATATATTATTCTTTCCTGGAACGACTACAGCGGAAGCCTCAGTTGAGAAGGAAGTTTTACAACAATTAGGGCTAAACTCTGTTTACTACGCTTAAGTTTGTGAATGAACAGGAAGCACAGAGCACTTCCCATTTATTTACTGTACGGTGCAGCTGAGGCTGCAGAGAAAGGGTTTGGGGAATCTTTGTCCTCAGTTCCTTTCTCTGTCTCAAAAGTGAGACATCAGGGGTCTTGTTTAGACCCCTGATATTTCACCCCCCCCAAAAAAAAGCTCCTAAAAAATATCCACTACTCTACTGATAATGTTCACTCGCCTACCGATACCATCCATTGATCTACTGACTGACACCACTGTTCTTCTGACAGCAACCTCTGCCCTACTGACACGTCCAATACTCTACTGACACCATCCACTGATCTACTGACACCATCCACTGATCTACTGACACCCTCCTTGTTTTAATATACCTTAAAATGTTGGTTTACATTTATTTAGAAGAGTGTGCATGCGTGTATATGAACTATATTACCAGAAGTATTGTGACGCCTGCCTTTACATGCACATGAACTTAATGGCATCCCAGTCTTAGTCCGTAGGGTTCAATATTGAGTTGGCCCACCCTTTGCAGTTATAACAGCATCAACTCTTCTGGGAAGGCTGTCCACAAGGTTTAAGAGTGTGTCTAACCACAACCTCTCTTGTCACACTTTTATATTCTGGAAAATAACCAGGCAACGTTTAGCAGGAATAGTATTTGAAGTGTTGCAAAAGCAATTACTCTACCAGTGTTTATAATAAACTCCTAGCACGGAAATCCTATTTTGCAAACACTACACAATAGCAGCCCCCACTTTATTAAGCTGCAGACAATACCAGTCTTGAAAGCTGACAACCTTTTTTACTGTAAGAATAGATTCAATATAAAACTCCATCTCATTCCACTAACCAACATGCTGATAAAAAAGAATGATAAATGGCTCTAGATTAAATGGTTCTGCCCCAGTAAGCAGCTTGCAGAGGGGCAGGAGGCTAAATACAAAAAAAAAGTTCTCTTCTTAATATTAAATCCTGCAGATGGAAATGGTCGGGAAATGTCGATGGTGGAATTTGAAATAATATAAAGAGGGATTTTACAAGCGCTATCAACCAGATCTGAAAATCAAGAGCCAATATTGAAATGAGTTTAGATATAATTCCTGAGGAGGGAGGTTGTTTTTCCAGGAAAGCTTAATAAGGAAAGTGCAATTGCCAGGATTAAGTGTTCAGCGGGTTGACAGGATACACATAAATATATCAGCTAAAAGGGAGAATGTAATTGGGGATTGGGTTCATTTTAAGGCCCAGCTAAGCAAAGGTCCTACTCTGCAGTATGTTGTGGGCAATGGGATGGCTTTTTTTTTATTGCCTGCTTCCTAATGAAAAAGAACTGTAGGATTGTGCACACCTTTTCTTCTGATGTACCTGTAATGTATTTATCTGATATCAAATAAAAGTTTAATTAGGCTTTAAATATATATGCTTTTAAATAGATGCTATATATTTTTTTTTAAATTACTATTTACATAAAGGTAGCACTGACAGCCCCTTTAAGCTGCTCTACAGGATGTTGCACCTATGGCGGATTGTTGTCCCTGGCCTTGATGGACAGTGCACAGAGGAAGAAGGACTGTGATTGGCTGCTGCTACTGTCCACCATTGTGTCTGTGCTTGAGACTTCACCCACAGAATGGACAGAGCGACTCTGGGGACCCAGAGAGGAGAGTGGGGTGCCTGGAGGTGCTTGTTGAGTCAGGATAGTCATACTGGGAGTCTGGAGCAAGGGGGGACACAGTCTAGGGCAGCCTTTCTTAACCTCTTCAAGACAGAAGGACCCTTGAAATAACTCCGGTCTCAGAGAACCCCTGCTAAAAATTACTTATGATACATTAGTGTGATGGCCAGTGGGAGGAATGCTCCTTATATTTGTGGTCATTGAGAAGAATTACCCTCTTACAGATAGCTTAAAAGATTTATGGTGTGAGTGGGAAATGATGTGAGAGGCAGAAATTGCTCATTGCTCAGGGAACCCTTAGCAATGTCTAGAGGAAAGCTAGGGTTCCATGGAACCCTGTTTGAGAAACCCTGATTTATATAAATGTAGTACTAGCTGGTAGCCCCTTTAAGCTGCTCAACAGAACATTGCATCTATTGCTGATTGTTGTTCCCTGGCCTTAATGGACATTGCATGGAGGAAGAAGGACTGTGACTGGCTTCTGCTGCAGCCTAGGACTATGTTTGCACCTAGCAAAAGGGGCAGAAGGCTTTCTGTTGTCCACAATTTTGGCTGCGCTTGAGACTTTACCCACAGAGCAGCTCTGGGGACCCAGAGAGGAGAGTGGGGTGCCTGGAGGTGCTTGTTGAGTTAGAACAGTGCAACTGGGAGTCTGGGGGAAATTGAGGGGGGGGGGGGGCACAGTTCAGGGCAGGGGTTTCCACACTTTCTAAAAACAAAGGGCCAGTTTACTTTCCTTCAGACTTTAGGAAAGCCGGACTGTGGCCATTACTAGTAGAAATTGTCCTTGGGTCAGTGAGAGTAAACCGTGCATCTTTAGCTTTAGGGGTAGGAATATTGCACTATCGTTGGTGTCAGTGTAAGGAATAGTGCCCCATCCTTGGTGTCAATAGGGGACAGTCTAGGGCAGCCTTTCCCAACCTTTTCAAGACACAGGGACCTTTAAAATAACTTTCCGGTCTCAGAGAACCCCTGATAAAAATTACTATATCTACAACTACTAATACATTAGTGTGATGGTCAGTGGCAAAAATGCTCCTTACACTTGTGGTCATTGGTAAGAATTACCCCCTCACAGATATCTAAAAGGATCAATGGTGTGAGTGGGAACTTATCTGAGTGGTAGAAATTGCCCATTGCTCAGGGAACCCCTAGCAAACTCTAGAGGAGCCCTAGGGTTTTATGGAACCCTGGCTGAGAAACCCTGCTTTACTGTATATAAATGTATCACTAGCTACAGCTACATGGTGGCACCTTTAAGCTGTCCTTTAAGGACAATGCATCAATTGCTGATTGTTGTTTTCTAGCCTAGATGGACAACGCATGGAGGAAGAAGGACTGATTGGCTGCTGCTGCAGCCTAGAATTGTGTTTTCACCTAGCAAAAGGGGCAGAAGGGTTTCTGTTGTCCACCATTGTGGCTGTACTTGAAATTTCACCCACAGAGCGGCTCTGAGGACCCAGGGAGGAGCGTGGGGTCACGGGTGCCTGGAGGTTCTTGATGAGTTAGGACAGTGCCACTTTCTAAAAAAAAAGGCCAGTTTACTTTCCTTCACACTTTAGGGACGTTGGACTGTAGCCATTAGGAGTAGAAATTGTCCTGAAGTCAGTGAGAGTAAACCGTGCATCTCTAGCTTTGGGGGGGGAATAGTGCCACATTGTTGGTATCAATGGGGGGCACAGTCCAGGGCAGCCTTTCCCAACCTTTTCAAGACAGAGTAACCCTTAAAAATAACTTTCCGGTCTCAGGGAACCCCTGCTAAAAACTACTATATCTACAACTTGTGATACATTAGTGTGATGGTCAGTGGGAAGAATGCTCCTTACACGTGCATTGGGAAGAATTAACCCCTTACAGATAGCTAAAAAGATCAATGGTGTGGGTGGGAACTTATCTGAGATGCAGAAATTGCTCATTGCTCAGGGAGACCCTAGCAACCTCTGGAGGAGCCCTAGGGTTCCATGGTTCCATGGCCCCTTTAAGCTGCTCAACAGGCAAAAGCCCACAAACTAAATCCCACTTCGGAATCTCTGGCTCACTTGGATAAGGCTCGGGCCCTTCTCAACCTGAACCTAACCACAGCTCCTGAAAAGCATCTCAGGTGGTCAGGGGCGCGTTTCTACTCCCAGAGGGATAAGATAGGGTCGAAATTAGCGGTAAAACTTAGTCCTAAACCTCGCAAAATTAAGTTAAATTTAGGTGACCTGACCCAGAACTCTACCAAGATTATGGAAGCCTTCCAACAGTTCTATTCGGAACTATATAGATCTCAATATCACCCTTCAGGTCAATCACAAGGAGGTTTCCTTGACTCCTTGCCTTTACCTTCCTTGACTTCAGATTATAGGGACCTACTCGAAAGCCCCTTCTCGGTCATGGAGGTTCTGGATACAATTACTTTCTTGAAAGTCGGCTCCTCTCCTGGACCTGACGGGTTCTCCACCGGGTATTATAAAAAATTTGGGGAAACATCGGCCCCACATCTCACAAAGTTTTTCAATTTTCTTAGGGAAGGTTCCCCATTGGGGGCAGACTTAAATGCAGCATATATTTCGGTGATTCCCAAACCAGGGAAAGACCCGAGCGAAGTTGGAAATGACAGGCCTATATCCTTAAATAACAACGACATCAAGATTATGACCAAGATATTAGCCAATAGATTAGCAAGTTTTATCCCCTCATATATCCATAGAGATCAGGTAGGTTTTATACCTGGGAGGCAAGGCCCAGATCAGATTAGAAGGACAATAGACGTTATCTCCCTCCTTAAATCTAGCTGGGACGGAGGCTCCCCCCAATCGGGTTTTATTCTATCGACCTACACAAGGAGTTTGATTCAATTGAATGGAACTATCTTTCAGAGATTCTTAGAAGATGGAAATTCGGCCCCTATTTCCTAAACATAATCAACTCTATGTACTCCAATCCATCTGCCCAAGTGAGGTTAATGGGAAGATATTCGGCCTCCTTTCCAATTGGGAGGCACCAGGCAGGGCTGTCCCCTCTCACCCCTTCTCTTTGCGATGGCCATAGAAACTTTGGCCATAGCAATTAGAACAAATCCCAATATCAGGGGTGTGGCGTGCGGGGACCAGGAGCACAAATGCGCACTTTATGTGGACGATCTCTTGCTATATATAACCTCACCTCTAATAACCACTCCGATTTTTTACGGGGTTCTGAACTCATTCAGCAAAATCTCGGGCTTAAAGGTCAACATGTCTAAATCAATTGCCTTAAACATCCCTGTTCCTCCTGACATAGTGACACAACTAACTAACAACTTTGAGTTTTCCTGGGCCCCCACGACTATCCCCTATCTAGGGATTAATTTAACCCCAGATATAAATAACCTCTTTAAAGCTAACTATCCCCCCATGATCAACAGGTGCAGGGGGGATATCCAACAGTGCTCAAGATGTGGTCTGTCCTGGCTGGAAAAAAGTACACGCTGTAAAGATGACTCTCCTTCCTTGTCCTTTATACCTGTTCCGCTCTCTACCAATCCCGCTTCCGAGGAGTTTTCTTCGCAAATTTCAATCAGAGATTACACGCTTTGTCTGGGGCAATAAGGGTTATAGATGCCCATCCAAAATACTTCATTGCCTTAAGTCACAGGGAGGCTTAGGCCTTCCGGACCTCTGGGGCTACTTTCAGGCGGCGCAATTATCGCAAATATCGATCATTTTCACTAAGGGCCCGAAGCCCGAGTGGCTCTCAATGGAAAGGTGGGCTACACCCCTCAATACCATTGATTTTCTCCTTTGGTGTGACCCTAAACAAAGACCTGCCATAATGTCCCCCACACTTTCGTACTCTATTGCAATATGCACTAAATTATTTAAACACCCCTCTCTTATTTCGCCGCTCAAACCTTTATCCCACATATTCCATAACGGGAATAAACATCCAAGTATTCCGATGGTGGACTGACAAAGGCCTTTACCGGATAGGACATTTCCTTTCCCCAACTGGCCCTCTTACCCTGTCTTATTGTATGCGTAAACTAGAAATGCCTGATACGGAATAGTTCAGATTTACACAAATCTCCCACTTCTTAAACTCTATTTGGATCACCAAACCTGAGCCTCCCTCAATAACCCCTTATGAACATTGGTGCTCTAACCTTTTGGAACTAAAGGGAGGAATCTCCTTTATTTATACCGCACTACAGACAAATCTGGAAAAGCCATCCTACGCAAAGACCTGGGAGGAGGAGATGGACGAAATGTGGCCGACGACAGACTGGTTCTGATCCTGGACACGCTCCTATAGAGGTATTGGTAATATCTCCCTTATAGAGGCCAGTCTAAAGGTCCTGACCAGGTGGTATTATGTCCCATCCAGATTTGGCAATGATATACCCTGGGACTTCACCTCTCTGCTTTAGGGGATGTGGACTTGAGGGTACAATGCTACATACATGGTGGACTTGTCCCCGCATCAAAACCTTTTGGAAGAAAATCTTCCGTACAATTGGTAAACTAATAAAGGTCTCGGTAGCCCCCAACCCACACATTGCCTTTTTTAACCACAATATACCCAATACACCTAAGCACCTACAGGTACTATCCTACTTCATTTTATTGGGTGCGAAAATCACCATAGCAAAAGCATGGAAGAGACCCACGGTTTCCTTTCAGTATTGCAGGAGAAAGGTGTCCTGGATTATGTCCCAGGAACAAATAGTAGCGAAGCTAAATGACAAAATTGGGAAGTTTAATACCATCTGGGAACCCTGGGCCACGTTCTGCAACATAACTCTCATACCGGGTATTGAACCTGACGCAAGTTTCGTTTCTGTTATTAACTGAACCTCACCCTACCTTCCCCCTCTCTTCTCACCCCTTTTCACACGTTTCTTATCTTTTCTTTATGGGATTGCTCAGATCCTTCTATTTATCAGGTACAACATGACATATACGCACCCAGAGGGGAATTCTTAACCTTCCTGACGGTGTTCCCGAGTGTGGCTCGGGGTTAAATTTCAGTCCCATTAGCGGTAACCCCGAGCCACACTGGGGATTACATTGCAGGATCCTGGTGCGGCATTACTTACCTTGTCCCCAGGATCCTGTGATGTCCCCGCTGTGTCTGCGGGCTCTGTCTCCTCCGAAGCCTCTCCGTGCCAGGCTCCGTTCCCTGTGAGCATCGCGACGCACGGGGGCGGAGCCTGACAGCAAATTAAAAAAATTTTACAAACCATAACACATACAGTACTGTAATCTTACAGATTACAGTACTGTATGAAATCATTTCACATCCCTTTTGTCCCCAATGCTTTGGCCCATGCCCTGCATGCAGTTTTATATGATATATAGTGTTATTTCTGCCTGGAAACTGGAGATTGTCCTTAGCAACCAAAAAGTGTCCCTTTATGTCAGTGGTTCTCAACCTGGGGGTCGGGACCCTCTCGGGGGTCAAATGATGATTTGCCAGGGGTCACCGAATCCTGGGATGTTCTGATGCCCGCATCCCTATCCGAGCCTTTTTGCGGCTGCCCAGCAGGGCTGTCCCTGGAGCCCGTGAACGCCCACTCAGCCTCTTTGCATCCACCCATTCAGTTTACGCATGGCTGGGGGGCAGAGACTAGAAGTCAGCTGACTGGTGAGGAATGTGAAGTGGGAGGGGCTGGAGGAGACCCTATCTTCTGATTTCGGCATTGGTGTCACTGCTACGAGACACCACAAAGTCGGAGACACATTGAGTAAGACTACCTGTGATTATAGTTGCCATTAAAAGTCCCCACTACAGATCAGCAGATGACCTTAATCAAGAGCACCTAAGTTGGCTGATGAGAACTCCCCCCAGCAGTGCCACTGATCCCATTTCCCCCACCCCTCCACCAAGGAGTAAGAGAAGGAATAAAAATAGAGAATACATGGAAGGGAGAGGAAAAGAGGGCGGGGGGGGGGGGGACAAAGAAAAAGGGAGAGAAAGAATAAGAGAAATAACAAGAAAGAAGGCTAGATAGAGGGATGGAAAAAAAAAAAAAAAAATTAGGATAGAGAGAGAGATAAAAGGGAAATAAAGAAGAACAAAGAGAGAGGGGTACATCCTAAAATGTACCATAAGGGGTTTTAATACTGGACGAGTGGAAGGGACTCGGGGAGCGCTAAATGTCCTTGGGTCAGTGGCGCAAATTACTTGCCTCGGGTGCTGACACCCCACGCTACGAAAATAATTTTACTATTAGGGGTCCCCACAACTTGGGAAATTTTATCAAGGGGTCACGGCACTAGGAAGTTTGAGAACCACTGCTTTATGTCAAAAGTGGCTTTAGACCAGCTAGAAAACAGCGATAGTAAATTAGAACACTTGCAGAATTGAGCGATAGTGAATCGTGGGGAAATTTATTTTATTATTATTATATTATTTTATTATATATAATATATATATTATATATTAATATATATTATATATATTATATTATTATTATATATATTTTTTTAATCATTTATATTTATTTATTATATTATAATTTATGTTTTTGTGTTTCAAACTTCATCATACCCGGGATATCTACTAGACTCTTGTTTGGACAGATTTAAGTGTGTGATTGTTAAGAATTACAGGCCTACAATATAAAACGCCAAATTTCCATGCAAAATAATTGTACCGCTTTCAGCACCTAAAATCCGAAATAATCATACCGCCAGGGAGATTAAGAGAGTGTTAATCAGAGTATCCGAGGGACCCCTTCTTCTCCGCACTAGAGGTTCACTAGTTACCGCAGTTGTGAACTGGAAATGGAGGGCTCTGCTTTTATAGCCCTGCCAACCAGTTCATAACGCTCCTGGGGGGTCGGCTGATTCGGGGCAGAACCTAAACACACCTACAGTGAGATCCCACAGGGGGGGTGTGTGAGGGTTCCCTGGGTCATCCGGCGTTCATCCCCCAGAGACGAATCCCCACATCTACTTTTCCTCCCACACAGATGGGCTCCCTCGGATAATTCCGCACAGTAAATACAGATCAACTGACTCGAATTTACCTTTCTGTCTCTTGAGATCTCCGATGGAAATCGCTGAAGGTACCTTAACTGTAATAGTACCCTCATGGGGTTATCCTTTGATCATTGAGCACCTGTATAGCTCTCTGACATACAGGACTGTTCATACTTTGTTCATTGGTTTCTTTATATTAATACATCAAAATTTTTTCTTTTTATTACTTTGCTTTGAACAGAGAAGTTTGCCACACTACTGAGTTAAGCTTGACTACAGGACATAACTGAGCCTCATATAGCTGCAGTGAGTTAACTTGGTTGGTAGTGACAGTTTTGCAACTATAACACTCAGTGCGGCTTATAATTGATGTTCATAAATGTAAGATACTTTCTGTGTAACTTTTCTTACTTCATTAGAAATGTATGCAATTTCCTGTATGGTATGCAAAAACTGTAATAAAAATGATTTGAAACTTAAGCTGCTTAACAGGACATTGCGCCTATTGTGGATTGTTGTTCCCTGTCCTTGATGGACAACACATGGAGAAAGAAGGGCTGTGATCGGCTCCTGCTGAAGCCTAGGACTGTGTTTGCATCTAGCAACAGGGGCAGAAGGACTTCTATTGTCCACAATTGTGGCTGCTCTTGAGACTTCACCCACAGAGCAGCTCTGGGGACCCAGAGAGGAGAGTTTTGTGCCTTGTTGAGTTAGGGTAGTGCCACTGGGAGGCTGGGGGAAATTGGGAGAAGGGGGGGGGGCACAGTTTAGAGCAAGGGTCTCTAAACTTCCTAAACAAAGGGCCAGTTTACTTTCCTTCACACTTTAGGGAGGCTAGACTATTGCCATTAGAAGTAGAAATTGTCCTGAAGTCAGTAATAGTAAACCAAGCATCTTTAGAGGGAGGAATAGTGCCCCATTGTTGGTGTCAGTGGAAGGAATAGTGCCTCATCATTGGTGACAATAGGAGAAACTGCAAAGTGCAGTTGCTCCAGAGCTTAGTAAATGAGATAAAGCTTCACTTTACAAAGAATACCCAATCACATGCAAGGAAAAATTAAAAAAAAAACAGCATTTTTGCTCGAACACGCTTGGATGATGGGAGTCAGCAGAGATCTCTCTCATTCACTACATTCTGTAGCAACTGCATTTGCAAAAGTGCACAGTCTATTTGCTTTAGTAAATTCACCCCATTGCTAGTAACCGGAATTATGCCCCATTGTTGGTGTCAGTGGGAGGAATAGTGTCTTGCATCAGTGGGAGGAAAATTGCCCTAAGGACTGGATGAAGACAAGAAAATGGCCACATCAGGCCCCTGGGCTGCAGTTTGGAGACCACTTGTCGGGGGCGTTAGCCTATGAAAAGGGTTCAGAGGGCTGCAAGTTGTTACAGTCTGAAGGTGCCTTGAGTGTTAATAGTGGGAAGCCCTGGAAGGAGCTGGACTGCAAAGAGAGTTATTTTGCCCCCCCCCCCCCCCTTCCTTAACCAACACTATAAAAAAAGTTCTGGCTTTAAATATATGTGATACTTTTATTTGTTTTTAGACCTTTACTCCATTCTTATAATGATTGATTTATAATGCAATTACAGTAAAACCTTGGATTGAGAGTAGCTTGGTCTGAGAGTGTTTTGCAAGACAAGAAAAATGTTTTTTAAAAATGTTGACTTGATATACAAGTAGTGTCATGTCACAAATGAGTATAAAAGAGAAGAGAGGCGCCTCTAAGTGTAGCAATATGGTTACATTTAATGAGAGTACAACATTTAGCAACATGGTTGATAATTAAAATACAGGCACCTTATGCCGCGTACACACGGTCGGACTTTTCGTCTACAAAAGTCTGACAGCCTGTCCGACTTTTGTCGGACTTTTGGCGTACTTTTGGCGGACTTGCGGCAGACTTTCTTACGAACGGACTTGCCTACATACGATCACACAAAAGTCCAACGGATTCGTACGTGATGACGTACACCGGACTAAAATAAGGAAGTTGATAGCCAGTAGCCAATAGCTGCCCTAGCGTGGGTTTTTGCCTGTCGGACTAGCACACAGACGAGCGGATTTCTGGGTCCGGTGGAGTTACGACGTAAAGATTAGAAGCATGTTTCCAATCTAAAGTTCGTCAGATTTGCGGCTGGAAAAGTCCGCTGAAAGTCCGCTGAAAGTCCGGGGAAGCCCACACACGATCGGATTGTCAGCCAGCTTTAGTCCGTCGGCGTCCGTCAGACTTTTGTAGACGAAAAGTCCGACCGTGTGTACGCGGCATTACACCTTGCAAGTTTGGAGCACTGTTGCACTTCATTTAATGTATTATATGAGCACTAAGCACTTTATTGTGTGTATTCTATGTTTGTAAATTCACATGGCATTAGCTATTATTATGTCTTTGAACTGTTCATATTAATTTATTTTCTGCTAGCGCTGTTTACATATATTTTTTTCTCACTGTTTAAGGTTGTAGCACCTTTGCACAGCTGCTGCAGATCGAAGCACCGCTCATCTCCCCCTCCGCTCGGCGGTGCCGGCATTTTGACTGTGGGCGCCCGGCTGTGGCTTCTCAGCCGGGCACCCACTGTGCATGCGTGAGCCGCGCTGCGCCGTGACTGGCCGCGCAATCATCTGGGACCGGGCACGTGTCAGGAGCCCAGGCACCGAAGGAGGCAGATTACGAGGGACCCCCTAGCAACAAGCATTAAAGAAGTAAAAAAAAACATTTTCTCCAAATGTTCTTTTTTTTTTTTTCATGCACATTAATGATTTTTTTTGGGTGGAAGTCCACTTTAAATGTAACCATAGTGCTACACTTAGAGACACCTCTCAGTGGTGGCCGGTCATACGGGACGCAGGGACACCCCCCCCCCCCCCAATCCATGTGCCCGGCCCCTAATATACATGCAGTGACCAAATCCCTATATTTTTTGAATATGTTCAGGTGTTTTTAACTAGCCTTGCAGGATTTAAATGTCATTATTGTATGTGTGCGCTGTAATCTGTTTGGTAATCTGCATGCAGGGCGCAGGACGCATGGATTACAATGGGTTTTTTTTTTCTTTTTGTTTTTAAGCACATGATTAGTTAATTGGCTTCAAAAAGAGTGGTCTCTGCGCGCCGAGCCCACCCAGTTGTGTGACATTAACACAATTAATATTCACTAATGTCTTCCTGTTTCTCCTCCTGGCCAATCAGGAAGCGGGTCCTGAGACACGATTGGCCGGGAGTCATTAGACCCGATCGGCCGTGAGTCCTAAGTCCTGACTGGGCAGGAGGAGAAGCAACTGCCGGGACGTGGGAGGAGACACAGGGGGAAAGCCGCCGAAGTGGCAACATGGATGGGGTAAGTGTGGGGCTGGCGGGGGGCCTGGTGGGCAATGAACGAGTGAAGCAGCGATTGAACAGTGGGGGGAGTGGTGATCAGTCAATCGAGCACCGGGAGTGGGGGGTTTGGTTGGTTGACTGGGGGGGTAGTTGACTGGCTAGAGGGGGGTGGCTGGTTGGGTAGGGGCCACCCCCCAAGAAAATTGAGCACCAGCCGCCACTGGCCTCTCATCTTTTATACTCTGGAGCTCCTGCTGGATTTTGCTTCTAATCCCCTTGTGGAGGCTTCCATTTGTAGATGGACATTTTATGGTTACAACATGGCTGTAATCTTTTTATATGGACTATAAACGGAAGGACCTATGCATAAATGGTTGTGAAACAAATCACCTGAGTTTCCATTATTTCTTATGGGCAAATTCACTAATATGAGTGCTTTGGATTACAAGCATGTTTCCGGAACTAATTATGCTTGCAAGCCAAAGTTTTACTGTATTTGTTTATTTAGGCATTTCATGTGCTTGTGCGTTCATTTATTTCATTGGCCAGAACATTAATGTATTCTGGCCATTGGAATGAATGAATGACCAAGCACTTGATCCGCCCAGCGCAAAAGGGCATTTAAATGCTGTTAGGTGTATCAATTTTTTATGATGCTGAAACACTCCTTTCCTGAATGTGCTTTCCCTGGTGTAGTGCACCCCACATAGTGATCCCCCATCTTGCACAGCCAGGCACACCGAATCTTCACAGGCTCCCGGAGTCAAGAAACAGTCCAGTGCTTGTTTTTATATTGTTGTTTAGAAGATAAAATTTGGATAGGGTATAGGGATATTATGGGATGGCCTTTCCTATGTACAGTCTATATACACTCCACCGCTTCCTCCAGCACACTTGCCTGCAGAAATCCTAGCTGGCACACTGATAGTTAATCTGACAAAAAGGCAACAGTCAGATCTTGCAGCAGAAGCCCTTTACAGGCAGGGACCCCAGGCCCCATGGGTTGTGTAGCAAATACAGTGTCCAGCTTACTTTCCTGTGGCTGCTGATCCCAGCACCACCTCTTCAGGCACTGCCAGCCCGCTTGGCTGCATCTGCCCCATGCACTGGCCCACTTGGCTACTTCTCCACAGTCCTCCCAAAACTGCACACTCACCAGCCACTCCGCTGACTTCTCCTGGAGATCTCCTGGATGTACTGACTCTCTCCCGCTGTCCTCACACCTACTCCTCCGTGTGTTGTTAGAGGATCCCTCCAACACTGGAGCCCCAGGCCCGAGGTCACCCCCCCTAGACTAGGGGGCACCCTCAAGGGCCACCGACAGCCTCCTCCTGAGCACTCCATCTCCATCTTCCACCCGACTACCCCTACTGGCATGGCTCCATTTAAGAGGTGCCCACCACCTGCCAACCCACTTTGATGGAGCTTGGCTGGGGCCTCGTCAGTACTCCAGGCAGCTCCTCCTAACCTCCCACCCAGTGGCAGCCTGTCCATACGGGGATAAGGGGCCCTCCTAATCTACATGCAGGGCACCAGACCCATGGATTCCAATGTTTTTTTTTTTTTTAGAAGCACATGGTTAGAGCCTGAGGCTCTAATTAGCTTAAGAAAGGCAGGGTTTCAGGGACGCAGAGCACTGCGCCCTGAGCCCACCCACTTGTGTGAGAATAGCGAATTAATATTCGCTATTGTCTTCCTGATTCTCCTCCCGAGAGGAGAAGTGCTCGTATTGGAGGAGAAGAGGTAGAGGAGGAGGAGATGCAGTGGAAGCCGCCATGAAGCCGAGGAGAAGGTTCCAGCTGATGGTCACTTCAGCGCCCAATTCGAAACACAACCATTTGTGCAGGAACGTGTGCGTTGGGAGTATTGCATGGGCCGAGGAGAAGGAGATGCCGGGTGAAGCCACTGCCTGCCGCCCGGAGACAGCGCTGCCTGCGACCTAGGTGGGGTAAATGTGGGGCTGGTGACTATCCGACCAAGGGGATAGGTTGTTTGCCGCCCCCCCCAAAAAAAAAACAATATAGCACCAGCCGTCACTGGTATAATCCTCTGCACACCTCACCTCATCACTCGCTGTTGTTTTCGCCCTCCTTTTAATATTTCATCTCTCAGTTAATTATAATTTTTACCACCCCCTTCAATTTCATGTGACTGGCATGCATTCCTCTCTGTCAACATTTAATGAACATCTCAGGATAAATACAACAGTCAACAATTTTTTCAGAGAAAAAAAGGCATTACAGTCCATCACTGCCCCTCTCCTTACCAATAAATACTGGAGTGGGGTTTATCAAACCGATAGAGAACGGAAAGTATTTAGATTGGGTTCCTGGATGGATGTAACCATTGATTTTTTTTACACTGTTGCCTCTAATGAAAATGTTTCCTTCTCCCACTATTCATAAAGAAAAGTTCTGCTCCTGGCAACTGTGTCTACGCGTTTCATTCATACCTTACAAATACATTTACTTCACTGGGGAATGGGTGAAAACACTGAGGGGTTGATTTACTAGAACTGGAGAGTGCAAAATCTGGTGCAGCTCTGGTGCATAGAAACCAGCTTCCAGGTTTTATTATCAAGGCATCATTGAGCAAGCTGAAGTTAGAAGCCAATTGGATGCCAAGACATGCTGGTAGGTTAATTGGCTTCTGTCTAAATTGGACCTAGTATGTGTATGTATGAATGTGAGTTAGGGAGTAGGACCTTAGATTGTAATCTCCTTGAGGGCAGGGACTGAGTGAGTGTACAATATACACTGTATATGTAAAGCTCTGCGTAAATTGACAGCACTATATAAATACCTGAAATAAAATAAATAATAATAATCATAATTACCATGCACAGCTGCACCAGATTTTGCAATCTCCAGTTTTAGTAAACCTCATAAGGACTCGTTCATACGTGCTTTGATCTCGAAGAGTGATCCACGTTCGGACAGATGGTAAAGAGGCATGTGAGATTGGACGAGAAGGCCTGGCTCGCAGTCTCCGGTCCAATTCCTCCCAAAGGCATTCTATCGGGTTGAGATCAGGATTCTGTGCACACCAGTCCAGTTCCTCCACTCCAACTCACTCATTGATGTCTCCAGTGAAGGGAACTCCTAAGACGTTAGCATACCAAAACATTTTGGACAATTTCATGCTCCCAACTTTGTAGGAACAGTTTGGGGTTGGCCCCTTCCTATTTCTACATGACTACGCACCAGTCCTGACCTCACCTCAACCTGATAGAACACCTTTGTGATGAATTAAAGCAGAGACTGTGAGCCAGGTCTTCTCGTCCACACCTGACCTCACAAATGCGCTTCTGGAAGAATGGCCAAACATTCCCATAGACACACTCCTAAACCTTGTGGACAGCCTTCCCAGAAGAGTTGAAGCTGTTATATCTGCAAAGGGCGGAGCCAACTCAATATTGAACCCTACAGACTAAGACTGGGATGCCATTAAAGTTTGTGTGTGTAAAGGCAGGCATCCCAATACTTTTGACAACATAGTGTATAGTTTGGGCCAGCTTGGCTCAAACAAACTTTGTAAAGCGTATCAAAGGGGTACAATTTTCATGCATTTTTCTTCCACTGTTTTTTTTTTACTTTTAAAGCGAAGTTTCACCCAAAAGTGGAACTTACGCTTATGGAAACTCCTCGCCCCCTTACATGCCATATTTGACATGTCATTTTTTTGGGGGGCGGGGGGAGTGGGTGCTTAGTTTTGAGTGGGACTTCCTGCCCCACTTCCTGCTTCCGAGTACACGCCGCCTAGGCGACTCTTCCTCTCCCCCTAGGTGGCCCCTCCCTCTCTGCAATCTTCTCGGACACGTCACAGGTCCCAGAAGATTGCCTGTCCACTCGCAGAGCGCAGTCTGACTCGCACATGCGCAGTGCGCGCCCGGCCGTGAAGCCACAAGCTGTCACGACCGGGTGCCCACAGTTTAAATAGAGGCACGCGGAGAGAGGAGGGGGAGAGGAGCGAGGCTCCGTGCGGACGCATCGCTGGACCGTGGGACAGGTGAGTGTCTGTTTATTAAAAGTCAGCAGCTAAACTTTTTGTAGCTGCTGACTTTTAATAAACAAAAAAAAAAAAGCCCGGAACTCCGCTTTAAAAACACATCAAAAACAGAACAGTGTGAAAGGGCCCAAAAATGTCTTTATAACTGAAAGAAGTCCTTTAAGAATAAAGAATGGAAGAAGGATTTGTTGGAACTCAATTATCCTGGTGGAAGGAGTATACTCATTACACAAAGAATAAAATTGCTGAATCCCTTTGACCTTTACAGAACCCCTGAAAGTTTGTGCTAAATCAATTTTTTTTGCAGTAACACAAATGCGCGAGCACTAATTAAATTGTGCCTTAACATTCTCCTGCTGTATACTTTCCTGAGCACCTTATTCATGGAGCTGACATTAAATCCAAATTAGTATCTGGCAATGCCACAAACGATATTGAATGCTGTGACTCCGTGACAAAGGATGTTCTTAGCTAAGTGCCAGCCTGTTGTCCCTGGCATTCTGGCATTTCAGTGAAAACGTTATTGCTGGCTCAGAACAGAATAAAATTTTACAACGTGTCAATTCAAGGATGTCTGTATTCTTTAACCACTTCAATACCGGGCGCTTTCCCCCCCCCCCCCCCTTCCTGCCCAGGCCAATTTTCAGCTTTCAGCGCTGTCACATTTTAAATGACAATTGCGCGGTCGTGCAACACTGTAACCATATGAAATTTTTATCATTTTGTTCACGCAAATAGAGCTCTCTTTTGGTGGTATTTAATCGCCACTGGGTTTGTTTGTTTTTGTGTAAAAATACACAAAAAACAAAGACTGAAAAGTTTACTTTTATAAAATGTTGCAAATAAATAAATGTTCTTCATGAGTTTAGCCCAAAATGTATTCTGCTACATTTCTTTGGTGACAATAACCCAAAATCAGTTTAATTTATTTAGTCTGTAGGAAAGTTATAGAGTCCACAAACTTTGGGCTATATCTGAAAATGGATCAATCCTGATGTACTGACGGCCGATCTCATTTCTTGAGGCTCGAAAAACACCAGGACAGTACAAATATCCCCTGTAACGAAACGTCCCACACTCCGCTTGAGTGCTTTCGTCATATACCGCTTCCTTCCAGTCTGAATATAGAGATCAGGTATTCCAACCGCTGACAACCACAACCAAGGCAATACTCGTTTGGTTGCTCACCATGAACTGTTTATTAGAACAAGAATACAGTCTTATATACAGATGAAGAGGAGGTCCCCCCCCCCTCCTGCTCATATTACTCTAACAATAAACCTGTAACCAGAAACATAAATTAACATGAGCTAATTAACTAATCCCTTAACCGATTCCAGACCAGCCGCCGCAGTTTTACTGCGGCAGGTTGGCTCCCCTGCGCAAAATTACGTTACTGTATGTGATCTCGCGGGGTCCGGATGGCAGGCGCACGCACGTCCGCTGCACAGCAGGGGTGCCGATGCTCGTGGCCCACGGTCACGATGACCGCCGGCCACGAGCGATCATGACCAGGAGACACAGAACAGGGACGAGTGTGTGTAAACACACACTTCCCTGTTGTGTTCTGACAGGAGTGAGAGATTATGTGTTCCTATTAACTAGGAAGCACGATCTGTCACTTCCTGTAGTTAGTCCCTCCCCCTTCAGTTAGAATCACCTCCTAGGGAACACAGTTAACTCCTTCACTGCCCCCTAGTGTTAACTCCTTCACTGCCAGTGACATTTTTACAGTAATCAATGCATTTTTAATCACACTGATCGCTGTATTAATGGCAATGGTTCCAAAAATGTGTCAAAATTGTCCGATGTGTCTGCCATAATGTCGCAGTCATGATAAAAAACGCAGATCGCCGTCCATTACTTGTAAAAAAAAAAAATAATAATAAAAATGCTATAAATCTATCCCCTATTTTATTTTGGAGACACTATAACTTTTGCACAAACCAATCAATATACGCTTATTGCGATTTTTTTTTTACCAAAAATATGTAGAAGAATACGTATCGGCCTAAACTGAGGAAAAAAATAGTTTTTTTAATATATTTTTGGGGGATATTTATTATAGCAAAAAGTAAAAAAAGAATGCGTTTTTTTCAAAATTGACGCTCTTTTTTTGTTTATAGTGCAAAAAATAAAAACCGCAGAGGTGATCAAATACCACCAAAAGAAAGTTCTATTTGTGGGAGAAAAAGGACGTCAATTTTGTTTGGGTACAACGTCGCACGACCGCGCAATTGTCAGTTAAAGCGACACAGTGCCAAATCACAAAAAGTGCTCTGGTCAGGGGCTGAAGCTGTTAAATCTATTCCCTAATAGCCTCAAAGGATGTAGATAAACTTTTTTGTGCACAAATTCAGCTAGATATTATAAGTAGTAGTGACATCACCATTGTACTGTACATAGCCTGTGCAGAGAGCAGAGCTGTGGGAGGGACCTATCAGGCTCCACCCACTACAGGCTGCCTGTAGAAAACTACAGTAGGGGGGCGGAGACAAGACCAGTCCTCCTGCACAAGGAGAGAGTTCAGCAGTGAGCGGTCTTTATTACAGGAAGTCTCACGCTGGATTACTGCACAGAACTGGAAGGAATACACAAAGCACACCGAGATTAAAAGAAGAATACACATGATGAATGGATTTAGACAGTTGTTGATTACCCCCGAGTTCAGCTTTAAACTTATATCTCATAGTGAGTCACCAAGAGTATTAAAAAAAAAAACTACAGCTACAGAAGAAGCCCCTTTGATAGAAACTACATTTTTTCCACATCTCAGATTTCAAAGTGATGAACAGTTTCACAAAACGGAAGGACATTGAGTAGAACACCACCAGATACGATAGACAAATTACTTAGACAAATGATGCTGGAGGCTTCCGTTCTAATCTATCTGTCCATCTCCCACGGAGCTTCCATTTATAATCCCGACGCCTCTCATTTACTCATTTTGGGGACTTGTCACATATGTCCGACACCTGATGCTGGATGGAGATTAATGACCGTGGGCCTGGGTATGTAAGACTTTGATCGGTCCCACAGACAGACATCTCTAGACAGACATCACAAGGGGGGAGACAGCTCTGTCTCCGGAATCTGACAGATGAAGGTGCAGCTGACACCGGAACAATAGGAACTATTATGCCGCGTACACACGAGCGGACTTTACGGGGGACTTTGCACGGCGGATTTTTGGACGTACTTTACGACGGACTTTCTGAATGAACGGACTTGCCTACACACAATCCACCAAAGTCCGTTGAATTCGTACGTGATGACGTACGACCGGACTAAAACAAGGAAGTTCATAGCCAGTAGCCAATAGCTGCCCTAGCGTGGCTTTTTGTCCGTCGAACTAGCATACAGACGGCGGACTTTTCGACCGGACTCATAGTTACATAGTTACATAGTAGGTGAGGTTGAAAAAAGACACAAGTCCATCAAGTCCAACCTATGTGTGTGATTATGTGTCAGTATTACATTACATATCCCTGTATATTGCGGTCATTCAGGTGATTATCTAATAGTTTCTTGAAGCTATCAATGCTCCCCGCTGAGACCACCGCCTGTGGAAGGGAATTCCACATCCTTGCCGCTCTTACAGTAAAGAACCCTCTGCGTAGTTTAAGGTTAAACCTCTTTTCCATTAATTGTAATGAGTGGCCACGAGTCTTATTAAACTCTCTTCTGCGAAAAAGTTTTATCCCTATTGTGGGGTCACCAGTACAGTATTTGTAAATTGAAATCATATCCCCTCTCAAGCGTCTCTTCTCCAGAGAGAATAAGTTCAGTGCTCGCAACCTTTCCTCATAACTAAGATCCTCCAGACCCTTTATTAGCTTTGTTGCCCTTCTTTGTACTCGCTCCATTTCCAGTACGTCCCTCCTGAGGACTGGTGCCCAGAACTGGACAGCATACTCCAGGTGCGGGCGGACCAGAGTCTTGTAGAGCGGGAGAATTATCGTTTTATCTCTGCAGTTGATCCCCCTTTTAATGCATGCCAATATTCTGTTTGCTTTATTAGCAGCAGCTTGGCATTGCATGCCGTTGCTGAGCCTATCATCTACTAGGACCCCCAGGTCCTTTTCCATCCTAGATTCCCCCAGAGGTTCTCCCCCCAGTGTATAGATTGCATTCATATTTTTGACACCCAAATGCATTATTTTACATTTTTCTACATTGAACCTCATTTGCCATGTAGTCGCCCACCCCATTAATTTGTTCAGGTCTTTTTGCAAGATTTCCACATCCTGCGGAGAAGTTATTGCCCTGCTTAGCTTAGTATCGTCTGCAAATACAGAGATGGAACTGTTTATCCCATCCTCCAGATCGTTTATGAACAAATTAAATAGGATTGGTCCCAGCACAGAACCCTGGGGGACCCCACTACCCACCCCTGACCATTCTGAGTACTCCCCATTTATCACCACCCTCTGAACACGCCCTTGTAGCCAGTTTTCAATCCATGTACTCACCCTATGGTCCATGCCAACGCACCTTATTTTGTACAGTAAACGTTTATGGGGAACTGTGTCAAATGCTTTTGCAAAATCCAGATACACCACGTCTACGGGCCTTCCTTTATCTAGATGGCAACTCACCTCCTCATAGAAGGTTAATAGATTGGTTTGGCAAGAACGATTCTTCATGAATCCATGCTGATTACTGCTAATGATATCATTCTTATTACTAAAATCTTGTATATAGTCCCTTATCATCCCCTCCAAGAGTTTACATACTATTGATGTTAGGCTAACTGGTCTGTAATTCCCAGGGATGTTTTTTGGGCCCTTTTTAAATATTGGTGCTACATCGGCTTTTCTCCAATCAGCTGGTACCATTCCAGTCAATAGACTGTCTGTAAAAATTAGGAACAACGGTCTGGCAATCATCTGACTGAGTTCCCTAAGTACCCTCGGATGCAAGCCACCTGGTCCCGGTGATTTATTAATGTTAAGTTTCTCAAGTCTAATTTTAATTCCGTCCTCTGTTAACCATGTAGGTGCTTCCTGTGTTGTGTCATGAGGATAAACACTGCAGTTTTGGTTACTGAAGCCCCCCGATTCACTCGTGAAGACTGAGGAGAAGAATAATTTCAATACCTCTGCCATCTCCCCATCCTTTGTAACCAGATGTCCTTCCTCATTCTTTATGGGGCCAATATGGTCTGTCCTCCCTTTTTTACTGTTTACATACTTAAAGAATTTCTTGGGATTTTTTTTTGCTCTCCTCCGCTATGTGTCTTTCATGTTCTATCTTAGCCATCCTAATTGCACCCTTACATTTCTTATTGCATTCTTTATAAATTCTGAATGCTGTGGATGATCCCTCAACCTGTGCTGGGACCAATCCTATTTAATTTGTTCATAAACGACCTGGAGGATGGGATAAACAGTTCAATCTCTGTATTTGCAGACGATACTAAGCTAAGCAGGGCAATAACTTCTCCGCAGGATGTGGAAATCTTGCAAAAAGACCTGAACAAATTAATGGGGTGGGCGACTACATGGCAAATGAGGTTCAATGTAGAAAAATGTAAAATAATGCATTTGGGTGTCAAAAATATGAATGCAATCTATACACTGGGGGGAGAACCTCTGGGGGAATCTAGGATGGAAAAGGACTTGGGGGTCCTAGTGGATGATAGGCTCAGCAATGGCATGCAATGCCAAGCTGCTGCTAATAAAGCAAACAGAATATTGGCATGCATTAAAAGGGGGATCAACTGCAGAGATAAAACGATAATTCTCCCGCTCTACAAGACTCTGGTCCGCCCGCACCTGGAGTATGCTGTCCAGTTCTGGGCACCAGTCCTCAGGAGGGACGTACTGGAAATGGAGCGAGTACAAAGAAGGGCAACAAAGCTAATAAAGGGTCTGGAGGATCTTAGTTATGAGGAAAGGTTGCGAGCACTGAACTTATTCTCTCTGGAGAAGAGACGCTTGAGAGGGGATATGATTTAAATTTACAAATACTGTACTGGTGACCCCACAATAGGGATAAAACTTTTTCGCAGAAGAGAGTTTAATAAGACTCGTGGCCACTCATTACAATTAGAAGAAAAGAGGTTTAACCTTAAACTACGTAGAGGGTTCTTTACTGTAAGAGCGGCAAGGATGTGGAATTCCCTTCCACAGGCGGTGGTCTCAGCGGGGAGCATTGATAGCTTCAAGAAACTATTAGATAATCACCTGAATGACCGCAATATACCGGGATATGTAATGTAATACTGACACATAATCACACACATAGGTTGGACTTGATGGACTTGTGTCTTTTTTCAACCTCACCTACTATGTAACTATGTAACCTTGTATTTTTTGAAGGCCTTCTCCTTTGCTTTTATATGCATTTTTACATTGGAGTTAAGCCATCCAGGATGTTTGTTCGCTCTTTTAAATTCATTACCCAATGGGATACATTGGCTAATGCCCTTATTTAATATGCTCTTAAAGCAAACCCATCTCTCCTCTGTATTCTTTGTTCCTAATATTTTATCCCAATTTATGCCTTTTAGCAAGGTTTGTAGTTTAGGGAAGTTGGCTCTTTTGAAATTCAGTGTCTTTGTGTTCCCTTCATGTCTCCTATTTGTGTGATTTATACTGAAACTAATTGACCTGTGATCGCTGTTACCTAAATTGCCCCGTATTTCCACATCTGTTATCAGGTCTGTATTGTTGGTAATCAGTAGATCTAGTAATGTTTTATTTCTAGTTGGTGCGTCTACCATCTGACCCATAAAATTGTCCTGCAAGACATTAAGGAACTGGCGAGCCTTAAATGAATGCGCGGTTCCCTCCGCCCAGTCTATGTCTGGATAATTAAAATCCCCCATTATGATAACACTTCCCATCCTTGCTGCTAATCCAATTTGTGATAGGAGATCCGTCTCCACTCCCTCCCTCAGGTTAGGGGGCCTATAGCATACTCCCAGTATTATTTCCCCCTTAGCTTCATCCCTTTGGAGCTCTACCCATAAAGATTCCACCTCCTCCCTAGCTCCCTCAGTGATGTCATCTCTCACATTCACTTGTACATTATTCTTGATATATAGGCATCCTTGACTCGATTTCAACGGATAAATTTTAAACAAGTTTCAAATCTAAGTCCGTCCAACTTTTGAGCAAACAAAGTCCGCTGGAGCCCACACACGATCGAATTGTCCGACGAAATCCAGTCCGCCGGGCAAAGTCCGCCGTAAAGTCCGCTCGTGTGTACGCGGCATAAGACGTCTCTTGATTTTGTTCTGGGGAAATGGAAATTTGACATTCCAATATAGGCAACATGGAGGTGAAGGATTTCAGATAGTAATACTGTAGAAAGACAGCATAGTAAAGGGGGATTCTACTTTCCCAACCCAGGAGGTGAAGCATGCGTTTCACACTGACCTCAGTGCTTCTTCAAAAGTGGTTTGAAGAAGCACTGAGGTCAGTGTGAAACGCACGCATCACCTCCTGGGTTCGGACACTCTGTCTTTGTTGGCTGTCATTTGCCATATTTGGAATAAAATAGTTGGAACGTTCCTGTAGTGTGCAGCCGTCCTTTTCTTTTTATTGATCATCGGTGGCGAGCCTTCGCTTGCACCCAGCGCATCCGGACTGTAGTGACTGTTCAGCTGGAGCAGCGTCTTCCTTGTTTGAATCTTGAACAGGAGAGTCATGGTAGCTGCTATCCCCCCCCCTTTTTCTTCCCATTCTCAGAAGCCTTTGTTCACAAAATACAAAGGCTTCTGTGAATGGGCAGCAGAGGGGTGGCGGTGGTGGAGGTGGTGGGGGGTTGTTGGGTTTAGCTGCTCTGTGTGTTTCTATCCTCTCAGATCCCCAGAGTATTTCTTGACAGAGAAATACACATGTCAAATGTAAACAATAGAGATGAGCCCAGGAGATGTCATGCACCTGCTTGGACTTAACCCATAGTATACCTTTACTTTTTAAAAAGTTTCTGAATTTCTAGAATTTAGCTTTAAGTACATCCAAAGACCCTCTCCTGGTTGCACTGTTGAAATTGTATGTTAATAAGCTGTTACTTATTTCATTTTGAATAGAAAATGGCTGCTGTGGTTGTTTAAACCCAGTCGGTGTTAGCGGGAGTAAGCCGCAACAAAAAAGAGAAAAAAATCTGCTAGTATGCACCACATGCTAGCAGATTATGACAGACTTACCTGAAAAACAAATCCCTCTAACGGCATGCCGTAACGGGTCACGGTGCTTCCATCCCCACCTCTTCTCCCTTCAGGGTTCACGGAGCTTCAGCAGCATAAATGTCTGTGCTATGATGATGTCACTTCTGCATGTCACGGGTGCAGCACAGAGCTATAAAGGAATGGCACGGGCATGTTGTTCCTTCAGAGCGCATGCGCCAGTGACATATTTCGAAGGCTATATTCATTCTATTGTATTCTATTTTTTCAAATTTATTCAATTTTTTTCCTATTCTTTTCCGTTCTTTTCTAATCTTTTATTTTCTGTTCTGATCTAATCTTTTATTTTATATTGTAATAATTTCTGTTTTGCCCCATCCTCTTATTTTCTATTCTGTTTAATTCTATTCTATTCTTTTATATCCTATTCCTTTATTTTCTACACTATTCTGTTTTAATCTATTTTATTTGGTTTTATTCTATTTTATTTTTTTCTAATCTATTCTGTTTTAATCTATTCTATTCTACAAAGCAGCTCAAGTAGGAATCATTATCTTATTTCACTTTTATACTTTACTGTATTTATTGCAATATGTTTCCATTTCTAATTCAAATTCCTTTTCAACTGCAAATTCGAAAAATTCGTTTTATTACCATCTATTTCTGATTTGTTGAAATTCGTTACTATTGTAATTCGGATACATCCAAATCTCAGAATAATGAGAATTTCATTCGAATTTCAATTGCAACGAAACTATCATTTTTGGCTTGTCCCCCTGACTTCTATTGCAATTAATTTGTATCTGGACCTCATAGTGGTGTGGCACTTCAATTTCCATTTTTTTTACAGATGTCCTGCAAGGAAGCCCTGCAGCACATGCAGAATTGGGGGTGGAACATTATTCTCTCCTAAGTGAGAAGGATGGAAGTCAGTGGCGGCCCCTTCATTGTGGGCGCACTGGCACCCCCCCCCCCCCCCGACACCTCCGCCGCCCTCCCTATTCATGTTCCCGGCCCCTTTCAGGACACCGGACACATGAAATACTATGGCGGTGTATTTTGAAGCACGTTATTAGAGCCAGAGGTTCTAATAGATTCTAATAGGCTTCAAAATAGGGTGGGCTCGGGGCACAGAGCACTGCGTCCCGATCCCACCCTGTTGTGTGGCATAGCGAACAAATTTTTGCTATTTTCACACTAACGTTCCTCCCTCCCAATCAGCAGGCATGTCAGTGAGACCGGTCTCCTGATTGGCCAAAACATTAGGCGATCCTATTGGATGCCTAACGCTTTGGCGGAAGAGGAGACACGGCGGAGGGAGCCTGAGGAGCTGAGCGGACACGGGAGCCGCAGCCGCCGCTTCCTGCTGAGGAGGAGAGCCCCGTCACTCCCGGAGAGGAGCAGAGCCCCGCCACATGAGTGGTAAGTGCCGCCAGACCGGCCGCGGGGGTAGGGGGGGGGGTTAGTGAGGTGATAGCCTCGCTGGGGGTTGCGCCTGGCTGCATATGATGGGCACAAGTGGCTGCATATACTGGGCCCAAGTGGCTGCATTTGACGGGCACAAGTGGCTGCATATGATGGGCACAAGTGGCTGCATTTGATTGGCACAAGTGGCTGAATATGATGGGCACAAGTGGCTGCATATGATGGGGTAAAAGTGGCTGCATATGATGGGGCACAGTGGCTGCATATGATGGGCACAAGTGGCTGCATATGATGGGCACAGTGGTTGCATTTGATGGGCACAATGGCTGCATTTGATGGGCACAATGGCTGCATTTAATGGGCACAGTGGCTGCATTTGATGGGCACAATGGCTGCATTTGATGGGCACAATGACCTCATTTGATGGGCACAGTGGCTGCATTTGATGGGCACAATGGCTGCATTTGATGGGCACAGTGAGGCTGCAATTTATGGTGGGGGGGTCCAGTATTTTTCAGTTTGTTTGCGCCCCCCCAAAAAATTTTGAGCACCAGCCGCCACTGACGGAAGTACTGCTTTTTTTTATGCCCTATACACACGATCGGACATTGATCGGACATTCCGACAACAAAATCCATCGTTTTTTTCCGACGGATGTTGGCTCAAACTTGTCTTGCATACACACGGTTGCACAAAGTTGTCGGAAAATCCGATCGTTCTGAACGCGGTGACGTAAAGCAGGTACATCGGGACTATAAACGGGGCAGTGGCCAATACCTTTCGTCTCTCTTTCTGAGCATGCGTGGCACTTTGTCCGTCGTATTTGTCTACACACGATCGGGATTTAAAGGATCGGATTTTGTTGTCAGAAAATGTTATAGCCTGCTCTCAAACTTTGTGTGTCGTAAATTCTGATGGAAAAAGTCCGATGGAGCCCACACACGGTCGGAATTTCCAACAACAAGCTCCGATCGCACATATTCGTGTGTACAGGGCATTAGAGTGAAGGTCCACTTTAATGAAACCCAAAATGTTGTTGTTCTCAGTTAAGGAATAACATTGCACCTATGAATTGAGATTTTAGATTCAGTGTAATAATCAGACTGATATAACCTGAACCTTCGTTATTGAAGAACTACAAGTCCCAGAACCCTCTGTTTTAATGCTTGGTTAATTCTATTATCTCTTTCTTTAAGAACCCCACATTATAGGTGACAGGGCTAAAGATAAAACAATAGGCAAAGTCCATCAGAACCAAATGGCAGACACTGTTTGAATCTAATTAGTAATTACTGAACAGCTGTGTAATGTAGATATCAGTCCCTCTGTTCAGATCTGTGAAGCAGATACAAATCGCAGCTTTATATAACCCAGACTACTGAATGGTGAACCCGATTCTTTACTATGGCAACACAACGGCTCAGTAATCAGCATTCTTGCCATGCAGTGCTGGGATCTTGGGTTCAGTTTCTTGCAGGGACGCTAGAGTGTGCATTTTTCTCTAAGTTTGTCTCATGGGGGCTTCAGCTGACTTCTAAAGTGCTGATGGTATATGGTACATACATACATATATATATATATATAGAGCTTTTGTTCAGCGGGAACGCGGGGGAACGCAGTTCCGGCACCTCCACCACTGAATGTATGTAATGGCAAAGAGTGCTGGGTTGTGCTACAGTGTCTATTGATGCTGGCTGCTGATCGATCTATTGTTGCTCTAGGGGATCTATTTCTGCATAAGGGCTGATTGCTGCTGGGGAGGTCTATTGTTGCTGGTGGGGGGATCTATTGTTGCTGGTGGGGGGATCTATTGTTGCTGGTGGGGGATCTATTGTTGCTGGGGTGGGTCTTATGTTGCTGGGGGGTCAGTTGTCACTGGGAGGGATCTACTGTTGAGGGAGCAGTCTATTATAGCTGGCTGCTAGAGGGTCTATTGTTGCTCGGTGGTATTTTGTTGTAGGTGGTCCATTGTTGCAGGGGGGATCTATTGTTGCTGGTGGGTCTATTGTTGTTGGCTGTGGGGGGTCTATTTTACTGCTTTTCTTGTTATCAATAACAAATTCCATACAAAATTACTTAGTATCACAAATGTTACTTGATTCTGTATTCTCTAAAAGGAGCAGTGCTGGGAGGTGGGTAGGGGGTGGCAGTGCTGGGACAAGGTCATTTGGTGCCCAGGGCGGAGATGGCAAACTGCGCCCCCCCCCCCCCCGACCCCTGTTTTTCACAGATTTTCCCCGATGTGCACCTGCGGCGGCGCGCGGGGAGGAATTAAATAGGAGGACAAAAACTTTTATCTTAGATGTTTACACTTATACCCCTTTCACATTGGGGCACTTTGCAGGCGCTACTGCGCTAAAAACAGCACCTGCAAAACGCCCTGAAAGAGCCGCTACTGTGTCTCCAATGTGAAAGCCCCGAGAACTTTCACACTGGAGCGGTGCGCTGGCAGGACGGTAAAAAAAGTCCTGCTAGCAGCATCTTTGGAGTGAAGGAGTGGTGTGTAATGATGGTAAAGCAGCGCTAAAAATAGCTCAGTTTTACCACCGATGCCGCCCCTGCCCCAGTGTGAAAGGGGGCTTAAGGTTTTTAATGTAGAGCCTGGTGCAACTAATGCACAAAGGGCTTAATTAACTGTGACTGGTCACAAATGCATCAGTGAACAATGGCAATACATTAACCCCCCCCCCCCCCCCATGCTGCATATTACAGAAATTAAAACTAGCATTGCTAATTAACCTCCCCTCAGCCTCCCCCCCCTCCCCCATTCATGTATTATTCTGCTGCAGATTAATAAATGAACTGTCTGAATACGATTGGGGGAGGGGGGGAGGCTGAGGGGATGTTAATTACCAATGCTACCTATTTTTTAATTTCTGTAATATGCAGCATGGGGGGGGGGGGTAATGTATTGCCATTGGTCACTGATGCATCAGTGACCAGTGGCAGTACATTAACCCCCCCCCCCCCTCCCATGCTGCATATTACAGAAATTAAAAAATAGGTAGCATTGGTAATTAACCTCTCCTCAGCCTCCTCCCCTCCCCTCATCGGATTCATACACTTTATTTTAATATCTGCAGATGGCATTGCATTTGTTATTATCTGTTTAGTGCTTACTTTTACTTTTGTGTCTTGTCTTGTGTCCGTTGTGTGATATACACACTTTGTTGCAGAGGCGTAACTATAACCTTCAGGGCCCCAGTGCAAGAAACCATGAAGGGCCCCTGACCCGCACTATGATGGGGGGGGGGGGGGGGGGTATTGTGAAAGAATGAGGGGCAGTATGACGGGGTATTTTGACAGGAGGGGGCAGTGTGACCAAAGAAGGGTATCTGGAAAGTGTGACCAGAGGGGGGAGTGTGATAAGAGGGGGCACTGTGAAAGAAGGGGGGCAGTGTGACAAGAAGGGGCAGTGTGACAGGAGGGGGCAGTATGACAGGGGGATATTGTGACAAGAGGGGGGCAGTGTGACAGGAAAAGGATACCTGGGAAGTATTACAAGAGGGGGGCAGTGTAATGAGGGAGCACTGTGAAAGGAGGGGGACTGTTTAACAAGAGGGGGGTAGATATGACAGAAGGGGGACAGTGTGTGGGGGGCACAGTGTGAGAGGGGACAGTGTGTGGGGGGCACAGTGTGAGAGGGGACAGTGTGAGAGGGGGACAGTGTGTGGGGGGGACAGTGTGTGGGGGGGACAGTGTGTGGGGGGGACAGTGTGTGGGGGGGGACAGTGTTAGAGGGGAGAGTGTTAGAGGGGACAGTGTTAGAGGGGACAATGTGGGGGGGGGACAGTGTGGGGGGGGCAGTGTTAGAGGGGACAGTGTGGGGGGGGACAGTGTGAAAGGGGGCAGTGTGTGGGGGGACAGTGTGAGAGGGGACAGTGTGAGAGGGGACAGTGTGAGAGGGGACAGTGTGAGAGGGGACAGTGTGAGAGAGGGGACAGTGTGTGGGGGGACAGTGTGTGGGGGGACAGTGTGTGGGGGGACAGTGTGTGGGGGGACAGTGTGAGAGAGGACAGTGTGAGAGGGGACAGTGTGAGAGCGGACAGTGTGAGAGCGGACAGTGTGTGGGGGGGGGGGCAGTGTGTGGGGGGACAGTGTGAGAGGGGGCAGTGTGAGAGGGGACAGTGTGTGGGGGGACAGTGTGAGAGGGGACAGTGTGTGCCCCCCACACACTGTGTGTGAGAGGGGACAGTGTGTGGGGGGACAGTGTGAGAGGGGACAGTGTGTGGGGGGACAGTGTGAGAGGGGACAGTGTGAGAGGGGACAGTGTGAGAGGGGACAGTGTGTGGGGGGACAGTGTGAGAGGGGACAGTGTGAGAGGGGACAGTGTGTGGGGGGACAGTGTGTGGGGGGACAGTGTGAGAGGGGACAGTGTGTGGGGGGACAGTGTGTGGGGGGACAGTGTGTGGGGGGGACAGTGTGAGAGGGGACAGTGTGTGGGGGGACAGTGTGTGGGGGGACAGTGTGAGAGGGGACAGTGTGAGAGGGGACAGTGTGAGAGGGGACAGTGTGTGGGGGGACAGTGTGTGGGGGGACAGTGTGAGAGGGGACAGTGTGAGAGGGGACAGTGTGTGGGGGGACAGTGTGTGGGGGGACAGTGTGAGAGGGGACAGTGTGTGGGGGGACAGTGTGTGGGGGGACAGTGTGAGAGGGGACAGTGTGAGAGGGGACAGTGTGAGAGGGGACAGTGTGTGGGGGGACAGTGTGTGGGGGGACAGTGTGAGAGGGGACAGTGTGAGAGGGGACAGTGTGTGGGGGGACAGTGTGTGGGGGGACAGTGTGAGAGGGGACAGTGTGAGAGGGGACAGTGTGAGAGGGGACAGTGTGTGGGGGGACAGTGTGTGGGGGGACAGTGTGAGAGGGGACAGTGTGAGAGGGGACAGTGTGTGGGGGGACAGTGTGTGGGGGGACAGTGTGAGAGGGGACAGTGTGTGGGGGGACAGTGTGAGAGGGGACAGTGTGAGAGGGGACAGTGTGTGGGGGGACAGTGTGTGGGGGGACAGTGTGTGGGGGGACAGTGTGAGAGGGGACAGTGTGTGGGGGGACAGTGTGTGGGGGGACAGTGTGAGAGGGGACAGTGTGTGGGGGGACAGTGTGAGAGGGGGCAGTGTGTGGGGGGACAGTGTGAGAGGGGACAGTGTGTGGGGGGACAGTGTGTGGGGGGACAGTGTGTGGGGGGACAGTGTGAGAGGGGACAGTGTGAGAGGGGGCAGTGTGTGGGGGGACAGTGTGAGAGGGGACAGTGTGTGGGGGGACAGTGTGAGAGGGGACAGTGTGAGAGGGGACAGTGTGTGGGGGGACAGTGTGAGAGGGGACAGTGTGTGGGGGGACAGTGTGAGAGGGGACAGTGTGTGGGGGGACAGTGTGAGAGGGGACAGTGTGTGGGGGGACAGTGTGAGAGGGGACAGTGTGAGAGGGGACAGTGTGTGGGGGGACAGTGTGTGGGGGGACAGTGTGAGAGGGGACAGTGTGAGAGGGGACAGTGTGAGAGGGGACAGTGTGTGGGGGGACAGTGTGAGGGGGGACAGTGTGTGAGGGGACAGTGTGTGAGGGGACAGTGTGAGAGGGGACAGTGTGAGAGGGGACAGTGTGTGGGGGGACAGTGTGAGAGGGGACAGTGTGTGAGGGGACAGTGTGTGAGGGGACAGTGTGAGAGGGGACAGTGTGAGAGGGGACAGTGTGTGGGGGGACAGTGTGAGAGGGGACAGTGTGAGAGGGGACAGTGTGTGGGGGGACAGTGTGTGGGGGGACAGTGTGAGAGGGGACAGTGTGAGAGGGGACAGTGTGTGGGGGGACAGTGTGAGAGGGGACAGTGTGTGGGGGGAGAGTGTGAGAGGGGACAGTGTGAGAGGGGACAGTGTGTGGGGGGACAGTGTGAGAGGGGACAGTGTGAGAGGGGACAGTGTGTGGGGGGACAGTGTGTGGGGGGACAGTGTGAGAGGGGACAGTGTGAGAGGGGACAGTGTGAGAGGGGACAGTGTGTGGGGGGACAGTGTGAGAGGGGACAGTGTGTGGGGGGACAGTGTGAGAGGGGACAGTGTGTGGGGGGACAGTGTGAGAGGGGACAGTGTGAGAGGGGACAGTGTGTGGGGGGACAGTGTGTGGGGGGACAGTGTGAGAGGGGACAGTGTGTGGGGGGACAGTGTGAGAGGGGACAGTGTGAGAGGGGACAGTGTGTGGGGGGACAGTGTGTGGGGGGACAGTGTGAGAGGGGACAGTGTGAGAGGGGACAGTGTGTGGGGGGACAGTGTGAGAGGGGACAGTGTGTGGGGGGACAGTGTGAGAGGGGACAGTGTGTGGGGGGACAGTGTGTGGGGGGACAGTGTGTGGGGGGACAGTGTGAGAGGGGACAGTGTGAGAGGGGGCAGTGTGTGGGGGGACAGTGTGAGAGGGGACAGTGTGTGGGGGGACAGTGTGAGAGGGGACAGTGTGAGAGGGGACAGTGTGTGGGGGGACAGTGTGAGAGGGGACAGTGTGTGGGGGGACAGTGTGAGAGGGGACAGTGTGTGGGGGGACAGTGTGAGAGGGGACAGTGTGTGGGGGGACAGTGTGAGAGGGGACAGTGTGAGAGGGGACAGTGTGTGGGGGGACAGTGTGTGGGGGGACAGTGTGAGAGGGGACAGTGTGAGAGGGGACAGTGTGAGAGGGGACAGTGTGTGGGGGGACAGTGTGAGGGGGGACAGTGTGTGAGGGGACAGTGTGTGAGGGGACAGTGTGAGAGGGGACAGTGTGAGAGGGGACAGTGTGTGGGGGGACAGTGTGAGAGGGGACAGTGTGTGAGGGGACAGTGTGTGAGGGGACAGTGTGAGAGGGGACAGTGTGAGAGGGGACAGTGTGTGGGGGGACAGTGTGAGAGGGGACAGTGTGAGAGGGGACAGTGTGTGGGGGGACAGTGTGTGGGGGGACAGTGTGAGAGGGGACAGTGTGAGAGGGGACAGTGTGTGGGGGGACAGTGTGAGAGGGGACAGTGTGTGGGGGGAGAGTGTGAGAGGGGACAGTGTGAGAGGGGACAGTGTGTGGGGGGACAGTGTGAGAGGGGACAGTGTGAGAGGGGACAGTGTGTGGGGGGACAGTGTGTGGGGGGACAGTGTGAGAGGGGACAGTGTGAGAGGGGACAGTGTGAGAGGGGACAGTGTGTGGGGGGACAGTGTGAGAGGGGACAGTGTGTGGGGGGACAGTGTGAGAGGGGACAGTGTGTGGGGGGACAGTGTGAGAGGGGACAGTGTGAGAGGGGACAGTGTGTGGGGGGACAGTGTGTGGGGGGACAGTGTGAGAGGGGACAGTGTGTGGGGGGACAGTGTGAGAGGGGACAGTGTGAGAGGGGACAGTGTGTGGGGGGACAGTGTGTGGGGGGACAGTGTGAGAGGGGACAGTGTGAGAGGGGACAGTGTGTGGGGGGACAGTGTGAGAGGGGACAGTGTGTGGGGGGACAGTGTGAGAGGGGACAGTGTGAGAGGGGACAGTGTGTGGGGGGACAGTGTGAGAGGGGACAGTGTGAGAGGGGACAGTGTGAGAGGGGACAGTGTGTGGGGGGACAGTGTGTGGGGGGACAGTGTGAGAGGGGACAGTGTGAGAGGGGACAGTGTGAGAGGGGACAGTGTGTGGGGGGACAGTGTGAGAGGGGACAGTGTGAGAGGGGACAGTGTGAGAGGGGACAGTGTGTGGGGGGACAGTGTGAGAGGGGACAGTGTGTGGGGGGACAGTGTGTGGGGGGACAGTGTGAGAGGGGACAGTGTGTGGGGGGACAGTGTGAGAGGGGACAGTGTGTGGGGGGACAGTGTGAGAGGGGACAGTGTGAGAGGGGACAGTGTGAGAGGGGACAGTGTGTGGGGGGACAGTGTGAGAGGGGACAGTGTGTGGGGGGACAGTGTGAGAGGGGACAGTGTGAGAGGGGACAGTGTGAGAGGGGAGAGGTGGGTGGCCAGTGTTGTGCTTTACTTACATGAGAAGCAGCATGCTTCCTTGTCATGTCTGCACTCTGCAGGATGTCCCTCCAGGCAGCACACAGTTCACTTCCCGAATATCATTGTATCCAATGGAGAGGGGAGGGGCCTCTGACCTGAGCGTGTATTAGCAAGACTCAGAGTGTACAAGCAGAGGGAGAAACTTGTGCACTCAATCTGCTGGTCAGAGGCCCCTCCCCTCTCCATTGTACTCACTGATATTCGGGAAGTGAACTGTGTGCTGCCTGGAGGGACATCCCGCAGAGCGCAGACATCACATCGCTGCCGATCGCCCCCTTACGCCCCCCTCTCCTGTATAGTTAGATGCCAGCCAGGGGAGGTGCGGCGTCTTGGGGCCCCCCCACACTGGCAGAATTCCAGGGCCCAGTCGCAAGTGCGACTGTTGCGACCCTGAAAATTCCGCCACTGCTTTGTTGGTTCCTCCTCGGTGGCTCCTCTAGGTTGCAGCTTCTGCAGCAGCTCTCTATCTCCTCCCATCCCGCCTCTGGCCATCAGTGATGTCACGCCGCCGGGACGGGACTACGAATCGCCTTCATAGGGGGAGAGAAGCGCTGACAGGGAAGGGGCTTGTGCAGTCTGTTTAGGCTTGTGCCGGGTGCAGGAGTGCACTCGGCACATAGTTACAGTACAGCTATTAGCAGCGCCGGCTGGTGTGTATGTACTACTATGATGAAGCACACTGCCAGCACTTCATCTGCGCCCCCCTCCCTTCAGCAAATTCTATCGCCCAGGGCATCCGCCCCTTCCGCCCCTGCCTTGTACCGGCTCTGGGGGGTGGAACCAAGGACTGGTGCTCAGAGGTAGGTAGTGGCAAAGACAATGGGTAACCCCTAAAAGGGGGAGTTCCTGCACCTATTCTCTGAGAAAAAAAGCCCTGTATTTTATTATTATATCTTTTCATGTGACAACACTGAAGAAATGACACTTTGCTACAATGTAAAGTAGTGAGTGTACAGCTTGTATAACAGTGTAAATTTGCTGTCCCCTCAAAATAACTCAACACACAGCCATTAATGTCTAAACCGCTGGCAACAAAAGTGAGTACACCCTTAATGCTGCGTGCACACGACCGGACTATCCTTCAGAATAGACTCCGACGGTCTTTCCAACGGAGTGCCGACGGAGTTCCGCTGAAACGGACTTGCCTACACACGATCACACCAAAGTCTGATCGTTTAGAACGCGATGACGTACGACGGGACTAGAAAAAAGAAGTTCAATAGCCTGTAGCCAATAGCTGGCCTTGCGTCGTTTTTGATCCGTCGGACTAGCATACAGACGAACAGTTTTCCCGATAGGAATTGAGTCCGTCTGAAAGATTTGAAACATGTTCTATTTCTAGGTCCGTCAGAATTTTAGAAAGAAAAAGTCAGATAAAGCCCACACACGATCGAAATGTCCGACGGAATGATTCCATCGGACCTTTTCTGCCAGAAAGTCCGGTCGTGTGTACACGGCATTAGTGAAAGTGTCCAAATTGGTCCCAAAGTGTCAATATTTTGTGTGGCCACCATTATTTTCCAGCACTGCCTTTACTCTCTTGGGTATGGAGTTCACCAGAGCTTCACAGGTTGCCACTGGAGTCCTCTTCCACTCCTCCATGATGACATCACAGAGCTGGTGGATGTTAGAGACCTTGTGCTCCTCCACCTTCCATTTGAGCAGGCCCCTCGTGACAGGACAGGCAAAACAAGCAATTGCTTGGGGCCCCAAGCTGGCCTGGGGCTCCAGCCACGCCGCCGCTTCCTATAAGCTGCAGATTGTAGCGTGGCCGAGCTCCTCTTCCTTCCTCCTGCAGTCCGCTTAGTACAGGACATTCAGTTTCCTGTTCCCGGCCGGACTGACAGGAACTGCACACACTGAGTGCTCACTTCCTTTCAGTCTGGCCGGCCGGGAACAGAGAACTGAATCTCCTGCCGCGCGGTACGCAGTAGGGAGGGGGGTTAAAAAGAACACGGGGGGGGAGCACTAAGGGGGGAGGCAGTCATCAAGATCCATTTAGTACCGTAATAAAAATATGGTAGCTTGCTGACCATAATAAAAACAATTACCATAGCTTTCTTTCCATTTTCTTCTTTCTTTACCATCCCATTTCCACCTTATTGCTTCTCTTTTGAATCAGGTAATATTTATTAAAGCTTTTTGCAAAAATTTACAAAGCAGAGAAAAGACCCTACAGTACACTCTACTGTAGAGTCTTTTCTCTGCTTTGTAAATTGTTGTGAACAGGGCTGGACTGGGACAAAAATGTGGCCCTGGACTTTATCCAGACTGGCCCAGGGCACAACACATCGGGTCACAGCGCACATCGGGGCAACAGAACACAGCACATCAGGGTACAGCACATCAGGGTACATGGGGCACATGAGGGTACATGAGGGTACATGGGGCACATCAGAGGACATGGGGCACATCAGGGCACATTTGGGCACATCAGGGCACATGGGGCACATTCAGGGCACATCAGGCACATGGGGTACATCAGGGCACATTCAGGGCACATCAGGCACATGGGGTACATCAGGTCACATTCAGGGCACATTCAGGTAACATCAGGGCACATGGGGCACATTCAGGGCATATCAGGCACATGAGGGTACATGAGGGTACATGGGGCACATCAGGGTACATGGGGCACATCAGGGTACATGGGGCACATCAGGGCACATTTGGGCACATTTGGGCACATCAGGACACTTTTGGGCACATCAGGCACATGGGGTACATCAGGGCACATCAGGCACATGGGGTACATCAGGGCACATCAGAGCACAATTAGGGCACATTCAGGCAACATCAGGGCACATGGGGCACATTCAGGGCACATCAGGCACATGGGGTACATCAGGGCACATTCAGGGAACTTCAGGGCACATCAGGCACATGGGGTACAACAGGGTACATCAGGGCACATCAGGCACATGGGGTGCATCAGGGCACATTCAGGGCACATCAGGCACATGGGGTACATCAGGGCACATTCAGGGAACATCAGGGCACATCAGGGTACATCACACATCGGGGCACAGCGCACATCGGGGCAACAGAACACAGCGCATCAGGGTGCAGCACATCAGGGTACATGGGGCACATCAGGGCACATTCATGGCACATCAGGACACATGGGGCACATTCAGGGCACATCAGGCACATGATGTACATCAGGGCACATCAGGCACATGGGGTACATCAGGGCACATCAGGCACATGGGGTACATCAGGGCACATGGGGTACATCAGGGCACATTCAGTGCACATCAGGCACATGGGGTACATCAGGGTACATCAGGGCACATGGGGTACATCAGGGCACATTCAGGACACATCAGGCACAAGGGGTACATCAGGGCACATTCAGGGCACATCAGGCACATGGGGTACATCAGGGTACATCAGGCACATTCAGGGCACACCAGGCACATGGGGTACATCAGGGTACATTCAGGGTACATCAGGGCACATTCAGGGCACATGGGGTACAATCAGGGCACATGGGGTACATTCAGGGCACATCAGGGCACATTCAGGGCTCATAGGGTACAATCAGGGCACATGGGGTACAATCAGGGCACATTCAGGGCTCATAGGGTACAATCAGGGAACAGCGTTTACTTGTTTTCTTCATATGCAGAGTAGCGCAGGCAGCCCCTGTAGTAAGTTCTCTCTCATGTCACCCTGCTGCTGCTCCCCCCGGCGGCCCCTCCTCCTCCTCTCTTCTTGTCCATCCCAGATGATGTCACAAGCAACTGGAGATAGATGAGAAGAGAGGAGGAGGAGGGCCGGGGGGAGCAGCAGCAGCTTGACATGAGAGAGAACTTACTACAGAGGCTGCCTGCGCTACTCTGCATGCATCTCGATCTACCAGTCAGACGCCAGCTGTCGGCGATTGATGGGTAAATCGTAGACACAATAGGCAGCCGCTGAAACCGGCCGACTGAGCCATTCGGCCCACCGGGAAACTCCCGATAGTCACGATGGCCAGTCCATCCCTGGTTGCGAACTGGCCTGGCTCCCTGCTGTTAGAAAGTGGCTCCTGTTGTGGCTGGCTGGTTTGGGTGGGTGGGTGGCTGGCACGATGCACACTGCTGAGGGAGGCTGGCCTGGCTCCCTGCTGTAGGTCAGTGGGTGGCTGGCTGGCATGGTGCACTCTGCTGCGGCTGACAGAGAGGGGGACAGAGAGGGGGGCACTGACAGAGGGGTGAGCTCTGACAGAGAGGGGGGGGAACTGACAGAGAGGGGGGGCACTGACAGAGATGGGGGGCACTGACAGAGAGGGGGGGCATTGACAGAGGGGGGGGGCACTGACAGAGGGGTGAGCTCTGACAGAGAGGGGGGGCACTGACAGAGAGGGGGGCACTGACAGAGAGGGGAGGGCACTGACAGAGAGGGGGGGCCCTGACAGAGAGGGGGGGCACTGACAGAGAGGGGGGGCACTGACAGAGAGGGCTGGGCACTGACAGAGAGAGGGGGGCACTGACAGAGAGGGGAGGACACTGACAGAGAGGGGGGGCACTGACAGAGAGGGGAGGGCACTGACAGAGAGGGGCACTGACAGAGAGGGGAGGGCACTGACAGAGAGAGGGTGCACTGACAGAGAGGGGGAGCACTGACAGAGAGGGGAGGGCACTGACAGAGAGGGGAGGGCACTGACAGAGAGGGGAGGGCACTGACAGAGGGGGGGGCACTGACAGAGAGGGGGGGCACTGACAGAGAGGGGGTGGGCACTGACAGAGAGGGGGGCACTGACAGAGAGGGGGCACTGACAGAGAGGGGGTGGGCACTGACAGAGGGGGGTGGGCACTAACAGAGAGGAGAGGGCACTGACAGAGAGGGGAGGGCACTGACAGAGAGGGGAGGGCACTGACAGAGAGGGGAGGGCTTTGACAGAGAGGGGGGGCACTGACAGAGAGGGGGCACTGACAGAGAGGGGAGGGCACTGACAGAGAGAGGGGGGCACTGACAGAGAGGGGAGGGCACTGACAGAGAGGGGAGGGCACTGACAGAGAGAGGGGGGGCACTGACAGAGAAGGGGGCACTGACAGAGAGGGGAGGGCACTGACAGAGAGGGGAGGGCACTGACAGAGAGAGGGGGGGCACTGACAGAGAGAGGGGGGCACTGACAGAGAGGGGGGGCACTGACAGAGAGGGGGGGCACTGACAGAGAGGGGGGGCACTGACAGAGAGGGGGTGGGCACTGACAGAGAGGGGGGGCACTGACAGAGAGGGGGCACTGACAGAGAGGGGGTGGGCACTGACAGAGAGGGGGTGGGCACTGAGAGGGGGGCACTGACAGAGAGGAGGTGCTGACAGAAGGGTGGGCTGATAGAGGGGGGTTGACAGAGGGGGGGCACTGACAGAGAGGGACGGGCTGACCGACAGGGGTGGGGCATAGAGAGAAGTACGGATTGACGCACATGACCCTGTTCGGCACATGACCCTGTTCGGCCAATCACAGGGCGCTCACCTGGACTACAGCTCCCAGAATGCCACAGCGTAGTGGCTTTCTGATGACACACCCCGCTGCGGCCGTGCCCCATCCTCCGAGAAAAAAAAAATTGTCTGTGGGCGGCCGCGGCGCCGCCCCTGTACCACTGCCGCCCTGAGGCCTGGCCTCGGTGGCCTTGTGGGAAATCTTAGGCTGCTTAGGCTCATGTATCATGCACAGCTTAAAGCGGGGGTTCACCCACACCGCCAAAAAAAAAAATATTAAAAGCCAGCAGCTACAAATACTGCAGCTGCTGACTTTTAATACATGGCCACTTACCTGTCCCGGGGTCCAGCGATGTCGGCAGGGGACGCCGAGAACCCGCTCGGTTCTCGGCAGCTGCCGCCGCCATCCTAGGTGAGGGAATCAGGAAGTGAAGCGTTGCAGCTTCACTTCCCGGTTCCCTACTGCGCATGCGCGAGTCACGCTGCGCGTCCCTAGTGGTCTCCGCTCTCTGCTGGGAGCTGTGTGTTCCCAGCAGACAGCGCGATGGGGACAGGAAGAGGCATAGACTCCCATGGGAGTCTATGCCGGAAGTGGGTGCAAATACCTGTCTTAGACAGGTATATACACTATATTGTACATTACACACTACATATACACACCTCTGCCGGGTTAGCCCCCCATATCAAAATTTAAAAAAAAATCTTATGCAGTTTGTTAGATCAGGTTAGATCAACCGTTGCTTGTGTTAGATCTCACACAGAAGAAGCAATATTAACAGTTATTTGCTGGGGGGGGGGGGGGGGCTAACCCATCATCAGCCCCCCCCCTTATCAAAAAATTTACCAAACAGTTAGCTTTTTTGGAAGCTATTTGTTAGATCCAGTAAGATCAAGTGGTTTTAACATTAGATCTCACATAATTAGAGACTTATTAAGTGATTAATTAAATTTTCTGGCCAAAAATCATTCAGGCTAATGGATATTCGTTAGATCCGGTAAGATCAAGTAGTTTTAACGTTAGATCTCACATTATTTCAGAGATAGTATATGTGCAATGGAAAAAATCTGGACAGCCGCACTCCGGATTGGAAAAGTGAAAATAAAATCTTCTTTATTGAACAAATAACGACATGATTTAAAATCCGTACATGGCTCTGTTGAAATGATGCAGCATAACCGCTAACGCGTTTCACGCTCCCATAGAGCGCTTACTCAAACCTGGTTTGTACGAAAGTGATGACCACTTATATACACATAATATGTCTACCACATGACCCCATATTAATTATCTGACTCTGAACAGCTGGTTGTTGGTTTGTGTGAGGTTTTGGCATTAATGTGATTGGATGTGCGTCCTATAGTGGAATCACTGTTGAAGACATGAATGCATAAACGAAATGTATTCATATGGACAATGCCAATATCTATAAATGATTAAAAACTTTTTTTAAAGGTTTTTGAAAAACAAACATTTTTTTGTCTTTTAAAACCACAAAGCCGAGATGACTGCTAAAGCTTGACGTTCAAACGTATAAAGTATCATGCGGATAGATGCAACTGTGTGCAGACTGTGTGAACTGGTAGCCGCGGGATAGTGTAAATGGTGTTATATGTTAAAAAGGGGAAACGAGAAAAAAAAAACTAAAACTAAAAATAAAAATGAAAAGTTGCCATGTTCGCAATAAAAAACGAAGAAGTTATAAAAAGGCCATGTTATAAAGAGACCGTGTTTTAAGGAAGGCAAAACTCCATATGTAAAGGCCTATAACAGTGTCTGTGTAGCTTTCAAGAAAATTCTTTTTTGAAAATTTAAAAATTCAAAAATTCAAAGTGAAAATTGAGAGCATATACATGTGGTGTAAAGGTGCCCGTTTAACTTCACTGTTGATGTTTACAATGAAAAGGAAATAATTAATATATGTATGTATGCGTGCATGCGCATATGTGCAAAAAATTGGCGAAAGTGAAGAGCACTTCTTTATATATGTATGTATACACACACTTGTTAAATAGAAGACCCCCAAACAACGTGAATATGTATATAAACTAAAAGCTGGGCAATATCCGCATATTATCTAAGAGATGCGATCAATAGTGCCCAGACCAGAGGCGTAACTAGAACCTTCAGGGCCCGGGTGCAAGAAACCATGATGGGCCCCCCTTCCACCCGAGCCCCGGCTTCCAATTTCGGGAGGGTGTCCATGGGTGTCCACGCTGTGTTTGTGTTAGGAGAGGACTGCCATTAACTGTCAAGAATGTCAGTAAATTGTTTACACTGATAATCAGTGCCCCAATCATCAGTGCCCATCAGTGCCGCCTATCAGTGCCCATCACTTCCACCTGCAAGTGTTACCTATTAGTCCTCAATAATGCTGCCTATTAGTGCACATCAATTCTGCCTATCAGCACCACCTATCAGTGCTCATTAATGCCACCTAACTGCTTCCATCAGTGCCACCTGTCGTTACTCTTCAATTCTGTCCATCAAAGCCCATCAATACTGCCTGAGTTCTGCCTATCAGTGTTCCTCAGTGCCCATCAGTATCACCTATCAGTGCCCATCAATGCCACCTATCAGTGCAGCCTTTCAGTGCACATCAGTGCCTCCTATAAGTGCTGCCTATCAGTGCTCATCAATGTGGCCTATCAGTGCTCATCAGTGCCTCCTATAAGTGCTCATCAGTGCCTCCTATCAGTGCTCATCAGTGTCTCCTATAAGTGCTCATCAGTGCCTCCTATCAGTGCTCATCAGTGCCTCCTATAAGTGCTCATCAGTGCCTCCTATCAGTGCCCATCAGTGCCTCCTATCAGTGCCCATAAATGCCTCCTATCAGTGCCCATCAGTGCCTTTTATCAGTGTCCATCAGTGCCTTCTATCAGTGCCCATCATTGCTTTCTATCAGTGCTCATCAGTGCCTTCTATCAGTGCCCATCAGTGCCTTCTATCAGTGCTCATCAGTGCCGTCTATCAGTGCTCATCAGTGCCTTCTATCAGTGCTCATCAGTGCCCATCAGTGCCTTCTATCAGTGCTCATCGGTGCCTTCTATCAATGCTCATCAGTGCCTTCTATCAGTGCTCATCAGTGCCGTCTATCAATGCTCATCAGTGCCTTCTATCAGTGCCCATCAGTGCCGTCTATCAGTGCTCATCAGTGCCGTCTATCAGTGCTCATCAGTGCCGTCTATCAGTGCTCATCAGTGCCTTCTATCAGTGCTCATCAGTGCCTTCTATCAGTGCTCATCAGTGCCGTCTATCAGTGCTCATCAGTGCCGTCTATCAGTGCTCATCAGTGCCTTCTATTAGTGCTCATCAGTGCCTTCTATCAGTGCTCATCAGTGCCTTCTATTATTGCTCATCAGTGCTCATCAGTGCCTTCTATCAGTGCTCATCAGTGCCCATCAGTGCCTTCTATCAGTGCTCATCAGTGCCTTCTATCAGTGCTCATCAGTGCCCATCGGTGCCTTCTATCAGTGCTCATCAGTGCCTTCTATCAGTGCTCATCAGTGCTGTCTATCAATGCTCATCAGTGCCTTCTATCAGTGCCCATCAGTGCCTTCTATCAGTGCCCATCAGTGCCTTCTATCAGTGCCCATCAGTGCCTTCTATCAGTGCTCATCAGTGCCTTCTATCAGTGCTCATCAGTGCCGTCTATCAGTGCTCATCAGTGCCGTCTATCAGTGCTCATCAGTGCCTTCTATTAGTGCTCATCAGTGCCTTCTATCAGTGCTCATCAGTGCCTTCTATTATTGCTCATCAGTGCTCATCAGTGCCTTCTATCAGTGCTCATCAGTGCCCATCAGTGCCTTCTATCAGTGCTCATCAGTGCCTTCTATCAGTGCTCATCAGTGCCCATCGGTGCCTTCTATCAGTGCTCATCAGTGCCTTCTATCAGTGCTCATCAGTGCTGTCTATCAATGTTCATCAGTGCCTTCTATCAGTGCCCATCAGTGCCTTCTATCAGTGCCCATCAGTGCCTTCTATCAGTGCCCATCAGTGCCTTCTATCAGTGCTCATCAGTGCCGTCTATCAGTGCTCATCAGTGCCGTCTATCAGTGCTCATCAGTGCCGTCTATCAGTGCTCATCAGTGCCTTCTATTAGTGCTCATCAGTGCCTTCTATCAGTGCCGTCTATCAGTGCTCATCAGTGCCTTCTATTAGTGCTCATCAGTGCCCATCAGTGCCTTCTATCAGTGCTCATCAGTGCCTTCTATCAGTGCTCATCAGTGCCTTCTATCAGTGCTCATCAGTGCCTTCTATTAGTGCTCATCAGTGCCCATCAGTGCCTTCTATGAGTGCTCATCAGTGCCGTCTATCAGTGCTCATCAGTGCTCATCAGTGCCTTCTATTAGTGCTCATCAGTCCCTGCTATTAATTTCTATCAGTGCTCATCAGTGACTTCTATCAGTGCTCATCAGTGCCTTCTATCAGTGCTCATCAGTGCCCATCAGTGCCTTCTATCAGTGCTCATCAGTGCCCATCAGTGCCCTCTATCAGTGCTCATCAGTGCCTTCTATCAGTGCTCATCAGTGCCCATCAGTGCCTTCTATCAGTGTTCATCGGTGCCCATCAGTGCCTTCTATCAGTGCCCATCAGTGCCTTCTATCAGTGCTCATCAGTGCCCATCAGTGCCTTCTATCAGTGCTCATCAGTGCCTTCTATCAGTGCTCATCAGTGCCCATCAGTGCCTTCTATCAGTGCTCATCAGTGCCGTCTATCAATGCTCATTAGTGTCTTCTATCAGTGCTCATCAGTGCCGTCTATCAGTGCTCATCAGTGCCTTCTATCAGTGCTCATCAGTGCCTTCTATCAGTGCTCATCAGTGCCTTCTATCAGTGCCTTCTATCAGTGCTCATCAGTGCCTTCTATCAGTGCTCATCAGTGCCTTCTATCAGTGCTCATCAGTGCCGTCTATCAATGCTCATCAGTGCCTTCTATCAGTGCCCATCAGTGCCGTCTATCAGTGCTCATCAGTGCCGTCTATCAGTGCTCATCAGTGCCGTCTATCAGTGCTCATCAGTGCCTTCTATCAGTGCTCATCAGTGCCGTCTATCAGTGCTCATCAGTGCCGTCTATCAGTGCTCATCAGTGCCTTCTATTAGTGCTCATCAGTGCCTTCTATCAGTGCTCATCAGTGCCTTCTATTATTGCTCATCAGTGCTCATCAGTGCCTTCTATCAGTGCTCATCAGTGCCCATCAGTGCCTTCTATCAGTGCTCATCAGTGCCTTCTATCAATGCTCATCAGTGCCCATCGGTGCCTTCTATCAGTGCTCATCAGTGCCTTCTATCAGTCCTCATCAGTGCTGTCTATCAATGCTCATCAGTGCCTTCTATCAGTGCCCATCAGTGCCTTCTATCAGTGCCCATCAGTGCCTTCTATCAGTGCCCATCAGTACCTTCTATCAGTGCTTATCAGTGCCTTCTATCAGTGCTCATCAGTGCCGTCTATCAGTGCTCATCAGTGCCGTCTATCAGTGCTCATCAGTGCCTTCTATTAGTGCTCATCAGTGCCTTCTATCAGTGCCGTCTATCAGTGCTCATCAGTGCCTTCTATTAGTGCTCATCAGTGCCCATCAGTGCCTTCTATCAGTGCTCATCAGTGCCTTCTATCAGTGCTCATCAGTGCCTTCTATCAGTGCTCATCAGTGCCTTCTATTAGTGCTCATCAGTGCCCATCAGTGCCTTCTATGAGTGCTCATCAGTGCCGTCTATCAGTGCTCATCAGTGCTCATCAGTGCCTTCTATTAGTGCTCATCAGTCCCTGCTATTAATTTCTATCAGTGCTCATCAGTGACTTCTATCAGTGCTCATCAGTGCCTTCTATCAGTGCTCATCAGTGCCCATCAGTGCCTTCTATCAGTGCTCATCAGTGCCCATCAGTGCCCTCTATCAGTGCTCATCAGTGCCTTCTATCAGTGCTCATCAGTGCCCATCAGTGCCTTCTATCAGTGTTCATCGGTGCCCATCAGTGCCTTCTATCAGTGCCCATCAGTGCCTTCTATCAGTGCTCATCAGTGCCCATCAGTGCCTTCTATCAGTGCTCATCAGTGCCTTCTATCAGTGCTCATCAGTGCCCATCAGTGCCTTCTATCAGTGCTCATCAGTGCCGTCTATCAATGCTCATTAGTGCCTTCTATCAGTGCTCATCAGTGCCGTCTATCAGTGCTCATCAGTGCCTTCTATCAGTGCTCATCAGTGCCTTCTATCAGTGCTCATCAGTGCCTTCTATCAGTGCCTTCTATCAGTGCTCATCAGTGCCTTCTATCAGTGCTCATCAGTGCCTTCTATCAGTGCTCATCAGTGCCGTCTATCAATGCTCATCAGTGCCTTCTATCAGTGCCCATCAGTGCCGTCTATCAGTGCTCATCAGTGCCGTCTATCAGTGCTCATCAGTGCCGTCTATCAGTGCTCATCAGTGCCTTCTATCAGTGCTCATCAGTGCCGTCTATCAGTGCTCATCAGTGCCGTCTATCAGTGCTCATCAGTGCCTTCTATTAGTGCTCATCAGTGCCTTCTATCAGTGCTCATCAGTGCCTTCTATTATTGCTCATCAGTGCTCATCAGTGCCTTCTATCAGTGCTCATCAGTGCCCATCAGTGCCTTCTATCAGTGCTCATCAGTGCCTTCTATCAATGCTCATCAGTGCCCATCGGTGCCTTCTATCAGTGCTCATCAGTGCCTTCTATCAGTCCTCATCAGTGCTGTCTATCAATGCTCATCAGTGCCTTCTATCAGTGCCCATCAGTGCCTTCTATCAGTGCCCATCAGTGCCTTCTATCAGTGCCCATCAGTACCTTCTATCAGTGCTTATCAGTGCCTTCTATCAGTGCTCATCAGTGCCGTCTATCAGTGCTCATCAGTGCCGTCTATCAGTGCTCATCAGTGCCTTCTATTAGTGCTCATCAGTGCCTTCTATCAGTGCCGTCTATCAGTGCTCATCAGTGCCTTCTATTAGTGCTCATCAGTGCCCATCAGTGCCTTCTATCAGTGCTCATCAGTGCCTTCTATCAGTGCTCATCAGTGCCTTCTATCAGTGCTCATCAGTGCCTTCTATTAGTGCTCATCAGTGCCCATCAGTGCCTTCTATGAGTGCTCATCAGTGCCGTCTATCAGTGCTCATCAGTGCTCATCAGTGCCTTCTATTAGTGCTCATCAGTCCCTGCTATTAATTTCTATCAGTGCTCATCAGTGACTTCTATCAGTGCTCATCAGTGCCTTCTATCAGTGCTCATCAGTGCCCATCAGTGCCTTCTATCAGTGCTCATCAGTGCCCATCAGTGCCCTCTATCAGTGCTCATCAGTGCCTTCTATCAGTGCTCATCAGTGCCCATCAGTGCCTTCTATCAGTGTTCATCGGTGCCCATCAGTGCCTTCTATCAGTGCCCATCAGTGCCTTCTATCAGTGCTCATCAGTGCCCATCAGTGCCTTCTATCAGTGCTCATCAGTGCCTTCTATCAGTGCTCATCAGTGCCCATCAGTGCCTTCTATCAGTGCTCATCAGTGCCGTCTATCAATGCTCATTAGTGCCTTCTATCAGTGCTCATCAGTGCCGTCTATCAGTGCTCATCAGTGCCTTCTATCAGTGCTCATCAGTGCCTTCTATCAGTGCTCATCAGTGCCTTCTATCAGTGCCTTCTATCAGTGCTCATCAGTGCCTTCTATCAGTGCTCATCAGTGCCTTCTATCAGTGCTCATCAGTGCCTTCTATCAGTGCCTTCTATCAGTGCTCATCAGTGCCTTCTATCAGTGCCCATCAGTGCCTTCTATCAGTGCCCATCAGTGCCTTCTATTAGTGCTCATCAGTCCCTGCTATTAATTTCTATCAGTGCTGTCTGCCTTCTCAGGACAGCACAGCTCTGAGCGGAGATTGTGTGTCATAGATTAATAGCACAGAGAGACTCCGGCGGCATTAATGTTCTATTTGTTGGTCCTCTCTGGCACAGATGAGAGAGGACACACAGCTGATCTCACTGCTCCCCCTTCTCCCCCCTCCCCTCTCCTGTGTGTTCCGCGGGAAATATGAGCTCTTTAGCTTCACACTAGACTGCCCGCGGAGCACACAGGAGAGGGGAGGGGGGAGAAGGGGGAGCAGTGAGATCAGCTGTGTGTCCTCCTCTCTCATCCGTGCCAGAGAGGACCGACAAATAGAATGTTAATGCTGCCGGAGTCTCTCTGTGCTATTAATCTATGACACACGATCTCCGCTCAGAGTCGTGTGTGAAGATCAACCCCGCTGGGCCCCCCCACAGTGGCTGAATGCCGGGCCCAGTCGCAACTGCGACTGTTGCGACCCTGGTAATTCCGCCACTGGCCCAGACTTATAACAATCTGTGTGTGAGTGAGTGTTCTCCGTTCGATCCCTACATGTGTGAATATTAAACTTGCGGCACATAATCCGGGAACAAGGGGTAATGAAACATATCGTACACTAATAGTCCTGCCGCTCGAGCCCACAAAGGCACACTCTAAAGGACATGCATCACTCCGCATGGAATGCATTCATCTTAACTAGGCAACAAGGTTAACGTTGCTGAACGTCCTTCTTTGAAGCAATCACATCTCTTGATGAATCGTCTTCAAATATGTAAGCAGAACTATATGAGGTAGATAAGAGTAGAATAAGATACAGTGTCTAAATGTGTATCGCTATTTTTTCTCTATGTGAAATGTGATATGGATGGTGAGAATGTGATTATTTCATCAAATGCATATATCGAAGGGTGAATGACACTCTCACCAAACAAATAACTGAATAAAAGAATAAACAATCTACCTCTTTGCAGGCTATAACTCTTTGGTCTACTAAATGTACATGGAAACCTTGTAAAGGTGATAATAAACCATGTTCATATATAATGAGAGTTATTTCTGTAAAGCTGGTGTTATAGCCTGCATATAGCTACTGTTAAACAATAATGTCCAGTTGGAAACAGAGTTTGAACAACAACAAGCCAGTAAATATGACAAATAATTTCCTCTTGATGTAAATATATGTGCATATCACTAATCAATCACCCATATAAATAGGTGGATGCATGGCCTAATAAAATAAGTCGGTTACTGGGGATATGTTGAAGAGAAGGAACTGAAATGTCAAGTCAAGGCAATACGAGATAAAGCTGTTATATTGTATCGATATGGACTCCTATATATTTTCTTGATCATCCACCAGAAGAAATGTGTGGATGTATGGCCTAGAAAAAAGGTGAGAGGAGGGGGACACAGATATGTTACTGAAGGACGTATCTTTAAGGGTATTTTATTCATAGAAATGTGAAACGTCCCACTCAAAATTTAACCCCCGTGGGATTCTAGTGTCTAATGAGAATATCCAAAGGACTTCTTGTTTACACAATATCTGGAATCTGTCACCTCCTCTCACCGGTGTCATGATTTTCTCAATACCCTGGATAACCAAACTGGAGGTATCCTTGTGGTGTGTGTAGATCCAGTGTTTTGATACATTGGTCAAATTCTCTTTCTCGATGTTGTACAGGTGATCATGTAGCCTATCTCTAAGACGCCGTGTTGTGCGTTCAACATATTGTACCTGGCAGCTGGTGCATGTGATAACATATACCACAAATTTGGTGTTACAATTTATAAAGACGGGAATAAGAAACTCTTTTTGATTGCTACATGATATTATATGTTGACCCGTTTTGATATACCCGCAGTAGTTACAAGTTTTTATTCCACATTTAAAATTGCCTGTGAAGTTGAGCCAATTGGATTTGGTTCGATTGGTTGAAAACAAACTGGGAGACAATGAGCGTCCCAACGTTGGTGCTCTATGGGAAACAACCTTAATCCCTTTAGAGAGGATGTTGTTATATATTGGGTCATTATACAGGACAGGAAGATGTTTCATGATAATTTTCTTTATTGTGTTAAATTCTGAACTGTATGGAGTGGAAAAGACCGGGATTCTAGGGGACGTTTCCCTTTTGTGTTGAGTTTTTCTATGTGTTTTTTTCTTTAGAAGTGAGGGTCTTGGGATGGATCTTACTGTGTTGAGTGCCTTTTGTATTGATGCTTCTTTGTAACCTCGAGCTTTGAACCTGTATGCCATATTCTTGGCCTCGGCTTCAAAGTCTTCAGGGGAGCTACAGAGGCGTTTCAACCTCAAGAACTGGCTGTATGTAATCCCTCTGATAGTGTGTTTAGGGTGTGCAGAATCAGCTCTGAGTAAGGTGTAAGGTGTTGCCACTAAGGGGTTTTCTGTACAAGCTGGATTGGATTGTATCACCGGACCCCGTCAATTTAACGTCAAGAAAATCTATGGATCTGGATTGCAGATTTCCTGTAAACCTTAAGTTAAATAGATTGTCATTGAAATATGCAAGCCAGGTATCCAAATCTGCCTTTCTATCTGATGTAATGAACAATAAGTCGTCTATAAAGCGACAAAAAAAGACGGTATCTTTGCGGCGGGGACTATCCGGTCCAAAGATGCGGGACCTCTCCCACCAGCCCATATAAATATTGGCCAGTGAGGGGGAAAATTTGGCTCCCATAGAGGCCCCGCATTTTTGGAGAAAATAGTCCCCGTCGAACATAAAAAAATTGTGTGTTAAAAGATACTCCAGAGCTTGCACAATAAACTCTTGGAAAATCAGAAAGAGTTTACCCGTTTTTCTGAGAAAGTAAGCAACTGCCTGGATCCCCAGATGATGTGGGATGCTAGAATATAAACTGGTCACATCACAGCTGATCCATCTAAAGTTGTCTTCCCATTTAATAGTTTGTTCAACAGATCGTTTGTATCTTTTATGTGACCAGGGAGGCTGGTGGCTATTGGTTGTAGATGGGAGTCCACCCATTTACCTAAATGTTCATTTAGAGAGCCTATACCCGCCACTATAGGTCGTCCTGTAAGGGGATTTAACCCCTTATGGATCTTTGGTAAATGGTGGAACACTGGTGTTATGGGGCATTCTGGAATGAGAAATTCTTTCTCTCTGGGAGTGAATATACCAACTTGTATGGCTCTATCTATGAGTGTGGAGAGCGTGTTTTTGAAAGGAATTGTGGGGTTGGAAGGCAGTTTCTGGTATGTATGTGTGTCAGATAGTTGGCACAAAGCCTCTCTTTTATAAACTTCTGCATCCAGAACCGCCACCATACCCCCCTTATCTGCGTTTCTGATAACAATCTGGTCATCTGTGGAGAGCTTCTTGAAAGCTTGTCTCTCCTTGATGGTCAGATTGTCTTGTGCAAATTTCTTTCTGCTACAGCTGTGAGCCAGGTGTACCAGGTCCCCCTCCACCATTTTTTGGAATGAGTCAAGATTCTTACCTCTGGCAGCCACCGGATAGAAATCTGATCTGCCCCTAGAGATCTCAATGTGGATATCCGTGGGATTTGGAGGAAAAGGATCTGACTCATGTGCCAAATCGGTTAAATCCTGTAAAGCACAGTTATCCACAAATAATATGGGTGAAGACGGGGACTCACCTGTGTCACAGCTGTCTACAGACCCATTAAGCTAATTTCAGAGATATTCCACATCAAAATAGAGATATTAGGTGGTACATATAGATGGGTTAGCCCCCCCTTATCAAATTTTCTGGCCAAAAATCATTCAGGCTTATAGATATTCGTTAGATCAGGTAAGATCAAGTGGTTTTAACTTTAGATCTCACATCATTTCAGAGATATTCCACATCAAAATAGAGATATTAGGTGGTACATATGTACGGGTTAGCCACCCCTTATGAAATTTTCTGGCCAAAAATCATTCAGGCTAATAGATATTCGTTATATCCGGTAAGATCAAGTGTTTTTAACTTTAGATCTCACATAATTTCAGAGATATTCCATAAAAATAGAGATATTAGGTGATACAGAAGGTACATCCATCTTCAACCGTCTCTGGATGGTCTGTGGAACCTTCATGGTTCTTCAACGGGTGCCTGTAGTCTCTCCTCACCCCTCCGTTCACCTCTCTGCCTCATGGTGATCTCTCCTGAGACCAACAAGCTTAAGTCTTTAGCTAGCCCCCCCTTCTTGCAAAGCAGACTGGGCTTGGTATTTCCTCCCCCTGTAGAAATCAATGGGGCTGTATTGTGATGAGACTTCAAGTCCCGTGGTCCTCTGCTGCTGCTTGATTGGCTCCCTCTTCCTGCCAATAGGGACACAGGAAGAGGGGAGGGAGGGAGAGAAATCCCCCACAGGGACTAACAGGCGTGCTCTCCCTCAGTGAGTGCCTGTGTCAGTGTCTATTCAGTCCGGCGATCACTGGCAGGAATGGTGGGAGGTGCGGGACCACGGGTGATAGAGTAGCCCCCGCTACACACTCCCTCCACCAAAGAACCTTTGGTCCGCCAAAGGAGGTAAAGAGTCTATGACATGTTACATGCTTTTGATATACACACGGAAAAAAAAACAGGTTAGTGTGCACAGGAAACCATACAATTTACATCTGCATAAAACCCTGGCAGAGGAACATCCCACCAATTAGCATAGGAGGGGAGGTTGTCCTGCCTATAGGCCATCTTAACTGGAATGGCCCAGCTAGATGTGCCAGGGGGTGAGTGTCAGAAACCAAGAAATCAGGCCGAGACAGAAATACAGTTAAATAACACTTGTTTAATAATAAAAGTAAAAAGAACAAACGTAGTCAAAACATAGCCAAAGTTCAGTAACAGGAACGGATAGTCAGCCAAGCCAGAAGTCAGGGATCAATGTAGTGGAACAGCAAGCAGGATCTGGAGTCAGAAGGGATGTCAGCAAAGCAAGTCTTGAACAGGATCGCAAGAGATTGTTCCTGTGATGTTAACCAAGGCGAAGGCAGAAATCCTCTGGACTGGACAGCTTTAGTAGGCAGGACTGACGAGGAAGATATCATCAACAGCTGAGTAACTGTGAAGTAGGGATGAGCTTCGAGTCGAACCCTTGTTCGACTCGAAAATCACATGTTCGACCGTTTGTCGAATTACGAACGCCCCATATTCGAGTGGCGCGTCACTGCCCATAATTCACTGCGGCATCGCAGTGCATTGCTGGCTGATGATTGGCCAAGCATGGACTATGACCCGCATGCTTGACCAATCACGGTGCCGTCTGTACAGAGAGCCGTAATTGGCCAAAGCCAGGGTGGCTTTGGCCAATTATGGCTCAGGAGATTTAGTACACGCCCCACACTATATAAGGCCGCCTGCACGTCGGCCCTGTGTAGTGTGTTCCGGAGTTGAGAGAGAGACTTGGGGGCAATCTGCTATCGGTACACCGACGTCAGATTGTACCAGGTAAATTTCCGTGCCCCAGCTGCTGCACCGCCGAAAGAAATTCGCTCCCAGCCATCCACATGCCCAGCGGTTGAATAATAGCTTGGCTAAATTGCTAGCACTTCAACTGCTGCCTTTTCAGTTGGTAGACTCTGCCCCCTTCTGTGAGTTTGTGGAATGTGCGGTTCCTCAGTGGCAGGTTCCCAAACGCCACTTTTTCTCACGGAAGGCGATTCCGGCTCTCTACCGGCATGTGGAAGGCAATGTCTTGGCCTCGCTGGACAGGGCGGTCAGCGGTAGTCCGTATGCCTCCTTCCTGGGACCTGGAAAACTGCTACCACTGGAATATTTGCCTCTGTGCCATATACCATGCGATTTTTTCTTCGACCTTTGTGAGTAGTAGTTTTTATCTTGTTTTTAATTAATAAATCTGTCAAGGATAATGCACTAGGCTGGTGCGCTCTTTTTCTTCTTTTCATTTAACACTAGGACAATCCCATCCTTGAGAGCAGCAAGGCCGAAATCCATAGTCCTTCTTGAACCCTTGGGACTTTCTAGCCAATACACCTGTGCGCAAGAGTATTTTTTGCTTCTTTTTATACAATTTGTAAGGTGCATATTACCGCTGACTAATCCTACCTATCTTTCACCGTGCACTGGGTGACTCTTCTGGCAGCTGGGAAGGATGCAGGACAGGGTGCAGTAGTGTTGGAGGTTGTTCCGCCACCACGCCTCCAAAATTCTACTAGTGGTGATTCTCCTCTACCCTCTCCTCTTCTTCTTCCTCCATAGCCTATTCCTGTGCTGATTTGTCCTTGGAACCAAGCACGCTGGCAAAAAGATGCCATGCGGTGCTTGAGCAGTGCTTGAGCTGTGGTGACAGAGATTCTGTCAGCTCTGCAGGGGCAGGTTCAGAGGTGGTTGACGCCACGCCAGCTTAAGGCAGGTTTGGTGGTTTGCGACAATGGCACCAACCTCCTCTCCTCCCTCCGATAGGGACAACTGACCCATGTGCCCTGTTTGGCTCACATCCTTAACTTGGTGGTGCAGTGGTTCTTAGGCAGGTACCCAGGCTTACAGGATGTCCTGAGGCAGGCCAGGAAAGTCTGTGTGCATTTCCACAGGTCATATAATGCCAGTGCTCGACTGGCTGACCTCCAAAAGGAATTTAACCTGCCCAAGAACCGCCTAATCTGTGACATGCCCACCAGGTGGAACTCAACGTTGGCCATGCTGCAGTGGCTGCACATGCAGCAGAGGGCCATCAATGAGTACATATGTGACTATGGCACCAGGACAGGGTCAGAAGACATTGTTTTTTTTTTCCCCTCGCCAGCGGGCTATGATCAGGGATGCATGCACTGTCCTGTCACGATTTGAGGAGGCCACGAGGATGGTGAGCAGTGAAAGTGCATGCATCAGTGACAATGTACCTCTTGTCCACCTGTTGGAGCACACGCTGCGTGGAATAATGGACAGGGCACTTGAGGCAGAACAGAGGGAGGAAGAGGAGGACTTCCTTACCTCTCAAGGCCCCCTTTATCCAGACAGTGTTCCTGCGTGCCCGCCGATCACACTGGAAGAGGACGAGGAGGAGGAGGAGGATTGTGTCAGCATGGAGGTGGAGCCTGGCACTCAGCATCAGCAGCAGTCTTCAAGGGATCATTTACAGTCCCAAGAAACCCACAGACTTGTACGTGGCTGGGAGGAGGTGGCTGCGGATCATGTCGTCTTTAGTGACCCAGAGGACTCCGGACCGAATGCCTCAGCAAACCTACGCTGCATGGCCTCCCTGATCCTGCAAAGCCTGCAGAAGGATTCTCATATTCGTGGTATCAAAGAGAGGGATCAATACTGGCTGGCAACCCTCCTTGATCCACGTTACAAAGGTGCCGTCGCAGAGGGAGCAGAGGATGAAAGATCTTCGGGAGGCCTTGCAGAAAGGTCTGTGCAACATGTTCCCAGAGGTTATAAACTCCTGTTCCTGGACAACCTGTTGCTGAGGCTTCGGTCAGTCACAGAAGGAGTGGTGGAGAAGGTGGCCGTCTGACCAATGCGTTCAGACAATTTTTTAGTCCGCAGCCCCAAGGTATGATCGGTTCCAGCAACCATCGCCAGCGTCTGTTTTACATGGTGCAGGAATACCTAGGGGCAGGGCCGCCATCAGGGGTGTACAGCCCACACTCATGTAAGGGGCCCGGTCATTCCAAGGGGCCCGGATGTCCCGAGTGACTCGAGCCCCCAAGGTATTTTCACCCGCTGCCTGACAGCCACTTTCGGTCTCTCCGCCACACTTCCTGGTTGCCAGGGCAACGCCAAGCTCACTCCTCACAGCCCCGCCGATTAGACGCCTTGAGATGCACTTCTGCTGGGATTGGTGGAGGGGGAAGTGGACGGAAAAGTTTCCACCCAGCTCCCCCTCAACCAATCGCAGCAGAAGTGCATCCGGAGGCTTCTAATCTGCGGCGCCTGTGAGGAGTGAGCTTGGCATCGCCCTGGGAACCAGGCAGTGTGGCAGAGAGACCGAAAGTATGGAGGGTCTCACCGTCTCACAGGAAGAGGACTGAAAGGGGGGGGTTCCTGCTGGTCTTATTTGATGTTCTCCTCCTGCCGCTCCCCGCAATGACAGGGCTCCATTCTACCCCTTTCTGCATCGATGTCCTGGCTCCTCCACTCTATGTTGGTGAGTAGCTAAGTCTGTACACACATCCATGTACTAAGTGGAATGTTAATGTTAGGCCCCTTTCACACTGGGGCGATGCGTGCGTCGGCGGTAAAGCGCCGCTATTTTTAGCGTCAATTCTGCGGCGCTATTCGCCCGCTAGCGGGGTGCTTTTAACCCCAGCTAGCGGCAGAGAAAGGGTTAAAACGACCCGCAAAATGTCGCTGCAGTAGCGATTTGCCGGCGGTTTAGCTGCGCTGCTTTGATTTCAATGGGCAGGGGCGGTGTATTCACCGCTCCTAATGCGCTGCAAAGATGCTGCTTGCAGGACTTTCCGTCCTGCTAGCGCACCGCCTCAGTGTGAAAGCCCTCGGGGCTTTCACATTGGAGAGACAGTGAAAGCCAGTGTGAAAGCCCGAATGCTTTCACACTGGAGCGGTGTGCTTGCAGAACAGGAAAAAAAATTCCTGCAAGCAGCATCTTTGGGGTGGTGCGGGAGAGGTGAATACAACGCTCCTAAACCGCCCCTGCCATTGAAAACAATATGCAGCGCTGCCGAATCGCCTGCAAAGCCATTCAGCAGCAGCACTTCGTGGGTTCTTATAACCCTTTTTTTGGCCACTAGCGGCCGAAAAGTGCAGCTAAAACTACGGTAAAGCGCCAGGGGGGGGGGGGGGGTCAGACCGAAAGTTGTGTAAGGGGCCCCAAAATTTCTGATGGCTGCCCTGCCTAGGGGCAAGATCTGACTTGGACTTTTCCCACCGAAAATCCTCTGGGTTACTCGGTCTTGAGGATGGATCACTGGCTAGAGATGGCACAGTATGCAATTGAGCTACTGGCCTGTTCTGCATCCAGCGTTCTTTCAAAATGCACATTCAGTGCTGCTGGAGGCTTTGTAACCGATCACAGGGTGCACCTGTCTACCGACTCGGTCGATCGACTGACTTTCATAAAAATGAATCAGTCTTGGGTCACCACCAGCTATGCTGATGTAACCGAATAATTTTTTTTGCACTATATACACCATATTGTACATTACACACGCCTGCACTATATACACTATATTGTACATTACACACGCCTGCACTATATACACTATATTGTACATTACACACGCCTGAACTATATGCAATTGGCTACACCCACTGTTCACCGCTGCATGTGCCCCATTACTACTCCCCTAGGGCACACAGAGGTGTCCCAGGTATTTTACAATCTCATAGTGTATGCTACAATAAAAATGACAAGCCCCGCTGAAGTGTTTGGGTTTGGCTCTAAGAAAAGGTGGCAACACTAGTTTATGGGTATGTGGGTGTCCCAACCAATGGGCAGGGGTTTTCTTTAATCCCTTGGCCTGCTGGGAGAGCCTATATATTCGGGTGAGGTCAGGTGATCTATGTTCTGTGCCACCCGGACTGCCGTCTGGGTGGACGTGTGTTGTCTGCCCCGGGCTGCTAGGCCGGAGATTGAGCCTATCAAGGGGCATCTGGCTGCTAAGCTGTGTGAGGGTCTGTCCAGAAGTAAGAGGGCAGTGCAGGGTTGGGATTTTGGCTTGTAGTCCAACCAAAACTGATGGTTCTGCCGGCCGGAGAGCCTGTCAGTGGTCGGAGGTAGAAGGGAAGCTGTCACCATGAAGGGACCAATCGCCTTTACCAGGGACCACAGTGAGTAACTGAAGCAAGTACCGGAATCATATTCTCACCGAAGGGCATAGTGAAGAATCGGGAAGCTTCAGGCGGTGATGAAGCCAGGAACCCAGCCAGCGGAGGAGACACTTGCAGAGCAGCCTTGTGTGTCAAGCCAGGGACCGAGCAGGTTAGCAGGGGTGAAGCTTGAGAAGTATCTGGAGTGCCAAGCTAGGGACCCAGCAGAGAAGCGGGGGGGTCACGCTTGAGGGAGTTACCACCGCAAACCTTGGAGGAGCTCAAGGGATTCATAGTCAGTGGATTAGAGGGTCTAGTGAGACACCAGGAGCTCAGTATTGAAGAACTACAAGAAGCAGTTGTAGTGGAGCTGAAAGGACTGTTACGTTTGAGTTAGGAACTGTTAAAGACTGTTACCATAGGAGACAGCAATCCTGCTCGTGCAGAAGTGGCGCCTTGCTGGTGCCTTTCCAATAGCTCCCAAATGCCTCTGATTTCGAGACACTATCCCTGATTTGGAAAAAAGTCCCTCTGTCCCTCTTTCTTGCTCATTTTGGTCTGATCTACATAGTTGTATATAAAATGTATTTTTTATCTTTCAAAAAGTGTTTCCCAACGCTAAACCTTTCGTCCAATTTCTAAATTGTTGCATTTTCAAATTTCAAAAGCCAATATAAAGGAATAGTAGTAGTAAAAAAAAAACACTAGTGGGTTTAACTATTTTTTTATAGTTCTCCTTTAAGGGGGTGTGGCAGGGGGTGTGTCCTATGCCTGTATACTTTTGCTAATAGGTCTAATAGGGTGTAAAATGGTGTCCCCCATTCTTATCTCAAAAAGTTGGGAGGTATGCTTTCCCTGTACGGCTGTTCTCCTATTGAAGTCTTGGAGTCTGCCAATTGAGTTTGAAACTATCTAAGGGTGTCCTGGCCCTAACCCTCTTTCCCCCAAAATATATAAAAAGGACTGTCAAAAGAAATAAAACCTCTTCTACATCCAAGAAGTGTCTGGCGCCCAATGACTTTCACCATCTTTGTACCTGCTATGCCTCACAACCCACCACATATTGAAGGATGTCAGCTATCTTTGGCCTTGGAGGTTCTTATTAGACCAAAAGATGTAAAAGACCTTGCTATATATATATATATATATATATATATATATATATATATATATATACACACACACACACAAACAGTTGTGCTCATAAGTTTACATACCCTGGCGGAATTTAAGATTTCTTGCCCATTTTTCAGAGAATATGAATGATGATTATTATTATTATTATTATACAGGATTTATATAGCGCCAACAGTTTACTTAGCGCTTTACAACTTGAGGGTAGACAGTACAAATACAATACACTTTAATACAGTAGGAATCAGAGGGCCCTGCTCCTTAGAGCTTACAATCTAAGAGGGAAGGTCAAGAGATACAAGAGTTAATAACTGTGGGGGATGTGCTGATTGAGAAGATAAATGTACAGTTGTTAGGTGGGGGCCAAATAGGCTTCTCTGAAGAGATGAGTTTTCAGGGATCGTCTGAAAGTGGATAAAGTAGGAGAAAATCGGACGGATTGGGGTAGAGCATTCCAGAGGATGGGGGAGGCTCTGGAGAAGTCCTGAAGGAGAGCATGGGATGAAGTGACAAGGGAGTTTGAGAGCAGGAGGTCTTGGGAAGAGCGAAGAGAACGGTTAGGTTGGTATTTTGTGACTAGGTTAGAGATGTAGCTGGGGGCCAGGTTGTGGATGGCTTTGTAAGTTATAGTTAGTATCTTGTATTTAATTCGGTGACTGAGTGGCAGCCAGTGGAGGGATTGGCAGAGGGGTGTAGCAGACGCTGAGCGGTTTGTGAGGTGGATGAGCCTGGAAGCAGCGTTCATGATGGACTGAAGTGGGGATAGCCTATTTAGAGGTAAACCAATGAGGAGGGAGTTGCAGTAGTCGAGGCGAGAGATGACCAGGGAGTGGATTAGAAGCTTTGTGGTGACATTGGTTAGGTAGGGGCATATCTTGGAGATGTTGCGGAGATTGAGGCGGCAAGTTTTGGATAGTGATAGAATGTGGGGTCGAAAGGTTAGTTCAGAGTCCAGGATTACACCTAGGACCTTGGCGTGGGGAGATGGGTTGATAGTTGAGCCGTTGATATTGACAGGGAAATCAGGGGAAGTGGCACCTGAGGGAGGAAATATCATGAGCTCGGTTTTGGATAGGTTGAGTTTGAGGAAGTGATGTGACATCCAGGCTGATATGTCTGCTAGTAAGTTGGTAATGCGTGAGGAGACAGATGGAGAGAGCTGGGGGGTGGAGAGATAGATTTGGGTGTCATCGGCGTAGAGATGATATTTAAAGCCGTGGGAGGCAATCAACTGACCCAAGGAGGTGGTGTAGATTGAGAAAAGTAGAGGTCCTAAAACAGAACCTTGGGGGACCCCAACGGAGAAAGGAAGAGGAGAGGAGGAAGTAGAGTTGTAAGTGACACTGAAGGAGCGGTGTGATAGGTAGGATGAGAACCAGCGAAGAGTACAGTCACGGAGACCAAAGGAGTGGAGTTTTTTTGAGGAGGAGGGGGTGGTCCACTGTGTCAAAGGCAGCAGAGAGATCCAGGAGAAGTAGTACAGAATAGTGTCCACTGGTTTTAGCCATTAGTAGGTCATTTGAGAGTTTAAGGAGAGCAGTTTCCGTGGAGTGTTGATGGCGAAAACCGGACTGAAGGGGATCAAGAAGTTTATTCATGGTCAGATGGTTGCTTAGTCAGTTGTAGACCAGTCTTTCAAGAAGTTTGGAGGAGAAGGAGAGTAAGGAGATGGGATGTAAATTGTTGAGATTGGTGGGGTCCAATGAGGGCTTTTTAAGTATGGGGGTGACTAGCGCATGTTTTAGAGAGTTTGGGAAGATGCCACAAGAGAGGGAGAGGTTGAAAATGTGAGTTAGAGAGTGTAGAATCGAGTCAGAGGGTGAGCGTAGCATTTGCGAGGGAACAGGATCCAGGGGGCAGGTGGTTAGATGAGTGTTAGATAAAAGTTTAGCAACCTCAGTAATAGTAGCAGGGTTGAATGAGGGAAGTAATGATTGTATCTGTGGACATGGGGTGTTGCATGGGGGAGGTTTTTGCGCATTGGCGATCTCCTCATGAATTGTATCAATCTTAGTTTTTAAGTGATTGGCAATCTCCTGGGCAGTGAGTGAGTTGGTGGGTGGAGGCAGTGGAGGACAGAGTAGAGTGTTGAAGGTAGAGAAGAGTTGACGTGGACTGGATGAGAAGGTGTTAATGAGTGTGATAAAGTAGGTCTGTTTGGCAGTGTGAAGGCAGGAATAGTATTTTAGGAGGGCTGATTTATATTGTGTGAAGTCTTCCTGGGTCTTAATTTTATGCCACAGGCGCTCGAGAGCGCGGCTACGTTTTCTGAGACTTCTGGTGTCATCTGTTTGCCAGGGTTGTAGCGGTCGGGGCCTAATTCTGCGTGTAGTGAGGGGGTCAAGCTTGTCTAGGGAGGAAGACAGTGAGCTGTTGTAGATGAAAGTAGCTAGGTTGGGGCAGGACAGAGGTGAGATTTTGTCATAGAGGTGATCAGTAGCAGAGTAGAGAAGAGAAGGGTTGAGGTGGCGAAGGTTTCTACGTGTAACTGTTAGGCGGTTGGAGGGAGAAGAGGTGGAAGACAGGGAAAGAGCAAAACTAATAAGGTGGTGATCAGAGAGTGGGAGTGGATTGTTGGAAAGGTTGCACGGAGTGCACAGATAGGAGAAGACAAGGTCAGGGGTGTTGCCGTTGGAGTGGGTAGGAGCCTGTATCCATTGCTTCAGGTCAATCGATGAGGTTAGACTGAGAAGTTTAGAAGTAATAGTAGTGTTAATGTTAACAGGGATGTTGAAGTCCCCAAGAATAATTGTAGGGATTTCAGAAGAGAGAAAGTAGGGTAGCCAGGCAGAGAAGTCATCAAGGAAGGCTGATACTGGTCCAGGGGGCCGGTAGATGACAGCAATTCCTAGAGAAATGGGAGAGAATAGACTAATGCAATGTGCCTCAAAAGAGGAGAGTGACAGAGAGGGAGGTGGGTGAAGTACCTGATAGGTGCTGCATTGCGCTAAAAGGATTCCCACTCCACCTCCCTTCCGTCCACTTGGTCTGGGGGAGTGAATCCAGAGAAGGCCCCCATGGGAGAGGGAAGCAGGAGAAATAGTATCTGATTCATGAAGCCAGGTTTCAGTAATGGCAAGTAGGTTAAAGGAATTTGGGATAAAGAGGTCGTGAAGGGCGGTGAGTTTGTTGCAGACAGAACGTGCATTCCAAAGGGCACAGGAAAAGGGGGGGCTGGTTTTGGAAAGAGGAATAGAGACCAAGTTCTGTGGGTTGCGGCTCCTGCCAGAGGGTGTAGGGCGATGGGAGCGTTGGGCAAAGACAGATGATGGTGGCCCAGGGTTTGGGGATATGTCACCAGAGATTAGGAGAAGCAGGAGGGTGATGGAGGTAATGTGGGAATGTGATTTATTTGAAGGGGCATGTCTCAGAGTACTGGAGGTTTTATCAGTATATGGATGTAGAATGAGCAAGAGTTGGTAGGAGCAGTAGTAGGGAGAGGACAGAAGGCAGGGTGATATGTATAAGCAGACGGGTGGAGAGGGGGGGTGAAGGTAAGAGAGTTTGAGGAGAGAGGACAGGAGTGTCAGAAGCAGTGGTAGAGAGTGCATGTTACAGAGTGGAAGGAGAGCTTATTAGAGAGACGGGTCACCTGCAGTCTGTTAGGTGCTTTCCAGTGCAGTTTGCTATATTTGTTTGCTGTGTGCAATCGCTGAAGTGCAGAGATTGAAGTGCATACCACTTGTAGAAAGAATCACTTAGGGCTCTTTCACACGGGGCGGATCAGTGATGATCCGCCCCGTGAACACCCGCTTGCTCAGCGGGGATCGCTCCGCCAATCCCCGCTGAGCAGGAAGATGACAGGCCTGTCTCTGCACACTGTGCAGCGACGGACCTGTCAGAGCACCGCTCTCCCCTATGGGGGATCGGATGATGACGGACCGTAGTGTCCGTCGTCACCCGATCTGATCCGAAAACGGATGGAAAAGTAGGGTTTTCCCCTGTTACACTTTTCGGATCGGAGCGGTTCGGATGTCAGCGGACATGTCACCACTGACATCCGACGCTCCATAGGGATACATGTATGTCCGTTTTTCATCCGAAAACGGAAGGATGAAAAACGGACATACGGATCCCCCGTGTGAAAGAGCCCTTAGAGATAGAAGCCTTAAGGATAGAAGCCATTGCAATGTGCTCCCCCAGCAATGTGCTGACCCCTTAAGGATGCTCAAATTTATACTGTTATAAGGGTGGGGTTGAAGTTCGTTAATTAATCATGAGTGACTATAAGAATGCCTAACAATCAAAGTGATAGTGAAAGTGAAAAGTGATGATAACACAAAAACTTTTCTTTCACTCATAGTTAGTGTTTGACTGAAGCCATTTATTATCAATCAACTGTGTTTACTCTTTCGAAATCATAATCATAACAGAAACTACCCAAATGACCCTGATCAAAAGTTTACATACCCTGGTGATTTTGGCCTGATAACATGCACACAAGTTGACACAAAGGGGTTTGAATGGCAATTAAAGGTAACCATCCTCGCCTGTGATCTGTTTGCTTGTAATTAGTGTGTGTGTATAAGGCCGGATTCACACTGGTACGACACAACAGTCGTACCACTTTGGATCCAACTTTGCCCTGCGACTTGAAGTCCAACATGCGTCCCACTTCAATGAACAGGGATCCGACTTTGATCCCTGACAATACCAGGCACTGTGTCTGGTATGAATCTTTAGGGGGAACTCCATGACAAATTTAAAAAAAAACGGCATGGGTTTCCCCTCCAAGAGCATACCAGGCCCTTCGGTCTAGCAAAGATTTTAAGGGGAACACCCCACACCGAAAAAAAGGCGTGGAAGTTCACCCCAAAATTCATACTAAACCCTTATCTGAGCACACAGCATGGCAGGTCAGGAAAGGGGTGAGGACGAGCGAGCACCTCAACATGGGGGGGGGGTGCTTTGGGGCGGGGGGGGGGCCCTGTGCCCCCCCGCCCCAAAGCACCTTGTCCCCATGTTGATGAGGACAAGGACCTCTTCCCGACAACCCTGGCCATTGGTTGTCGGGGTCTGTGGGCAGGGGGCTTATCGAAATCTGGAAGCCCCCTTTAACAAGGGGGCTCCCAGATCCCTGCCCCCTACCCTATGTGAATGAGTATGGGGTACATTGTACCCCTACCCATTCACCTGAAAAAAGTCTCAACAATAAAACACAGCACACAGGGTGTTAAAGTAATTTATTAAGCCAGCTCCAGCGTCTCTTCCAACTTCTCTCCTCTCCGGGTCTTATTCGTTGATGTCTTCTAACCCTCTCTGGTTCTTCTCCCCTCTCCGGGTCTTCTCCACTCTCTCTCCGTTTCTTCTCCCTCTGTCTGCTGTCTTCTGCCTCTGCTGGGTCTTCTCCGCTATCTTCTCGCTCTTTTGCTGGGTCTTCTCCGCTGTCTTCTCCCTCTGTTCTTCTTCCGATGTTGACTTGACGCTCTCTCCGCTCTAATGCCGGGTGCGCAGTGTGCCACTACTTATATAGGCATGGGGCGGGGTCACCGTGTGACATCATTCGCAGGCCCCATCCCTTATTAAGTCACCGCCCGGGATATGATGGGTGTTGATGTCTCCGGTGACCCCGCTCCATGCCTATATAAGTAGTGGCCCACTGCGCACCCGTCATTAGAGTGGGAGAGAGCGTTGAGTCAACATCGGAAGAGGAACAGAGGGAGAAGACTGATCCTGCCTTCTCCCAAATCAGACCCTGCCTTCCCCCAGATCAGACCCTGCCTTCCCTCAGATCAGATCCTGCCTTCTCCCAGATCAGACCCTGCCTTCTCCTAGATCAGACCCTGCCTCCCCCCAGATCAGATCCTGCCTTCTTCCAGATCAGACCCTGCCTTCCCCCAGATCAGACCTTGCCTTCTCCCAGATCCGACCCTGCATTCTCCAAGATCAGACTTTACCTTCACTCAGATCAGACCCTGCCTTCTCCCAGATTAGACCCTTCCTTCTCCCAGATCAGACTTGGCCTTCACTCAGATCAGACCCTGCCTTCCCCCAAATCAAACCCTGCCTTCCCCCAGATCAAACCCTGCCTTCTCACAGATCAGACCCTGCCTTCTCCCAGATCAGACCCAGCCTTCTCTGAGATCAGACCCGGCCTTCCCCCAAATCAAACTCTGCCTTCCCCCAGATCAGACCTCGCCTTCAATCAGATCAGACTCTGCCGTCCCCCAGATTAGACCCTGCCTTTTCCCAGAGGAGACCCTTCCTTCTTCCAGCTCAGACATTTTCTTCATCCAGATCAGATCCTGCCTTCAGTCAGATCAGACCCTCCCTTCTCCCAGATTAGACCCTGCCTTTTTCCATAGGAGCCCCTTCCTTCTCCCATATCAGATTCGGCATTCATTCAGATCAGACCCTGCCTTCCCCCAGATCAGATCCTGCCTTCCCCCAGATCAGATCCTGCCTTCCCCCAGATCAGACCCTGCCTTCCCCCAGATCACATCCTGCCTTCCCCAGATCACATCCTGCCTTCCCCCAGATCAGATCCTGCCTTCCCCCAAATCAAACCCTGCCTTCTCACAGATCAGACCCTGCCTTCTCCCAGATCAGACCCAGCCTTCTCTGAGATCAGACCCGGCCTTCCCCCAAATCAAACTCTGCCTTCCCCCAGATCAGACCTCGCCTTCAATCAGATCAGACTCTGCCGTCCCCCAGATTAGACCCTGCCTTTTCCCAGAGGTGACCCTTCCTTCTTCCAGCTCAGACATTTTCTTCTTCCAGATCAGATCCTTCCTTCAGTCAGATCAGACCCTCCCTTCTCCCAGATTAGACCCTGCCTTTTTCCAGAGGAGCCCCTTCCTTCTCCCATATCAGATCCGGCATTCATTCAGATCAGACCCTGCCTTCCCCCAGATCAGATCCTGCCTTCCCCCAGATCAGATCCTGCCTTCCCCCAGATCAGATCCTGCCTTCCCCCAGATCAGATCCTGCCTTTTCCCAGATCAGATCCTGCCTTTTCCCAGATCAGATCCTGCCTTCTCCCAGATCAGACCCTGCCTTCCCCAGATCAGACCCTGCCTTCCCCGAGATCAGATCCTGCCTTCTCCCAGATCAGATCCTGCCTTCTCCCAGATCAGATCCTGCCTTCACCCAGATTAGACCCTGCCTTCTCCCAGATCAGACCCTGCCTTCCCCCAGATCAGACCCTGCCTTCTCCCAGATCAGAACCTGCCTTCTCCCAGATCAGATCCTGCCTTCCCCCAGCTCAGATCCTGCCTTCCCCCAGCTCAGATCCTGCCTTCCCCCAGCTCAGATCCTGCCTTCCCCCAGCTCAGATCCTGCCTTCCCCCAGATCAGATCCTGCCTTCCCCCAGATCAGATCCTGCCTTCCCCCAGATCAGATCCTGCCTTTTCCCAGATCAGATCCTGCCTTTTCCCAGATCAGATCCTGCCTTTTCCCAGATCAGATCCTGCCTTCCCCCAGATCAGACCCTGCCTTCCCCCAGATCAGACCCTGCCTTCCCCGAGATCAGATCCTGCCTTCTCCCAGATCAGATCCTGCCTTCTCCCAGATCAGATCCTGCCTTCTCCCAGATTAGACCCTGCCTTCTCCCAGATCAGACCCTGCCTTCTCCCAGATCAGAACCAGCCTTCTCCCAGATCAGAACCTGCCTTCTCCCAGATCAGATCCTGCCTTCCCCCAGCTCAGATCCTGTCTTCCCCCAGCTCAGATCCTGCCTTCCCCCAGCTCAGATCCTGCCTTCCCCCAGAGCAGACCCTGCCTTCCCCCAGATCAGACCTTGCCTTCTCCCAGATCCGACTTTACCTTCACTCAGATCAGATCCTGCCTTCTCCCAGATCAGACCCTGCCTTCTCCCAGATCCGACTTTACCTTCACACAGATCAGATCCTGCCTTCTCCCAGAGGAGACCCTTCCTTCTTCCAGCTCAGACATTTTCTTCTTCCAGATCAGATCCGGCCTTCAGTCAGATCAGACCCTCCCTTCTCCCAGATTAGACCCTGCCTTTTTCCAGAGGAGCCCCTTCCTTCTCCCATATCAGATTCGGCCTTCATTCAGATCAGACCCTGCCTTCCCCCAGATCAGATCCTGCCTTCCCCCAGATCAGATCCTGCCTTCCCCCAGATCAGACCCTGCCTTCCCCCAGATCAGACCCTGCCTTCCCCCAGATCAGACCCTGCCTTCCCCCAGATCAGACCCTGCCTTCCCCCAGATCACATCCTGCCTTCCCCAGATCAGATCCTGCCTTCCCCCAGATCAGATCCTGCCTTCCCCCAGATCAGATCCTGCCTTCCCCAGATCAAACCCTGCCTTCTCACAGATCAGACCCTGCCTTCTCCCAGATCAGACCCAGCCTTCTCTGAGATCAGACCCAGCCTTCACCCAAATCAAACTCTGCCTTCCCCCAGATCAGACCTCGCCTTCAATTAGATCAGACTCTGCCATCCCCCAGATTAGACCCAGCCTTTTCCCAGAGGAGACCCTTCCTTCTTCCAGCTCAGACATTTTCTTCTTCCAGATCAGATCCTGCCTTCAATCAGATCAGACCCTCCCCTCTCCCAGATTAGACCCTGCCTTTTTCCAGAGGAGCCTCTTCCTTTTCCCAGATCAGATTCAGCCTTCATTCAGATCAGACCCTGCCTTCCCCCAGATCAGACCCTGCCTTCCCCCAGATCAGATCCTGCCTTCCCCCAGATTAGACCCTGCCTTCCCCCAGATCAGACCCTGCCTTCCCCCAGATCAGACACTGCCTTCCCCCAGATCAGATCCTGCCTTCCCAAGATCAGACCCTCCCTTCCCCCAGATCAGATCCTGCCTTCCCCCAGATCAGATCCTGCCTTCCCCCAGATCAGATCCTGCCTTCCCCCAGATCAGATCCTGCCTTCCCCCAGATCAGACCCTGCCTTCTCCCAGATCAGATCCTGCCTTCTCCCAGATCAGACCCTGCCTTCCCCCAGATCAGAACCTGCCTTCTCCCAGATCAGATCCTGGCTTCTCCCAGATCAGATCCTGCCTTCTCCCAGATCAGATCCTGCCTTCTCCCAGATCAGATCCTGCCTTCTCCCAGATCAGATCCTGCCTTCCCCCAGCTCAGATCCTGCCTTCCCCCAGCTCAGATCCTGCCTTCCCCCAGATCAGACCCTGCCTTCCCCCAGATCAGACCTTGCCTTCTCCCAGATCCGACTTTACCTTCACTCAGATCAGATCCTGCCTTCTCCCAGATCAGACCCTGCCTTCTCCCAGATCCGACTTTACCTTCACTCAGATCAGATCCTGCCTTCTCCCAGATCAGACTCTGCCTTCTCCCAGATTAAACCCTTCCTTCTCCCAGATCAGACTTGGCCTTCATTCAGAGTCTGCCCTGCCTTCCCCCAGATGAGACCCTGCCTTCCCCCAGATGAGACCCTGCCTTCCCAGATCAGACCCTGCCTTCCCAGATCAGACCCTGCCTTCTCAGATCACACCCTGCCTTCTCAGATCACACCCTGCCTTCTCAGATCACACCCTGCCTTCATTTAGATGAGGCTCTTACTTCTTCCTGACAGACCCCGCCTTCAATCAGATCAGACCCTCGCTTTACTCAGATCACAGCCCTGCTCTCAACAAGATCAGACTCGTCTGTCACTCAGATCAGACCCTGCTTTCACTACAAATTGGTACATGAAATACAATATTCAAAACATACAAGAGCAAGCAAATGGGAAAGTCAAATCAAAAATTACTTTCAGAAAAACATTACACTTACAATAAAAACTCCAAATTTGTTTTTAGTGAAAACACACAACTTCTGCAGGCAAACGAAGATGTGTGTTTATGCATTTTAAGTCTAAACTCCAGAACAAGCAAATGTCTAAAAATACATTCATCATGTGTATTAGAGAAAATTGGACAGGTGTGGGCTCAAGACTTTATAGGCACAGTAATTACTAGATATATAATTAAAATTCTAGTTTATTTAGAAAATCTTAAAATAGAGGATAAAACAGAGAAACATATAGAATTAAATTCATGGTTACACAGTTTTACAAATTATGCACTCCATACATAGCTAGATGGTTAAATTAAATAGTTTGAGCAGTGTTTAGAATCAAAAATCTTGATCAATATAGTTACATTGCGTTGAACCAGAAGCTATGCATTGGTGATAATCAAATTCTGTATTGGCTCAAATGAGCCAATACAGAATTTGATTATCACCACTGCATAGCTTCTGGTTCAACGCAATGTAACTATATTGATCAAGATTTTTGATTCTAAACACTGCTCAAACTATTTAATTTAACCATCTAGCTATGTATGGAGTGCATAATTTGTAAAACTGTGTAACCATGAATTTAATTCTATATGTTTCTCTGTTTTATCCTCTATTTTAAGATTTTCTAAATAAACTAGAATTTTAATTATATATCTAGTAATTACTGTGCCTATAAAGTCTTGAGCCCACACCTGTCCAATTTTCTCTAATCCACTAAGATAAGACGTGGCACCTGTAACCCAGCTCGTATCCGCATGACCACTATGCACTGATACGCTTACAAATCTAATCATTCATCATGTGTATTCTTCTTAAAACTCAGTGTGCTTTGTGTATTTCTTCCAGGGCCTTGCAATAATCCAGTGTGAGACTTCCTGTAATAAAGACCGATCACTGCTGCTCTCTCTCCTTGTGCAGGGGGATTGGTCTTGTCTCCGCCCCCTTCCTGTAGTTTTCTGCAGGCAGCCTAGAGTGGGTGGAGCTTGCTGGGTCCCTCCCACAGCTCTGCTCTCTGCACAGTATATGTACAGCACAGTGCTGATATCACTGCTACTTTTACAAGACAATATCTGGGTTTGCAAAGGCATTGGAAGCACACAAAGTAGATACATATCCTTTGTAGCAATTGATATTTAAATGCCAGTTTTTGTGCCCAGGGCTCAGCTTTAATTTTAAACTCTACAGTTTATAACTTTATAACGTATCCATCTCACTCTGCTTGCTTTGTTGCAATACAATAAAAATATAATTAGTGGCTACATATAACGTGACCTGACATTAAATCTCCTTTTCACAGAATGACATCGATGTCATTTAATCAGCCAATACTGCCATAGAAATTATGTTTTCTCTCCGTTCTACAGAACACAAAGCGGCTTCTTATGGCGAATGCTTGTTAAGGTGACCTGACATTACCCCGTCTATTCTGACACTTTAACACTTGACATCTTGTTGGTCTATGTACATCGCCAGAGCAAACATCTACTCTCTGAAGATGTAATTACTTATCTGAACAAGGCATCTTCAGCCCAGGTTCACACTGACAGCGGGAAGGAAACCGTGCGAGTTCAGCTGAGTCCTGACTTCAGGGGAGATTTCAGAGACATCTGTGCTGGTTTCTGTCTATGGAAATCGCACTTCTATGGAAGTCGCCAAAAGTAATACAGAAATTACTTTTGGGAATCGGTGCGGTGCCGCAAATGCAGCGTCGCACCAATTCAGACAGTGCCATTGCCGGCAATAGCTGCCGATTTGGCATGCGATTTGACTCTTCAGCTGTCAGCTGGCATGTTTCTTTACATTAGACATGTGCACTGACAAAAAATTTGTCCGTTTTCATTTTCGTTTCATTCCTTTTTTTTGCTTGTTTCGGATATCCGAAAATCTGAAAATTTAGATTTTCAAATTTCCGAATTTCCAATATATATATATATATATATATATATATATATATATATATATATATATATATATATATATGTACGAGACTGACTGTATATATATATTAAATACACTGCAGCTAACTGAATAACCTGCCTGCCTGAAGTATATTATAAAAAGTACACCAGGAATGGCCTGCAGTCAGATATAGCTACACTGGATGCAGTGTATATATATTTATAGTGCAGTTGCTACTACTTTTCTGGTGGTGTACACAGTACACAATACAGTGCACCCATAGTTGCTATTAGACTTCTGTTGGTGTACACAATACCGTACACCCCTAGTGCAGTTGCTACTACTTTTCTGGTGGTGTACACAGTACACAATACAGTGCACCCATAGTTGCTATTACACTTCTGGTAGTGTACACAGTACCGTGCACCCCTAGTGCAGTTGCTACTACTTTTCTGATGGTGTACACAGTACACAATACAGTGCACCCATAGTTGCTATTACACTTCTGGTAGTGTACACAGTACCGTGCACCCCTAGTGCAGTTGCTACTACTTTTCTGATGGTGTACACAGTACACAATACAGTGCACCCATAGTTGCTATTACACTTCTGGTGGTGTACAAAGTACCGTGCACCCATAGTGCAGTTGCTACTACTTTCTGGTGGTGTACACAATACAGTGCACCCATAGTTGTTATTACACTTCTGGTGGTGTACACAATACCGTGCACCCCTAGTGCAGTTGCTACTACTTTTCTGGTGGTGTACACAGTACACAATACAGTGCACCCATAGTTGCTATTACACTTCTGGTAGTGTACACAGTACCGTGCACCCCTAGTGCAGTTGCTACTACTTTTCTGATGGTGTACACAGTACACAATACAGTGCACCCATATTTGCTATTACACTTCTGGTGGTGTACACAATACCGTCGTTTTGCTAAAAAAAAATTACAGCATGTCCAGAAGGCCACCAAGGAGAGGCAGACGCTCACAGGCCACTAAAAGAGGGCAAGCAGGCTCTGTGTCTACAGTCAACAGTGCTGGTCGTGGACATGGTGCATCCTCAGTATATGACCGTGGGGCACGCTTGTCCTTTTTTTCTGCAGCTGACCATGTTATTGAGCCACAACATGCAGAAGATTTGGTGGAATGGATAACAAAGCTGTCCTTATCCTCCTCATTTTCTGTCACCCAGGCTCAGAGTAGTTTACCTGCCAATGCAGCTGCCAAAGCCGCCTATTCCATTGGCTCCATGTCAACAGTCACTCTTTCCCTAGCCCCACCATCATGCACGGAGGAGATTCGACCACAGTGTCGGGTACATGCTGCAGGAGGATGCGCAGGGATTTGAAGGCTCCAATGATGGTACCCAGGTTGAGGAAGGGAGTAACGTGAGCCTAGAGAGAGGGGGTGCCCAAGAAGGACAAGAAACTGGCAGTCATGTTCCCCCAGCTGCAACATACTGCCAAGTTTGCTCCAGTGACGAGGAGGGAGGGGATGATGAGGTCATCCTTTACTTGGGTGCCTGATAGAAGAGAGGAGGAGGCACATCTCCAGTGAGGCAGGATGCCCTCCAGGGGGCAGCTTAAGGGCAGCCACCCTATTGCATCACACCACAGAGCTAAGCAGGTGCAGGGTGCTGCTGACTCCCCTGCATATTTTGAAAAGTTCTTTGGTATGGGCCTTATTTGACACGTGTGCAGCAGATTGCACTGTTGCTGTTTGCAACATATGTCTGAAGCGTATCAAGCGTGGCTAAAAAACAGCAGCCTCTCAGGCACCACATGCTTGACCAGACATATGACAACCTCCCATGCAGTCCGTTGGCCACAGCACTTAAAAGACCCACATCAAAGAACAAGGTGGACCTCTCCTTGCTCCTCATCAGCAGGGTTCTCCAACCCCACTATACCTCCAGTCCTCTCAGAAACCTGCACAGAGAGGAATGAAGGTATAGAAATAGGTGTCCCAAGTACTTGCGGCCAATCTGCTAGTGGTACACCAACATCCAATTTTAGCAGGCAAATTTCCCTACCCCAGTTGCTAAAACGTTGAAAGAAATTCGGTCCCAGCCATCCACATGCTCAGCGTCTGAATGCTAGCTTGGCCAAATTGCTAGCACTCCAACTGCTGCCTTTTCTGCTAGTAGACTCTGCCCCTTTTGTGCATATTACCGCTGACTCATGGTCCAGCAGGCATGGACAGGGACCTTACATTTCTTTCACTGCGCACTGGGTAACTCTGCTGGCAGCTGGGAAGGATGCAGGACAGGGTTCAGTATTGTTGGAGCTTGTTCCACCACCATGCCTCCAAAATGCTAGTGGTGATTCTGCCACAGCTCTCTCCTCCACCCCCCTTCTTCTTCCTCTATGGCCTCTTCCTCTGGAGATTTGTCCTCTGAACCAGCGGTGCTCCGTAGGTGTTCAAGGGGCTACACAAGCACTCAGGCAAAAAGATGCCATGCGGTGCTTGAGTTGGTCTGCTTAGGGGACAGGAGCCACACTGGGGCAGAGATTCTGTCAGCTCTGCAGGGGCAGGCTCAGAAGTGGTTGACGCCACACCAGCTTCAGCAAGGAATAGTTGTATGCAACAATGGCACCAACCTCTTCTCCGCCCTCCGACAGGGACACTTGACCCATGTTCCCTGTTTGGCTCACTTCCTGAATTTGGTGGTGTAGCGGTTCTTGAGCAGGTACCCGGGCTTACATGATCTCCGGAGGCAGGCCAGGAAAGTCTGTGGTCATTGCCGCCGGTCATATAATGCCGTTGCTAGGCTGGCTGACCTTCAAAGGGAATGCAACCTGCCCAAGAACCGCTTCATTTGTGACATGCTGTTTTTCTTGCGTCTATCTAGCAAGGTTACTCTGTGGTATAAGCAAGGAAGCTGAGATTTCTGCAATGTGTAAATGTGCTTTTACTATACAAAGATGCTGTACATACAAAACTATTACAATATTAGGAATACAATACAAGACTGACAGATATCAATAACAAGCAAAATGCCTAGCAAACTAAACAGCCTATGGTCTATAATAGTACAAATACACTTAAAGGTTACTTATCTTCTGTTACTGTATGTTCGTGATCTCCATTGGCAACGAATCTCCTGGAGCATCAGGCGGTGTTCTTGTAACATGAGTGGTGGCTTCTGATCGTTAAAGCATGATGGTGTGTGTGAGTGTGTCTGTGTGTCTCTAGCTTATGCCCTTTTATGTGCCAGGCTGTTTACCATAGTTACCAAACAACAGAAAACATGCCTGTTTACTGTAGCTGTAGAAACAATGGACTGTTGAAAACTGCATCTACGTACCCATTGTCTAATCAGGCCAACACCTGACAGTAATCTAACGGTCATTCTTTCAGTTTGAGAGCTGAAAAAACCCTCAAACGAGTAAATCTCTTTCTTGTGTACTGTAGCTATAAAGACAATAGCCTGTTAATTGAACTGTCAATTAAATACAACAATGATATCTACCCACATTGTATAAAACAGCATTTGTTTGAGAAATCTACTCAAGCCAAAAAACTGACAGTAATCTGACCAACTCACTATTGTAATATTGTCCCATTTATCTTATGTCTGATTAATATAAAAAAATCATATTTTTAAAAAATGCAATACACATGCCCACCAGGTGGAACTCAACATTGGCAATGCTGCAGCAGCAGCACACGAAGCAGAGGGCCATCAATGAGTACCTGTGTGAGTATGGCACCAGGACAGGGTCAGGGGAGCTTGGCTTTTTTTCGCCACGCCAGTGGCTACTGATCAAGGATGCATGCACTGTCCTGTCACCATTTGAGGAGACCACGAGGATGGTGAGCAGTGACAATGCATGCATCAGTGATACTGTCCCTCTTGTCTTACTGTTGGAGCACACGCTTCATGGAATAATGGACAGGGCACTTGAGGCAGAACAGCAGGAGGCCCCCTTTATCCAGATAGTATTCCTGCGAGCCAGTCGATCACACAGATAGAAGTAGATTGTGTCAGCATGAAGGTGGAGGATAACACTGCATCAGCAGCAGTCTTCAAGGGATCGTTTTTAGTCTCCAGAAACCCATGGAGTTGTACGAGGCTGGGAGGAGGTGGTTGCGGATCATGTTATCCCTAGTGACCCAGAGGACTCAGTATCTAATGCCTCAGCAAACTTACGCTGCATGGCCTCCCTGATCCTGCAAAGCCTGTCAAAGGACCCTAGGATTTGTGGTATCAAGGAGAGGGATCATTACTTGCTGGCATCCCTTCTTGATCCACATTACAAGGGTAAGGTTGCAGAACTTATCCAGCCTTCGCAGAGGGAGCAGAGGGAGCAGAGGATGAAACATCTTTGGGAGGCCTTGCAAAAAGGTTTGTGCAATGCGTTTCCAGAGCCTGGGAGGTTACAATTTCCTGGTGCTGGACAACGTGTTGCTGAGTCTTCGTTCAGTCACAGAAAGAGCGATGGAGAAGGTGGCCAGCTGACCGATGCCTTCAGACAATTCTTCAGTCCTCAGCGCCAAGGTCTGATCAGTTCCAGCAACCATCGCCAGAGTCTAAATTACATGGTGCAAGAATATCTAGGGGCAAGATCAGACTTGGAGACCTTTCCAACAGAACATCCACTGAGTTACTGGGTCTTGAGGATGGACCACTGGCCAGAGCTTGCTCAATATGCAATTGAGCTACTGGCCTGTCCTGCATCCAGCGTTCTTTCTGAACGCACATTCAGTGCTGCTGGAGGCTTTGTAACCGATCACAGAGTGCGCCTATCCACAGACTCTGTTGATCGGCTCACATTCATAAAAATGAATCAGTCTTGGATCACCAGCTACCAAGCACCTGATGCTGATGTAACCGATTGATTTTTCTATGGATGTGGGATCCCTTGAAGACTGCCTATGCTGAGTAACTATCCTATTATGCTGAGTGACTATCCTATTCCTCCTCAATCTTCATTATGATAGCTTCTAAGAATATTTTTGGTTCAGTGCGCCACCACCACTGCCTAAGGCCCAATTTTTCTGCCCCTGTTTAACAGGGGCGTGTAATTACAATTTTTGATCAAATATTTCACAGCAGGGCTTGTTCCTGCACTCAACAAGAGTACCTGTGAGGGGTTACAGTGTTGTGGCACCACCACCACTGTCTAAGGCCCAATTTTTCTACCCCTGTTTAAAAGGGGCGCGTAATTACAATTTTTGATCTAATATTTCACAGCAGGGCCCGTTCCTGGGCTCAACAAGAGTATCTGTGAGGCTTTACAGTGTTGTGCCACCACCACCGCCTAAGGCCCAATTTTTCTGCCCCTGTTTAACAGGGGCATGTAATTATAATTTTTGCTCTAATATTTCACAGCAGGGCTTGTTCCTGCGCCCACCAAGAGTAACTGTGAGAGCTTACAGTGTTGTGGCACCACCACCAAAGGCCCAATTTTTCTGCCCCCTGTTTAACAGTGGCATGTATTTACAATTCTTGATATAATATTTCACAGCAGCGCCTGTTCCTGCACCCACCAGGAGTAACTGTGAGGGCTTACAATGTTCTGGTACCACCAACACCTAAGGCCCAATTTTCTGCAGAGTATATAGGGCAGGCCGTTTAGTATATACAGGCGGTCCCCTATTTTCAAACATCCGACTTACAAACGACTCCTACTTACAAATGGAGGGAGACAACAGGAAGTGAGAGGAAATCTACCCCTAGGAAGGGAAATTCTCTCCTGTAAGAGTTAATATGGGAAAAAGGTGTCTCCACTGATGCTTTATCACCAATCCTTGTTTCCCAAAACTTTCAAAGTCCAATTGTCATCGGGACAGAAAGTGAGGTGAAATCTTCTGAACAGGGGCGCAGACAGCAAAACAAATGTTACAGGGGTGATAACCCTTCCCTGTGTTATCCAGAAAGCTTACAAATAGATTTTTTTGGCTGGAGCTACACTTACAAAATGTACCTGTTCCAAATTACAAACAGATTCAACTTAAGAACAAACCTACAGTCCCTATCTTGTTTGTAACCCGGGGACCGCCTGTATACTGCTGTTCAGAGTATATAGGGCCTGGGGGCCCCACGCCTTTTTTTTATTTGGGTGCGGGGTTCCCCTTATTATCCAAACCAGACCCAAAGGGCCTGGCATACCAGACCCAAAGGGCCTGGTAATGGGCTGGGGGGGGGACCCATGCCATTTTTCTCAATGATTTTCATCTATATTGCCGGGACCCGACATTACATTACAGCCGAAAGCAGTTTTAAATTACTTTTATTCGTTTATAAATGTCATTTTGTGCAGGGACTGTTCTAAACACGGGAAAAATGCACCACTTTACAGGCATACTATAGATACCCCCCAGGCATGATATTTAAAGGGATATTTCACTTTTATTGTTTCACTTTAAGCATCATTAAAATCACTGCTCCCAAAAAAATGGCTGTTTTTAAAACATTTTTTTTGCATTGATACATGTCCCCTGGGGCAGGACCCGGGCCCCCAAACCCTTTTTATGACAATAGCTTGCATATCAGCCTTTAAATTAGCACTTTTGATTTTTCACGTTTGAGTCCCATAGACTTTAATGGTGTTCGAACGTTTGCACCAACTTTTTGTCAGTTCGCATGTTCTGCCGCAAACCAAACCAGGGGGTGTTCGGGTAATCCCCACTTTACATTCAGCTGTCAGCGGGGACCTGCACTGCTATGTAGCTCTATGTCTACAGCAGGGGTTTCCAAACGTTCTAAACAAAGGGCCAGTTTACTGTCTTCCAGTCTTTAGAGGGTCCGGACTGTGGTTATTGGGAGTAGAAAAGGTCCCGACATCAGTGGGAAAACATAATGCCCCATTGTTTGTTTTAGTGGGAGTAATTGTGCCCCATCCTTGGTGTCATTAGGAGGAATTGTGCCAATTGTTGGTGTCATTAGGAGGAAATGTGCCCCACCGTTGCTGTCATGAACTGCTGAAGATCACGGATGAAATTGAAATACCTCCAGGCTCTTGGCTGGTTGCGATAGACATAGAGGCTCTATACAATTTCCATACCGCACACAAGGGGAGTGAATGTTATACGTGATCTTGACGCTTGGAAATACAACGAGTTTGTTTTAGTTATTGAATTTCATACTGACCCACAACATCTTCATTTTCAAGGGTTCCCACTACCTCCAGGTTTACGGAGTTACTATGGGGGCCAAATGTGCCCCCTCATACGCAAAACCTGTACCTGGGGGGGGTGGGAGCGGGATCTGTTTTTGGATTAATCCAGATCAGCAGAGATTAGTCAGATACTATCATGGAATCATTATATTGATGATGTCCATATGGTGTGGGCAGGATCAAAGGAAAGTTTACTGAAATTTTTGGAAAGCTTGCAAATCAATACCTATAACCCTTTCATGACTAAGCCTATTTTTGACATTTGGTGTTTACACGTTAAAATCTGTATTTTTTGCTAGATAATTACTTAGAGCCCCCAAACATTGTATATATTTTTTAGCAGAGAATCTAAAGAATAAAATGGTGATTGTTGCAATATTTTATATCACGCAGTATTTGTGCAGCGGTGTTTTAAACACAACTTTTTGGGAAAAGGGACACTTTCATGAATAAAAAAAAAAAAACAGTAAAGTTAGCCCAATTTTTTGTATAATGTGAAAGATGATGTTACGCCGAGTAAATAGATACCAACCATGTCACGCTTTATAATTGCACGCACTCATAGAATGGCGACAAACTACGGTACCTAAAAATCTCCATAGGCGACACTTTAAATTTTTTTTACGGTTACCAGGTTAGAGTTACAGAGGAGGTCTAGTGCTAGAATTATTGCTCTCGCTCTGTCGATCGTGGCGATACCTCACAAGTGTGATTTAAACACCGTTTACATATGCGAGCGCGACTTCCGTATGCGTTTTCTTTGCTATGCGAGCTCGCGGGGACGGGGGGCGCTTTTTAAAAAAAAAATTCTTATTTATTTTATTTATTTTTATATTAATAAATTGTGTTTAAAAAAAAAAAAAAGATCACTTTTATTGCTGTCACAAGGAATGTAAACATCCCTTGTGATAGTAATAGGTGGTGACAGGTACTCTTTATGGAGGGATTGGGGGTCTAAAAGACCTCCAATCCCTCCTTTGTACTTCATAGTATTCAGATTGCTGAAAACGGCGATTCTGAATACTGTATATTTTTTTAAGACCGGCGCCATTGGCAGCCGAGTAAACGGGAAGAGACTATTAGTGGCTTCGGTCCAGACTGTCAGTAGCTGCCGGAGGCGGCAGATTGGTGATCGGGTCTCCCGATTGAACGGGAGGCCCGGTAAGAGCGGCGGGAGGCGGTGGGACGGGGGGACGTCCCCTCCCGCTCCTCCGGTATAACAGCGGAGCGGCTTTTAGCCGCATCGGTTGTTATACCTGGATAGTCGATCGCCAGCTCTAAAAAACAGTACCGGGATGATGCCTGCAGCTGCGGGCATCATCCCGGTATAAACCCCTGAAAGCCGTGTACGCACATCTGCGTACGCTTGGCGTGAAGGGGTTAATCTGAAATTCACTTATACTTTTGATCAGTCCAGAATTGTGAATTTTTTTTCAATGAATCAGGGGTACTTTGCTCTACCCTATATAGAAAACCGTCAGCGAGCAATGGGTTGCTACATGCCACTAACTCGCATCCCGAGGGACTGATCAAGAGCATACCTTATAGTCAATTTTTACGTATTAGACGTAATTGCACTGAACAGGATGACTTTAAAAGGGAGGCGGATATGTTGCGTGATCGACTCCTCATTAGGGGTTACAGCAGGACATGCCTGAAAAAAGCGTTCAACAAGGTGAGCGGCCAAAACAGACATGCCCTGTTGTATAAACCAAGGCAAGACAAATCAACAACCTCAACACGCATCGCAACCAGATATAACCGTCAACATGAAAAAATACCGAACATTTACAAAAAAATGATGGTACCTACTGACTGCTGATCACAGAATCTCAAGATTTGTTAAACCTTATCCGGAAATTACATACAAAAGATCCCGATCTCTACGAGACACTTTAGTGACCAGCCACTACCTGGGAGCTGATACAAGCAGACCCCAGGTTCCTGGCACCTATCGTTGCGGTAGGTGTAACTTTTGATCCTTCATACTTGAGGGAAGAAGTGTTACACTTCCGAATAACAGGTCATTGACCCCCAAACATAGGACCAACTGCCCAGTCAGTGGGTTCAGTCTACATTATTAAGTTCTCCTGCGGAGCCTTCTATGTAGGTAAAACAAAACGCCCCTTCTATTGCAGAATAAGAGATCATGTATCTCTTATTTCGAAACACAAAATGGAGACATCTATCAGCCGTCATGTAGGACTGTACCACAATTATAACCTCGAATCCATCGGGTTCTTCAGTTTGGAGCATTTGCCCGATCAGGGACGAGGGGGTGACATTGACCAAAAGTTATTGCAATTAGAGACAAGATGGATTTACTCAGTACAGGCTACCCGTTATCCAGGGCTCAATGAGGGAATCAGCTACAAACCATTTTTGTAGCAGGGCTGTTTATTTGGCTCATTCCGTCTCCCTCTTTTTCACTTGTGCCACCGTTTTTTTCTAAATTTTGTTTTCTTACATCACCCGGTTCTATTGGAGAGCTGAGGTTGAGTGCATTGGGCCGATACCGGACAGGATCCTTCTAAATGCGTTCTGCCAGTTTTCTTTCCTCTTTCAATGAGGTTTCAGTATTGTTTAAAATGTAATACAATTGATTTATATTATTTGTTTGTAGGTAGTGATTAATTTACGTGTACTCTTCCTTAATAAGTGGTAATGTATATGCATGACTGTATCTTTATTCATGTTTTTGGTCCCCCCCCGCCTTATGCAGGCGTGTTGCCTTGTCCATGCTCTGGTTCTTTTGCCTTAGATCCCCGTACGGACGCCTGAGGATGTGCAGTGGGATCGGTTACCCCTCATGGGGCAATTCCTGATTCAGCTGCATGTCCGTGTTGAGGGTTCCTATGTGAGACAGTCCCCCGGGGCATACCATCACAGCACACGGACATTCATCATCATCCGGGGAGTGTCTGCACTGCACCAATGCGGTGTGAGTCTGTAGCGCATACCGGCAATCCATTTCCGGTATCCGGGTGACACTATGTGTCTCGCGCACCCTCGTCTTGTGTCCACATTTGCGCCATCACAGCGTGACGTCACACGCCGTGTTTTGGCGCCAACGGGGAGGGATATTGAAACCCGCTATGGCGTTGGCCATGCTGGGTGTCTCTGGGAGCTCTTGAATCTAAGGCAACGCTTCTAAGGTAGATTTTCTGAACTAACGGACCATCAATCCCCTTTTTTTATATTGATGAAATTTAGTTGTCAGCTTACTTATGTTTTCATCTTTTTTTTCTTTTTTCTTTTTCCCTTTATTGTTTTATTCTTAGGTTCAACCTTGCTGATTTGTCACTTGGTCATTGGTTGTGCTTATTGTCCATCTCTTTGCCCTGTGTGCCCCCATTGCCCTATTGTCCTTAGTGACCTTTGGCTGGGGGTGGGGGGATTTTTCATAAAAACAGACACCGGTATTAGGAAACCGAATAACCTCTAAATAAGCGAAATTCTTGTATGCCATTTCGTAAACAAGGACCATTTACCTGCCTCGCCTACTTGAGCTCCCAGTTTTTATACATTTGTGTAATGCTTTTGTTGGAGGTGAATACTGTTCCTATTATGGGACCTGCGTGTAACAGTTGCTCCCTCCCTGAAATCTCAAAGATTTTTAATACACGTTACGTGTTACAGGCATCTCTATACGTTTTTGAACATTAGCTACATCCCTCTCTACGGGTGATCTGGCTACGTCTGAACTAGAGTGAGGTCAAGGAGTGCCCACCTGCTTAGGAATACCACCAATTGAACATACTTTCATGCCCCTCAAGGTACGGGAGGATTTTCATTTTGGGGGGTCGGGGTGTTCGGGTGGGTTGAGTCTGTTTGGATAGGGATTGGGGTGATTTTTTTTTTTCGTTCAGTCATGTTTATGTAAATGTTAATGTTTTGTTTAACAAAATTTTCATATATTATTATTGAATAATATTTCATATTCTTTTCCTTTCTTTCTCTATACACCTATAGCTGTGAAAAAATGTATGTTTCTATGGTCACTAGATAAAGCGTCCCCTTTTTTCCTGATGAAGTCACACTGGCGAAACATGTCGAATTTTGTGGACGCACTAGCTCTTTGTATGTGACTACAGTTTGTTTCACTGTCAATAATAGGCAAATGTGTATATACCTATGACTGTATCCTATACTGTACTCTCTACTTTTTATCAATAAATTCATTTTTATTTAACTTTCTCTGAGTTTTGGGTATACATATCATTTTCTCTATACTAAATGTACCTTTAAAGTCCCTTATCCCTTATTTTTGTTCTTTATATGTTTTGGGATGTTGGTACCATATCAGGATTAAGGTCTTTTGGAGCTGAACTCTGTCCATATTTTTGCCTCGTCATTAGGAGTAATTGTGCCCCATTGTTGGTGTCATTGGGGGAATTGTGCCTCATTTTTGGGGTCATTAGGAGTAATTGTGCCCCATTGTTGGTATTAGTGGATGAAATAGTGCCCCCAGGACCAGATAAAAGCAAGCAAAGGAGCTGCATCTGGCCCCTGGGCCTGCAGTTTGGAGACCCCTGGTCTAGAGACATCCGAATACTGCCAGGCACTGGTGTTCCTATGAAGAATATTTACAATCAATTTTTTTAGAAGCGTATTTTAATCTTTTGGAATCATTTAGAACTCAAAAGATCGATGAGCCTAATTTATTCTCCTAACAAAACAATTACCAGAAAAAAAATCTTCAACCTTACACAGCTGGCGTGTGTCCCCCAACCCAAAGCTGTCAGCATGTGAGAAGTGTATCTATATTATCAACAGGGAATAAGAGCAATTTCTTCGGAGACAAATGCATTCATCCCTGAAATGCAACTTGCACACACTGATTGCGATACAACCAGGGGGCATAACTTTGAATCATGGGGCTTGTGGTGATCAGCTCAAATTTAGTGCTTGAAGAACACAGTCCACACACCAACATGTCATTTTTAGGGCTTTCTTGACCATTTTTATTAAAACATTTGTTGGACGAATATCACATCAATTTTACAAGCTGTATGAATTTTCCCCATATTTACTGTGATAGATTAATTCCTTTGACCATCAGCTCCACCTAGTGGCCAAAATGAAGTATACTTTCTTGCGGAAGTAGTTTTAGAAAGCTATACTGCATTTAAGACACTAGATGGAGCTGGCACTCATAGGGGTTAATCTATTACAGAAAATATGGGGAAAATTTACCCAGTTTGCACAAATGTGTGTGACATTTGTGCAGGCTGGATGAATTTTCCCCATATTTTCTGTAATAGATTAACTGGTTGCCGCCTGCCCACCGTCAAATGACGGCGGGGTGGGGCGGTGCGGCTCTTGTTCTGGGACGACGTCATATGAAGTCATCCCAGAGCGGCCGCACTCACGTGCCCGCGTGGGCGCGCAGCGCGGCGATCACGGCCGCTCCGTGTTGCTAGGACACTGCGTGACCCCGATCTGTGTAAAGAGCCGCGTCTGCGGCTCTTTAACCATGTGATCGGCTGTGTCCAATCACAGCCGGTCACATGTAAACATGGAGATGCCGGTAATCGGCTCTCCTCGCCTCTCACTGACAGAGTGTGTGGCGAGGAGAGCCGATCAGCGGCATCTCCTCACAGGGGAACATGTAGGAATGTAATCAGGGCACTGATCATCAGTGCCCTGATTACAATAAAGAAATATAGTGTCACAATACAGTACCCGCCATTGCCCACCAATGCCAGCATACAGTGCCCACCAGTGGCAGAAATCAGTGCCCACCACTGCCCACAAGTGCCACCAATCAGTACCCATTAGCCATGCCAGTCAGTGCTGGCAATCAGTGCCGCCTATCAGTGATGCCCTTCAATGCCCATGAGTGCTGTCCATCAATGCCCATCAGTGTTGCCCATCAGTGCCACCCATTAATGCCCATCAGTGCCCCTCTGTACCACCTATCCATGCCGCCTATCCGTGCCCACCAGTGCCGCCCATCAGTGCCCGCCCCTGCCGCCTATCAGTGCCCATCAGTGCCGCCTATTAGTGCCCATCAGTGCCACCTAAAAGTGCCCATCAGTGCCACCTATCAGTGCTCATCAGTGCCACCTATCAGTTCTCATCAGTGCCACCTATCAGTGCCCATAAGTGTGGCATATTAGTGCCTCCTCATCAGTGCCACCTCATCAGTGCCCATAGGTGCCACCTCATCAATGCCCACAAGTTCAGCCTATCAGTGACCATCAGTGCCGCCTCATCACCCCACATCAGTGAAGGCGAAAAATTACTTAGTTACAAAATTTACTGACAGAAAAAAAAACCATTTTTTTCTTTTTCAAAATTTTTGGTCTTTTTTTTTTTTTTGTAAAAAATAAAAAACCCAGCAGTGATTAAATACTACCAAAAGAAAGCTCTATTTGTGTGAAGAAAATGATAAAAAAATTTGTTTGCGTACAGTGTAGCATGACTGCACAATTGTCATTCAAAGTGTGACAGTGCTAAAATTGGAAAAATGGCCTGGGCAGTAAGGGGGTGTTAGTGCCTGGTAGGCAAGTGGTTAATAGATCCTCCTCCCAGCCAATCGGGAAGCGGGTTTTGAGACCCATCACCCGATTGGCTAAAAGGACAGGCAATCCTATTGGGCGTCTAGGAGGAGGGGATGAGACCCACGCTGGAAGGCGCCGTGATGGAGGAGAGGACACAGACCCGCTGCCTGCCACCCGCTACCCACCTAGACGGGGTAAGTTCCAAACCAACAGACAGCGGGTGGCGTGGGGGGTGGTGGTGATGACACCAAGGGGTGTAATAGGGTTGATGTCCCTGAAGGTGTCTGTAACATGGAACATGATTTGGCATTGCTGGAAGATTGGTCAAAGCAGTGGAGAATGCAGTTTAATATTTCTAAATGTAAAATAATGCACCCAGGGGAAAATAATCCCCTGAGAGAGTACAACATTGGGGATACAGTGTTAGCCAGCACTACAGAAGAAAAAGATTTGGGGGTGCTTATTTCAGATGATTGCAAAAAGAGCAAACAGTGTGACCAGGCAGTGGAAAAAGTGAATAGAATCTATAGTCAGACAACAAGGTTAATTGAAAAAAAAAAAAAAAAACACAAAAAAGGAAAAAAAATGGGCAGGCTCGATGGACTACTCAGTCTTTTTCTGCTGTCAATTTTTTTTATGTTTCTATAAAAAGAAAGTCAGTAAAAAGGAAAGAAGGAAAAAAAAAAGAAAGAAAGACCGAAGTAGAACATAAGGAAAAAAGGAAGTATAGAAGGAAAGAAAAGAAGGAAGGAAAGAAACAGAAAAGATTAGGATGTGGAGAAAATGAACGGGGAAGATGTAAATGAAGGGAAAAAGAAAGAAGGAAAGAAAAGGAGGAAAAAAAGAAGGAAAGAAAGGAAGAAGAAATAAAAAGAAAGAAAGAAGGAAAGAAAGAGGGAAAGAAGGAATAAAAAGAGAAAGGAGGAAAGAAAAAAATTAAAAAAGAAGGCAAGAAGGAAAGTTATAAGGAAAGAAGGAAAGAAAGAATGAACAAGGGTAGGTAAGAAAGAAAGAAAAAGAAAGAAGAAAGGAAAGAATGAATGAAAGAAGGTAAGAAAAAGAAAAAGAGAAGAAAGAAAGAAAGAAAGAAAGAAAGAAAGAAAGAAAGAAAGAAAGAAAGAAGGAAAGCAATAAAGAAAGTAGGAAACAAAGAAGGAACAAATGAAGGTAAGAAGGAAAGAAAGAGAAAGCAGGAAAGAAGGGAAGAAGGAAGGAAAGAAGAAAAGAAAAAGAAGGTAAAAAGGAAAGAAGGAGTGAAGAAGGAAATCAGGAAAGAAGGAAAGATAGAAGGAAAGAAAAAGGGCAGGGAAGGAAGGAAAGAAGGAAAGGTGATAAAAGATTAGGATGTGGAGAAAATGAATGGTGAAGAGGGAAATGGAGGTAAGAAAAAGAAAGGGGGAAAGAAAGAAGGAAAGAAAGGAAGAAAAACGAAAAAGAAAGAAAAAGAAGGAAAGAAAGAAAGAAAGAATGAATTAAAGAGGGAACGAAGGAATAAAAAGAAAGAGAAAGAATGAAAGAAAAAGAAAGAAGGGAAGAAAAAAAGGAAAGAAAAAAAAGAGGAAAAAATATGGAAGGAAAGAAAGGAAGAAGAAATAAAAAGAAAGAAGGAAAGAAAAAGAAAGGAGGAAAAAAGACGGAAGGAACGAAACGAAGAAGAGATAAAAAGAAAGAAAAAGAAAGAAGGAAAGAATGAATGAATGAAAGAGGGAAAGAAGGAATAAAAGTAGAGAGAAAGAAGTAAAGAAAAAGAAAGAAGGAAAAAAATAAGGAAAGAAGAAACGAAAGAAGGAGCAAAGGAAGGTAAGAAGAAAAAAAAGAGAAGACAAGGAGGAAGGAAAGAAGGAATGAAAGAGGGAAAGAAAGAAAGAGGGAAAGAAAGAAAGAAAGAAAGAAAGAAAGAAAGAAAGAGAGAAAGAAAGAAAGAGAGAAAGAGAGAAAGAGAGAAAGAAAGAAAGAAAGAAAGAAAGAAAGAAAGAAAGAAAGAAAGAAAAAGAAAGAAAGAAAGAAAGAAAGAAAGAAAGAAAGAAAGAAAGAAAGAAAGAAAGCAGGAAAAAGGGAAAGTATGAAGGAAAGAAGAAAGGAAAAAAGGAAGGAAAGAAGGAAGGAATGAAAGAGAAAAGATTAGGATGTGGAGAAAATGAATAGGGAAGAGGTAAATTGAGATAAAAGATAATAATAACAGACAAAGAAGATTTATTGAATGTGTAAATTGTAAATTTCATTGATTTGACACTACCACCGCTAACCTCTAGGTGGAGATCTTACAATATCAGCGAGGCAGAGGCTCCTTTGGAAAGGACATTGATATTCTCGGGCAGATAATACACATTGCAGTCATGGAAACCACATATAATACATTAGAAGTGAAAAATTGGAGACTGGAAAATGTAGAAGAGAAAAATATTTTCGTTTTGTCAATAGCATGAATCAAAACAGAGCAAGGATGCAGCTTGGCGAGCTCAATATATCTACTGAAAGCCATTAATGGATATTCGGTGACACGAAGCTTAAATCAAAGTCCACAGAATTCATATAAATATCTGAGAAAATGTCAGGTGGCTTTGTGTCCGTAAAGCCCCCACCTTTATCTTACGGGGTCACAGACACGAGATGCTGGGGTTATATTATTTGTCTCTGTCCAAGAAGGCAAACAAATATGTAACTGGGGTCATGTGCAGGGTATGGTCAGAAATAGAGATCTATAGACAGGTCTGACAATTCTCAAAATCAATATTAAGCACAGCTGTAATGTAATGACCTTCAATCACATCTTTTAACAGGGTTTCTAGTAAAAGAACCAGAAGAAAATAAAAAATTCCTAGCGGTATTACGGTCACTGTCTACCCTTAGGGTGTTGATTTACTAAAAATGGCGAGTTCGAAAACTGATGCAGCTGTGCATGGTAGCCAATCAGGTTACGAATTAGCTACACCGAATTTGTCACTCTTTAGTTTAGTAAATCCCCGCTTAGTGTCTTAAACTGAACCTGTGTTTTGAGACTTGGTGCTTACACAGAACTGAGGACTCCCTGTGCCCCTCCATACTTAGAAGTTTCGGATATCTCCTTTTACTCCTTTTGGCTAAACCAGCATGAGCAAAGCACTGGTCCATTTTAAGGCATTATCTGTAATGCCTGTTACTTTCAGGGGTCTATGCATAAAAACATGTGCCTTTCAGATGTCTCTTCACAAGGCAGTCGCAAATAATCCCCATAATGTATCTAATATGTGTATTTCCTATGATTTTCAGTTCCATCTAGTGGCCACAATGTGGCATTTTCCTGAAATACCTTAATCAGGAAAATACCACTAGACCTGTGCACAATGGAAAATTTCGTTCAGTTTCGGTCCATTGTCATTCGTAAAATACATAATTTCATTCTGTTATATTCGTTATGTTACTTTAATTCGTTTTCGGATAATTCGTTATTTCTGTAGAGTGTCGATATTCGTTGTACTGAATCTCGAATCATGTCGAATTCATTTGTTATATCCGCTATAATTTTTTTCGTATTAGTTGAAATTTGATATTTATGTATGTATATATATTCATGATGATGATTCGTAGTTTGGAAAGTCGTTTGTTTATTGAATCCATTAACACACACAATGACAATATCTCTTCTCCTCTGCTCAAATACAATACAACACCCTTCTCACTCAGTTCTCAGTAATCCAACTTCCAGCACAAAATTAATCAGCTGATTGGACTGTAAGATTTACTTTGAGTTGACCTTTTGTTTCATTAGGTCTTTAACGAATTACAGAATCATGTCAAATTCATTTGTTATATTGGCTATAATTTCTTTCGTATTAGTTGAAATTCGTTATTTTTTTAATTCGGACATTCAGATGCATCCGAATGTTCAAAAGATACAAAATTCGGCCGAATTTCGATTCGTTACGAAACTTATTGCACATGTCTAAACAGGGCCGGACTCGCCTACCGGGATACCGGGAAATCTCCCGGTGGGCCGGCTGTCTGGCTGCCCCTGGGGCCGCTGTGAGGGCAGCGGTGCCTGAAAGAAATATGGCTGCGGGGCCGCTGGGCTGACATGCTAGCGCTGTTCTCAGAAGTGTGTACGGGCTTTCCCAAGCTAGCCGTGCTCGGGAAAGTCCGTACACACTCGGCAATTCTTGGAAATGCGGGCCCATGCGCAGTGACACGATGGCATCGAGCGGCGCCATTTTAAAATATTTAAAGCAGTTACAGTGCTCGCCGCAGTGAGTACTCGTCTGGTGGCCTCTTCCTCCTACCCCCCCTGCAGCCTCTGACCTCCTGCCCCCCCTGCAGCCTCTGACCTCCTGCCCCCCCTGCAGCCTCAGACCTCCTGCCCCCCCTGCAGCCTCAGACCTCCTGCCCCCCCCTCTGCAGCCTCTGACCTCCTGCCCCCCTCTGCAGCCTCTGACCTCCTGTCCCCCCCTGCAGCCTCTGACCTCCTGCCCCCCCTGCAGCCTCTGACCTCCTGCCCCCCCTGGAGCCTCTGACCTCCTGCCCCCCCCCCTGCAGCCTCTGACCTCCTGTCCCCCCCTGCAGCCTCTGACCTCCTGTCCCCCCCCCTGCAGCCTCTGACCTCCTGTCCCCCCCCTGCAGCCTCTGACCTCCTGCCCCCCCCCTGCAGCCTCTGACCTCCTGCCCCCCCTGCAGCCTCTGACCTCCTGTCCCCCCCCTGCAGCCTCTGATCTCCTGTCCCCCCCTGCAGCCTCTGACCTCCTGCCCCCCCTGCAGCCTCTGACCTCCTGTCCCCCCCCCTGCAGCCTCTGACCTCCTGTCCCCCCTGCAGCCTCTGACCTCCTGTCCCCCCCTGCAGCCTCTGACCTCCTGTCCCCCCCCTGCAGCCTCTGACCTCCTGCCCCCCCCCTGCAGCCTCTGACCTCCTGTCCCCCCCCTGCAGCCTCTGACCTCCTGCCCCCCCTGCAGCCTCTGACCTCTCCGGTACCATCCGCAGCCTCTGACCTCCCCTGTACCATCCGCAGCCTCTGACCTCCCCTGTACCATCCGCAGCCTCTGACATCTCCTGTACCATCCGCAGCCTCTGACCTCCCCTGTACCATCCGCAGCCTCTGACCTCTCCTGTACCATCCGCAGCCTCTGACCTCCCCTGTACCATCCGCAGCCTCTGACCTCCCCTGTACCATCCGCAGCCTCTGACCTCCCCTGTACCATCCGCAGCCTCTGACATCTCCTGTACCATCCGCAGCCTCTGACCTCTCATGTACCATCCGCAGCCTCTGACCTCTCCTGTACCATCCGCAGCCTCTGACCTCTCCTGTACCATCCGCAGCCTCTGACCTCTGCTGTACCATCCGCAGCCTCTGACCTCCCCTGTACCATCCGCAGCCTCTGACCTCCCCTGTACCATCCGCAGCCTCTGACCTCTCCTGTACCATCCGCAGCCTCTGACCTCTCCTGTACCATCTGCAGCCTCTGACCTCCCCTGTACCATCTGCATCCTCCGACCTCCCCTGTACCATCTGCATCCTCTGACCTCCCCTGTACCATCCGTAGCCTCTGACATCTCCTGTACCATCCGCAGCCTCTGACCTCTCCTGTACCATCCGCAGCCTCTGACCTCTCCTGTACCATCCGCAGCCTCTGACCTCCCCTGTACCATCCGCAGCCTCTGACCTCCCCTGTACCATCCGCAGCCTCTGACCTCCCCTGTACCATCCGCAGCCTCTGACCTCTCCTGTACCATCCGCAGCCTCTGACCTCTCCTGTACCATCCGCAGCCTCTGACCTCTCCTGTACCATCCGCAGCCTCTGACCTCTCCTGTACCATCCGCAGCCTCTGACCATCTCTTGTCTTATATCATGTCTGCAGTCTGGAGCGGAGTCAACAGTGGGAGTGCTGCAGGGATGGGGATGATGGGAGAAGTCAGACATGTATGGACTGTGGAGAGGAATCTATGGGATAAAACCAGAGCCACCGAGCTGGAGCCGACTGACTGAGCCCTGCATGGTGCACCTGAGAGGAGGTCAGTGACAGCACCACCAGGCCAGCCTGAGAGGGGGGGGTCACTACAATATTGCAAGGGGGCACTGATATAAAGGTTTACCCCTTATATCAGTAAACCCCCGTACCTTAGTGTTTTCTTTCTGCAGAAGGTGGTTTCTGGTCACCAGAGTCCTCCCCACATTCCCAGAGTTCCCCTTTACATCATAGTCTGCAGGATTCCACCTTACAGTGCAAGGGGGGACTCTGATGTAAAGAGGAATGCAGTGGACTCTGATATAAGTGGGGTCTCTGGTCACCAGTGCCCCCCTTTTATATCAGAGTTCCCGCTTAGATCATGATCTGCAATGTTCCCCTTTATGTCAGAGTTCCCTTGCACTGTAAAGGGGAATCCTCCTGATATATGGGGGAACTCTGTGTTGGGTTATATTATTCTGACTTTCATGTAAATGGAGAAATATGGTTTTTGACTTTTGTTTAACTTAACACATTGCTAATAGCAGTTTATAGCTTAAATATTGATATTTGCACTAAAAACTGCCATTTACGGCACCTTCTTTTTTTTGCAGTGTCAATAAAAAATGTGCCAGTAAATGGCATGATTTTTGCCAGAAAAAAAATTGCTGCTGTTTGTAAATTCCATGTCTCTCTTATCTATATATAAAGAAAAAAAAAAACTTACTCTTATCTATATATAATACACTCTTCAAATGTGCTTTAAAATGCATGGTTTTCCCTTTTGTGAACAAGAAAATAACGACGTTATGCGGTTGGGCTGGTATAAAAATACTATGGGGCTGGTATGAAATTATTTCCAGGGCTGGTTTTTATTCCCAGTCCGGCCCTGTGTCTAAATACCACATTACGGCCACTAATTGGGAACTGATGATTATAGGAGATACAAGGAAGTTTGGCTTGTATTCATTTGAAACTAACAAGAGGTAGGAGGTTAGAGATTTCATATGCTGTGACACAACGCATGAAGTGTACATTTTAGAATGTCCCTGTAAATTGCAGTATGTAGGGAGGACAAAAAGAAAACTGCACATTAGAATAGGAGAAAATATAACAAACATAAAAAATGGGTTTGTGAAGCATAGTGTATCCAGGCTCTTCAAAGAAAAGCAAAAAAAGGATCCAAGTGACTGACTTTTTATGGCATCGACCACATTGGAGAGGAGGTGATGGGATAAAGGATATTTCAAAAAAAGAGACTCAATGAATGTATCAATTAGAAACTTTACATCCCGAGGGTCTTAATATAATTAATTATTTATAATTCTAATTAATTTATATAAACAGTTTTTTATTAATACACAATTTTGCACATTAAAAGTATTTAAAAATATTTTAGATAAGAACATTTTTTAAGAGGTTGGAGTATTGCTTAAAATAGATGCAACCCTTTCAAATCCTGTTGGTAGAGGAATAGGATATGAGTGAGAGTAATATATTAGGTGTTTTAATAAGTTGGTACAGTGGAACCTTGGATTAGGAGCATAATCCGTTCCAGGAGAATGCTTGTAATCCAAAGCACTCGCATGTCAAAGCGAGTTTCCCCATAGAAGTCAATAGAAACTAAGATAATTCATTCCACATTGACTTCTATTGCATGCAATACCGCATGTGGCCAGAGGTGGGGGACGACGACACCGGAGAGACTTGGAAATGCTCGGAGACCGCTCAAAAAGGCTCAGACACACTCGGAAACCCTCGGAAAGGCTCAGAAACACCCTTCGGAACTGAGTATTTCCGTGTGTTTCCGAGTATTTCCGAACGGCTCTGAGTGTCACCAGCGCCCGGGCACTTCTGGCCAAATGCGTACTGCACACCCCAGAGGCTTGAATCCTGCTCGTTTTGCGAGACAACACCGAGTCAGGATTTAAAAAAAATAACAGCTCGTATTGCGAAACGCTCGTTAACCGTGTTACTCGCAATCTGAGCTTCCACTGTAGTTACTTAGTCTATAATAATGCATGTGCTCCCACTGTGGAGACACTTATAAATTCAGTAGCGTTTAGGACTGCAAGCATACACAGGGTGCCGTGAAGAGGCCTTGCAGCTTACGCATGCCTTTGCTAATGTGTGCTAACTAAACCCCTGTTTTTAACGCAGACTGTTGGACAGGTTAATTTGGTTGGTCAGCAGACTGGTTGGTGAGTTGAGCTATGGAATGTTCTGTTTTTGTCTTTTTTTTATGTCTATAAAAATACCCATAAAAAACAAAAATGAGCTGGATGGTTGAGTTGCCAGAAAGAAGCCTTTGCTGCGCCAATGCCACAAAAAAAGCCCGGTGGGGCATGTCAAGGTGTTGTCGGCCATATTTTAACTGGGCTTTTTTTTGTGGCATTGGCGCAGTAAAGGCTTCTTTCTGGCAACTCGAACACGCAGCTCATTTTTGTTCAAGTATCATCGTATCGTCCTCCTTTAAACTACCATACCATCTTTTTCAACAGCCGCCCGTATTTCTCGTGAAGTTACCTGTGTTTTTTTTTTTTCTTTGTATCCCGAAAAATTCTTCTGGCAGTTGTAGCTGCAATCTTTCATGGAAGGATTTGTGGGTAAATCCGCGCACAGGATACAAGTACAGAAAATGAATTAAAGGATGAACTGCTGCCCCTACAGGTATACCACCACCTAAGTGGAGTGTACTAAAGTGAATGTGAAAGGGAATGTAAGGGAATGTAGGTGTAACAGAAATCACCAAAATGGCCCTGATGAAAAGTCTGATCCCCTGGAATGTTTGGCCTTGGTATAGACACACAAGATGACACACATAGGTTACAACGCCAGTTAAATGTTAATTTTCCACATCTGTGTATAAATAGTCAATGAGCTTGTTAGCAGGCCAGATACCGAGCCATGGGGAGCAGAAAAGAACTGTTAAAAGACCTGCGTAACAGGGTAACAGAACCTTATAAAGATGGAAAAGGATATCAAAAGATATCCAAAGCCTTGAACATGCCAGTCAGTACTCTTCAATCATTTATTAAGAAGTAGAAAATTCTGGGATCTCTTCATACCAAGCCAAGGTTAGATAAACCAAGAAAGACTGCAAGAGGGAATGTAGGTGTAGCGCTGTTCTAATTAAGAAAAAGGATGTATTGAAATGGAACTGCTGTGTTACACCGTCTGCAGTCCTCCGGACCCAGGTGTAGATGGTGAGAAAATTAGTAAACAGAGTACCAAAAGAATGTATAGATAATAAATATTTCAGCAGAAGGTATCTAAGTCAGTGTGTGTGTACACCCTCAGCAGGGTGTGGTACCTTAAAAACAATATACAAATCTGCTACCCTCTAATGGCTACGTTCAAATTAGAAGGAGGAGTACATAAATAGATATCAGCGTCCATGTGCATACACCCTCCGCAGGGTGTAATACCTTATGAAATAGTACTCAGATGTATTACCCTCTAATGTCCACGTCTGCGTTTCAGAAAGAGGAATACATATGAATGAAGGGAACACCAATGATGGCTTTCATATAATGGTGCTATATCCTCTGTATAAGTCCGGTACTGGTACTTTGGGTAGAGGCTAATGTGCAAATGTGACACTGCTTGAAAATGAAAAAAAAAAGTGTATATCTTAAGTCTAACTATATACTAATGTCGGAAAGTGTATCTGGGTTGTGTTACACCCTCTGGCAACCGCTTTACAAATTTATTAACGGCAAGCCGATGTGTTTAAACAGGAAGGGTAAACTGGCAAACTACTGGCATTTTAAAACTGGTTGTGTTCTGGTATGAAGAAATGTGTTCAGGATTTGTTACACCCTCTGGCAGCCACTGTGCTAGATTGATATTGGCAAACCAGTAGGAAAGAGTGTGCCTAGTGAAATATAAATCTCTATTGGCTAATGCCAATAGTGTGATTAAAATTTCGAAATATTAACCAAATAGTAGATAATACATTCAAAAAAATGAATATAAAACATCTTTTTTCCAGATGTTACTCTTTCTTTTTTGCCAACATGGTGCCACTGACTTTGGAATTATTTTGATTTCAGAAATATGCATTATGGAGTATATCACATTTAATTTTGAAATATTCCAAATTCGAGAAATATACACTATGGAATGCATCACATTCGATTCCCATATACACACTAGCGTGTCGCTTTAGTAGATAATTTCTTCTAAAACCAAGACTCAGATATTTGTACATTAAGAATACATAATTGCTGCATCTTCTCCTTTTTTTTCAATTTTTCTCCCACCCCTAAATGGATGTTAATTGGTTCCACTGAAGACCCGAATTATCCTCTATCTCTGGGCAATATGAAATATTCTATGTAATATGTCCAGCTTATCATTGATCTCTCTTTACCTTCATCAGATAGGTGGCAAACCTCAGTTTTTATTTTTATTTTATTTTTATCTTTATTTGTATTTTATGTCATTTGTATTTTTGCATTCCTCATTTTAATTTTTACTTATGTATATTTTTATCACGACTTGATATACCTATTTTTAATTTTTACTTATGTATATTTTTATCACGACTTGATATACCTATTTTTAATTTGTACTTATGTATATTTTTATCACGACTTGATATACCCATTTTTAATATTGGCAACGTGTGATTAATGCTGTGTACATGCCAGCAGAATAATGTGTACTGAATGATAGTATGCGCTGACCTTTATTTTAATGCAACGCAATTACAAAGCCCTCTAATTAGCCAAAATAGAGCATTATTGTATATGCATAAACATCCATGGATATTTGTTAAAATGGGGAATCCTAAAATATTTATGGGCCTGGGTTTAAGCTTCGATCTTCATTGCCAGCAAATTAGGCCGTTAGGTGAATACACAGGCGCTATTTCTGATATTTCAACATAATATTAATATCTATTTGAACATTATGGGTAGGGATGAGCTTCGAGTTCGAGTCGAACTCATGTTCGACTCGAACATTGGCTGTTCGCAAGTTCGCTGAACAGCGAACAATTTGGGGTGTTCGCGGCAAATTCGAATGCCGCGGAACACCCTTTAAAAGTCTATGGGAGAAATCAAAAGTGCTAATTTTAAAGGCTTATATGCAAGTTATTGTCATAAAAAGCGTTTGGGGACCTGGGTCCTGCCCCAGGGGACATGGATCAATGCAAAAAAAAGTTTTAAAAACGGCCGTTTTTTCAGGAGCAGTGATTTTAATAATGCTTAAAGTCAAACAATAAAAGTGTAATATCCCTTTAAATTTCGTACCTGGGGGGTGTCTATAGTATGCCTGTAAAGGGGCGCATGTTTCCCGTGTTTAGAACAATCTGACAGCAAAATGACATTTCGAAGGAAAAAAAAAACATTTAAAACTACCCGCGGCTATTGCATTGCCGACAATACACATAGAATTTCATTGATAAAAACGGCATGGGAATTCCCCACAGGGAAACCCCGAACCAAAATTTAAAAAAAAAATGATGTTGGAGTCCCCCTAAATTCCATACCAGGCCCTTCAGGACTGGTATGGATATTAAGGGGAACCCCGGCCAAAATTTAAAAAAAAAATGACGTGGGGTTCCCCCTAAATTCCATACCAGACCCTTCAGGTCTGGTATGGTTTTTAAGGGGAACCCCGCGCCAAAAAAAAAACAAAAAACGGCGTGGGGTCCCCCCAAAAATCCATACCAGACCCTTATCCGAGCACGCAACCTGGCAGGCCGCAGGAAAAGAGAGGGGGACGAGAGTGCGCCCCCCCCCTGAACCATACCAGGTCACATGCCCTCAACATTGGGAGGGTGCTTTGGGGTAGCCCCCCAAAACACCTTGTCCCCATGTTGATGAGGACAAGGGCCTCATCCCCACAACCATGGCCGGTGGTTGTGGGGGTCTGCGGGCTTATCAGAATCTGGAAGCCCCCTTTAACAAGTGGACCCCCAGATCCCGGCCCCCCCCCCTGTGCGAAATGGTAAGGGGGTACTTACCCCTACCATTTCACTAAAAAAGTGTCAAAATAGTTAAAAATGACAAGAGACAGTTTTTGACAATTCCTTTATTTAAATGCTTCTTCTATCTTCCTTCATCTTCTTCTTCTTCTGGTTCTTCTGGCTCTTCTGGTTCTTCCTCAGGCGTTCTCATCCAGCATCTCCTCCGCGGCGTCTTCTATCTTCTTCTCCTCGGGCCGCTCCGCACTCATGGCATTGGGGGGAGGCTCCCGCTCTTCTCTTCATCTTCTTCTTCATCGTCTTCTCCTCTTCCTTCTTCTCTTCTTAATTTTCTTCTCCGGGCCGCTCCGCATCCATGCTGTGGCATGGAGGGAGGCTCCCGCTGGGTGACGGCGTCTCCTCATCTGACGGTTCCTAAATAATGGGGGGCGGGGCCACCCGGTGACCACGCCCCCTCTGGCGCACGGGACATGACGGGACTTCCCTGTGGCATTCCCCGTGACGTCACAGGGAAGTCCCGTCAAGTCACCGTGCGTCAGAGGGGGGCGGGGTCACCGGGTGGCCCCGCCCCCCGTTATTTAAGAACCGTCAGATGAGGAGACGCCGTCACACAGCGGGAGCCTCCCTCCATGCATCGATGCGGAGCGACCCGGAGAAGAAAATTAAGAAGAGAAGAAGAGAAGAAGAGAAGAAGGAAGAAGAGAAGAGGATGAAGAAGAAGATGAAGAGAAGAGCGGGAGCCTCCCTGCAATGCCATGGGTGCGGAGCGGCCCGAGGAGAAGAAGATAGAAGACGCCGCGGAGAAGATGCTGGACGAGAACGCCGGAGGAAGAACCAGAAGAGCCAGAAGAACCAGAAGAAGAAGAAGATGAAGGAAGAAAGAAGAAGCATTTAAATAAAGGAATTGTCAAAAACTGTCTCTTGTCATTTTTAACTATTTTGACACTTTTTTAGTGAAATGGTAGGGGTAAGTACCCCCTTACCATTTCACACAGGGGGGGGGCCGGGATCTGGGGGTCCCCTTGTTAAAGGGGGCTTCCAGATTCTGATAAGCCCCCCGCCCGCAGACCCCCACAACCACCGGCCACGGTTGTGGGGATGAGGCTCTTGTCCTCATCAACATGGGGACAAGGTGTTTTGGGGGGCTACCCCAAAGCACCCTCCCAATGTTGAGGGCATGTGGCCTGGTACGGTTCAGGAGGGGGGGCCGCACTCTCGTCCCCCCTCTTTTCCTGCGGCCTGCCAGGTTGCGTGCTCGGATAAGGGTCTGGTATGGATTTTTGGGGGAACCCCACGCCGTTTTTTTTTTTTTTTTTTGGCGCGGGGTTCCCCTTAAAATCCATACCAGACCTTAAGGGCCTGGTATGGAATTTAGGGGGACTCCCACTTCATTTTTTTTTTTTAATTTTGGTTCGGGGTTTCCCTGTGGGGAATTCCCATGCCGTTTTTATCAATGAACTTCTATGTGTATTGTCGGCAATGCAATAGCCGCGGGTAGTTTTAAATGGCTTTTTTTCCTTCGAAATGTCATTTTGCTGTCAGGCTGTTCTAAACACGGGAAACATGCGCCCCTTTACAGGCATACTATAGACACCCCCCAGGTACGAAATTTAAAGGGATATTACACTTTTATTGTTTGACTTTAAGCATTATTAAAATCACTGCTCCTGAAAAAACGGCCGTTTTTAAAACTTTTTTTTGCATTGATCCATGTACCCTGGGGCAGGACCCAGGTCCCCAAACACTTTTTATGACAATAACTTGCATATAAGCCTTTAAAATTAGCACTTTTGATTATTCATGTTCGTGTCCCATAGACTTTAACGGTGTTCGCGTGTTCGAGCGAACTTTTTTCCTGTTCGCATGTTCTGGTGCGAACCGAACAGGGGGGTGTTCGGCTCATCCCTAATTATGGGCTTCGGTCTCCACTATCTCAACCAAAATGGCCGCCGCTATTACAGTTGTGCGCAATCGCACTGGGAACACCGCATGCTATCTAAGGATGGGAGGTGTAGTAAGACGCTCCTGTTGACGTCTGATGACGAAATGCGTAGGGCGGGATTACGAACGTCTTGCGCCACCTCCAGTCAGCCGAGAATAGGTTTCTGACGGCATCCATTCACTCGTGTTTTCATGCTTGTATTATCCGTACAATATGTGAGTACATTTTTTCACTTAATAAGCAAACAATTTTAAAAATGGATTTACGCTATGGGCATCCCTTCTCTTCCACATATGACAAACAAATAAAATGTCGCCAACAACATTAAAAGCACAGACCATGGCTGCCATGGATTGCTACCCAGTGGCATATACTGTGACCGCGCAGTACTCCTGTGGGGGTGAGGCTGTTTGGTGAGTGAACGCACATTAGGAGCACGAATAAGGAGCACCATCACTAGCCAGCACCTAAATAGGAAGTTCTTTCAAAAACGTCCTTCCTCAGCAAGCACTGGACTTTTTTCTTGAGCACAAGTCACTTTGTTAATGTGTATAGCTCATTAGATAGCACTGGACACTTTCTGAGCACTAGTCACTTTTTTATATACATGCACTTTTACTAAGCTATCTCCACTGGAAAGTATATTTTATATTATTTATTTATTTTTGGCCAATTCTGCAATCTGACAAAATGTTAAGCTCCATATTACCAGATAAACCGAATTTCATCTAGAGAAAGGCCCCATCCCTGAGAAACAAGTTGGTACACAATGCCCTCGATCCACCAAAACAGATCAAACGAATTAAAAATCTATAGGGGTTTTTCAAATGGAGTAGGGTCAGTAAGAAAACAAACAAAAAGATATCAAAATTCAGTTCAGCAGCTAATGGAAAGGAATATAACATCAAAGAATGAATAACCTGCAATAGCACCCATGTTACCTACGTAATAGAATGCCCATGCCACAAACAATACGCGGGGAGAACAACTAGACAATTGTGTGTTAGAATTCAAGAGCATATCACCAACATAAAACATGGGTTTAATAAACAAAGCGTCTCAAGACACTTCAGGGACTATCGTGGAAAGGACCCAACCTGTATGGTTTTCTATGCCATAGATAAGATCAAAGGTCACTGGAGAGGGGAGAATAAAAGAATCAAGATCTCTCAGAATGAAACAAAATGGATTTCCCAGCTGGACACTCTCCAACCAGTGGGAATGAACATTGATGTTGACCCAAATTGCTTTCTTACTAATTTCTAAGATATACTAGCAACAGTCTTTTCAATCCACTTGAAGTCCGAAGTTGGATAACCATCACACATCACTACAAAAGATGACATTCCATGTAAGACATCTTAAGATTAATGTACTATAGGGGTAGTTTTTGGAATATATTACATCTGACCTTTACATATAGGATCCACCACAAGCAGGGGCGGACTGATAACTCATGGGGCCCCCGGGCAATAGGAGATTATGGGGCCCCCGGGCAATAGGAGATTATGGGGCCCCCAGGCAATCAGAGAGTATGGGGCCACACAGTATACAGACACACAGTATACAATCACACAGTATACACATATATGTACACACAGTATACACAGACAGATGTAAAAAAACACAGATTTATACATACTGTCCCTGGTTTTACTGAGGCTGGCAACCCTGATGGGGCCCCCTAGTGGCCCAGGGCCCTCAGGCAGTGCCCTAATCACTCAATGGTCAGTCCGCCCCTGACCACAAGCTTTTGTTTTTTACAATATAGGGGTAGTTTTTTAGAATACATCACATCTGACCCTTACAAATAGGATCCATCACAAGCTTCTATTTTTCTTGTTCCCCACAGCTGATTAAAATATTAGAATATAGGGATAAAGTTCTGTGATAATGTCCTTTCTATATTATTTTTTTTTATAATATAGGGGTAGTATCACGTTTTTTTTTAGAATATATTACATCTGACCCTTACATATAGACCCTACCACAAGGTTTTGTTTTTCTACAATATAGAGGTAGTTTTTTGGAATATAATCACATCTGACCCTTACAAATAGAATCCATCACAATCTTCTGTTGTTCTTCTTCCTCAAAGTTGATTAAAATATTAGAATCTATTCCCTGCCACAATTTCAATAATTTATGACGCATGTTCACTAGGCCTTGAAAGATATGATATGAGTAAATGTGGCCTACACTAAACATCTTTTTTCCAGATGTTACTCTTTCTTTTTTGCCAACATGGTGCCACTGACTTTGGAATTATTTTGATTTCAGAAATATTCATTATGGAGTATATCACATTTAATTTTGAAATATTCCAAATTCCAGAAATATACACTATGGAATGCATCACATTCGATTCCCATATACACACTAGTGTGTAGCTTTAGTAGATAATTTCTTCTAAAACCCAGGACTCAGATATTCATACATTAACCTCTTGACATCCGGAGGCCGTCATATGACGGCCTCGACTTTCGGAGGCTATATCTGAATGATGCCTGAGGCTACAGACATCATTCAGATACCTGCATTTTCAGCCGGCGATTCCGTACACCATAAGAATGATCATAGCTGCTGTTCCACCGCTTGATCGTTCTTACGGGCGGCGTGAGGGGACGTCCCCCCCTCCCACCGCCCTCCGGTGCTTCTACCGACTCACCTCAGCGATCGGTGAGTCGGATAGCGGATCCGCCGGCGCCAGATGTTCACCATAGAGATTACCGGTGGACCAGATGGTCGCCGGAGTCTCTATGATCGTTCGGAGGCCGGGCGCGATGTTATGACGTCACGCCCGGCCTCTGCATTCAAAAAAACGTCGCCGCTTCGGCTGGGAAGCGGTGATGGTTTTTTAAATTTTTTTTATTTTAGGCTTTCCAGAGTAGAGGTGAGATGTGGGGTCTTATTGACCCCATATCTCACTGTAAAGAGGACTGATCGTGTCATATTCCTATTACAAGGGATGTTTACATTTTAATCACACTATTGGTATTAGCATATATTCCAGCTCATAGAGATTTATATTTCACTAGGTACACTCTTTCCTACTGGTTTGCCAATATCAATCTAGCACAGTGGCTGCCAGAGGGTGTAACACATCCTGAACACATTTCTTTATACCAGAACACACTCCTACATTAGTATATAGTTAGACTTAAGATATAGATATTTTTTTTAATTTTCAAGCAGTGTCACATTTGCACATTAGTCTTTACCCAAAGTACCAGTACCGGTCTTATACAGAGGATATAGCACCATTATATGAAAGCCATCATTGGTGTTCCCTTCATTCATATGTATTCCTCTTTCTGAAACTTAGAGGTGGACATTAGAGGGTAATACTATTTCATAAGGTATTACATCCTGCGGAGGGTGTATGCACTTTGACGCTGATATCTATTTATGTACTCCTCCTTCTAATTTGGACATAGCCATTAGAGGGTATCATATTTGTATATTGTTTTTAAGGTACCACACCCTGCTGAGGGTGTACACACACACTGACTTAGATACCTTCTGCTGAAATATTTATTATCTATACATTCTTTTGGAACTCTGTTTACTAATTTTCTCACAGTCTACACCTGGGTCCGGAGGACTGCAGAGGGTGTAACACATCAGTTCCATTTCAATACATTCTTTTTCTTAATTAGAACAGCGCCACATCTACATTCCCTTTTGCAATCTTTCTTGGTTCATCTAACCTTGGCTTGGTATGAAGAGATCCCAGAATTTTCTACTTCTTAATAAATAATTGAACAGTACTGACTGGCATGTTCAAGGCTTTGGATATCTTTTGATATCCTTTTCCATCTTTATAAGGGTCTGTTACCTTGTTACGCAGGTCTTTTAACAGTTCTTTTCTGCTCCCCATGGCTCAGTAGCTGGCCTGCTCAGTGCATTCACATGAGAGCTAACAAGCTCATTGACTATTTATACACAGATGTGGAAAATTAACCTTTAACTGGCGTTGTAACCTATGTGTGTCATCTTGTGTGTCTGTACCAAGGCCAAACATTCCAGGGGATCAGACTTTTCATCAGGGCCATTTGGGTGATTTCTGTTATCATTACGATTGAAAAAAGGTGCCAAACTACTATGTGGTAATAAATGCCTTCATACGATCACTATTCTTAAATAAAAAGACAGTTTTTTGGCATGATCAGTCATATTGTCAATATCAATGCCATCATTTCACAATCTCTGCCAGGGGATGCAAACTTTTGAGCACAACTGTATGCCCCCTTTGAACGATTTCCCTTTTTTTCTCCTGTTTAGAAGACAACCATAACATTTTTTGACCTTCCATCATTTTATATTCCAGTGAACAGGTGCATAACTACTATATTTATGGGGCCTGTTCTGTCCACCAGATGTTTTATACTGGTTATTTGTACCTGTGTTGTTAAATTTACATGTAAAATGTGTAATTTACTTAAGACAATCATATGTGGTGTGCAGGCTCCATCTAGTGTTCCTTTTTGGTATTGCTGCAGTTCTGTTTATTTCTTTTAATGTATGTGTAAATAGGAAGTTGTCAGCAAGCAGGGAATTCTGGGTAGAATCTTGGCAGGAAGTGAACCAGTCACCATTCTTTTCAACACATTGCAGGGAGCAACACATGTATTTCGCAATCTATCGCCATCACTCCTTAGAGTTTTTATTATCTCATCTTGTACTGCAGGGGCATTGCTAGGTCTACAAAAGATCTGGGGCTAGAGCCCATAGCAGCGTAGTAAAGAAATTTGTGCGCTTGGGCGAGCATACACATGTATATACAGTAATATACGTGTGTTTGTGTATATATCCCCAGAGAGCCCCCCACTTACATCAGGGTCCCCAGAGAGCCCCCCACTTACATCAGGGTCCCCAGAGAGCCCCCCCTTACATCAGGGTCCCCAGAGAGCCCCCCACTTACATCAGAGTCCCCAGAGAGCCACCCTTACATCAGGGTCCCCAGAAAGCCCCCGACTTACATCAGAGAGCCCCCTTTACATCAGGGTCCCCAGAGAGCCTCCCCCTTACATCAGAGTCCCCAGAGAGCCTCCCCCTTGCATCAGGGTCCCCAGAGAGCCCCCCTTACATTAGGGTCCCCAAAGAGCCCCCCTTACATTAGAGTCCTCAGAGAGCCTCCCCCTTAAATCAAGGTCCCCAGAGAGCCCCCCTTAAAATCGGGGTCCCCAGAGAGCCCCCCCACTTACATCAGGGTCCCCAGAGAGCCTCCCCTCCCCTTGGGGACCCCTGAAGAGACTCGGGGCTATGGGCCCCAGATTCAGGGCTATAGCCCCAAAAGCCACCCCCTAGCAACGCCCCTGTTGTACTGTATATTGTTGTTTATGCAATGTATGCTGTATTGCATGCAATATTATACTTATTGAGGTCTATTTCTGTTATTTTGTAGTCTCACCTGGCTTGTTCTAATAAAACTGAGATCAAATAAATATGGTATCTACAGTTATTGGGATAGGAAGGTTTAACTATCTGCTCCTTGAGACAGAACAGGGCCTCATAGCAAAATTTGGATGGGGAACCCCAGTAACCTCCTCCTTTTTGTGTCAATTGAATGGTGTAATTGATTTTAGCATAGAGAGCTGACAGCATAGTCCGGGCCTTATTGAGGACCGGTGCTGAGGATAGAAAGTGCTAAGGAAGAGCAACAGTGCAGGGAATTAACCTTACATTCACTTAGTAGCTCACCAACACTTTTCAGCATCAACTGATATTTTTTGTAGTATAACATCTTAGGGCTCTGGTGTAAATTCTAAGTCCTTCCACCACCCCAACGAGCGAGTGTGGAACACTGTGGCTTAGTAGTCAGCAAAAATAAAAAAAGTATATTGTTATTTTATTTTACATATATACTGTGTATACAGTGGGGACGAAAGTATTCAGATCCCCTTAAATTTTTCACTCTTTGTTATATTGCAGCCATTTGCTAAAATCATTTAAGTTCATTTTTTTTCCTCATTATTGTACACACAGCACCCCATATTGACAGAAAAACACAGAATTGTTGACATTTTTGCAGATTTATTAAGAAAAGAAAAACTGAAACATCACATGGTCCTAAGTATTCAGACCCTTTGCTGTGACACTCATATATTTAACTCAGGTGCTGTCCATTTCTTCTGATCATCCTTGAGATGGTTCTACACCTTCATTTGAGTCCAGCTGTGTTTGATTTTACTGATTGTACTTGATTAGGAAAGCCACACACCTGTCTATATAAGACCTTACAGCTCATAGTGCATGTCAAAGCAAATGAGAATCATGAGGTCAAAGGAACTGCCTGAAGAGCCCAGAGACAGAATTGTGGCAAGGCACAGATCTGGCCAAGGTTACAAAAAAATTCTGCTGCACTTAAGGTTTCTAAGAGCACAGTGGCCTCCATAATCCTTAAATGGAAGATATTTGGGTCGACCAGAACCCTTCCTAGAGCTGGCTCTCCGGCCAAACTGAGTTATCGGGGGAGAAGAGCCTTGGTGAGAGAGGTAAAGAAGAACCCAAAGATCACTGAGCTCCAGAGATGCAGTCGGGAGATGGGAGAAAGTTGTAGAAAGTCAACCATCACTGCAGCCCTCCACCAGTTGGGGCTTTATGGCAGAGTGACCCGACGGAAGCCTCTTCTCAGTGCAAGACACATGAAAGCCCGCATGGAGTTTGCTAAAAAACACCTGAAGGACTCCAAGATGGTGAGAAATAAGATTCTCTGGTCTGATGAGACCAAGATAGAACTTTTTGGCCTTAATTCTAAGTGTGGAGAAAACCAGGCACTGCTCATCACCTGTCCAGTACAGTCCCAACAGTGAAGTATGGTGGTGGCAGCATCATGCTGTGGGGGTGTTTTTCAGCTGCAGGGACAGATGAATGCGGCCAAGTACAGGGATATCCTGGACGAAAACCTTCTCCAGAGTGCTCAGGACTTCAGACTGGGCCGAAGGTTTACCTACCTTCCAACAAGACAATGACCCTAAGCACACAGCTAAAATAATGAAGGAGTGGCTTCACAACAACTCTGTGACTGTTCTTGAATGGCCCAGCCAGAGCCCTGATTTAAACCCAATTGAGCATCTCTGGAGAGACCTAAAAATGGCTGTCCACCAACGTTTACCATCCCACCTGACAGAACTGGAGAGGATCTGCAAGGAGGAATGGCAGAGGATCCCCAAATCCAGGTGTGAAAAACTTGTTGCATCTTTCCCAAAAAGACTCATGGCTGTATTAGATCAAAAGGGGCTTCTACTAAATACTGAGCAAAGGGTCTGAATACTTAGGACCATGTGATATTTCAGTTTTTCTTTTTTAATAAATCTGCAAAAATGTCAACAATTCTGTGTTTTTCTGTCAATATGGGGTGCTGTGTGTACATTAATGAGAAAAAAAAATTAACTTAAATGATTTTAGCAAATGGCTGCAATATAAGAAAGAGTGAAAAATTTAAGGGGGTCCGAATACTTTCCGTCCCCACTGTATATGTGAATGTATATATATAAATAAGTACACAGTATATATTTACCAGCCACTTTATTGGGTACACCTATTCAATTGCTTTTTAACACAAATTGCCAATCTGCCAATCACATGGCAGCAACTCAATGCATTTAGGCATCTAGACATGGCGAAGACGACTTGCTGAACTTTAAACTGAGCATCAGAATGGGGAAGAAAAGGAATTTAAGTGACTTTGAATGTGGCATGGCTGTTGGTGTCAGACGCCAAAAAAGCAGAAAGTTTTGCCTGGATCAACCAAATTTAATTAGTCAATAGTTGGCCTTTTTCTGGTGAGTATAAATCAATCATGCAGACAAGTCTGAATGCCGTTCAAGTTGCCCTATAGCCATATAAGAAAAAACCAGGGAAAGAATTCCCTAAGGAGGGTCAACAAGGAACACTATTTGAGAATACAAACCAGCTTATTTATTTACCAAAAAGATAAAAACCAAATTGAAATTGCAAACAGTGAAAAAGAAGCAATGTGGGCAGACGGCTACCACAAACCAATTAAAAATTGGACAACGTTGTCACAAGGGGGTTATAAAAACAAGTGGGGAGCCGCGGCATACATCCACTCAAACGTATCAATCAATACATCATACATACAGCTAGAAGTAATTGGAGTAGGTAAAGTCCATGTTAATTAGGTATTAGTTTCAGATGTAGAGTTATCCTATAGGAGAGTATCCAAGATATCACGGACAGTTCTTATACCAACAGTATGATGAGAAAATAGAGTGGGTGTACGGTCTGGCCGTAAGGTCTGGATGCAGTATAGTCCAGTGTGAAGAAAACAAACTAGTTACAAGTTGAATCACAGGTATGTTTTAGTTATCTACCAGCTGTTTTGACAGACTGCATAGGGAACCGTTTAAGGCTGCAGCATTAGGGGGATGTAGATTACTCTACTAGAGCAGTAGGTGATTATCCATAGAGACAACAATAGAGGGATGCAGAAAAATCGACATACATTTGGAAGCGCTGAATGGAGTAGGGAAGTCTCACCAATCACGCTGTCCTCGTCGTCGAATAATAGCAGTCCTTCGTTCCGGGTCTCTGTGTGGATAAATGCCACTTGCGGGCCGCTTGAGAGCTCACACTTCACACTGGACTATACTGCATCCAGACCTTACGGCCAGACCGTACACCCACTCTATTTTCTCATCATACTGTTGGTATAAGGACTGTCCGTGATATCTTGGATATTCTCCTATAGGATAACTCTACATCTGAAACTAATACCTAATTAACATGGACTTTACCTACTCCAATTACTTCTAGCTGTATGTATGATGTATTGATTGATACGTTTGAGTGGATGTATGCCGCGGCTCCCCACTTGTTTTTATAACCCCCTTGTGACAACGTTGTCCAATTTTTAATTGGTTTGTGGTAGCCGTCTGCCCACATTGCTTCTTTTTCACTGTTTGCAATTTCAATTTGGTTTTTATCTTTTTGGTAAATAAATAAGCTGGTTTGTATTCTCAAATAGTGTTCCTTGTTGACCCTCCTTAGGGAATTCTTTCCCTGGTTTTTTCCTCTCTGTTGGTGTCAGACGGGCTGGTCTGAGTATCTCAAAAACTGCTGATCTACTGGGATTTTCATGCACAACCATCTCTCGGGTTTACAGAGATTGGTCAGAAAAAGAGAAAATATCCAGGGAGTGGCAGTTGTGTGGAGGAAAATGCCTTGTTGGTGTCTGAGGTCAGAGGAGAATGGGAAGACTGGTTGTAGATGATAGAAAGGCGACAGTAACTCAAATAACCCCTCGTTACACCCAAGGTATGCAGAATACCATCTCTGAACACACAACTCATCAGAATTTGGTGTAAACAACATGAAAGCATGGATCCATCCTGCCTTGTATCACCGGTTCAGGCTGGTGGTGGGGGTGTAATGGTGGGGGGGATATTTTCTTGGAACACTTTGGGCCCCTTAATACCGATTGAGCATCGTTTAAACGCCACGGCCTACCTGAGTATTGTTGCTGACCATGTCCATCCCTTTGTGACTACAGTGTCCCCATCTTCTGATGGCTCCTTCCAGCAGGATAATGCACCATGTCACAAAGCTCCAATCATCTCCCCACTGGACAATGAGGTCACTGTACTCCAATGGCCTCCACACTCACCACATCTCATCCAATAGAGCACCTTTGGGATGTGGTGGAATGGGAGATTGGCATCATGGATGTGCAGCCGACAAATCTGCAGCAACTGCGTGATGTTATCATGTCACTATGGAGCAAAATCTCTGAGGAACGTTTCCAACACCTTGTTGAACCTATGCTGGGAAGAATGAAGGCAAAAGGGGGTCCAACCCGGTACTAGCAAGGTGTATCTAATATAGTGGCCGGGGAGTGTATATACCATAATTCAAAATGCCAAATAATGTTAATTAGTTACATAGTAGGTGAGGTTGAAAAAAGACACAAGTCCATCAAGTCCAACCTATGTGTGTGATTATGTGTCAGTATTACATTGTATATCCCTGTATGTTGCGGTCATTCAGGTGATTATCTAATAGTTTCTTGAAGCTATCAATGCTCCCCGCTGAGACCACCGCCTGTGAAAGGGAATTCCACATCCTTGCCGCTCTTACAGTAAAGAACCCTCTATGTAGTTTAAGGTTAAACCTCTTCTGTTCTAATTGTAATGAGTGGCCGCGAGTCTTGTTAAACTCCCTTCCGCGAAAAAGTTTTATCCCTATTGTGGGGTCACCAGTACGGGATTTGTATATTGAAATCATATCCCCTCTCAAGCGTCTCTTCTCCAGAGAGAATAAGTTCAGTGCTCACAACCTTTCCTCATAACTAAGATCCTCCAGACCCTTTATTAGCTTTGTTGCCCTTCTTTGTACTCGCTCCATTTCCAGTACATCCTTCCTGAGGACTGGTGCCCAGAACTGGACAGCACACTCCAGGTGCGGCCGGACCAGAGTTTTGTAGAGTGGGAGAATTATCGTTTTATCTCTGGAGTTGATCCCCCTTTTTAATGCCAATATTCTGTTTGCTTTGTTAGCAGCAGCTTGGCATTGCATGTCATTGCTGAGCCTATCATCTACTAGGACCCCCAGGTCCTTTTCCATCCTAGATTCCCCCAGAGGTTCTCCCCCCAGTGTATACATTGCCTTCAAATTTTTGCCACCCAAATGCATTATTTTAGATTTTTCTACATTGAACCTCATTTGCCATGTAGTCGCCCACCCCATTAATTTGTTCAGATCTTCTTGCAAGATTTCCACATCCTGCGGAGAAGTTATTGCCCTGCTTAGCTTAGTATCGTCCACAAATACAGAGATTGAACTGTTTACCCCATCCTCCAGGTCTTATGAATAAATTAAATAGGATTGGTCCCAGCACAGTGTAACGAAACGCCCCACACTCCGCTTGAGTGCTTTCGTCATATACCGCTTCCTCCCAGTCTGAATATAGATATCAGATATTCCAACCGCTGCTAACAACCAACAAAACAAGACAATACTTGTTTGGTTGCTGAACATGTTTATTGAAAACACAGGTACACAGGTAATATTCTGGACAATCCCTGTGCATTCCGGGCAGGGTGAGAGCTGTTGGAGGAATTCGCCCCCACCAATCTCACAGCTAATCTGCATACACATCCCATAATATCTAAGGCACAATAGAACACTGGAATACAGCCACACCCCAAACGACCCAGCAAAGAGTATACAACAAAATGAGACAATATCCCAACCACCCCAAGCTGGCAGAGACCATCATGGCCTCCTTAATAATGTCCCTTTGCATTACATAACAGAATATCTTCCTAAATGCTTGTAGTTCCCTCAAATGCCAGGGCCCATAGTCGGTAGGCAAGAGGCTAGCATTCAGTCCCCTCCAAAAGCCTCTGTCCCGGGTGAGTCTGTCACACACAGAACCCTGGGGGACCCCACTACCCACCCCTGACCATTCCGAGTACTCCCCATTATTCACCACCCTCTGAACTCGCCCTTGTAGCCAGTTTTCAACCCATGTACTCACCCTATGGTCCATGCCAACCGACCTTATTTTGTACAGTAAACGTTTATGGGGAACTGTGTCAAATGCTTTTTGCAAAATCCAGATACACCACGTCTACGGGCCTTCCTTTATCTAGATGGCAGCTCACCTCCTCATAGAAGGTTAATAGATTGGTTTGGCAAGAACAATTCTTCATGAATCCATGCTGATTACTGCTAATGATACTGTTCTTATTACTAAAATCTTGTATATAGTCCCTTATCATCCCCTCCAAGAGTTTACATACTATTGATGTTAGGCTAACTGGTCTGTAATTCCCAGGGATGTATTTTGGGCCCTTTTTAAATATTGGTGCTGCATTGGCTTTTCTCCAATCCGCTGGTGTCATTCCAGTCAGTAGACTGTCAGTAAAAATTAGGAACAATGGTCTGGCAATTACTTGACTGAGTTCCCTAAGTACACTTTTAAGTCCATGATATTAACAATATTTGGAGATTCCACACTTTATCTAAAACAAGAAAATTTTAACAAAGTCAGATTTACCTTTTGGTACCTTCCTTTAAAAAAAAAAATAAAGATTAAAAAAAAAAAAAAGCTGCCTTTAATTATAAAAAAATGGGGATATTTACTATAGCAAAAAGTAACAAAGTATTGTGTTTGTTTTCAAAATTGTCGCTCTTTATATCTTTATTGTTGGATATAATTAATTATATCTCCATAGCACAAGGCTACAGAAACACGCACACAAAACCCAACTGTCAGCATCAATCCCGACGTCCGTTCTTTCAGCCGGCACACTATATGAAAGGTGGCTTACTTGTCTTAATCACTCTGAGTCTGCTCAGGCACTGATGTAATACAGAAAGCACCTGAAGCCCTGTCGGAGGAAATGTAAATGTGTGATCATTAGGACATAAAATCCACAGTAATTACAAATGCAGAACGGACTCGGCGGATATTGTAATTAAAACTTGGTGAAACTGAAATAGTTTAAGAAGGACTAAGGAAATAGGATTGACGATCCAATGCAAGGTGTGTTCCACATCATGTCTAAGATTTACGATTATAGGCTCAGTTCTAGTTAATAATGTATAAGAAATAGTGGTCTTGAGTGCACTGCTGGCTGTAAGTGTTAAACATGAAACATTGTTGCACATTTTCATACACACAGCTGAACTCCAGGCAGATATAAGAGACACTAATTAATGCAGATTTGTATTCATTAATACAAAATGTATTTTTTAAATGCAAGCAGTAAAAGTACTGTATCTTAACCACTTAACCCCAGAAGATTTGGCTGCTGAATGACCGGGCCATTTCATGCGATATGGCACTGCGTCACTTTAACTGACAATTGCGCGGTTGTGCGGCGTTGCACCCAAACAAAAGTGACGTCCTTTTTTTGCCCACAAATAGAGCTTTATTTTGGTGGTATTTGATCGCCTCTGCGGTTTTTATTTTTTGCGCTATAAACAAAAAAAGAGCGACAATTTTGAAACCAAACACAATGGGGGTATTTACGAAAGGCAACTCCATTTTGCACTGCAAGTGCACTTGGAGGTGCAGTCGCTCTAAATCTAAGGGGAAGATCTGAAATGAGGGGAAGCTCTGCTGATTTTATCATCCAATCATGTGCAAGCTAAAGTGCTGTTTTTTATTTTCCTTACATGTCCCCCTCGGATCTACAGCGACTGCACTTCCAAGTGCACTTTCAGTGCAAAGTTGATTTTCCTGTATTAAATAACCCCCAATATTTTGTACTTTTTGCTATGATAAATATCCCCTTTTTTTTTTTTAAGCAAATTTTTTCTCAATTTAGGCCGATATGTATTCTTCTACCTATTTTTGATTAAAAAAGTCACAATAAGCGTATATTGATTGATTTGCGCAAAAGTTATAGTGTCTACAAAATAGGGGATAGATTTATAGCATTTTGATTTTTTTTTTTTTTTACTAGTAATGGCGGCGATCTGCCTTTTTTTCCATGACTGCGACATTATGGCGGACACATCGGACAATTTTGACACATTTTTGGGACCCTTGGCATTTATACAGCGATCAGTGCTATAAAAATGCACTGATTACTGTAAGAATGTCACTGGCAGGGAAGGGGTTAACAATAGAGGGGCGATCAAGGGGTTAACTGTGTTCACTGCTAGGTGATTCTAACTGAAGGGGGAGGGGACCAACTAGAGGAAGTGACAGATCGTGGTTCCTATCTAAAAGGAACTCACGATCTGTCACTCCTCTCAGAACAGAACAGGGATTTGTGTGTTTACACACACACTTCCGTGTTCTGTCCCTCGTGCTCGCGATGGCTCGTGGCCAGCGGTCATCGCGACCGTCGGCCACGAGCATCAGCACCCCCGCAGGGCAGCGGGCGCGTGCGCACGCCTGCTATCCTGATCCTGCGAGCTGACGTGTAGCTAAAACCGTTCGCGGGATTGCGCCGACCTGCCGCAGTAAAATGACGGCGGCTGGTCAGCAAGCGGTTAAAGCAGAACTAAATGTAGTGCTACCCTCAAAGGAGCCGCTAGGATTCACTGGTTCTTTCCCCACAACAGTGCAGAGGCAATCAGGTGCTCAGCAGAAGCCTATTGACTTCAGGCTGCTATAAAGATGGGGGTGACAATTGAATGGAAATGATGTGGCCAGTCCTCTAACTTTTTAAATTTTTTTTCTTTTGCTTGTAGAAACTTGGGAGAGGATTAGAGGTGATGTGAGATACAGTGGCAGCCTGTCCGCTAGTGGCGCATGCCCCCCCCCCCCATTCATGCGTCTGGCCCCCCTGATCTACATGCAGGGCACTAGATGCATGGATTCCAATGGGGGGAGGGGGGTTTTGAAGCACGTGATTAGAGCCAAAGGCTTCAAAAAAGGGTGGCCTCGGAGCGCAGAGCATTGCGCTCCAAGCCCACCCAGTTGTGTGACCATAGTGAATGAATATTCGCTATTGTAACACAGAATGTCCTCCCAGCCAATTAGGAAGCGGGTCGTGAGACCCATCACCCGATTGGCCAAAAGGAGATCCGATCGGATTGGCCAGGAGGAGGAGGAAGGAGACGCAGGGGAAGTGAGGAAACAGACAGAGAGAACAACCTAGAGAAAAGCCGCCGCCCACGAGATGAGGTAAGTGCGAGGCCCCAATCTACTGACTGACCGACCCAGGGAGGGGTGCCGCCTGTGACCCCTGAGACCTGACGGGGGGGGTGTTGGTGGGTGCCTTCTGTGACCCGACCGGGGAGGGGGGTTGGCTGCAGGTGGATCGTTTGCCTCCCCCCCCCCAAAAAAAACACCAGCCGCTACTGGTGAGAGACTCCAAAACGCTTCAGCACAATTCTGCAGAGGGCAATTTTCTCTTCCTCCAAACAGCAGAAACACAATCTTTCATTCACAGCTGGGGACCATGAGATTGCAAAACATGTATAGCTAGTCAGGTTGACAGCTGGGGACCATGAAGTAGCTTTAAAGTATCATTAAACCCAGATTATGAAAAACCCTCATTACATGCTATATAACAGAGTTCATATTCACAAAGCCACTAAAGAATCAGTTTTGTGTAGAGTGTAAAATACCTGCTTGATTCTGCTTTCAGCTGTCCCTCCTATCTTCTCTGTGTTTCAGTGTTGGCCGCTCATACAGTGCGCAGGGGCAACGCCCCCTATTCCATGCGTCGGCCCCAAATTTACATGTAGGGTGTCGGACGCATGTATTTCAATGGTTTTTTTTAAGCACATGATTAGAGCCTGAGGCTCTAATTGGCTTTAAAAAGGACGGTCTCGGGGTGCAGAGCACTGCGCCCCGAGCCCACCCAGTTGTGTGACATTAGCAAATTAATATTCGCTAATGTCTTCCTGTTTCTCCTCCTGGCCAATCAGGGAGCAGGTCTTGAGACCCGTTTGGCTGCGAGTCCTAAGACCCGATTGGCTGCGAGTCCATAGTCCTGATTGACCAGGAGAAGAAGCAACTGCCGGGACTCGGGGGGGGGGGGGAGATGCAGGGGGGAAGCTGCCGAAGCTGCAACCTGGATGGGGTAAGTGCGGGGCTAGCTGGGGGGCCTGGCGGCGACGGGCGGGCGAACCAGCGCTCGATTGATCGAGCGATGGGGGGGTAGGGGGAAAGTGGCGATCAAGCGTCAGGGGTGGGGGGTGGCTGGCTGGGTGGGTGGGGGCCGCGGGTGCCCCCCCCCAAGAAAATTGAGCACCAGCCGCCACTGCTGTGCTCCCAATGCAGGCTGAGATTGTGTAGACCAGCGGGTGTCCTCTACTGAGTAACGAAACATCAAAGAAGCAGGGTGCCCACCTGATAATCTTGATGACATACTGTAACTACCCTCCCCTTTTTCAGCAAACCAATTCCGACATCAAGTTTGCCGACTTACCGTAGGGATTGAAACATCAAGCTTTACCACTCTAGCGGAGCCCTGGAGAGCAGTTCAAAACCTGACCATGGTTCTAACCCTTCCCCACTCTACCCAAGCTAAGAAAAAAACGTTTTGGCTGAACAAACAATTTGGAGTTTTCTAATGGAATCCAATTTTTGTTTTTAACTCCGGCCCGACTCCCACCACTATTCTCGCTTAGGCTTCTGTAGGCTCCTGGTATATCCCCATCAGATATCTCATGAGGTTGCAAGAGCAGCAACAACTGGCTCCTATTTACGTAAGAAGGAAAGATGGCGGCACAAGACTCGGACAGTGGCAGTGGGGCAGTAGATTGCATCAGGACAGGGCTGCATTCACTGGGTAGGTAACTGTTTTCTGATGAGAACCCATCATAAGCTAAGAGGAGGTAGGGAAAAAAACAAAAGAGGGAACGGGGTGAGGTTCCACTTTAATTTCTTTAATTTTCCTTGGCATCCATTGACCCATTTTACTTGCCTATCTACACTTATATGTTTTTGTTGTAATGACAGAATATATCCCGAGCCCTAACAGTACGTGGCACGTTTATCTCACACGGTAATACACTGAACTAGATTCTTCTGCACAAGTTCAATCCTTTTCAGGCTTCCGCAAGAGTCTACGGGGAACCAGAAACTGATGCCTCCAATGATGAGATCTCTTGAGGCAGGATACAATTTCAAGATCTAGCACAATAGCTCCCAGAAATAAGAGGACAGAAGTGGCTGAAGGGGACACGTGCCTCTCCACAGAGTTACACAATCTTCCTTCTTGCCATGGCACCACAAGCAATCTAGAATAGATTTCGTCTTCCTGTAGAAGGATTTTTTTTTCCATGCATTGAATTTTTTTGGTAGATCAAATACATTGAGATGATACATCCTTGAGCGTGTATTTCCAGCGAGTGGACATTCTGAGTCATAATTAATAATTGTGCTGTGTTTATGACTGGGAAATCTAAAAGTAAAGCGGATGTAGCATTCATACACTATATTTTCAAAAGTATTGGGACGCCTGCCTTCACACGCACATGAACTTTAATGGCATCCCAGTCTTAGGCCCCTTTCACACGGCAAGCATGCTTGGATCCACCTGTCTGTTTTTCAGGCGGATCCGAGCGGGCCATCCATTGACTCTTATGGAGAGGCAGATGTCAGCGGAGATGTGTCTGCTGACACCCGTCTGCCATCCGATCCGTTAAAAACAGCCGCATGGCGATACGTTCGCCATCCGTCTTGGCGGATCGGATGAGATATGATGAAAACAGACATGCTGTCCATTTTTGTCCGATCTCTCCATAGGAATCAGCGGCGCTCTGACAGGCCCCTCCCTGCTCAGTGAGCAGAGACGGACCTGTCATCTGCCGGCTCAGCGGAGATCAACGGAGCGATCTCCTGCTGAGCTGGCGGACTCCGCTAACCGGATCCGCCTCGTGTAAATGAGGTCCGTAGGGTTCAATATTGAGTTGGCCCTCACTTTGCAGCTATAACATCTTCAACTCTTCTGGGAAGGCTGTCCACAAGGTTTAGGAGTGTGTCTATGGGAATGTTTGACCATTCTTCCAGAAGCGCATTTGTGAGGTCAGGCACTGATGTTGGACGAGAAGGCCTGGCTCGCAGTCGCCGCTCTAATTTATCCCACAGGTGTTCTATCGGGTTGAGGTCAGGACTCTGTGCAGGCCAGTCAAGTTCCTCCTCCCCAAACTCGCTCATCCATGTCTTTATGGGTCTTGCCGCACATCTCTAGTGTCTAATGTGTATTTCCTATCATCATCAGCTCCATCTAGTGGCCATATTGCAGGATTTTCCTAAAATACCACAAGCAGAAAAATACTGCGTAATGGCCACTAGATGGAGCTGATGATCATAGGAAATACACTTCTTAGACACAATCCAGACATTATAAGTGATGGTTGTGTGAATGCAGGGGCATTCGCACAACATTTTTTTTTTTTAGATAGATCCCTGTCACTAGGTAACGGGGAGAAGGTTGTATTGGGACACAGCTCTCTCCCAAGTCTCTCATTAACACCTTCCCACCCGGCCTATAGCAGAATGATGGCCGTGCGGGGGCTTTAATGTTCTGACTGGACGTCATATGACGTCCCTCAGAAAGGGCTGCATGTGCGCGCCCCTGGGGGCACGCAGTACGGCGTGTCCCTCAGACACATCGCATCACCGATCTCAGTAAACAGCCTATGACTTAGGTTCCTTACCATGTGATCAGCTGTGTCCAATCACAGCTGATCACGGTGTAAATAGGAATCTGGTGGTTATCGGCTTTCCTATCCTCACACTGAAAGCGTGTGAGGAGAGGAGAGCCGATAAGTGTTTTCCTCACATGGGAGGAAACAATTTGACGCATGCTCGGAAGCATTGAACTTCATTTTCTCGGCTCGTCGTAGTATTGTACGTCACCGCGTTCTTGACGGTCGAAAAAAGTTCAGCGAACTTTTGTGTGACCGTGTGTATGCAAGGTAAGCTTGAGTGGAATCCCGTCGGAAAAGCCATCATATCTTTTTCCGACCAAAATCACGATTGTGTGTATGCGGCATTAGAATTATTATTTTTTCGAAATTTTCAGTCTTTTTTAATTTGTTTAGCAAAAAAAAACAAAAACTCAGTGGTGATTAAATACCACCAAAAGAAAGCTAGATCTGGCTCACAAAAATGATAAAAAACTTAGTTTGGGTAAAGCGTCGCATGATTGTGCAATTGAAAGTGTGACAGAGCTGAAAGCTGAAAATTGGCCTGGGCAGGAAGGGGGTGAAAGTGCCCGGAATTGAAGTGGTTAAAGCGGGATTCCGGCCAGCTAAAAAAAATGTTTAAAGTCAGCAGCTACAAACACTGTAGCTGCTGACTTTAAATAAGTAGACTTACCTGTCCTGGGTGCCCGCGATGTTGGCCGCCGAGGCCGACCCGTCCCTCGGCTCTCGGGTCCCGGCACCGCCATCCTATGTAAGGGAAACAGGCAGTGGAGCCTTGCGGCTTCACTGCCAGTTTCCTACTGTGCACGAGCGGCGCAGCTCTCTGTGAATGGCCCCGTGGTGTTCTGGGAACACACACAGTTCCCAGAAGACAACGGGGCCGCTCACCGAGGAGAAGAACACGCCGCGGAATAGGAAGAGGCAGATTAGGAAGACTGCCTAGCAACAAGGGTTTAGGTAAGTATAAAAAAAAATTTATTTTTTCCAAATTTTTTTTTACATTTTTTTTAGGAATTTTGGTGGCATTTTTTTTTTTTACGGGTGGCCCTCCGCTTTAAGAACCATTAATCTCATTTTCCTCAAATAATTTTGTATAAAACCCTGAAGAAGTTCATGCCTTTTAACCCCTGAAATGTGTTGATGAAATTCATTTTTTTTATATTGTATTCCCCACCTGTGACATTTAATATGTTTTTTTTTCTTCTCCTTTTATGTTAAACCACCCATTACATCATCTTCCACAAGTAAAAAAAAAAAAAAAAAATGATTCTTTCATCTTTCATTTGATTTTTATGTCTGAACAATAAAGATTTTGACACTATTATGGCCCCTACCCTTTCTAAATTCTCACTGAGAGAAAGATCCTGAAGTGTGCAATCAAATAGTAAATAGATAAAAAATTATTCCTGCGCTACCATGTACGGAGAGAAAAAGGAAAGAAAGAAAAACGACCCAGGGGATGAAGTCACGTGGGTCGTGACGTCACGCGTAGGGACGGGACAGGCACTCTATGTGGATTAGTGATACGAGCTCGTCTGATCTTCACCCTGTACTACTGTTTTTATGTGAGTACTTTTATCTGCTTAAATAAACCCAGCTTACTGCCAAACAATATTACACCATTGTGGGATCTTCCTTTGCTCTTTTTCATCTTGGTGACCCCGGTGCACTACTTGGAGGGACGTAGTTCCCAGATGAGATTAGCCAGGATAGGACCAAAGACTGTCGCCCCTACTACTGTTTGAAGTTGGGATTCCGCCATTTGGAAGATCTTCTTATCCCTACACCATGATTAAGGGCCGCCATGCCTAAAATTGGCTAATGTCATTACCCCATTACCTGCAGGTAAGGGGCCACTGCCCACCATTGTGTGCTGTGTTGCATGAAGAAAGGAAATATCACCATTGATTCCAGTCACTTTAATTAGCCCTTAGAGGATCACCATTTATGCACGTTTATTTGTGGACTTTTTTAGTTTACTGTCACATTGGCTCTCTGGGGACCCTGGAGCAAGGGGGAGGCTCTCTGGGGACCCTGGAGCAAGGGGGAGGCTCTCTGGGGACCCTGGAGCAAGGGGGAGGCTCTCTGGGGACCCTGGAGCAAGGGGGAGGCTCTCTGGGGATCCTGGAGCAAGGGGGAGGCTCTCTGGGGACCCTGGAGCAAGGGGGAGGCTCTCTTGGGACTCTGATGTAAGTGGGGGGCACTCTGGGGATACACACACACGTATATTACTCTATATACATATGTATGCCTGCCCAAGCGTATGACTTTGTTTACTACGCTGCTATAGGCTCTAGCCCCAGATCTTTTGTAGACCTAGCAACGCCCCTGATTAAGGGGGTGTAGACTTGGCGCGATTTCCCTTTAAATATGTGTAAAAAAAATAATAAATGTTAAAATAAAATTAAAAATGTTAGGGATAGTTGGCTGGGTCCTAATATGGAGCCCCTCCCATAAATGGTATAGTCAAAAGCACCCTACACCCTACACCCTCTGTCTCTACCAATCTATAGAGACATAGAGATGGAGGGAAATATAAAACTGCAAAGTGAAAGGTAGTGGTGTAAAATCACCATGTGGATATATTACACCTTGTGTGCTAAATAGACTGCGTTACACCCTCTGTCTGTTGGTCTCAAAGTGTGTTTGAAAAAATGCATACAAAAATATATATAAGTGCCAAACATCTAAGGAAATGCAACTGCCTGATATATTAAACCTTTAGTGCAGTAAACCACTATTAGTGTTGCACCCCCTAGGGGCAAAAAATAAAAAATAACCTGTATACATAATGGTGTTACACCCTCTGTCCGTGAATATCAAAGTGTGTGTATTTGAAGGTGCTGAACTTCAGATAGGGTGTCCAACTGTATGTTGCACTCTATGGAGTCCGCAAACTGAAATCTATGGTCCACAATCTCTGGAACAGTGGAAGTAAAGTGATCTAATCCCTAGTTGGCCAAACGATGAATGTGAATATCTGCTGTGTTAGAAATCTGGTACGTGAATAAAAAATCCAATGTGCCAATAAATAAATAAACAAAACCAAAAATGTGAAAAATAAAATAAAATAACGATATAAAATAAAATAAAAAAATGAATGCACAATTCAATATACGTCTCTGTGTTACACCACAGTAGGACCACATTCAGGAGTGTTTCTATGACAGTCCAGGTAAAAAGACAGGCTGAGTTCAGGCAATAGTCCAAAATCCGGTCCTAGGTCATACACAGGGAAATCCAATCTAGCAGAGCAGGACAGGCAGACGGGGGTGGGGGGGGGGGGGGGGGGGTGGGGGGGGCTTGATCAGGAATAACACCCGTATCACTCTCTATCACAAGCATGCAAGTGAGGGTTTGGCTGGCTTATAACAGGTTTGGTTTCCACCCAGAGACTGATCACATTAATCACCTTGCAGGTGGACAGACAGACAAGGAGAGCGCCATAGCCAAAACCCGGATGCTGGAATGAGGAGCAGGAGCGCTAGAGGCTCCTGACATTACCAAATGGCATTTTCCCATGTCCAATCTGTATGGGCACAGTGGGCCTCCCCCTCCCTTGGGGCCCATGTGTACCACACATATTGAACCCATAGAGGATATGTCCTTGCATCATAAACAATTACCATTTGTTTACATACTTTTCTTCACCTTTTGTTCATTCTTTTTTGTATCTATGTTCTCTGAAAAATGTTTTTCTATGATGGCCTGGCCTTCATGTATGAATTAAAAAGTTCTGCAAAAATAGGAAAAGCTGCACACACACACACACACACACACACATACTGTATATATATATATATATATATATATATATATATATATATATATATATATATATATATATAGGGCTTTTTTTCAGCGGGAACGCGGGGGAACGCAGTTTCGGCACCTCCAGCACTGAATGTATGTAATAGCAAGTGTGCTGGAATGTCTTTTGATGTTGGCTGCTGGGGAATCTATTGTCACTGGTGGGGATCTGATTTTGTGTGAGGGTCTATTGTTGCTGATGGGGAATCTGTTGTTGCTGGGGGGGTCTTATGTTGCTGGAAGGGATCTACTGTTGAGGGAGAGGTCTATTTTTACTGGCTGCTGGAGGATCTATTGATGCTGGCTGCTGGGAGATCTGTTGTTGATGCTGGGGGGGGGGGGAGTTCTAATGTTGCTTGGGTGGATATTTTGTTACTGGGTGTGATATTTTGTTGTGGGTGGTTCACAGGTTGGGGTGGAGTCCATTGTTGCTGGGGGAGTCTATTGTTGCGTGGGGATCTATTGCTGGGATTCTTTTGTTGCTGACTGCAGGGGATCTATTTTACTGCTTTTCTTTTTATCATCAACATGTTCCAAACAAATGATTTAGCCCCACAAAATGATACTTGGTTCTGTATTCTCTAATGCCCCGTACACTCGGTTGGATTTTCTGACGGAAAATGTGTGATAGGACCTTGTTGTCGGAAATTCCGACCATGTGTAGGCTCCATCACACATTTTCCATCGGATTTTCCGACACACAAAGTTTGAGAGCAGGCTATAAAGTTGTCGGAATTTCCAATCCTGTGTACACAAATCTGACGCACAAAGTGCCACGCATGCTCAGAATAAATAAAGAGATGAAAGCTATTGGCTACTGCCCCGTTTATAGTCCCGACGTACGTGTTTTACGTCACCGCGTTCAGAACGATCGGATTTTCCGACAACTTTGTGCGACCGTGTGTATGCAAGACAAGTTTGAGCCAACATCCGTCGGAAAAAATCCATGGATTTTGTTGTCGGAATGTCCGATCAATGTCCGACCGTGTGTACGGGGCAATAAAGGGGCAGTACTGGTAGGTGGGTATGGGGTGGAATCAAGGGACGGTGGTCAGAGGTAGGTAGGGGGCAGAGACAAGGGGTGACTCAGATGGGGGGAGTTCCTGCACCTATTCTCCAAGAAAAAAGCCCTGTGTATATATATATATATATATATATATATATGTAAAAAAATAAAAAAGTCTAGGTGAACTTTATGATGTGAGGATGTGTGTAAAATAAAAAGCTCCACATAGACAGAGGTAATGAATGAGTGACAAATGTCAGCGCTCTGCCCGGAATACCAAACGCTGCCGTAGTTAGGAAGCACAGACCTGACCTTTATTAAATTCTGTAGCATTAATATATTCCTCTCTTTTCTTTTTACATCTTCCCTCCGTATCTGGGGATCTGGCAGGTTCCATAACTTTACGTTACAAATGCATTAAACTGCAGGAAAGAATTGTAGTTAAAGCCTCTGGGGTGATGGCGGGATGAAACACTCGAATATGGGAATCATTTGTCAGTGGTGTAAATGTGTAGAGGGATGGAGGAATCATAATGTGTCTTATTAACGGAGCACATGAAATTCATGAATTGTGTGTTACAGCCTTGTGAAGAAGAAATATATATATATATATATATATATATATATATATATATATATATATATATATATATATATACACACATATATATATATGTGTACAGTGTATATATATATATATATATATATATATATATATATATATATATATACATACACTGTACATATATATGTATATACACACATATATATATATATATATATATATATATATATATATATATATACAGTGACTTGCGAAAGTATTCGGCCCCCTTGAACTTTTCAACCTTTTGCCACATTTCAGGCTTCAAACATAAAGATATAAAAAATTTTAATTTTTTGTGAAGAATCACCAACAAGTGGGACACAATTGTGAAGTGGAACGAAATCTATTGGATATTTTAAACTTTTTTATCAATTAAAATACTGAAAAGTGGTGCGTGCAAAAATTATTTGGCCCCTTTACTTTCAGTGCAGCAAACTCACTCCAGAAGTTCAGCGAGGATCTCTGAATGATCCAATGTTGTCCTAAATGACTGATGGTGATAAATAGAATCCACCTATGTGTAATCAAGTCTCTGTATAAATGCACCTGCTCTGTGATAGTCTCAGGGTTCTGTTGAAAGCGCAGAGAGCATCATGAAGACCAAGGAACACACCAGGCAGGTCCGTAATACTGTTGTGGAGAAGTTTAAAGCCGGATTTGGATACAAAAAGATTTCCCAAGCTTTAAACATCCCAAGGAGCACTGTGCAAGCGATCATTTTGAAATGGAAGGAGTATCAGACCACTGCAAATCTACCAAGACCTGGCTGTCCCTCTAAACTTTCAGCTCAGACAAGGAGAAGACTGATCAGAGATGCAGCCAAGAGGCCCATGATCACTCTGGATGAACTGCAGAGAACTACAGCTGAGGTGGGAGAGTCTGTCCATAGGACAACAATCAGTCGTACACTGCACAAATCTGCCCTTTATGGAAGAGTGGCAAGAAGAAAGCCATTTCTCAAAGATATCCATAAAAAGTCTCGTCTAAAGTTTGCCACAAGCCACCTGGGAGACACACCAAACATGTGGAAGAAGGTGCTCTGGTCCGATGAAACCAAAATCGAACTTTTTGGCCACAATGCAAAACGATATGTTTGGCGTAAAAGCAACACAGCTCATCACACTCAACACACCATCCCCACCGTGAAACATGGTGGTGGCAGCATCATGGTTTGGACCTGCTTTTCTTCAGCAGGGACAGGGAAGATGGTTAAAATTGAGGGGAAGATGGATGCAGCCAAATACAGGACCATTCTGGTTGAAAACCTGTTGGAGTCTGCAAAAGACCTGAAACTGGGACGGAGATTTATCTTCCAACAAGACAATGATCCCAAACATACAGCAAAATCTACAAAGGAATGGTTCACAAATAAACGTATCCAGGTGTTAGAATGGCCAAGTCAAAGTCCAGACCTGAATCCAATCGAGAATCTGTGGCAAGAGCTGAAAACTGCTGTTCACAAATGCTCTCCATCCAACCTCACTGAGCTCGAGCTGTTTTGCAAGGAAGAATGGGCAAGAATTTCAGTCTCTCGATGTGCAAAACTGATAGAGACATACCCCAAGCAACTTGCAGCTGTAATCGCAGCAAAAGGTGGCTCTACAAAGTATTAACGCAAGGGGGCCAAATAATTTTGCACACCCCACTTTTCATTTTTTTATTAGTTAAAAAAGTTTAAAATATCCAATAGATTTCGTTCCACTTCACAGTTGTGTCCCACTTGTTGGTGATTCTTCACAAAAAATTAAAATTTTATATCTTTATGTTTGAAGCCTGAAATGTGGCAAAAGGTTGAAAAGTTCAAGGGGGCCGAATACTTTCGCAAGCCACTGTATATATATATATATATATATATATATATATATATATATATATATATATATATATATATATATTTATATATATATATACTGTACACATATATATATATATATATATATATATATATATATATATACACTGTACATATATATATATACTGTACATATATATATATATATATATATATATATATATATATATATATATATATGTAGCACTAACTCATGGTGGAGCTGCTGGTTTTAAGTGGGTTGTTACCGTTACCTTCGTTACCTCAATTTCACCAGAACCGGGTCTAGGGTCCCGTTGAGTTTAATGCCAGACAATGTAGACACCAGACACTTGAGTATCTTTTCCAATGCTTTAATAAAGAGTAACTGAAGGAAGTAGCAGGAAAGAGGTAGGAGAAGAGTTGCAGGGAAGTTCAAATACCTTTTCTTGATGTAGTATTATGAATTGTAATCTTGTAGGTGGATGTACTCTCTATTTAGAGTTAAATCTTTGCCCGCCCGGATAGGTTTCTCTCACTAACCTAGCAACCGGTATGCAGCAGGAACAAAAGTCTCTGCCACAGACTTGAATGGAATAGAAACCCGTACGATCCTCTGCCACAGGATGTAATGGTTTACGATGAACAACGACCCGGCAGTACTATGCGGTAGGTTAACTTTAGGATGCGTCCTCCAACTGAGTCACCAGGCCCCTCTCCAGACCAGCACTCTGCATGATCCTTCCATGACGGGTCCTCCCCCGGGATCTTCTCAGTTGTCCAGCTTCTTCCCCATAGGACAGACAGCCCAGGAGCATTCCCTCGCCGCTGTGGTAGGCCCCAGGCAGGCTTCTGTGCCCACCCACTCGCTGCAGCTACGTTGTCCTCCCGGTCGGAGGACCACGCGGTAGTACTCCTAACACATACCTGTCGGCCAGGAGGGCCAGCAGGTGGAACGAAACGAACCCTAAAACATGGCGTCTGTCCCATAAATACCCTCTCCCAGAATGCAACTCGGAGGACCACCTCCACCGAGTTATCTCCGGGACAGAAGAGCACCCATACACTTCAGTGCGTTGCCTTTCCAGCACTGACCCATGGCGACAACGACACCCACAGGCACAGTGTGAAACTACATGCAACACAGCCAAACTGGAACAGAGGCTAAATCTGACTATGTATGAAACCGATAACCCACTAAATTTACCTATAAGCGGTAGATGAAAATCTACCAGCGCTAAATAGATATATATACTGTACACTATATATGTAGACTATATTGTCTAAAGTATTTTGGGACGCCTGCCTTTACACGCACATGAACTTTAATGGCATCCCAGCCTTAGTCCAAAGGGGTCCAATATTGAGTTGGGCCACCCTTTGCACAAATAACAGCTTAGACTCTTCTGGGAAGGCCGTCCACAAGGTTTAGGAGTGTGTCTATGGGAATGTTTGACCGTTCTTCCAGAAGCGCGTTTGTGAGGTCAGGCACTGATGTTGAACGAGAAGTCCTGGCTCGCAATCCCTGCTCGAATTCATCCCAAAGGTGTTCTATCGGGTTGACGTCAGGACTCTGTGCAGGCCAGTCAAGTTCCCCCACCCCAAACTTGCTCATCCATGTCTTTATGGACCTTGCTTTGTGCACTGGTGCGCAGTCAGGTTGAAAGAGAAAAAAAAAAGTGAGCGCTGTAGTGTATAATTATTTAGCAGCTGATACACAAAGGGTGAACATACAGCCTTCAAAGAATAATAAAACAACCGGGGGTGTGCAGCGATTTACTGTGATTAGTAAACAAAAGTCTTAGAATATGAATGAAGTCCCAAAATATAAATCCGTGACTTGACTTAAAAAAATCTTCTGCGTATACCAGGATAAATCCAAACCTCAAATAAACATAACCCAATGTGTTTGGCAAAGGTTCGACACAACCGGGCACCTCCACCAATCTAGACACTCACCAGAGGGCAAATAATGATACGCCTTAGACCGTTACTCAGAAGCGAGGAGTCATCTTGCTCTGGTATTTTGGTTGAATGATGGTCTCCAGTGGGGTCAGGCACTGTGCAAAGAAACTCTCTCCCATGGGAGCCTTGCTTTGTGCACTGGTGCGCAGTCATGTTGGAGCAGGAAGGGGCCGTCCCCAAGCTGTTCCCACAAAGTTGGGAGCATGAAATTGTCCAAAATGTCTTGGTATACTGACACCTTAAAAGAGAAGTACAAAAAGTGGCCACTGCCCCCACCTTTGACTGGTCTTTGTACCGAGGAGCACTGGACTGGCAACGTATGTCAAACAAATATAAAGGGATTTCCAAGCTCAAACTTACCAACTAGCCAGCAAACACATGTGTAAACTGCAGGCCCCGCCAGATCACTCTGTTTATAAATGCATGTGCTTTCAAGATGGAAATTTCAGTAGCTAGGGACTAAAGGAAAAAGGGTGCCTTGTCGGGGCCTGCAGCTTATGCATGTATTTGCAAATGTTTGCAACTAAACCCCTGTTCTTAACGCATATTTTTAGACAGGTCAATTCAGTTAGTCGCTGGCTGGTTGGTAAGTTTGAGCTCGGAAATCCCTTTATATTTGCTTATTTATTTTTTTCCGCTAATCATACTTACCTCGGTGGATGGAGCATCAGACTGATGCTGCAGCTGTCCCCCGGCGTCTCTGCACTGAGAACCGAGCCACCGAACACCACCGATTGCTCGGTTCTCACTCCTCCCCGAGCAGAGCGCTCCTGGTCTGCTTCTCCACGCTCATTGGAGCGATGAGCTGTGGAGGGGCAGGGAGAGGCCGTCTCAGTGGCTCGCTGAGATGCTGAGACTGCCATCAATCCAAGCAGCTGGCGGATCCAGACTTGGGAAGTTGGAATGACGCGCTGCCTCGACTGATTCCAGTGACGTCAGCGGAGAGCGGACTTCAGACCGCTCTCCGCTGAATACGGGTCACAGGAGTGCAAAACGAATTGCACTCCTGTGACCCTTAGGAAAAGCCCAGCCTAAAAAGGAAAGCTCATTCTGGACTTCTCCTTTAAGAGTTCCCTTCACTGGAACTAAGGGGCCAAGCCCAACCCCTGAAAAACAACCCTACGCCATAATCCCCCCCTCCACCAAATATGGACCAGTGCACAAAGCAAGGTTTATAAAGGAAAGGAAAATCCTGCAATATGGCCACTAGATGGAGCTGATGGTCATAGGAAATACACATTAGACACTAGAGTTGTGCAGCAAGACCCATAAAGACATGGATGAGCACATTTGGGGTGGAGGAACTTGACTGGCCTGCACCTCAACCCGATAGAACACCTTTGGGATGAATTTGAGCGGAGACTGCGAGCCAGGCCTTCTTGTCCAACATCAGTGCCTGACCTCACAAATGCGCTTCTGGAAGAATGGTCAAACATTCCCATAGACACACTCCTAAACCTTGTGGACAGGTAATGTAGTGTGTATACTAGAATATAACATCCAGCATTCACGATCCTCCATCTCTATCTCTCTCTCTCTCAATTCAATTCAAATAAACTTTATTTGCAGGATCTCTCTCTCTTATCTTATCTCCTTTCTATCTTTCTTATTCTCTTCCTCTATTTCTTATCTCTGCTTTCTCTCATATCTCCTCTCTCTTATCTTGTCTATCCCTCTCTTATCTTCTCTCTCTTTTTTTATTTTTTTATTGGGTCTCTTTCTTCCTCTGTTTCAACCCCCCTACCCCCACCCTTTTCTCCATTCTTTTCTCTCTCTCTCAATTTCAAATCAGCAGGACTAAAGACATTTTAGCATTGCCAAAGCAATTGAGGAGTTGTTATGGGTTGGATGGGGTGGCAGTGGAAGGGATGTCTCCTTGGACATTATTTAAGTGGTTCTAAAGGCTGAATGTTTTTTTTTTACCTTCATGCATTATGTATGAAGGTAAAAAACCTGTGTGCAGCCCCCCCCCAATCCTTACCTGAGCTCCCTCTGATCCAGCGATGTTCACGATGGTCCCGTCTGTCCTGGGACTCTCCCTCCTCATTGGCTGAGACACCAGCGGGAGCCGGCCACTGTTGTCAATCACAGCCAGTGAGCCAATGAGGAGAGAGCTGGGGGGCGCGAGCCACAGCCCTATGTGTCTTATGGATGCATAGAGCAGCAGCTTGGGAGCAACCACCCGTCAGCTACCACAGCTGTTCAGAGCTATTTGTAGGGTTCATCAATATGCCCAATGTCTTCGCCTCTTTTTATCCTATGTTATGTTGTTGTCTGTGGTTTGTCTCTCTGTCTTCCCCGATCTCTCCCCCTCCTTCGGCCCTAAAAAGCATGGTGATTAGCGCATGGATAGAAAGATGTGAGTTGCTATATTTAAGTAACTCTCTGTGTTACTTTCGTTTTGAACCACACAGGGGTTTTTTCTATGTTTTACTATGTTTTCGGGGTAGGGCAATGTGTAGACGTTTTAAACAGGTAGAGAATGACAGCCTTTAGCACTAGCAACAACAACTTTGTCCAGACTCTGTGTGGATCGTTTCATCCAAGAAACTGGAATACGAACTGTGTGTATCCCTTTTATAAAATTTAGGGCGGCGCTGTCGGAACGGTTTTATCAATAAAAGGAACCGACAGCCCTTAGCCCCACCTAGTCCAGACGAAGCTACGGTAATCATCTAGCGAAATGCGTAGACGTCACAGCAGTCACGTGACGCCAGCTTACGACATGCCCCATTCAAACTAAACCGCGGGGTAGGAGATACCGTCTATACATCCACCCGGAGTGTGCGCTGTGCGCGATAAACATCGCAAGTTGTGTGGACCCAGTGGCCCTGTTTTGAAGGACAGACCAGTCTAGGGTGACCACATTTCCAAGCTGCCATTCAGGGACACCCCCCCCCCCCCGGCACCCACCCCAAAAAGATGGTTTTTGATACTTTTTTTTGCAAAATGTTTGGAAAAAAAAGCAGTGGTAACCATTTTAATCAGGTGGCATGGGCTAGCAGAATGGAGGGGGACAGCAGCAGAACGGAGGGGGACACGGAGGAAAAACAGAGGGGGACAGCAGCAGAACGGAGCGGGACAGCAGAACGGAGGGGGACATGGAGGAAGAACGGAGGGGGACAGCAGAACGGAGGGGGGACAGCTGCAGAACGGAGGGGGACATGGAGGAAGAATGGAGGGGGACAGCAGAACGGAGGGGGACACATAGGAAGGACAGAGGGGGACAGCAGGACAGAGGGGGACAGCAGAACGGAGGGGTACAGCAGAATGAAGGGGGACATGGAGGAAGAACGGAGGGGGACAGCAGAACGGAGGGGGACATGGAGGAAGAACAGAGGGGGACAGCAAGACGGAAGGGGACAGCAGAACGGAGGGGGACAGCAGGGCGGAGGGGGACACGGAGGAAGAACGGAGGGGGGGCAGCAGCAGAACGGAGTGGGACACAGAGGAAAACTGGAGGGGGACAGCAGCAGAATGGAGGAGGAGTGGGGGACAGCAGCAGAACGGAGGGGGAGTGGGGAACAGCAGCAGAATGGAGGGGGAGCATGCTCATTGTACCAAAGAAGTGTAACACTAACCTGAAAGTTTGTCAATGGCATGCAGCAAACTCGCGGACCTCGTGGGTGGGAGGGAGGACGAGGCTCAGCTCAGGACAGAAGTTGAACTGTGGAGAAGTAGCGCAGCTCAGAGTCGGGCTGCGCTGCAGGCTGCTGGAAATGTGCTGCTCCTGCAGCGGCTGCTGGAGTAGTTGGCGGCAGCCCCGGGACCACGGCACTGACTGGGCACAGGCATTATGTGTGTCTCTCTCTGGTGTCAGTGTGGTGTCTGTGGCTGCCTGGCTGGCGGCTGCTCTCTCTATCTCTCGGAGGCGCGCTGCTCAGCCGTAGTGCCCACTACACTGACTGCCCACGTGACGGTGTCAGCTGACAGCACTGGTTGCTAGACGCGGGGCGGCCCTAGCCTAGCAACCAGTTAGGCATATGATGTGTGTGTTACACAGTGTATAATGTTTATAAGGGTGGCGGTGGTGTGTAAATGTTTATAAGGGTGACAGAGTCAGACTGGAGCCTGGCGGTGTGTTTTTTTTTTCATTCCGGGACACTGTATTGTCCTGGAATGAAGGTGCCCGGGACACGGGACAAAAATCAGAAATAAGGGACAATCCCGGGCAATCCGGGACACGTGGACACCCTAGACCAGTCCCACTGCATGATAGGCATCACGGAGGTACCGGCATGGTAGGATTCCAGCCATTGCAAGGACCGAACGGGACACAATAAACATGATACTGAACAGGGTGGTAACGTATTGAAGCACTCCATCTTTTTCCCTTGAATCATATAACAGTGCTTGCTGGAAAAGATCGTATGGTTAAAAAGCTGTCTGATTGCTCAATTTAGAAGGCTGCCAGAACTATTTACTATATTGCTGGGTAAAATCGTTTGACCAGTTTATTGCTGTACATCTGATGTGTTGCGGTCTACATTTCTGGAATGGAACACGGCCTCATTCACCCTTTGTAAGACATTTGTCAACCAGCTGGGGTACCTCTACTGTTATAATCACTCTGACCAACACTCTGAATGGTATACCATTAATGATTAATCATATGCCAGCTGGGATTACACTATGTCTATGGCAAGAATGTGAAGGCCATTATCTAAGAATGCAATGACCCATAACTCAAGGACCTACTACTCGACTAACTCAGCGTTAGTGACTTACCATTAGTGAGCCAGTGTTGTTTGATCTGTATATTTTACATTGACTAATGCCCCGTACACACGTTCGGACATTGATCGGACATTCCAACAACAAAATCCATGGATTTTTTCAGACGGATGTTGGCTCAAACTTGTCTTGATTTGTGTACACACGATCGGAAATTCCGACAACGGATTTTGTTGTCGGAAAATTTTATAGCCTGCTCTCAAACTTTGTGTGTCGGAAAATCAGATGGAAAATGTGTGATGGAGCCCACACACGGTCGGAATTTCCGACAACAAGGTCCTATCACACATTTTCCGTCGGAAAATCCGACCGTGTGTACGGGGCATAATATTCCCCCCCCCCCCCCCCTTTTTGTCTGACTCAAGGGTACCATCATATTAGAGATCCCCAGGGGCCATTCACAGTGAAACTACAATATTCCTCTCACAATGGAATTTGGGACCTTCTTCTCCCATCTTTTCCTCTTTTATATGCCATTGCTACATTGATGTGATTTTATCGCATCTTGGTTTCACTGCGAATGGTAGGCTGGTGCCCGGACTTTTTGTGTTTTGGTTTGTTGATTGTTTTTTGTGTACTGTCGTGTATATTTGTTTTTTTCTGTTTCTGAATGTTTTTCACTTGATCATCTTTTTTCGGGAGATCCTTCCTCTCGGAAAGAAGTTTGATGCATGAAGCTGTACCAATATTTAAAGCCGCATTTTTTTATTCGTGTAGTTTGCGCCCGCATTGGGACCAATACATTTTGTAATTTTATAGAACCAAACTCAGACCTAGACTTTTTTGTTGCAGAAGTAGCCGCCGTTTGATCCTGGTAAGAATACCAGGATTTTTTTCTTGTATGTTCAGTTTCTCTGGCTACAGCAACAATACAATATTTAGTTAAGCAGTATTAAGGTGTATTTATTCCACTTTTCACAGACTGGTTTTTCCCTCTTTCTTTTTTTTTTTTTTTATCTATTGATTTCTCCCGAAGTTTGGCCTTCATGTCATGTCGCATGTCAGTTTCACTGCGAATGGTAGGTTGGTGTCCGGACTTTTTGTGTTTTGGTTTGTTGATTGTTTTTTGTGTACTGTCGTGTATGTTTGTTTTTTCTGTTTCTGAATGTTTTTCACTTGATCATCTTTTTTTCGGGGGATCCTTCCTCTCGGACAGAAGTTTGATGCATGAAGCTGTACCAATATTTAAAGTCACATTTTTTATTCATGTAGAAATCGACAGATCTCTATCAATCGACCAAGATAACTACTGGCAAGTACATTTGTGAGGAGCACCCTGACTAAACCCCAGGGTGCTACACATAAAAAAGGTGAAAAAAGTCACCTGATGTAATCCAGTGTCAACCACCTCGTACAGCAATGAATTCCACGACATTCACAATGTCCAGTGATGTAATCCTCATCAATCACGATGACCCGTGACAAATCTCTGGCACTGTAGTAATGTAAACATAGTACCTGAGACTCCAGAGGACATACCTGTAATTCACTAAACATGGTTATGACCATATTTGGTCAATGGTGTCACCCAGGATCCCTGGCACTGTGTTTACATTACAGTAGCCAGGAATTTGGGAGGGGTGAATGGCAGCATTAGCTTGGCGATTGCATGAACAGGCTGGGTTCACCTTGAACCCATGTTCCACCTTAGCCAAAATCTCACCCCCACTTTCTAGCAACTCATACTTAGAAGCACCTTACAGGAGCATACTACTCGTGTGATACCCACGCCGTTTTTACCCACATGGGGATGCACAGGGGTTCCGTGCATCTCCTTGCAGGCAGTCCCATTCATGTCATTTGGGAAGCAGTGACTTCATGAACACAGCTGCTTTTCCCAATTGTTCATCCATGTGGGTGCAGATGCATGGCCCCCGAATGCACACTGCCTGCGTTCAGGGCCGTGCACCTGCACCCACACAGCTGTCAACTAGTCCATGCAGCCATTGCATCTCAATTGACATGAATGGGAATGCCTGCAAGTTGATGCACGGAACACCTGTGCATTCCTGTGTGGGTAAACACAGCCCTCACATGGGTATATGCTGCAGTACTCTCATGTGAATGAGGCCTTAAAGCTCAAGTTAAAGGAAGGGGAAAATGCTCAGTGTTAATTCCATCAACATAAATATGTTCGTCATAACAATCATCATGATGTCACAAGGGTAGCCCCATCTTACGCGTTACGTCCCCAAGGAGGGGAATACATCAGAGGACCCCATAACACTTAAAAGAGAAGTATAGGGATTTTGCAGATTTATACTTACATAGGTGGATGCAGCATCAGTCCAATGCTGCATCTGTTCCCCACCGGCTCTAATAGATCGCTCGGTTCTCACAGCTCCCAGAACAGAGAGCTGCTGACTGTCAGTCAGCGGCTCTCTGCTCTGCCCCCTCCTTGCTCACTGGAGCACTGGGCTGTGGAGGGGGCGGGAGAAACTGGCTCAGTGGCTCACTGAGAGGCAGAGCTGGGTGTGGTCCAGGCATGTGGGCGGATCCCAACTCTAGTGCCAAGATCTTGCCTAAACCTGGACCGGCTCTGTTGATGTCAACAGACAACAGACTTCAGCCCGCTGTCTGCTGAAAATTGGTCACAGGAGTGCACCAGTACTGGGTCTTTTAAGGGCCCAAGGGATCCTGCAGAATTAAAGCCAAACAAGCTTTGGCTGTACTTCCCCTTTAACTTACCCACGCTTGAACCCTGAACACATAGGGGCCGTGTTCATTTCGTCAATGAAAATATTTTCGTCATAATTTTCGTCAGTGGCATTTTTCCAGTGATGAAAAAGAAACGAAAATTACTCGGCAATTGACGAAAACTATGACAAAAATCAATTCCAATTTTCATCAATGAATGGAAACAGAATGAAAATGTAAGGGAGGGACGTTTTACCTATAAAGACGTTATATGACGGCTAAATCTGTGTCTGTGTAGTTTGTTCAAACCTTAATACCATAAATAATAACTCCAGGAGTATATAATGAGTTTGGAAATTCTAGAGAAATACTTAAATAATGCATTACAATTTGACTAAACCCATTAGATTTTAGTCAACTAAAATGTACTGGGGATTTTACTTGACTAAAATGTAGGATATTTTAGTAAACTAAAATGTACTGCAGAGTTTATTCGACTCAAATACAACTAAAATGGCATTTTTGTCAAAAGACTATGACTAAAACGAAATCTAAATTTGACATCAAAATTAACACTGTATAGGCTGCAGTTCTGATCAGGGGCGACCTGTCCATTAAGGGCGCATGGGCGCCGCCCCCCCGTCCATCGCCGCCTCCCTTATCCATGCGTCCGGCCCCTTTTAGGACACCGGCGCACAAATCAAGCAGCTCGTAATAACCCCCGCAGAGCTGGAGGATCACAGCTATGAGGGGGAAGGCAAATATAGCAGCCACCAGCTCATGAGATACTCATCATTTAATATAAAATGTATTGAAAATTAAATTTGAAGATGAATTTCTCCACAGTGCTTCTGGCTACAGAGATTAATGAAGGCTTGGTTTAAAGCGCTTTTGCTACTTGTTTGGAATAAGTAAAATTTTTTTTTGTGCATGATCTGGGTGCAAAGAATAGATATACTTTAACCGCTTCAATACCCGGCCATAGTCAAATGACATCCACAGATGGGATCTCCCATCCTGGGTGGGCGTCATATGACGGCCTCGGCTTTCCGCCGCTACTGCGGGCCCCCGGGGGCCCGCAGAGCGGCGATCGGGGTACCGTTGTGTCCCTCAGGACACAGCCGTTCCCCGATGGGGGTATTGAAGCGGCGGCGGTGGCTGGCGGCGGAGCGTCGGTAACGGCGGATGCAGAGCGGCATTGGGAAGCGTGTATTAGGCGGGTTCGGGCGGAAGAGGAGTGATCAGAGCGGTGATCGGGGCTGAGGCTTTTCCCCTGGATACAGCTCAGCCCCGATCACTGTAGCCAATGACATGGCTCTGCATCACATGACCGGCTGTGTCCAATCACAGCCGGTCACTAATGTAAACAAACACACACAGTCAGACAGTAACTGCTGTTGCTGGATTCTTCTCCTCACACACCGATCCAGTGTGAGGAGAAGAGATCAGCTAACAGTGAGTTACTAATTACATGTACTACTGTGCCCAGATCGCCCCTCCTAAATAAAGAGTACCTGTCACCTCAGTACCTGTCACCTCAGTACCTGTCACCTCAGAGTACCTGTCACCTCAAAGTACCTGTCATCTCAGAGTACCTGTCCATCACCTGCCACCAGAGTACCCGCCACCTCATCACCTGCCACCAGAGTACCCGCCACCTCATCACCTGCCACCAGAGTACCCGCCACCTCATCACCTGCCACCAGAGTACCCGCCACCTCATCACCTGCCACCAGAGTACTTGCCACCTCATCACCTGCCACCAGAGTACTTGCCACCAGAGTACCCGCCACCTCACCACCAGAGTACCTGCCACCAGAGTACCCGCCACCTCATCACCTGCCACCAGAGTACCTGCCACCTCATCACCTGCCACCAGAGTACCTGCCACCTCATCACCTGCCACCAGAGTACCTGCCACCTCATCACCTGCCACCAGAGTACCCGCCACCTCATCACCTGCCACCAGAGTACCCGCCACCTCATCATCTGCCACCAGAGTACCCGCCACCTCATCACTTGCCACCAGAGTACATACAGCCAGTCAGCCACTATGTCCAGAAAGATGTACACCCCAGAAGAGGCATACCAGATCCTGAGTCTGACTGATGAGAGCAACGGGGAGCTCTCACCGCTCAGTTCAGATTCTGGTTCTGATTCGGAATATGAGCCCCCCGAAGGCAGCACATCAGGATCAGATTTAGAGGAGGAAGTAGTCCGTCCAAAAAGACGACGGTCTGAAAACCAGGCAGCTACCAGCAGTGCCAGCGGCGGTAGACCCCAGGAGGAGGGGCCCAGTACAAGCGCTGCTAGACCCCAGGAGGAAAGACCCAGCACAAGTGGACGCCAAAGAAGTAGGGCCCAAACCCATCTTTCAGATTCCTTGGCAAACCCATTGTGGCTGCCTTCTACCACAGGGTCAGCCACGATCCCCCCTTTTACAGCACAGTCTGGTGTGCAGGTCAACACTGCAGGATTTACACAAATGGATTTTTTAAATTTATTTTTCCCGAACGATTGGATTCAAGGCATCGTGGACCAAACTAATCTGTTTGCCCAACAATTTATTGCAGCCAACCCCAGTTCCAGCTATGCCCGCCCTTTTGAGTGGAGACCGCTAACAGTAGTGGAGCTAAAATTGTTTTTAGGCCTAACCCTGAACATGGGGCTTACAAAAAAAAATGAAATTCATAAGTATTGGTCGACCAAACCCATCCACCATATGCCAATTTTTTCAGCAGCCATGTCCAGGTCCCGATACGAAATCATAATGCGCTTCTTGCATTTCAATGACAACTCACAGAGCCCCCCCCGAAATCACCCAAACTTTGACAAATTATATAAAGTTCGCCCCCTAATTAATTTTTTTTTCCCAGAAGTTTGCCGAAGTTTATGTCCCTGAAAAAAATATATCTGTGGACGAATCCCTGGTGCATTTCACAGGCCGGCTGGGAATCAAACAATATATACCCAGTAAGAGGGCGAGGTATGGCTTGAAGCTTAACAAGCTTTGTGAAAGTGCCACCGGTTATGTGTACGCATTCCGTGTGTACGAAGGGAAAGATTCCCAGCTCCAGCCCCCTGAGTGTCCCTCGTACATGGGAATAAGTGGGAAAATTGTTTGGGAGTTGGCATTCCCACTCCTCCAAAAGGGGTACCATATTTATATGGATAATTATTATACGAGTTTGCCCCTTCTCCGCCACCTACATCTCAAACAAACTTTGGCCTGTGGTACAACTAGAAAAAACCGAAAGGGCTTCCCACAGTGTCTTGTTACCACAAACATTCCAAGATGGGAATCGACAAGCTTGAGGAACGAAGAAGTGTTGGCTGTGAAGTGGAGGGATAGAAAAGACATGTACATCATGTCCACCATCCACGATGACACCTCGGTGGAACTTCACAGAAGACGCGGTACCGTTCGCAAGCCTACCTGTATCACTGAGTACAATAAATACATGGGGGGGGGGGTGGATTTAAACGATCAGTTGTTGCAGCCCTATCTTTCAACAAGTAAATCCTTATTCTGGTACAAAAAAGTCGCAATTTACTTTTTTCATTTGGCCCTTTTAAATTCTTTCATAATATACCAAAAATCCACAGAAACACCCACCACCTTAATAAAGTTTATTGAAGACATTGTCACTGCCCTGATTTATCAGCAAGTATCCCCCCCAGAAAGCATTCGCTCCGATTTTGTCAGCAGACTACATGAGCGCCATTTCCCAGACCATATTCCACCAACAGGATCCGGAAGACGACGCCAAAAAAAATGTCGGGTGTGCACCAAAAGAGGAATTAGGAAAGATACGAGCTTCCATTGTACCGACTGTCCCTCCCAACCTGGCCTTTGCATTGGAGAATGCTTCAGGCGATATCACACTCTGGAAAATTATTAGTCCATATTTCTAATACTGCCATTTCCCCGTTTTTAATTTCTGTCCTGAATATTTACCTTCCTCAACCAACCATATTATTGCCTTCCATGTGAACCGTCCCTGGCCTGTTTCTCGACTATGCCTCTGCCTACCGTCTGCATTGTTTTTCCGCCATGTTTTTGCCTTTCACGTGAAATGACCCTGGACTGTATCGACTATGCCTCTGCCTACCGTCTATTTCTGCCTTTTACCTGCACTGACCTCGGCCTGTCGACCATGTTTTTGCCTGCCCCTTGGATTGATCTTTCACCCTGCTACACAGGGGTCTCACATATGTGAGGGGCTCCAGAATAGTGTTCGGAGTTCAGAAAACCAGTTTTTGGTTTTCTGTGTTCCCATAACAGGGTCTGGTTGCCTGGAGGCTTCAAAGCGATTTGGGTGGGAGAAGCCTCTACCCCTGTCCCCATTCTTTCCTGACCAATGCCCTAAGCTTGATGGTACTGCCTGCTCCCTGGACAAATACTCTGGCTGTGCTGACCATACCTCTGCCTGCTGCATGTACTAACTATGGACAGTATTCCTGCCTGCTGCATGGACGATCCTTTGATCCTTTTGCTGCTGCTGACCACATCCCTGCCTGCTATCTGGACTAATGCTTTGGCTGTGCTGACATCTCTACCTGTACTGACTATTCCTGCCTGCTGCCTGTTTTGCTGTCGCTGTCCACGTTCCTGCCTGCTGCCTGGACCGATGCTCTTCTCTGTGGACCACTGCACTACTAAAACTGCAGGTAATCTTTTCTTTACCCTTTACTCAGCAGAATGTATTTTGGTTTGTAATTGGTTTGTACAGTACATGCTATGTGTTAGAAATATGAAGGGCCTTCAACAATGTGATAGGTTGGCAGGAATTTGTGTGTAATGTATGCTCCTAGAACAACTGACAGTGCTACTTGGATGTTGGGCCTCTGTATGTGGCCAGGCTGTGTAAAAGTCTCACACATTTGGTATCGCCACACTCAGGAGGAGTAGCAGAATGTATTTTGGGGTGTCATTTTTGCTATGTACATGCTATGTGTTGGAAATATCTTATGAATGGACAACTTTGTGTAAAAAAATGCGTTTTCATTTTTTTTCCACAGTTTCCAAAAACTTCGGGAAAAAAATGAACCATTCAAAAGACTAATTATGCCTCATAGATTATACGTTGGGGTGTTAGCTTTCCAAAATGGGGTCATTTTGTGGGCGTTTCCATTGTCCTGGTGCTCCAGGGCCTTCAAAAGTGTGATAGGTTGTCATCATATGAGATGTGCAATTTATGCTCGTAAAATGCCTGACGGTGCTAGTTGGATTTTAGACCTCTGTATGTGGCCAGGCTGTGTAAAAGTCTCACACATGTGGTATCACTATACTCAGGAGGAGTAGCAGAATGTATTTTGGGGTGTCATTGCAAGTATGCATGTGCTGTGTGAGAGAAATAACTTGTTTTTATGACAATTTTGTGCAAAAAAAAAAAAAAACATTTCCAAGAATTGTGGGAAAAAATTACAACTTCAAAAAGCTCACCATGCCTCTTGCTAAATACCTTGGAATGTCTGCTTTCCAAAAAGGGGTAATTTGGGGGGTATTTGTACTTTCCTGCCTTGTTAGGGCCTCAAGAAATGAGATAGGCCTTCAGTACATCAGGTGTGATCAGATGTGATCATTTTTCAATGATTTGCACCATAGCTTGTAGACTCTATAACTTTCACAGAGACCAAATAATATACACTAATTTGGGTTATTTTTATTAAAGATATGTAGCAGTATACATTTTGGCCCAAATTTATGAAGAAAAATTACTTATTTGCAAAATTTTACAATAAAAACTAAAAAAAAGTGTTTTTTTTTTCAAAAATGTCTCTTTTTTCGCTTATATTGCACAAAATAAAAAAAACAGCAGTGATTAAATACCACCAAAAGAAAGCTATGTTTGTGAGAAAAAAATGATAAAAATTTGGTTTGGGTACAGTGTAGCATGACTGAGTAATTGTCATTCAAAGTGTGAGAGCGCTGAAAGCTAAAATTTGGTCTGTATAAAAGCCCTGTATTGAAGTGGTTAATGTTGTGCTATACTGTGATGTGATAGTTTAATTTGAATCACATTAAAAATTAAAGAAAGTTGGTTGATTTCTTAAAAAATGGTCCAATTTTGCCAGTGGTATGTATACTTATGAGTGCAACTGTATTATTGTAGGTGGGCCCTTAGAATTCTGGGTAAATGCTGCTCCAGTCATGCATATTTATATTTTATATATTCCTTGCCTGTGTAAAACAGTATATGCCAAGTATTTCTGAGGTTAGAGGGAAGTTCAGCAATGATAAAACAAAGAAGTGTCAGTAAGTACATTTCACAAAATGCCATCACACACATTGCAACAATAGCGCTGTCTAATCTGTGACTGGCGGCTCTGCATCGCTTCCCGCTGCACCATTGTTCTGGCTGAGAAGATTTATTTAACCGGTGCCAAAATACACCATGACGGATTACAGAAATTGTGAAATCAACAATCGCTGATGCAAGACACAACCCTGTCAAAATTGAGCTGTCATGTCCAGATGATGCATGAGCTTAAACTGTAACAATTGTGTTATATGTAAATATATATAAACACAGGGATGGAAAGAAATGCGTTATTTATGTGTAGACAGAAGTGGCAAAACAAGTTAAAATGAGGATTGGGGAAATGTCATTGTCAAAGTCATGGCACAAGTCAAAGAACAGGATTTACTAAAGTCAAAGGCTCCCTTGACTTGCTGTTGGCTTGTCTGTCATTTAACAATTATGCCCTTCGTTGTTTTCCTAAAAAAGTCTTGTGATGTGAACATGTATGCATATGTGTGCTTTTACCCCCTGTATATGATTACCTGTTTAAAGGCACCCACCGAAGACCATGTCCATCCAGTACAATGTTTTAGTCTATCACCATGTTTCAGTCAGCAGCAAGGTCCAGTCCATCAGTATCGTCCAGGCCAACATCATTCTCCAGCCCATTACCACAGTCCAGTTCATCATCATAGTTACATAGTTAGTCAGGTTGAAAAAAGACACAAGTCCATCTAGTTCAAACATAAAAAAAATAAAATAAAAAAAAACATACAATCCCATATACCCAATCCTATACCCACAGTCGATCCAGAGGAAGGTGAAAAAACCCCCAGAAAAGTAGGATCCAATTTGCTACAGCAGTGGAAATAAAATCCTTCCTGATCCCAGAGAGGCAATCGGATTTTCCCTGTCATATTCATGCTCATCGCTATAGTCCTGCACGGCACTATAATCCAGACCATCACCATGCTCCAACCCATCACCGCCCATCACCATGATCCATAGCATCACAATGAATCAGCCCATCACTATAGTTAAGCCTTTCAGCATGGTCCAGCCTATCACCATGTTCCAGTCCATCAGCATGGTCCAAACTATAACTATAGTCCAGGCCATCATCATGGCCTGGCCTATCATCACAGTCCAGCACATAACCATGGTCCAGTCCATCAAAATGATCCTAACCATCACTATAGTCCATTCCAACATCATGGTCCAGCCTATTATGACAGTCCAGCACATTACCACGGTTCTGTCCATCATCATTAACCAGCCCATCACTAAAGTTCAGCCTATCATCACAGTCCAGTGCATCACCATGGTCCAGCCCATAGTCATATTCCAGCTCATCACTATAGTCCAGCAGGTCACTATAATCCAGGGCATCACCATGGTCCAGCCCATCACCACAGTTTAACCCATCACCATGATCCAGCGCATTACAATGAATCAGCCCATTACTATAGTTCAGCCTGTCAGCATGGTCAAGCCCATCACCATATTCCAGTCCATCAAAATGGTCCAAACCATCACTATAGTCCAGGCCAACATCATGGTCCTGACCATGATCACAGCTCAGCACATTAACATGGTCCAGTCCATTATCCTGTTCCAGCCCATCACTATAGTCTAGTATGTCACTATACTCCAGGCCATCATCATGGTCAAGTCCATTACCACAGTCCAGCTTACCACCATGATCCAGCCCATCAATAAAGTTCAGTCTGTTAGCATAGTCAAGCCCATCACCATGTTCTAGTCCATCACCATGGTCTAACTTATCGACACAATACAGTTCATTACCATGATCCAGCAAATCATCAAATCACCATGATCCAGCCCATCGTTATAGTCTAGCATGTCACTATAATCCAGGCCCTCGCCATGGCGTAGCCCATCACCACTAGTCTGCCCCTCACTTCAGTCCAGCCTATGAACCACAGCCCAACCCATCACCATGATCCAGCCCATCAACATGAACCAACCTATTACTATAGTTCAGCCATTCCATAACCATAATCCTGCTAATCACCTTGTCCCAGAACATTACAGTGGCCCAACCTATTGCTTTGATTCAATCTATTATCAGTCCATCACCAGGATTCAACTTAGAATCAACTTAGTCTGGTCAGTATCCTGGTTGCTGCCTGCAAACCCCCATCTTCTGAGGCCTTGTTGAGGTTAAACCTCCCTCATCGGGCTATAGAGAGCAGAAAAAATCTAAAGACATTCTAACCCCATCTCTATCTGTCTATGACAAAAAGAGAAAAGTTTGACAGAGTTAAAGTGGATGTAAACTCCGAAAAAAAATGTAATTAAGATTTGCACCTTGTACAGTATAAGATGTCATCTGTGCCCAGTCTTGCCATGAAGAGTTAATCCAGCTCTGGGCAATCCTCTTATCTTTTTTCAGCGAGATAAAAACGGACAGACAGAATAATAGGAGTCCGTTTCTCCCCCTTGCTGTGAGTGACAGGTGATTTACATATCTCATGGAGGAGCCTGAGAGAGACATTCAGTGTACTTCAGATTCCCTCCTCCTTTCTTCTCCAGCTCTCCCAGGATTGGCTGCTCCATACCATAGCATGATTGGGCATGCTGAAGTCATGTGGTGACTATTCTGGGTTTTGACTGGATGTTAGTGATCATAGCAGAATGTCAGAAACAATGAAATCAGACCGAGACAGAAGTACAGTTAAATCACACTTGTTTAATAATAAACGTAAAAAGAACAAACGTATTCAAAACATAGCCAAAGTTCAGTAACCGGAACGGATAGTCAGCCAAGCCAGAAGTCAGGGGTCAAAGTAGTGGAACAGCAAGCAGGATCTGGAGCCAGAAGGGAGGTCAGAAAAGCCAGTCTTTAAACAGGAACGCAGGAGATAGTTTCTTTTGATGTGACCAGGGCGAAGGTAGAGCTCCTCTGGACTGGACAGACTGACGAGCGAGATATCATCAACAGCTGAGTAACTGTGGAGAGAGATGGGAGCTGGCAATTAGCTACACAACTGAGTGGCCAGCTCAGAGAAGGAAGGGCTGAGCCCAGCCCTGACACGGAAGTTCAGTGTAAGAAATACACAGGAGATAATGCATATTGACAAGGGGAGCGTAGAGGTGGGCGGGGAGTCTACTGACATGACTTCACCCACCGAGTTTCGGACAACAGACCCACCCACAGAATCTGCAGTTTTTCGGGACTCATAACAGACAGAGGGGAGACATTTGACAGGTAAGGATACATGCAGGAGTAAATGTATATACTTATAGATAGCCAATATGGCAGTAGTTTAGAAAGGATGAGAGTGGGTTTACGTCCACTTTAAGTTTTGCAAAGAAGACTAAATGCAAGAAGCAATGTTACACTTAGGAGCTGTATGCCACCTCTGACTGAGCTGTCAGACATCAACTGTTGCTTCATTGATTTTCTGTTTCCAAGTCTATACTTATTTGGATGTAGAAAGCGAAAACTCCAATAAGAAAAATGTCAAAAAAGCACTACGAATAGAGTATTATAAAAGCCACACATGTATCAGCAACCCACAGGATGGGAAAACAACCTCATGGGGCAGCTGGTTGACTCATTGCTTTATGCAGTACAAATCTATTGGTCTTTGTTTCATTCCTAAAGGCATGTTTTGTTAGAGTTAGACCTTTATGCCAGGCATCAAAGAAATGCTAATTTTTTATTTGTCGAGCAACATCGTTTCTGTGACTCATCTTTGAGAATGTTATTTTTTTTTTAAAGACAATTTGCAATTGTGCGAATAGTGATCACCATTTGGAATTCTGCAATATAGCTAATTAAAAGTTTAAAGCATATCTAAACCCCAAAAATTAATATGTTAAATTTTACTGTGGTAGATGTGGTAGCTTAATTAATTTTCTTTTTTTTTTTTTTTAAGGTTTCTTTCTTCTTTATTTTCCCCCAGTAGTTTGGCTAGTAACACCCTTCCTGTTCTTCCTGGTGTCTGCAGATCTTCTTCTAGTAGCTTAGATCCACTTAACCCCTCCCTACACTTGTTGCTTGCCCTTTTCATCACGGTTAAGCCTTGTTCAAGTTATTCCTACCAGAACCTTCCTACGTAGTACGAATCCTCAGCTTCTTGAACTGGGAGTATCTGGAAGTCCTTTGGCGTCACAGTTAGTGTACCACCAAAACTGCCCCAACCACGCCAGCAGAAATAACGATTATTATTTTCTCTTTTCCTAATTTTCGGAGATTTTTTACTCCCTGTTTCTTAGTGTGTGCATACACTTGGTCCTTAGATGTGGTGGCGTAATTATTATAATTTTTTTTAGGCTTTTTTCTCTTTATTTTCCCTCACTAGTTTGGATAGTAACACACCTTCCTGTTCTAGGGTGGCTGTGCTCTGTCTGCAGATCTTCTTCTAGTAGCTCAGATCCACTTAACCCCTCCCTACACTTGTTGCTTGCCCTTTTCATCACGGTTAAAGAGGAAGTAAACCCTGATGGGTTTTACTTCCTCTTTGTCTCCCTGCTAAGGTAAAGCATAATGGGCTAATATGCATCGCATAGTAGCCCATTGTGTGTCACTTACCTGAAACCGAAGCCTGCGATGTCACTGCTGTCCCCTCTTCCACGAAGCATCCATCTTCCTTTCGGGTATCGCGGCTCCGGCGCTGTGATTGGCCGGAGCCGCGATGACATCACTCCCGCGCATGCGCGCAGGAGCCGCCAGTCGCGGCACGATCTCCTTTAGAAAAGGCACGCTCGCCATTTCTAAAGGAGTCTAAAGTGCACCTGCGTCTACGGCGCATGCACTGTAGACATCGGCGATCGCCTTTTTTGTAAATATCTCCTAAACCGTGGAGGTTTGGGAGATATTTTGAGCACCTACAGGTAAGCCTTAATCTAGGCTTACCTGTAGGTAAAAGTGGTTGTAACGGGTTTACAACCACTTTAATCCTTGTTCAAGTTATTCCTGCCAGAACCTTCCTACAAATCCTCAGTTTCTTGACATGAGAGTATTTTAAAGTCACTCAGCATCACAGTTAGTGCACCACCTAAAGGACCCCAACCACGCCGGCAGAAATAACTGTTATTTTTTTTCTCTTTTCTTTGTTTTTGAAGATTTTTTCCTACCTGTTTCATAGTGTGTGCATAAACTTTAGCAAATCTTCACCGTCCCGAACAATGAAGTCCTGAAGGCAGACTTGGACCTAGCAGAGCCACTTCAGGGCCTAACGCAGTGTAGTACCCGGGGGTTTATACTTTGCTTTTCTGGCTGATCTTGATACTCTAGGTGACTCTGTTACAGTTTAAGCTGTTTGGTAAATCCTGGGTCTAGTTACTTGCAAACATCCTGTTGATAAATGTATTGCTACCATCATGATTAATTTCACCCTTTTATTCTTTCCTGCCTTTACCTACTTCATGACAATATATTAAGTTCTGGTCTGCTTCTTATAAAATGATATATAAATGATCTCCCTCAAACAAAATGCAAACACAGATACTGGAAGGGACGGAAGAACTAATAAACAAACATGAAGCAAAATAGAGTGTAATATATATATAGGCTACTGTTCCGCAGGGAGGCACTGGGACTTATTAATGTGTGTATTTTTCCATCCCCCTATCTAGTTCTGAATATGCAGCTTTATATGTAATTGGGACAGGTGGTGTGTCTACTGATGCCCACCCACACCTGTGGACATGGGTGTGGGGGGGCCTATTTAAGGAATGTCAGTAGCACACCTCAAGGTGATGAATAAGCACAGTGTAGCTGTGCGAAACTCGTCCACCTCTGTTCCGGCTACTGCAACCTGTTGGTGTGTGTCATTGTTTGCATGGAATTCAATAAATGGGCTTCAATCACATCGGTGTGCGGTTTGCAGCCAATTTCTTTATTCAGTCTTCTACGGCGGGTTTGCACCCCTGTGAGGTGCCTTACAATATTAATTGTGCCTGGATTCTCATCTGGAGTGCGATTTTCCTTTGCTGCCCATTCATTAAGATACAACATTCGTTATTTCGGATAGTTTGTAACTTCAGATGTATTCATTCCGTTCACTAACAGACACACAAATTAATAGTTAGTTATTATTTCGTTCTTTAGAATTTTCGGATTTTCTTTCTTATTTTCGGATTTTCTTTCTTATTTTTGGATTTCCAAATCTTTGGATTTTCGAATGTTCGAATTTTTGAATCTCTGAATTTCCGAATTTTCGAATTTAATTCCCATAAATAGCAAACCTAGTGCGCAAAAAAACACACCCTTTACTAACCACGGGAAGCTGCCAACATAAAGGAGTGTACTCACAAAACTCAAAACTAATCCAAAAATAAATGGGTATGTGGCGCTACCTCATCTAGAAATAATAATAATAATAATAACCAATGCTGAACAAATAGATGGTCCGAAATACAATGGGGAAAAAAACATATTTTCCCCATTGTATTTCGGACCATCTATTTGTTCAGCATTGGTTATTATTATTATTATTATTATTATTATTATTTCTAGATGAGGTAGCGCCACATACCCATTTATTTTTCAAATTTAATTTCCGAATTTTCAAATTTTTGAATGTTCGGATTACTGAATTTCTGAATTTTTTAGAAATAACGAATTTCTATCATAACGAATGACCCGAAAAACGAAAAAACAAACAAACAAATGAAACGAAAACAAATTATTTGGCAGTGCACATGTCTAAAAAAATCCATATAAACTTAAATGCTTGAAGCACCTAAATGTGCCTAAACTTCTGTGCAATACGTGGCTTTAGGCACATTTTTCAAGTTGCATTTTCCTTACCGGAGTAAAAGGTGTTCAGAGGATAACCTCAAATTCCCTGTGTGCATGAGTCCTGAATTATTCAGAAATATTTACTGAACTTTAAAATAATTATTATTTATATTTCCTTGTACAAAGGTTTTTATTGAACATAAAGATCATCAGAAAAAATAAAAAAAAAAACAGTGGTGGACATATCATGTAAACACATCTGCATTAAAATTGCAGATGTATAGCAAAAAGAACATTACTAGACATAACAAATCCTACGCCGTCCTGAGGTTCAGGAGAAGTTGCATATGGTCTGTGGATTTTATGGATATGCTAACCTGCTAGATATTGGCAAAATGTATTTAAGTTTATAAAGCCTAGTACAGACTGAGTTGACTTTGAATGTTAAACAACATAATAAGAAAGAGACCATATGGAGCTAGGTATCACATTATCATGTCCTTAAAGCGATCATTCAGCATGCGACCAACCTAACAGAGGTTGGGTTGTAGATCAAAAGAAGTTGCGAAAAAGAAGATAAGAAAAAGGATGTAGAAGAGAAAGGGCCAAGAAAAGAGGAAAGAGAATGGTGCAGAGGAGGAAAAAAGGGCGGGAGGTGGGGGGGGACCCCGGGGTGGGGGGAGTGAAGGTATCTCAGAGTGAGAGCAGCGCAGGATCAAATCTAGAAGGGTGGACGTGAGACACCCAGGGTCGCCATGTCCGAAGGAACTTATCATGTGTGTCTGATAGCACAGCTGTCAACTTTTCGTTGATCATAATATCATTTACACGTTTTTTTTACTGCTTCAAAGCTGAGAACTGGGGTTTTCCAGGCCTTTGCTATGGTCAATTTAGTTGCAGTAAAAACATGCGACGCCAGTTGGCGTTCTGGTCTTAATAGTTCTATGATTGGTTTCCCTAGGAGGGCTTCATAGGGTTCCATTCTTATATTTGTATTAAAAAGATTACGAAGGAGTGCATAGATTCTGATCCAAAATCTGCATACCTTGGGGCATTTCCACCAGATATGTGCCATTGTTCCTTCCTGGGCACACCCACGGAAGCATAAGGGGGAGTAGGATGGAATAAAGCTCGCAATTCTAGCTGGAGTGTAATACCAGCGATATAGTATTTTGTAAGCGTTTTCTAGGAATAGTACATTCCTGGAGCATTTGGATAGAGATGCAGTCATGACCTGCCAGTCCTCTGGGTCCAGTTTTTTCCCCAACCCTGCCTCCCACTGGAGATGGTACGGTCTCAGGGGTGGATTCTTTGAGCCTGTTATGGCTGCAAATATTAAAGAGATCAAACCCGAGGATTGAGGTCGTGATCTACATAAACTTTCGAAAGGGGTCAATGTATAGGGGGTTGGTTGAGATTTAATGAGTTGTTGTAGAAAGTGTCGGATCTGCATATAGCTGTAGTGTTCCCTAAGAGGGATGTCATGGGAGGATCGTAATGCCGCGAATGAGATAATCCTGGTAGGGGTAAACATGGAGTGGATATCTACAAAACCATTCTTGGACCACCACGCGAATTGTGTCGGGTTATCTCGACCAGGTGGAAATAGCGGGCAGTGAAGAAGGTGGAGTAGAGGGAGATATGAGGAGATCAGATTCGCTGAATATTTAATCGAGTCCCACAACTTAAATGAGTGAGCCAAACATGGGCCTATGTTGGTTGGGCGGTGGGCCTTGGGGAGCCAGGGAAGAGAGGCCAGTGGTATCGGATGGGAATCCACCGGATCAATGACGGCCCACAACGGCATCTGCTGTTTCTCATGGAGACGTGATAGCGGGGCGATAGCTGCCGCCGTGTAATAAGCCTGCAGATTGGGGACCGAGAGGCCACCATTAATCCTGCGGGCATACAACACCCGTTTATTAATTCTGGGTCTCGTAGAACCCCATATAAATTGCATAATTTTACGTTGTTGGATGCGCATAATATGGGGTGGAACGTGGATCGGTAGAACCCTGAAATAATAGAGCAATTTTGGGAGATAGGTCATTCGGATAGTTGCAATCCTTCCGAACCAGGACAATGGAAGGGCAGACCAAGAGTTAAGCATAGCTGCCAATTTCCCAAAAAGCAAGGGAAAATTGGCCTGGTAGAGGCCTGAGTAACTCGGGGTAAGTTTAATCCCCAAATAGGGTAGGGAGGTCAGCCATTGAAAGGAAAATGTAGATTTTAAATGTACCCAGTGTAGGCGACTGGGTTCACACTCATATTTATACTTTTGTACTGAACCTTTTATTGCATTGTTTCAATTGCTTGTTATAACTTCTTTTTTCTTTTCATTCATTTAGTGGTCTCAGTAGAAATTAAAAATTAAAGTCCTTTGCACATCCCCTGAGGAAGCTATAAAAGCGAAACATGTAGGGTTAATGTGCAATTTTTCTTGCTGCGACTCTGTACTCACCTGTAAAAGATTTTCTACCACCAATTGTTTATAACCTTTCAATGTTTTGTAAAATTATGTATAAATTTTTTTTTTAACTATGCTATGTTAATAAATAAAAACCGCATTTTATTTTTACTACATTAGTTGTGTACCTCTATATCAGACACCGTTAAAATCCTCTTAATGCCCGCTCCCCCCTATGTAGATTTTAAATGTTCTAGGCCAAGGGGCGCTAAATTAATCGACATCGCTTTAGACTTAGAGGGATTGACAGCTAGGCCCGAAATCGAAGCAAAGGTATTTAAGAGGGACAGTAGGTTAGGTAAGGTGATTCTAGGCTTGGTAATAGTGAGCAGAATATCATCCGCAAACAGGGACAGTTTATGAGAGGAGCTTGCTATTTCTACCCCTTCTATATCCGGTTGAGATCGGATAGCCTCCGCCAGAGGTTCCAGTGCCGAAATAAATAGAAGTGGGGAGAGTGGGCAGCCTTGGCGTGTCCCTCTTTGAATAGGAAATGTAGGTGACTCAAATTCATAATATTTCACTTTGGCCTGGGGGGTGTCATAAATAGCTGAAACCCAGCTCATAAAGGATGCACCGAACCCATAGTGGTTCAATACCTGTATAAGATAGGGCCAGGACAGGGTATCGAAGGCTTTAGTAATGTCCAAAGACAAAAACATTGTCTCCAGAGATCTATTGTGTAGGATGTGTTGTATTTGTAGGAGACGTCGGATAGCATCACCGGCCTGTCTCCTTGGGACAAAGCCCACCTCGTCTTTTTTTATTAGTCGTGGGAGAAAGGAGTTGAGGCGATTGGCCAGGATTTTTGTCAAGATTTTCATGTCTATATTGATCAAAGAGATCGGTCTGAAGTTAGCCCAGGAGGAGTGATCTTTGTCAGGCTTGGGGATCATTACTATGTTGGCAGTTAATAGGCTTGGTGTGAAGGAATGACCATCTTTAACTGAGTTATACATTTTTGTGAGGTGGGGAGCGACAATGTCAGCTAGCTTCCGATAATAAAGAGCTGAGAAACCATCAGGGCCTGGCCGCTTACCTACTTTCAGTTCCTTAATACAATGAAGGACTTCTGAGACTTGAATGTCTCGGTCCATGAGTGATGTGTGGGCCTCAGATAGAGAGGGTAAGGAAAGGTTTGTCAAAAAATCATTGAGGGGTTGGGGGGGGGGAATGATCGGGAGTTGAGTAAAGTTTAGTGAGACGGTATCTGAATTCATCCAGAACTCGTTGTGGGTTTCCCGTAAGGATATTGTGACGGGTGCGCAGAGTAATAGGAGTGAATTTCGGAATGAAAGTGCGTAATCTATTAGACAACATTGCATTGGGTTTATTGGCCTTGGCATACCATTTTTGTCTGGCCCAGCGTAGGGTGCGCTCTGCTTCATCTGTCAGGCACAGATCTAGATCTGTGCGGACCTTGTCTAGAAGCCTGCGATTGTCCGGGGTAGGAGATTGTTTGAAGGTCTCTGACAAGGTCTCCAATTGATGTACTAACGTGCGGCGGGTTTGCGCCCGTTCCCGTTTACGTCGGGATGCTATCCTGATGACGTGGCCCCGGAGGACCGCTTTGTAAGCTTCCCAGAGTGTGACCGGGGAGGAGACCGACCCTACATTAAATTTGAATTATTCCTCAGAAGTGTCGTGAATATCTTTAAGAATTTCTTTGAAAGAGAGAAGAGAATCATTCATGATCCAGGGGGAATGCTGGGGTTTTCTTAAAATAGAGTGGAGCACTGTCACAATTGGGTCATGGTCTGTCCATGGGCCGGCAAGGATAGAGCATGAGTCTATCAGTGAAAGGTGTTTTCTTAGTACAAACATGTGGTCTATTCTAGAGTGAGAGTGATGGGGATGTGAATAATGAGTATAGTCCCTACCCAGAGGATGCAGTTCCCTCCACACGTCTACCAGGTCATCGGATTGTAGGGAGTGTTTAAATGTTTTGGCGGCAGGAGAGGGGGGCTTATGATCCGATGGATAGTGGTCAATAGAAGGATTCAATGACACATTGGACTCACCTGCTAAAAGGAGGGTACCCTTCTGGTGCGATTTCAGGAGGGAGCAGATGTGGGTCAAGAAGGGTCCTGGGTTTTTGTTCGGGGCATAGTAAGACATTATGGTTACATCGTTGTCTTGAATGGTGCCCTGCACTATTAGGTATCTACCATTTGGGTCAGCAATCTGTTTACTGCAAATAAATGGAACGGATTTGCGTATGGCAATCAGGACTCCTCTTTGTTTGGTAGGACTATTGGCCAAATAGACCTGGGGGTAGTTTGCCGCAAAATATTTAGGGCAGGATGAGGAAGAGAAATGCGTTTCCTGTAGGCACGCAATGTCTATCTGTTGTTGTTTGAGGTATTTAAATATCTTGACCCTTTTTTGAGGAGAGTTCATGCCCTGAACATTCAGGGACAACCAGTGGAGGGTCATGGGATCAAGAGTGTGCTGCTATGAAATGTTCCAGTCGCGCACCCCGGGGACCAGGTGGGAAAGGTGGGAGAACAAAGGAGAAAGAAGGTAGAGAAAGACAAGAGAGAAAAGAGGAAGGCATGTGGTTTAAATTTCCCATAATGAGTTTGGGGTAGAATATACAATGAAAACCTAGTTGTATCAGTGTGTGGACTCTGTGGTCCACAGTGGTGTGGGTCGTTGGCCAAGACCGCTGTCTTAGCCAAGTACCTACTCATGGAGGGAGCAGTGGTCCGCTGGAACCACCTGCCGGTTTACTTAAAAGTAATTGCAAGTTAAACAGTGTGTTAGCACAGAGATAAAAAAACAAAACAAAAAAAACAAATAACTGGTAACAATATAATCGTCAAGAACCAGTTTAAGACTTTCCGTTATCAATGTGTAAGAGAGACTTAAACAAAACAATTCTAACAAAACAACAACAAGGCTTAAGCGCCTAAAACTCCCAGACCCCTGAAGACAACGGTCAAAGACACGCCATCACTGGGCGGCCAAATAAGCCCACCTGACCAGTTCCCACCCACGAGCCCCCCAAGCCACCGGATGTGGATGAGGAGCCCGTGGGTAGGGATACAGAGCCCAGTCGCCCCGCCCAACCAGTAAAAGATATGTCCTGCAGGGGTGAATTACCCCCTGGTGATATACCAGTCCCGGAAACACTGGTAAAAGGAAAGGAAAAAAAAATTAAAAAAAAATAAATAATAAATAAATAAAATTGGGGGGAGGGGCAGTTCAGCGAGCCATTTCCTGTCATCTTGAAAACCGCCATGTGGCAAAGGGTGTAGAGGCCTATTAAGATCCGCGCCTCAGTACATGGCCTGGAGGAGGGGGTCAACATCCCTGACTGCAATAACACAAATGGGGCAGCCCATGGCGGGATGCACGGCCCAAACCAAAAAGCCAGGCTTAATGGATAGTACAGGAATAGCAGTGGGCTTCTTTCAGGGTATCACGTTTTTTCCGGGAACAGGTGGTTGCGGGCAGGCCAAGTTCGTCGGTCGTAGCAAGGGTCCAGGTTGCAAAGGAATAAAGTGTAGTTCTCAAAGAGATGCTGTAGAAGCAGTTTCAGCCATTATTGGATTTGTGGAACCTTTGGGCCTGAAGATCCCGCAACGCCTGCGATCCAGGCAGGGATCGCTGGGAGGCTTGTGAGGGCTGGCGAGGAGGCCTGGCAGTTCCAGATTTAGAGGAGGAGGACGGAGCATCTGTAGTGAGTGAGGGCAAATCCAAGTGTAGCTCCTGGAAGTGGCACTTCAGCTCAGAGGGGGAGGTAGCGTGGAACTGGCGGCCCAGATGGGAGAATGACAGCTTAAATGGGAACCCCCATCTGTATCTAATTCCCTGGGTTTGCAGAATTTGAAGGTAGGGTTTGAGGCCCTGTCTTCTGGCAATGGTGACAGGCGAGAGGTCAGCAAACAATTGTAGGGGATTTCCTTGAAAGGAGATATCTTGTTGTTCTCTGGCTGCTTGCAGGAGTTTCTCTTTTTGTACGGTAGTAATGGAATTTGATGATGACGTCTCTCGGTGGGCCGTCAGAAGGTTTGGGGGCCAGGGAGCGGTGTATGCGATCAAATTCCAACCTGTCTACGGGAATCCCGGGGGCCAGTTCCTGAACAAAGGCAGTTGCTGTACCTTGTAAGTCGATGATATTCTCAGTAATGCCGCGGATACGAAGATTGTCCCTGCGAGCTCTATTTTCTGCCTCCTCCAGCTTATCCTTTAAGTTTTAATCTCAGCAGTCATTTTGTCTACTTCTTCTTCGTGTCCCTCTAGCACTGTAGTGGCCAGGTCCATTCGCTGTTCTAGTTGATTAGTGCGGTGGCCTATCTCTTTAAGACCCCTCACCATGTCTGAAGAGAGCTTGCAGGAGGCCACGGTGATTTCATCCCTAACTATGCTACGGAATTTAGCTAGCATATTGTCAGTGTCCAGAGGGAGAGGACTCACCAGGTCTGAGGGGAACTGCTGCAGGCTATCAGCAGGCGATGCAGGATCCTCTGCAGAGTGTTGTGTGGCATCTTCTAGCTCCGGAGGGTCGGGCGCCATCTTGCTTCTCCCCTTGCCTGAGGCCGGAGCAGGCCTGTGAGATTGCCGGTTCTTAGGCTTATGCCGCGTACACACGGTCGGACTTTCCGGCATACTTGGTCCGGCGGACCAGAGTGTGCCGGACAATCCGCCCGTGTGTGGGCGCCGGCGGACTTTTCCGGCGGACTTCTTCCGAAAAGCCCGCCGGACCTAGATTTGAAGCAAGTTTTAAATCTTTCCGTCGGACTCAGTTTCGGGCGGAAAGTCCGCTCGTGTGTGTGCTGGTCCGACGGAAAGTCCGCTCGTGTGTGTGCTGGTTCGACGGAAAGGCCGCTCGTGTGTAGGCTGGTCCGACGGACCAGATGCGACGCGAGGGCAGGGTATTGCATCTCGCGCTCGCTGCAATAGGAAAAACAAATTTTCCTATTGCGGCGAGCGCGGGGCATGCCAGGCCCTTAGGTCTGGCATGGATTATAAAGGGAAGCCCCTACGCCGAAAAAACGGCGTGGGGTCCCCCCTAAAATCCATACCAGACCCCGATCCGAGCACGCAGCCTGGCCGGTCAGGAAAGGGGGTGGGGACGAGCGAGCGCCCCCCCCCCCTCCTGAACCGTACCAGGCCGCATGCCCTCAACATGGGGGGGTGGGTGCTTTGGGGGAGGGGGGCGCCCTGCGGGCCCCCCCCACCTCAAAGCACCTTGTCCCCATGTTGATGAGGACAAGGGCCTCTTCCCGACAACCCTGGCCGTTGGTTGTCGGGGTCTGCGGGCGGGGGGCTTATCGGAATCTGGGAGCCCCCTTTAATAAGGGGGCCCCCAGATCCCGGCCCCCCACCCTATGTGAATGAGTATGGGGTACATGGTCCCCCTACCCCTTCACCTAGGGAAAAATTGTAAGTCATAAAACACACTACACAGGTTTTTAAAATATTTTATTAAACAGCTCCGATAAGCCCCCCGCCCGCAGACCCCGACAACCAACGGCCAGGGTTGTCGGGAAGAGGCCCTTGTCCTCATCAACATGGGGACAAGGTGCTTTGAGGTGGGGGGGGCCCGCAGGGCGCCCCCCTCCCCCAAAGCACCCACCCCCCCATGTTGAGGGCATGCGGCCTGGTACGGTTCAGGAGGGGGGGGGGGCGCTCGCTCGTCCCCACCCCCTTTCCTGACCGGCCAGGCTGCGTGCTCGGATCGGGGTCTGGTATGGATTTTAGGGGGGACCCCACGCCGTTTTTTCGGCGTAGGGGCTTCCCTTTATAATCCATGCCAGACCTAAGGGCCTGGTATGCCCCGCAACGGGGCTCGCAAGGTGTCAATCTCGCCGATAAAAGCGGCAAGATTGACATCCTTTGCTAGTCCCGTCGCACCTGAGTCACGTTCAAAATGAACGGACTTGGCCGTGTGTGGGCAAGTCCGTTCATTCTGAAAGTCCGCCGGAACTCCGGCGAAAGTCCGTCGGAAAGACGGGCGGACTTAGCCCGCCGGAAAGTCCCGGCGTGTGTGGGCAAGTCCGTCCGTTTTAAAGTCCGGCGCACCTGGCGGACAAAGTCCGTCGGAAAGTGTGCCGGACCAAGTATGCCGGAAAGTCCGACCGTGTGTACGCGGCATAAGTCTTTGCTGCTTTATACATCCCCTGGAGCGGCCCGAGGTGATCTGGGACCCGCTGAGGTATGTGTGGGGCGATACTGAGAGCGGTGTGCTTTATTTCGCCGGTGTATTTTTTCCAGCGGTGCGGAGCGGAGGTCTCAGGCGGTCATCTCCCTCGCTCGCCCTCTATTATTTATATTTCCAGAATGTAAAAGGACAACAATTGAGCAGCTGGGAGATTGGTGTTAAGCTCCCCCCAATTGGGTCATATAAAATTAAAGTCTTAGCTGAAAAGGTACAAAAAAAACTGCTCTTTAAAAGCTGAAAGTCCATAAACCTGGAACTGTTCGGTAGTTCGCCAATGCTGTACGTTATTAGGACTTTAATAATAGCTGGAGGATTTGCTCATCAGTTTATCCAAGCTGTAAACCTGCTGGGTGCATTTAAGGCTTACGCCGTAGATTCTAAAGTGAAGGGAAGATTTCTTACTATCATAAGCCAATAAAAATACACACATTTACAAGGGGATTAACATCTATTAAATCACTCTGCAGCTGCTTGTTCTCCTCCATGGCGGCACATGGCCCTAAATAAAATGCATTTACTTTGTTCTATAAGCATGGTACATTTGTCTGCTTTACGAGTTTATCGCTCACACCTGTACATCCCCTGTGGACCAGAGTCATTTTTATGTCTGCTATGGGCCTGTTTATTAAACAACTGTGTCATTACTTAACCACTTGCCTACCAGGCGGCAGGTCCGCACGTCCCCGCGAATCGCTATACCTGTTACGTCGGCTCCTTTAAGAGCCATAGCAGGCACACGCACATGCGCCGGCTGCACGGTGGGGGACCCGAAGCACGTGGCCGGCGGCCGCGATGGCAGTAAATAGAGCCAGAACGGGGATCTGTCAATGTAAACGGACAGACCTCCGTTCTGACAGGGGAGGAGAGACAGATCTGCTCTTCCTAGTGATTAGGAACAGTGATCTCTATCCTCCTCCAGTCATCCCCTACAGTTAGAAACACTTCCTAGGGAACACATTTAACCCCTTGATCGCCCCCTACTGTTAACCCCTTTCCTGCCAGTGACATTTACACAGTAATCAGTGCATTCCATAGACAAGAAAATTAAACCATACTAAAAACATGAACTTTTTTTCTACAGTGATCAATGTTAATAATGTGACGCTTACCCCTAGAGGAGCTGCTATTTTCTCAGGTCCCCTCTTTGCAGAGCCCACGACTCTGTAAGAGCAGATCTTTATGTAGCACCCTCTAGTGTGCTAGAACTGAAGATAGATTTTTTTTGTTTAGTGTAGGTAAATTTGTGCAGGCTTGGCTGGCAGCCAAACCTGTCTGTGTTTTTCCTGGGTTGGGCAGAGATCCAGGGAGAGCTGGATGGCTCACAGACAGCATCAATGAGACCTCCCCCATACTTCTCAAACTTGCTAAAAACTTCCAGAAGAATGGGAGTGGAGGTGAGGTAGAGCTGTCTGGAGTATTATGAGGGCCCTGACCAATCCCCAATCTGGGTTGGCAGGGGGCAGGCCTCCTCAAATACTTTGGGTCACCCCAGCTGGGGAGGAGTATGTTCGGGTGGAAGATGGAGATGGAGTGTTAGGCTGTCGGTGGTGGACCTGGGCTCAGATGCGAACAGGACCCTCTTCAAGACACACAGAGGTGTCCTGGCCAGGAGGCACAGGGGCAAGGAGAGAACACTGCCAGGCAAGTCTCCAGGAGGACAAGGAACAGCCAAGAGGGCTTGTGAGTGACACACAGTCAGGGGGACTGGGAAGCACGCCTTAGAGAACTGGGATGGAGAAGTCTGGGATGGCTGCAGAGCCAGTCAGGAGGACTGTGGTGGCACTGGCAGTGGAAAGGAGCAGCTGCAACCAGGAGGGCTGGCAGTACCTGAAGAAGTGGTACTGGGAGCAGTAGCCACAAATAGGACAGCTAGCACTAAAGACTTTCATTTTGCTACACCATAGGGGCTCACAGTCCCTGCCTGCAAAGGGCATTTGTATAGACTTAGCTGAGATTGTGCTGAGTCTGAAACCTGTGCTAGCTGGTTCTGGGAGTGATAGTCTGCAAACAAGTGTGTGCTGGAGGCAGGCCCGGACTGGGACAAAAAATAGGCCCGGGCATTTTAGGCTGAGCAGCCCATTTTTTCTTTTTTTAATACAGATCAGGGAAGCATGAAATGTTTGTTATTTAACCAACAATGAATCTATCTATCTATGGTCACCGCTGCCACCCCCTATTCAGGTGCCTAACCCCTTTTCGGGCGCCAGGCACCTAAATTACAGCGGCGGAGGTGTTTTTTGAAAGCACCTGATTAGAGCCATAGGCTCTAATATATTAGAGCCTATTAGAGCCATAGGCTCTAATAGGCGTCCAAAAAGTTGAACAGCGGGGCGCCATGCTGGGCATTTACTGTTCACTCAGCGTTGTGTCATTTGCTATCCTAACACTGAACCGCTTCCTAGCCAATCAGGTGCTCGGGTCTGTTATCTGTCTGTCACCTGATTGGCTGACATGACAGGTGCTGTGATTGGACGGCGCCTATCAGGCGTTCAATCATAGCAGAGGATGGGAGAAGACATCAAGCGTGGAGGACATCCCCACCGTGACCCGCTGCCCCACCGAGACAGGTAAGTGGCGGGCGGGGGATGCACACTGGCAGAAATTGGTGGGCACAGTAGCGGCAGTTGATGGGCTCATAGCCGCAGTTGATGGGCACACTGGCAGCAGTTGATGGGCACAGTAGCAGCAGTTGATGGGCACACTGGTGGAAATTGATGGGCACACTGACAGCAATTGATGGGTACAGTAGCTGTGTTTGATGGCACAGTGGCTGCAATTTATGGGCAAAGTGGCTGCGTTTGATGGCACAGTGGCGGCAATTGATGGCACAGTGGCGGCAATTGATGGGCACAGTGGCGGCAATTGATGGGCACAGTGGCGGCAATTGATGGGCACAGTGGCTGTGTTTGATGGGCACAGTGGCTGTGTTTGATGGGCACAGTGGCTGCGTTTGATGGGCATAGAGGCTGCGTTTGATGGCACAGTGGCGGCAATTGATGGGCACATTAGCTGAGTTGATTTGATGGGTTTTTTTCAGTTTGTTTGCCCCCCAAAAAAATTTTGAGCACCAGTTGCCACTGGTTCAGATTAGGATCCAAACACACCTAAGCTCACCCCTGCCAAGGGGAATGCTGCAGCTGGCTTTAATGCCGCGTACACACGGTCGTACTTTTCGTCTACAAAAGTCAGACAGCCTGTCCGACAGACTTCCGGCAGACTTTCGGTGGACTTGCGGCGGCTTGCGGCCTACTTTCTAACGAACGGACTTGCCTACACACGACCACACAAAAGTCGGTCGGATTCGTACGTGATGACGTACACCGGACTAAAATAAGGAAGTTCATAGCCAGTAGCCAATAGCTGCCCTAGCGTGGCTTTTTGTCCGTCGGACTAGCACACAGACGAGCGGATTTCGGGGTCCGTCGTAGTTACGAAGTAAAGTTTTAAAGCATGTTTCAAATCTAAAGTACGTCGGATTTGAGGCTAAAAAAGTACGTTGAAAGTCCGGAGAAGCCCACACACGATCGGATTACCAGCCAGCTTTAGTCCGTCAGCGTCCGTTGGACTTTTGTAGACGAAAAGTACGACCGTGTGTACGCGGCATAAGGCTTCAGCCCGGGTTCACACTACTGCGGTGTGAGACACCACGTGTAATTCGCACAGGAATCACAGCACGTTCCTGTGTGAAATACATGTGGTGTCTCTGGGGTGTGATTTGAGCCATGGATTTGTATGGCTCAAATCGCACTGCATTCACATCAAACTGGTGCAGAACCCTTTATTTTCCACACCAGAATCAGAATGCATGGGTGTTCACACCCATGCGATCTGATTTGGCAAACTGCGCTGCGTTTTGCAAATCGATTGCCGGGTGTTTTTAACTTAACATACACTTTGCAATTGGTTCACATGGACAGGTTGCGATTTTAGATGCAGTGCTGAAACCACAGCAAATTTGCTGTGAATTCGCACCACATCTAGTGTGAACCCAAGCTAAAAGATAACAGTGAATTTTAAGGCACATTAAAAATATATTACCCACAATTCTATATAATATAATCTAAAAGGTGTCCTGAGTTTAAAGTGTATGTATAACAATGAACTTACCCAGCCAGCTAGTACTAAATATACCACAATTACAAACACAAAAGAAAAAAAAAAATCATATATACACTTTAAATTCAGGACACCTTTTGGGCCCAAGAACTGTCCCTCTCTCACACAATGTTTTACACCTGCATTTACACACAGTATGATGAGAGCATGATTTGGTCTGGTTAGTGGTCTCTTTTACACAGTAAAGAGTGATGCTGAACTACCTGAGTGCTCTCATCATGCTGTGTGTAAAACTATTTTTTTTTGCAAAGAGGCAGGCTGGCATCACTTACTTTCTAGAAGTCCAGGCCCTGGTATCTGTGGCTGCAGATACACCATTCCGACATCAGGCAGAAGGAGATTCCTCCAGGCAGCTCCTCCCCCTTCATGGTCACCTGACCCCTTCATTTCCGCCCCCCTTGACTGAATAGTAGGACGGCCACGGAGCTGACTGTGGTGAGGCCGGGTGAGCTGCCCCGACCCACGGAGCAGCCCAGATGCCTTGGGAGTGGGCGGTGGGGACTGGTGACCCCGGCCAGATAGACATGGATGCGGCCCTCTCCGCGGAGCCGGCCGCGGAGAGGCCGGCAGCGCGTGAGCAGGGCCGGCTCAAGCAGCTGCCCAGCAAGTCAGTCAGGCCCGATATTGACATGTGGCCCGGCAGCCCCGGCCCACCGGGCATATGCCCGGTGTGCCCTATGGCCAGTCCGGGCCTGGCTGGAGGTAGAAGAGGAGAGAATGTATATACTGGAATGTACATAGTTCAAGTCCCTACAGAGTTTCACCAATCAAATGGGCATCCTATATGCACCCTTCCCCATCCATGTTCAATTCCCCTAATAAAAAAAAACAAAAAAACAAACAATAGAGAACAGAATAACAGGGACTTTAACGATGCCAACAAGGCTTGGAAAATGCTTTCATATTAAAATATAAATTTTATTGATACAAAAAAATGTTCGAATAAGACAAATTCATTACACTTGATACATTTCTTCATACAGAAGTTATAAAAACAAAGTGGCTGAAAGATACGTAGGTTCAAACCATATTTGGAAAAAATTGCACACTAGCCCAACATGTTTCGCTATTTGCTTCTTCAGGGGACGTGCAATTCAAAGATAAATTGGTATGACAAACTAAACGGTCTAGACCGTCTCCCCTCTGTGCTGGGAAACCACCTGGGGGTGAGCTCTCGCATCCAGTTGGCTTGTTCGTTGGCGGTGTTATTTGTGGGGTGAGTTGCTGTGTTCATTTCATCTGCAGTATAATCCTGGCCACCATTCTATATTAATATACATATGTTTATGCTATAAACCAGCACTCAATAAGCATTTGTTCTAAACTTTTTTTCTCTTTCTATATTGTTTAGTTTGTCATACCAATGTATCTTTGAATTGCACGTCCCCTGAAGAAGCAAATAGCGAAACATGTTGGGCTAGTGTGCAATTTTTTCCAAATATGGTTTGAACCTACGTATCTCTCAGCCACTTTGTATTTATAACTTCTGTATGAAGAAATGTATCAAGTGTAATGAATTTGTCTTATTCGAACATTTTTTGTATCAATAAAATTTATATTTTAATATGAAAGCATTTTCCAAGTTTTGTTGGCACCGTTAAAGTCCCTGTTATTCTGTTCTCTATTGTCCCTACACTGTTTTGGGATGAGGTGCCTTGTATATTGGGTGTTGACCGTGAACCAGACCAATCCTAGTCAAAAAAACAAACAAAGCTGCAAGGACTGCTTCTTGTCTCTGAAGTGAATGTAAAAAATTGTGTGCCTGTCTGTGCAGGGTGGGAGACGACCACATTCACCAGTGGCCCCTATGGGGGTAGCAATACATTTATAATTATTATCAGACTCCATGATGATGAGATCAGGGTTCTGTGGTGGCCAAACAATCACTTCCAGTCCTTTTTCTTCTTTACACTGAAGATAGTTCTTAATGACATTGGCTGTATGTTTGGAGTTGTTGTCCTGCTGCAGAAAAAAATTGGGGCCAATCACACGCCTCCCTGATGGTATGGCATGATGGATAAGTATCTGCCTGTATTTCTCAGCATTGGGGACACCATTGATCCTGACTAGACGTGCAATTAGTTTGGCCTAATTTTTGGTTATTCAAAGATTCAGAAGTATCCGAATTTCTGAATGAAAAAGTAACGATTTTTGTTGAAATTGATTTCATTTCATTTATTTGTTTTCTAACAAACTCTAACATTTTGTGGAATGATTTAAATGCAGATCGGTCAATGATCGACTGATTCAAATTCTATGTGAAGAATAGCTAGTTGGTAAGGAGCTGCCGCCGTGTCCTTAAGAACCAATGACTCATCAGCTGTCAGCGGGTTTCCCCGCAGACAGCTGAAATGTAAAAAAAAAAAAAAAGAATGGCAGCAATGAAAAATTTATTAAAAAAACAGCGTCAAACCATAGCAAACCCCCCAAAAAAACGTTGTGCCTCCCAAATCCTTACCAGACCCTTATCTGAGTATGCAGCCTGGCAGGTCAGTAAGGGGGGGGCGAGCGAGCACGCCCCCCCCTAAACCTTACCAGGCTACATGCTTTCAACATGGGGGTGCTTTGGGGGGGCAGGGAGGGTTCTGCAAGAATGGGACCCCCCACCCCAAAGCACCTTGTTCCCATGTTGAGGGCCCTTTTCCCCACAACCCTGGCTGTTGTTTGTGGGGGTCTGCAGGTAGGGTGCTTATCAGAATCTGGAAGCTCCGTTTAACAAGGGGGCCCCCAGATTCCACCCCCCCTATGTGAATGAGTATGGGATACATAGACCCCCACAACCACCAGCCATGGTTGTGGGGAAGAGACCCTTATCCCCATCAACATCTGAGAATTTGGAATTTGTTTAAAAATTAACAAAGAAACAAAATTTAACGAAACGAAACAGAACTAAACGAATTCCGAAATGAATTGTAGCCAAGTCCCGGGTCCCCTTTGGCCTAATGAGAACCTCCAGAGTTAGGGATAGCTGACATACTTCTGTGTAGAGTAGGTAACATGGCATGGTGGGTGTGATGTAAAGTCGATTCATGGGTGCCAGACACTTCTTAAATGCAAAGAGTTTTATTGTCTCTTAAACAGAACTGTGGGAGAGAGGGTTTAGGGCCAGGACACCCTTTAGTAGTTGCAATGTTATTTGATGGACTCCGAGACTTCTATAGGTAGACAGCCATGCAGGGAGAGGCACCCAGCCGGACACCACATCTGCATGTGTAGACCCGCTGTCTCCTATGGCTATAATCTTGAACAGTTCCTAACAAAGTTTACAATGAACTCTTTCACTTTCTCTACAATCTCCTATTGTAGATCTTCACTTAATTGAGCTCCAAATCTCTCTCACTAGACTTGCTGATCCACTGCCACTGGATCTTCCAACCTTCTTGCTCAGTATCTTCCTCAAGCGTCACTCCCGCATCCTTGCTGGGTCCCTAGTTTGGCATCCAAGATACTTCTCAGGAGTCACCCCACTGACCTGCTTGGACCCTGGCTTGGCACAAAAGGCTGCGCTGCAAGCTTCACTTCTGCTGGCTGGGTCCCTGGCTTGACTCCTGTTGAAGTTTCCCAATTCTTCAGCGTCCCCGGTTGGTGAGAATACTGCTCTGGTACTTGCTTCAGCTACTCACAGTGGTCCCCGGGAACAAGGTAAATGGTCTCTTAGTGGCGACAGCTTCCCCCCCGACCACGACAGGTTCTCCGGCCCGCACAACCATCACTTCTCGTTGGATTGCAAACCACAGTCCCAACCCTGCGCTGCTCTCTTGCTTCTGGATAGGCCTCAGACAGCCTAGCAGCCAGATGTCCCCAGGGTAGGCCTCAGGCTGCTGCCTAGCAACCCGGGGCAGCATGACACATGTCCACCCAGACAGCCGCCCAGGTGGTGCAGAACCCCGATCACCTGACCTCACCCAAATAAATTGGCTCTTCCAGTAAGCCAAGGGACCCAAGAAGATCCCTGCCCATTGGCTGAGATACCCCATCTATTCCTAATCTGTCCTTGCAATGCCCTTGTCTTATCTAATGCCACTAGATACCCGACCATCCTGTGAAAGTACAGCAATTCCAAAATTAGGGTGGAATCAATTGATCTCCTATCAATTGGCCAAGGCAACTATACCTGACAAGTAAATTTACTAGCAACCCTGCCTAAACATCAGGATGCTACATCAAGGAAAAAAAAATTAGTAACATAAGAATCGATCCGAAACTAAACTAAACACATTTTTCCTTTCTGCTCAAGTCTAATCATGACCCAATCTCCAACTCCATTTGCAATCTTGCCGCAATCTTGCAAGGAACCTCCACCATGCTTCACAGTTGCCTGCAGACACTCATTATTGTATCGCTTTCCAGCCCTTCACCAACAAACTGTCTCCTGCTTAGGGATGAGCCGAACACCCCCCGGTTCGGTTCGCACCAGAACCTGCGAACGGACCGACAATTCGCACGAACGTTAGAACCCCATTGACGTCTATGGGACTCGAACGTTCGAAATCAAAAGTGCTCATTTTAAAGGCTAATTTGCATGGTATTGTCCTAAAAAGGGTTTGGGGACCCGGGTCCTACCCCAGGGGACATGTATCAATGCAAAAAAAACTTTTAAAAACGGCCGTTTTTTCGGGAGCAGTGATTTTAATGATGCTTAAAGTAAAAAAAAAAAAAAGTGAAATATTCCTTTAAATATCGTACCTGGGGGGTGTCTATAGCATGCCTGTAAAGTGGCGCGTGTTTCCCGTGTTTAGAACAGTCCCTGCACCAAATGTCATTTTTTAAGGAACAAATCTCATTTAAAACTGCTTGCGGGTTTAATGTAATGTCAGGTCCTGGCAATATGGATGAAAATCAGTGAGACAAACGGCATGGGTACCCCCCAGTCCATTACCAGGCCCTTTGGGTCTTGTATGGATATTATGGGGAACCCCGCACCCAAATTAAAATAAGGAAAGGTGTGGGGCCACCAGGCCCTATATACTCTGAACAGCAGTATACAGGCGGTGCAAACAAGACAGGGACTGTAGGTTTGTTGTTAAGTAGAATCTGTTTGTAATTTTGAACGGGTACATTTTTAACGTGTTTAGCTCCAGCCAAAAAATCTTTTTTAAGCTTTTTGGAAAACATAGGGAAGGGTTATCACCCCTGTGACATTTGTTTTGCTGTCTTTCCTCCTCTTCAGAAGATTTCACCTCACTTTTTGTCCCAATGACAAGTGTTTTTTGAAAATTTGGGGTTTTTTGTGGAACAAGGATTGGAAAGCATCAGTGGAAAGGAGAAATGTTTTTCCCATATTAACTCTTACAGGAGAGAATTTCCCTTCCTAGGGGTAGATTTCATCTCACTTCCTGTTGTCTCCTTCCGTTTGCAAGTAGGAGTCGTTTGTAAGTTAGATGTTTGAAAGTAGGGGCCTGCCCTATATACTCAGCAGAAATTTGGGCCTTAGGTGTTGTTGTGGCCACAACACTGTAAGCCCTCACAGGGCCCTGCTGTGAAATATTAGATCAAGAATTGTAATTACATGCCCCTCTTGAACAGGGGCAGAAAAACTGGGCCTTTGGTGGTGGTGGTGGTGGTGCTGGTGCCACAACCCTGTAAGTCCTCACTCGCTCTTGGTGGGTGCAGAAATGGGCCCTGCTGTGAAATATTAGATCAAGAATTGTAATTACATGCCCCTGTTGAACAAGGGCAGAAAAATTGGGCCTTTGGTGGTGGTGGTGGTGCTGGTGCCACAACACTGTAAGTCCTCACTCGCTCTTACTGGCTGCAGAAATGGGCCCTGCTGTGAAATATTAGATCAAGAATTGTAATTACATGCCCCTGTTGAACAGGAGCTGAAAAATTAGGCCTTAGGCACTGATGCTGGTGCCACAACACTGCAACCCCTCACAGACACTCTAGTTGGAATGCAGGAACGAGCCCTGCTGCAAAGTATTGCATCAAAAATTGTAATTACACGCCCCTGTTGAACAGGAGCTGAAAAATTAGGCCTTAGGCACTGATGCTGGTGCCACAACACTGCAACCCCTCACAGACACTCTAGTTGGAATGCAGAACGGAGCCCTGCTGCAAAGTATTGCATCAAAAATTGTAATTACACGCCCCTGTTAAACAGGGGCAGAAAAATTGGGCCTTAGGCACTGGTGCTGGTGCCCCAACACTGAAACCCCTCACAGACACTCTAGTTGGAAGGCAGGAACGAGCCCTGCTGCAAAGTATTGCATCAAAAATTGTAATTACACGCCCCTGTTAAACAGGGGCAGAAAAATTGGGCCTTAGGCACTGGTGGTGGCGCCCAGAACCAAAAATGTTCTTACAAGCTATCAGCGTGATCATTGAGGAGGAAGAGGATAATTACTCAGGGATAGTCACTCAGCATCAGCATAGGCAGTCTTTGAAGGGATCTGAGATTTCAAAAAAAATTATTCGGTTACATCAGCATCAGGTGCTTGGTAGCTGGTGGTGATCCAAGACTGATTCATTTTTATGAAGGTCAGTCGATCGACCGAGTCGGTGGACAGACGCACCCTGTGATTGGTTACCACGCCTCCAGCAGCACTGAATGTGCGTTCTGAAAGAACGCTGGATGCAGGACAGGCCAGTAGCTCAATTGCATACTGTGCAAGCTCTGGCCAGTGATCCATCCTCAAGACCCAGTAACCCAGAGGATTTTCGGTGGGAAGGGTGTCCAAATCTGATCTTGCCCCTAGGTATTCCTGCACCATGTAAAACAGACGCTGGCGATGGTTGCTGGAACCGATCATACCTTGGGGCTGCGGACCAAAAAATTGTCTGAACGCATCGGTCAGACGGCCACCTTCTCCACCGCTCCTTCTTTGACTGACCGAAGCCTCAGCAACACGTTGTCCAGAAACAGGAGTTTGTAACCTCCCAGTCTCTGGGAACGCGTTGCACAGACCTTTCTGCAAGGCCTCCCGAAGATGTTTCATCCTCTGCTCCCTCTGCGATGGCAAGATAAGGTCCGCAACCTTACCCTTGTAACGTGGATCAAGGAGGGTTGCCAGCCAGTATTGGTCCTTCTCCTTGATACCACGAATACGAGGATCCTTACGCAGGCTTTGCAGGATCAGGGAGGCCATGTAGCGTAGGTTTGCTGAGGCATTCGGTCCGGAGTCCTCTGGGTCACTAAGGACGACATGGTCTGCAGCCACCTCCTCCCAGCCACGTACAAGTCCATGTGTTTCTTGGGACTGATCCCTTAAAGACTGCTGCTGATGCTGAGTGCCAGGCTCCACCTCCATACTGACACAATCTTCCTCCTCCTCCTCGTCCTCTTCCTGTGTGATCGGCGGGCACGCAGGAACACTGTCTGGATAAAGGGGGCCTTGAGAGCTAAGGAAGTCCTCCTCTTCCTGCCTCTGTTCTGCCTCAAGTGCCCTGTCCATTATTCCACACAGCGTGTGCTCCAACAGGTGGACAAGGGGGACAGTGTCACTGATGCATGCACTGTCACTGCTCACCATCCTCGTGGCCTCCTCAAATGGTGACAGGACAGTGCATGCATCCCTGATCATGGCGTACGTACTTTGAACGGCTACGGAGCACCGCTGGTTCCGAGGACAAAGCACAGGAAGAGGCCATGGAGGAAGAAGAAGAGGAGGGGGTGGAGGAGAGAGGTGTGTCACAATCATTAGCATTTTGGAGGCGTGGTGGCAGAACAACCTCCAACACTACTGCACCTTGTCCTGCATCTTTTCCAGCTGCCAGCAGAGTCACCCAATGCGCCATGAAACTTAGGTAACGTCCCTGTCCATGCCTGCTGGACCATGAGTCAGCGGTAATATGCACCTTACCGCTGACCGCCCTGTCCAGCGAGGCATGGACATTGCCTTCCACATGCCGGTAGAGAGCCGGAATCGCCTTCCGTGAGAAAAAGTGGCGTTTGGGTACCTGCCACTGAGGAACCGCACATTCCACAAACTCACGGAAGGGGGCAGAGTCTACCAACTGAAAAGGCAGCAGTTGAAGTGCTAGCAATTTTGCCAAGCTAGTATTCAACCGCTGGGCATGTGGATGGCTGGGAGCAAACTTCTTTCGGCGGTGCAGCAGCTGGGGCAGGGAAATTTGCCTGGTACAATCTGACGTCGGTGTACCAAAAGCAGATTGCCCACAAGTACTTGGCTGTGACACACCTAATTCTACAACTTCATTCCTCTCAGTGCAGGTCTCAGAGAGGTCCTCTTTGTTGCCAACGAACTGCATGGCAGGTCAACATATGTCTGGTCAAGCATGTGGTACCCAAGCGTGAGATGTTTTGGCCACGCGAGATACGCTTGAGACATATATTGCAAATAGCAGCGGTGCAATCTGATGCACTCGTCTCAAAAAAGGCCCACACCAAAGAACTTTTTGAATAACGCGCAGAGACTGCAGCGCCCTGCACATGTGGAGCTTTGGGGTGTGATGCAGTCAATGTGCTGCCCTTAGGCTGGCCCCTGGAGGGCATCCTGCCTCGTTGGTGATGTGCCGCCTCCTCCTCCTCCTCTCTCCTATCAGGCACCCACGTTGAGTCAGTGACCTCATCATCCCCTCCCTCCTCATCACTGGAGCAAACCTGGCAGTATGCTGCAGCAGGGGGAGCATGACTGCCAGATTGCTGTCCTTCTTGGGCACCCCCTCTGTCCGTGCTCATGTTACTGCCTTCATCGAGCTCAGTATCATCATCAGAGCCTTCCAAACGCTGGGCATCCTCCTGGAGCATGTACCCAACACTGTGGTCAAACAGTTCGAGGGACTCCTCAGGAGGACATGGTGGGGCTAGGGAAGGAGTCACTGATGACATTGAGCCGAGGTAAGAGGCCGCTGCTTTGCCAGACAAAGTACCCTGGGCATGGGTGAGAGAGGATGAGGAGGATGAGGACGGCTTGGTCATCCACTCGACCAAGTCTTCCGCATGTTGCGGCTCAACACGGCCAGCTGCCGAAAAAAAGGCCAAGCGTGTCCCACGGCCACGTGCTGATGAGGATGCACCGTCTCCACGACCAGCACTAGACACAGAGCCTGCTTGCCCTCTCTTATTGGCTTGTGACTGTCTGCCTCTCCTTCTTGGCCTTCCAGACATACTAATGGCCTGTAGCTGCACTAAGCTGGGATATATATATATGTACTGATACTGCAGCTAGCAAAATCAACTGCCTGCCTGTAGTATGAGAACACCACCAACCTTCTACAGGTAGGTTTAGCTGAACACTGTGAGGTGGACGCACCCCACTAACTTGTAGGTTTAGCTGAACATTGTGAGCAGGACGCACCCCACTAACTTGTCGGTTTAGCTGAACACTGTGAGCAGGACGCACTGCACTAACTGAAAATAGTCTAGCTGCCTGACTGTGGTACTAATAGGATCAAAAGAACACCAGTAATTTTCTTCAGGTAGCTGTAAATACTGTAACAAGACAAGCCTGCCTGTCAGTAGGAAGATAACAGGAACGGATCTAGCTAAACTGAATACAGTGTATATATATATATATATATATATATATATATATGCAACAGCTGGGATGCATATATATACACAATACACTGTAAGTGCAGCTAACTGACTGACTGTTCTGCTTAATCTATCTAACTCAAATCAAATGTCACTGTCTGTCTCTCTCTCTCTCTCTCTCTCTCTCAATGAACGCCGGAACACACACTACACAGGGCCGCCGTGCAGGCGGCCTTATATAGTGTGGGGCGTGTACTAAATCCCCTGAGCCATAATTGGCGAAAGCCTCCTTGGCTTTGGCCAATTACGGCTCTCTGTTCAGGCGGCGCTGTGATTGGCCAAGCATGCGGGTCATAGTGCATGCTTGGCCAATCATCAGCCAGCAATGCACTGCGATGCCGCAGTGAATTATGGGCCGTGACGCGCCACACGAATTTGGCGCGAACGGCCCATATCGTTTGCAATTCGGCAATGACCGAACAGCCGATGTTCGAGTCGAACATGGGTTCGACTCGAACACGAAGCTCATCCCTACTCCTGCTACAGCCAAACATCAGTCCAGAGCACCTACTGCCATTTTTCTGCACCCCAGTTCCTATGTTTTCCTGCATAGTCACTTAGCCTTGTTTCCACATCGGAGGTATGGCTTTTCTCAGAATGGTGTCTAGGACCCAGAGGCATGTCCTCAATGTTGAGAAATACAGGAAGTTACTTATCCATCATGCCACACCATCAGGGAGGCGTGCGATTGGCCCCAAATGTATTCTGCAGCAGGACAATTATCCCAAACATACAGCCAATGTCATTTGGACAGCGTAAAGAAGAACAAGGAGTCCTGGAAGTGATGGTTTGGCCCCCACAGAGCCCTGATCTCGACCGTGTGTACGGGGCATTAGAGCTGCAAACCTCATAATGGAGTTATTGTTCATTTACATCCCCCCCAGACACATACAGCCATAAAATAGTGATTAGTATAGAAGAATGCAGCAGGCACCAAAAACGATGTCCTAACAGTGGCAACCCGTCCATAGGGGGTGCACGGGCGCCGCCTCCTCTATCCATGCAGGTATAGATGAACGAAGAGATCTGGACAGGCGCACACCGGAATGAATTATGTTCATCTTTATTCGTAAAACAGCATCATGAGGTACACAGGGCACCACTGTGGGGTGATACAGAACAACAGCTGATGCATTTCGCACTTACATTAAGTGCTTACTCATAACTGGAAAACACATCCCCTATCCATGGGTCCGGCCCCCTGATCTACATATCAGTGGGGCCGGACCATGCATTACAATGCGGGGCGGGTGTTTTTTTGAAGCACCTGATTAAAGCCAGAGGACCCAATAGGCTTCCAAAAAGGGGTGAACTCGGAGTGCAGAGCATTGCTCTTCAAGCCCACCCTGTTGTGTGACCATAGCAAATTAATTTTGGCTATTATCACACTAAAGTTCCTCCCTGCCAATCAGGAGGCAGGTCTGTGAGACCTGTTTCCCGATGGGCCAAAGCGTCAGGCGACCCTATTGGAGGCCAAGCGCTTTGGCGGAAGACACACGGCGGAGGAAGCTGGAGCCGCCGCGGCCGCTGCCCGCTGCCCGCACTCCAGGAGAGGATAGGCATGTGCATTTCATTTCGTTCCGAATCGAAATTCGGACGAATTTTTCATTATTCGGAAATTCGGATGCATCCGAATTTCCGAATTACAAAAGTAAAGAATTTAAACGAATTCGAAAACATATTCGAATCGAATTCGAAAACATATTCGAATCGAATTCGAAAACATATTCGAATCGAATTGGAAAACATATTCGAATCGAATTGGAAAACATATTCGAATCGAATTGGAAAACATATTCGAATCAAATTCGAAAACATAATCGAATTCGAATCGAATTCGAAAACATATTCGAATCGAATTGGAAAAAAATAGAAAACGTTTTTCTAAAAAAAAACAATAAGATAGAATATAAAATAATAAAGCATATATATATATATATATATATATATATATATATATATATATATATATATTTTTTTTTTTATTCTCTTCTATTGTTTTTTTATGCTTTTCTTTTCTATTATTTTATATTCTATAATAGTCTTTTCAAATTCATTCTATACAAAATTCGAATTTCGGAACATGGCTTCTGAAGTTTAAATTTCGTATAGAATGAATTCGAATTTGAATAGAAAAGATTAGAACAGAAAATAATAGAAAAGATTAGACTAGAAAAACAATAGAACAGAATAGAAGAAAATATAATATATATATTATATTTTCTTCTATTCTGTTCTATTGTTTTTCCAGTCTATTCTTTTCTATTACTTTCTATTCTATTCTAATCTTTTATATTCAAATTTGATTTCGGTCTATATGAAATTCGAATTTTGGAAGATGTTATATATATATATATATATATATATATATATATATATATATATATATATATATATATATATATATATATATATAATAATTTTTTTCTATTCTGTTTCATTGTTTTTCTATGCTATTCTTTTCTATTCTATTCTAAACTTTTCTATTCGAATTTGAATTCATTCTATACGAAATTCGAATTTCGGAAGATGGCTTCTGAAAGTGGAATTTCGTATAGAATGAATTCGAATTTGAATAGAAAAGATTAGAATAGAAAATAATAGACTAGACAAACAATAGAACAGAACAGAATAAAATATAATATATATATATTTCATTCTATTCTGTTCTATTTTTTCTATGCTGGTCTATTGTTTTTCTATTCTTTTCTATTATTTTCTATTTTATTCTAATCTTTTCTATTTGAATGCGAAATCATTCTATACGAAATTTGAATTTCTGAAAATGGTCATACAGAAACAGAATGAAATAGAATGAAATCGAATTCTAATAGAAAAGACTAGAAAAGAAAAACAATAGAACAGAATAGAAAAAAATTATATATATATATATATATATATATATATAAAACCATCTTCCGAAATTGGAATTTGGTACAGAATGAATTCAAATAGAAAAGATTAGAATAGAACAGGAAATAATATAAAAGAATAGCATAGAAAAATAATAGAACAGAATAAAAAAAATATAAAATATTCTATTCTAATCTTTTCTATTCAAATTCATTCTGTACCAAATTCCAATTTCGGAAGATGGTTTTATATATATATATATATATATATATATATATATACATATACATACATACATACATATATATATATAAAATATTTCTTTCTATTCTGTTCTACTGTTCTATTGTTTTTCTATTCTATTCTTTTCTATTAGAATTTGATTTCATTCTATTTCTATATAACCATTTTCCGAAACTCGAATTTTGTATAGAATGAATTTGAATTCAAATAGAAAAGATCAGAATATAATAGGAAATAATAGAAAAACAATAGAACAGAATAGAAAAAATATAATTAATATATATATATATATATATATATATATATATATTAGGGTTGTCCCGATACCGATACTAGTATCGGTATCGGCACCGATACCGAGCATTTGCCCAAGTACTTGTACTCGGGCAAATGCTCCCGATGCTTCCCCCGATACCTTGACAGTCAGCGGTGATCGGCGCGTGGGGGAGTTACAAGCTTCTCCCCCCCGCGGCTTTCAGCTGCTTTAGTGACATACAGCGGTGATCGGTGCTTGTAACTCCCCCACACACATCACCGCTGACTGTCACCTCATCCCCCTTAGTCCCCCTCCGTTCCAATGTCCCCCTCCGCTGTCCTGCTCCGTTGCATTGTCCCCCTCCGCTGTCCCCCTCCGCTGTCCTCCGCCGCTGCATTGTCCCCCTCCGCTGTCCTCCTCCGTTGCATTGTCCCCCTCCGCTGTCCTGCTCCGCTGCATTGTCCCCCTCCGCTGTCCTCCGCTGTCCTCCGCTGTTCTCCGTTGCATTGTCCCCTCCGCTGTCCTCCTCCGTTGCATTGTCCCCCTCCGCTGTCCTGCTCTGCTGCATTGTCCTCCGCTGTCCTCCGCTGTCCTCCTCCGCTGCATTGTCCCCCTCCGCTGTCCTCCACTGTCCTCCTCCGCTGCATTGTCCTCCGCTGTCCTCCTCTGCTGCATTGTCCCCCTCCGCTGTCCTGCTCCGCTGCATTGTCCCCCTCCGCTGTCCTCCGCTGTCCTCCTCCGCTGCATTGTCCCCCTCCACTGTCCTGCTCCGCTGCATTGTCCTCCGCTGCATTGTCCTCCGCTGTCCTCCTCCGCTGCATTGTCCTCCGCTGTCCTCCGCTGTCCTCCTCCGCTGCATTGTCCCCCTCCGCTGTCCTCCTCCGTTGCATTGTCCCCCTCCACTGTCCTGCTCCGCTGCATTGTCCCCCTCCGCTGTCCTCCGCTGTCCTCCTCCGCTGCATTGTCCTCCGCTGTCCTCCGCTGTCCTCCTCCGCTGCATTGTCCCCCTCCGCTGTCCTGCTCCGCTATCCTCCGCTGCATTGTCCTCCGCTGTCCTCCGCTGTCCTCCTCCGCTGCATTGTCCCCCTCCGCTGTCCTCCGCTGTCCTCCTCCGCTGCATTGTCCCCCTCCACTGTCCTCCTCCGCTGCATTGTCCTCCGCTGTCCTCCGCTGTCCTCCTCCGCTGCATTGTCCTCCGCTGTCCTACTCCGCTGCATTGTCCCCCTCCGCTGTCCTCCGCTGTCCTCCTCCACACTGCATTGTCCCCCTCCGCTGTCCTGCACCGCTGCATTGTCCCCCTCCGCTGTCCTCAGCTGTCCTCCGCTGTCCTCCTCCGCTGCATTGTCCTCCGCTGTCCTCCTCCGCTGCATTGTCCCCCTCTGCTGTCCTGCTCCGCTGCATTGTCGTCCTTCGCTGTCCTCCGCTGTCCTCCGCTGTCCTCCTCCGCTGCATTGTCCCCCTCCGCTGTCCTCCTCCACTGCATTGTCCCCCTCCGCTGTCCTCCTCCGCTGCATTGTCCCCCTCCGCTGTCCTGCTCCGTTGCATTGTCCCCCTCCGCTGTCCTCCGCTGTCCTCCTCCGCTGCATTGTCCTCCGCTGTCCTTCTTCTTTGCTGTGTCCCCCTCCGCTGTCCCCATCCGTTCCGGCTTTCCGCTGTCCCCCTCTCTCTTCCTCTGTCCCCTCCGTTCTGCTGTCTCTCTCCGCTGTGTGAATGGACAGAGTCAGCTGACTCTGTCCATTCACATAACTGAAACATTGTAATCTCCTGTGATTACAATGTGTCAGTTTATGGATGGAGAGGAGCCGCTGTCTTCTCTCCATTCATTTTCAGTGCAGCTGAGGCTGCAGAGAAAGGGACTGGGGAATCTCTATCCTCGGTCTCTTTCTCTGTCTCAAGGGGGAGATATCAGAGGTCTGTTAAGACCCCTGATATCTCACCAAAGCCCCCCAACAGGGCTGATTAAAAAAAAAACACACACACACAAAGTGCAATAAAGAATAAAAAAAAAAAATTGTAAAAAATAATAAATGTAAATGAAAAAAAAAAACATAAAAAACACACACACACAGGCACCGTTCACTCACCCCAACCCCCCCCCCCCACCCCCCTAAAAAAAAAACAAAAAAAAAAAACACTGTCACGTGACATTAAAAAAAAGTATCGGTAATCGGTATCGGCGAGTACTTGAAAAAAAGGATCGGTACTTGTACTCGGTCTTAAAAAAGTGGTATCGGGACAACCCTAATATATATATATGTATATATATATATATATATATATATATATATATATATATATATATATATATATATATATACATATATATATATATATACATATATATATAAAACCATCTTCCGAAATTCGAATTTCGTATAAAATTAATTTGAATTTGAATAGAAAAGATTAAAATAGAGTAGAAAGAATAGACTAGAAAAACAATAGAACAGAATAGAATAAGATATAATATATATATTGTATTTTATTCAGATCTGTTCTATTGTTTTTCTAGTCTATTCTTTTCTATTATATTCTATTCAAATTCGAATTCATTCTATACAAAATTTGAATTTCAGAAGCCATCTTCCGAAATTCGAATTTCATATAGAATGAATTCAAATTCGAATAGAAAAGTTTAGAATAGAATAAAAAAGAATAGCATAGAAAAACAATGAAACAGAATAGAAAAAAATATAATATATATATTATATTTTATTCTCTTCTGTTCTATTGTTTTTCTAGTCTATTCTATTTCTATTATTTTCTATTCTAACCTTTTCTATTCAAATTCGAATTCATTCTATACGAAATTCTAATTTTAGAAGCCATCTTCCGAAATTCTAATTTCGCATAGAATTAATTCAAATTCGAATAGAAAAGTTTAGAATAGAATAGAAAAGAATAGCACTGAAAAACAATGGAACAGAATAGAAAAAATATATAATATATATATATATATAACCATCTTCCAAAATTGGAATTTGGTACAGAATGAATTCGAAAAGAAAAGATTAGAATACAATATATTATATTTTTTTCTATTCTGTTCTATTGTTTTTCTATGCTATTCTTTTATACTTTCTATTCTATCCTAATCTTTTCTATTGGAATTCGATTTCATTCTATACGAATTTCAAATTTCACAAAATGGTTATATATAGTTTACTTTTTCAAATTCAGTTAATGTTTTTTTCGAATGCGGTAGAATTTTTTCGAATTTGACAGTTTTTTTCCAATGTGGTAGAATTTTTTCGAATTTGATAGTTTTTTTTCGAATGTGGTAGAATTTTTTTGAATTTGACAGTTTTTTTCCAATGTGGTAGAATTTTTTCGAATTTGAGTTTTTTTCCAATGTGGTAGAATTTTTTCGAATTTGATAGTTTTTTTTCGAATGTGGTAGAATTTTTTTGAATTTGACAGTTTTTTTAGAATGTGGTAGAATTTTTTCGAATTTGATAGTTTTTTTCGAATGTGGTAGAATTTTTTCGAATTTGATAGTTTTTTTTCGAATGTGGTAGAATTTTTTTGAATTTGACAGTTTTTTTCGAATGTGGTAGAATTTTTTCGAATTTGATAGTTTTTTTCGAATGTGGTAGAATTTTTTTGAATTTGACAGTTTTTTTCGAAATGTGGTAGAATTTTTTCGAATTTGATAGTTTTTTTCGAATGTGGTAGAATTTTTTCGAATTTGATAGTTTTTTTTCGAATGTGGTAGAATTTTTTCGAATTTGATAGTTTTTTTTCGAATGTGGTAGAATTTTTTCGAATTTGATAGTTTTTTTTCGAATGTGGTAGAATTTTTTCGAATTTGATAGTTTTTTTTCGAATGTGGTAGAATTTTTTCGAATTTGATAGTTTTTTTTCGAATGTGGTAAAATTTTTTCGAATTTGATAGTTTTTTTTCGAATACGGTCGAATTTTTTCGAATGCGGTCGAATTTTTTCGAATGCGGTCGAATTTTTTCGAATTCGAATACGAAACGAAACGAATTCCGAAAACGAATGTAACGAATGCAACGAATTTAACTAAACGAATTTAGTTAAATAACGAATCGAAACGAAACGAAACTAAACGAATTTTTTCATCCTGCACATGTCTAGGAGAGGACACCACAGCCCCACCACACAAGCGGGTAAGTGCCGGGCCGGACCACCCGCATGGGGGGGGAGGGTGTTGTGCCACGCCGCTGGAGGGGGATTTTTTTTGTTTGCCACCCCCCCCCTCAGAGAAGAACCCACCAGCCGCCACTGTGTCCTAATAAAGTGCAATTAGCCAAATCAAAGCATCCAGCTCCAGCTACACAGTAGTCAAGCAGCTTATGGGCAATGGCACATGGATGGGTATTGCACATACCTCCATGCAGGATTCTCCTTGGTATTGTGATTGTGCCAACCACAGGCTACTTAGCAGCTTGTTATCTCACATGAATGGGGATATTGTGTTTCACATCCACTGTTTTGGTTTTCTCATCAAGGGAAAGTAGGCACAAGTGCGACCTTTGCGACCCGGGTAGTTCCGCCACTGGTGTAAGTAGTTTTTCATTTTTGTTGTTTTATTTTTGTATTATTTTTAACCATTTTATTCATTTATTTTTACAATTTTATTTTGTATTTTTTTTAGTTTCGTTAGTGGGCTTTGGTGAGATATCAGGGGTCTAAACAGACCTCTGATGTTCTACCTTTGAGACAGAGAAAGGAAAATTATGGGCACAGCCCTCAACCTCCGTCAGCCTCAGCCACACATAATTAATGGACAGGAATAGCTCTGTACAGTGCTTCCTGTTCATTCACAAACTGCAGCATGGGATCCACAGTTTACTATGCTTCAGTTATGAATGGACAGAGTGGGGGTTGATTTACGAAAACTTAAAAGTGCAAGATCTGCTGCAGCTCTGCATTTCAGCCAATCAAATTCTAACTTCAGCTTGTTCAGTTGATGTGATCAGTTAATGTGGTCCCTCTTTGGCTCTCCTGGCCCCTCCCTCCCTTTGAGCGCCCCCACAGCAAGCAGCCTGCTATGGGGGCACCTGAGCCGAGCTGCAGCTCCCTGTATCCATTCAGACATGGAGCTGTGTCTCGGCCCTGCCCCCCCTCTCTCCCCTCATTGGCTAACTGATTTGATTGACAGCAGCGGGAGCCAATGGCTCGGCTGCTGTGTCTCAGCCAATGAGGAAGGGTGTCCCGGAAGGCTGAGGCACTTGTGGACAACGCTGGATAGAGATGGGGGCTCAGGTAAGTGCTAGGGGGTGCTGGGGGCTGCTGCAACAGAAGGTATTTATCTTCATGCATAGAATGCTTGATGATAATTAGGGTTGCACCGATGCTAGTATTGGTATCGGTGCCGATACTGAGTATTTGCACAAGTATCGGTACTCGTGCAAATGCACCGATACTTGAAACCTATACTTTCAGGCACGGTTCTTTGAGCGGTCAGTGGGTCTCCCCTGTGTTAAAGAAGTCCGGTAATTGGAGCTGTCAAGAAAAAAAAAAAAGCAGCCGGCAATGTTTATTAACAACATTACTCAGCCCTGAAACACTCAAATAAAAAAAGACACATTGTTTCTTTTTGTATATTTCTGTTTCTTCATCTGCAGATCAAAGGGATGAAAAATGTTCCTCTGTTTAACCCCTTAATAACCCATAATTTACTCTAATCAGCCTTAATTAACTCCCTATTCTCTTCCATTTAATTATTATTTTCCTGCTTTCTTTTTTTTTTTTTTTGTTCATGTCTATTTTATAAACGATAAACAAATTAAAACTTTTTTTTTGTTTGCTTTGTTAGTGAATATTTTTACACATCTATATTAACAAATATTTACACATTCCTCTATATGCCACCCCCGCCAGCGCCACCCCTCCTATCCATGTGCACAGGGATGCTACAAGGGCCCCCTGAAGCATGGGGCTGGGTTGCAATTGCAACCCCTATAGTTACGTCCCTGCTTTATAGGGTTTCTTTGCCTTCCTCTGGATAAACCCTGAGTATAGAATTCTGTATATGGAGGTTTTTTTTCTTTATGTTTCTAGATAAACTTGAGTCTTTTTAAACATATAAATACGTAACCATGTTTAGTACTCTCAAACATAAATTAGTGCTGGAAAACCTTTGCCCTGCAGTTTTTCTGGCTGCTGGTTCTAGAAGCTTGTCCATGTTTGCCATCCATAAATTGTAATAAAAGGGAACCACACTCTGTTTTCCAATCCAAAAGGGTCTGGACTGATATATCAAAAAACACAGCTGCACACCAACATGGTCCCCGCCTGGGACGCCTCCTCCTTTATGGGGGTGGGCTTCACCAAACTAGCTTGATCACAATTCATGTAAGTATGTTGACACGTTTTGACCAATAGTGGATGAAATTTTTATGCCGCGTACACACGATCGGACGTTCCGACGACAAAATTCAGGATTTTTTTTCCGACGGATGTTGGCTCAAACTTGTCTTGCATACACACGATCACACAAATGTTGTCGGAAATTCCGAACGTCAAGAACGCGGTGACGTACAACACGTACGATGAGCCGAGAAAAATTAAGTTCAATAGCCAGTGCGGCTCTTCTGCTTGATTCCGAGCATGCGTGGAATTTTGTGCGTCGGAATTGTGTACACATGATCGGAATTTACAACAATGGCTTTTGTTGTCGGAAAATTTGAGAACCAGATCTCAAATTTTTGCTGTCGGAAATTCCGACAACAAATGTCCGATGGAGCCTACACACGGTCGGAATTTCCGACAACTAGCTCACATCGAACATTTGTTGTCGGAAATTCCGACCGTGTGTACGCGGCATTTGAATGCTCTATCTATATACACATTATGCAGACTTACCTTACGAACGGAGCCTTCCAGCAGCATGCTGTTACCATTCCTGATGCTTCCCTCCTAGCCTGGTCTTCCTTCTAGGTTCACGCTCTCTGGCCCTTTGAGTGGCCGAGCCATGATGACATCACAATGACATCACTCCTGCACATGCGCATGGGAGTCATCATAGCGGCACGGCGCTCTCCGCATCCAAGTCACACTCAGTGCCCTGTGCATACAGAGAGCACTGTGCATGCGCCAATTATGTCATCAGCTTAAGGCCCCTTTCACACTTATACGACTTCAAAGTCGCACGATTTTACCGCGATTTCGCGGCCGCGATTTTGCCGCGATTTGGGAGCAGTACTACTTTGCCACGTTTTTGGCATTAACAAATGAAAACATACAGTAGTTGGGATGAATCATAAGGGGGAACTCCACGCCAAGTTTTAAATAAAAAAACTGGCGTGTGTTCCCCCCCAGGGGCATACCAGGCCCTTAGGTCTGGTATGGAATGTAAGGGGAACCCCCTACGCCGAAAGATCAGCGTGGGGGTCCCCCCAAGATCCATACCAGACCCTTATCCAAGCACGCAGCCCGGCCGGTCAGGAATGGGGGTGGGGCCGAGCTAGCGCCCCCCCCTCCTGGACCGTACCAGGCCGCATGCCCTCAACATGGGGGGTGGGTGCTTTGGGGCATGGGGGGGCGCCCTGCGGCCTCTTCCCGACAACCCTGGCCGTTGGTTGTCGGGGTCTGCGGGCGGGGGCTTATCGGAATCTGGGAGCCCCCTTTAATAAGGGGGCCCCCAGATCCCGGCCCCCCACCCTATGTGAATAAGTATGGGGTACATGGTACCCCTACCCATTCACCTAGGGAAAAAAGCGTCAATAAAAAACATAGGACACAGGTTTTTAAAATAATTTATTAGGCAGCTCCGGAATCTTCTTCCGACTTCGGGGGTCCTCTTCCGACTTCGGGGGTCTCTCCGGCGTCTTCTCCCGGTGTCCGCATCTTCTGCCGGCTCCACCGCTATCTTCTGGCGCTCTTTTGCCAGCGGTGGTCCGGACCTCTGGATCGTCTTCTTCCCTCTTCTCTTCCAGAGATGTTGACACGACGCTCTCTCCAGCCAGAATGGTCTCTGTGCGCTCCGCAACGGACTTATATAGGCGGTGACCCCACCCCCTTATGCCGTCACAGTCCCTGGGCATGCTGGGACTGTGACGTTTTAGGAGGCGTGGTCACCGGGTGATGACCACGCCCCCTTATGACGGCACAGTCCCAGCATGCCCCGGGACAGTGACCTCATAAGGGGGCGGGGTCACCGCCTATATAAGTCCGTTGCGGAGCGTTCAGAGACCATACCAGCTGGAGAGAGCGTCGTGTCAACATCTCTGGAAGAAAAGAAGAAGGCAGAAGTCCGGACCACCGCTAGCAATTGAGCTGCAGAAGATAGCGGAGGAGCCGGCAGAAGATGCGGACACCGGGAGGAGACGGCGGAGAGACCCCCGAAGTCGGAAGAGGACCCCCGAAGTCGGAAGAAGATCCCGGAGCTGCCTAATAAATTATTTTAAAAACCTGTGTACTGTGTTTTTTATTGACGCTTTTTTCCCTAGGTGAATGGGTAGGGGTACCATGTACCCCATACTCATTCACATAGGGTGGGGGGCCGGGATCTGGGGGCTCCCTTTTTAAAGGGGGCTCCCGGATTCCGATAAGCCCCCCGCCCGCAGACCCTGACAACCAACGGCCAGGGTTGTCGGGAAGAGGCCCTTGTCCTCATCAACATGGGGACAAGGTGCTTTGGGGTGGGGGGTGCCCCCCATGCCCTAAAGCACCCACCCCCCCACCCACCCCCCCATGTTGAGGGCATGCGGCCTGGTATGGTCCAGGAGGGGGGCCGCTCGCTCGTCCCCACCCCCATTCCTGACCGGCCGGGCTGCGTGCTTGGATAAGGGTCTGGTATGGATTTTGGGGGAACCCCACGCCGATTTTTCGGCGTAGGGGGTTCCCCTTAGATCCATACCAGACCTAAGGGCATGGTATGCCCCTGGGGGGAACCCACGCCGTTTTTTTCATTTAAAACTTGGCGCAGGGTTCCCCCTCTGGATTCATACCAGACAGCTGTCAGCACTGCCTGTCGCTCATCGGGAAAGGAAAGAAAAGTTTTCCTTTCCCGAATAGCGAGGCCAGGCTTGTGCTTACAAAGTCGTACTGAAGTCGTGTCTATATTATTCAGGCACGACTTGCATGCTACTTCAGGGTTTAACATTGAGGTCTATGGAGTACAACTCGCATAGAAGTTGGACCAAAGTAGTGCAGGGACTACTTTCAAATCATGGAGAATGACTTGTCATACGATTTTGCAGTACAAAATCGTGGGACAAGTCGTATAAGTGTGAAAGGGGCCTAAAGCAGAGTTATTCCGCTTACACACGAGCGGACTTTTCGACCGGACTGGTCCGATGGACTTTCTGCGGACTTCCAACAGACTTTCCCAACGAACGGACTTGCCTACACACGATTACACCAAAGTCCGATGGATTCGAACGTGATGACGTATGACCGGACTAAGATAACGAAGTTGATAGCCAGTAGCCAATAGCTGCCCTAGCGTCGGTTTTCGTCCGTCAGACTAGCATACAGACGAGCGGACTTTTCGATAGCAACTGAGTCCGGCGGAGTTCCGACATAAAGATTTGAAACATGTTCCAAATCTAAAGTCCGTCAAATTTTAGACCGAAAAAGTCCGCTGCAGGTCCGATAAAGCCCACACACGGTCGAATTGTCCGCCGGACTCGGTCCGTCGGAGAAGTCCAGTCGAAAAGTCCACTCGTGTGTACGCGGCATTACACCCACTTTTTAAAGCTTCACATCATTAGCTTCTCATCTGGCGATAATGACTGCACTGGGCGATTTTTATTTATTATTTTCGCTTTGCTTACCCTGTTTCCAAGGTTTTCTTTCTCTCTTCCGGTTTCTCCCCTCCGCGGCGATGTACGGAATATCCTGCGGTGCACTGGCTCCTGGGAGATGTGTGTCATGATTCCCAGAAGTCAGTGGGCATCGGCGCCTCTCAGCATTGCGAGACATCCAAAACCGAAGTGACCCGATGCAAGGCGTTGTTAATCGCGTACAATGCGTGAGATCTAAATTTCTAAAAATCTCCCGAAGAAGCCAGTGATTAGTGAAACACGTTGAGAGCTGAAGCTGCTGCATGCATTATAGCCGCATTGGATCCTCTGTGATGGAATTTATCATTTTAAAATATGTATTTATAATAAAATGTTGGATATTTTTATACCAAGTGTGTTGGCACCTTTAAAATCCTGTTTCTTTTTCTATACACATGTTTAAAAAATAACAGCTGCAGGCATGGTGGATGTTAAAGTGATGCTATTATATATTTTGTAATATAAACCTGAGCAGTTTTGATTACACTAATGTCCTCTGTTGGTAGCGATTGTTTATGGACAATGTTTACTTTGTTTTGTGGCTTTTATATTCTTATATTGCATGCTGAGAAATGAATTGGGACAGAGATCCTGTATCCTTTGTATCTAGAAACACATCTCTCCTGGCCAGCGCCAAAAAGACGTTACAGAAAATCGCAGACACAAGCTTGGCTCAGCAGCTATTTCTATCTCTCTTCATTTTCAATTACCACAGCTAGAGATAAGCATTTAATAAGCCTGCTTCTGTTTATATCTTAGATGTCTGCAGGCTTTGATGGGCTCTAATCTGACAAAAAGGTTAGTACACTTAACTTAGGTAATAATGGTCATTTGCCAGCCCAAAAAAGACAAACTCTAGATTATATTCGTAAAGAGAGTGCTAAAAAGAATTGCAGTAGCTTTATGTCTACTAAAATGAATCTGTGGTCTTTGTAAAAAAATGCTTTCTCTCTCTCTCTCTCTCTCTGTTTCTCTACTATATGACCCAAGGTTGGTGGACACCTGACCATCATTCATCACACCTATATGAGCTTGTTGGTAGACATGTGTAATTCGTTTCATAGCGAATCGAAATTCGGCCGAATTTTGCATCTTTCGGACATTCGGATGCATCCGAATGACCGAATAAAAGAATAACGAGTTTCAACTAATACGAAAGAAATTATAGCGAATATAACGAATGAGTTCGACATGATTCGTTAATTGGTTAAAGATCTAATGAAACAAAAAGGTCAACTCAAAGTAAATCTTACAGTCCAATCAGCAGATTAATTTTGTGCTGGAGGTTGGATTACTGGCAAAGTGCATTCCTGAGAACTGAGTGAGAAGGGTGTTGTATTGTATTTGAGCAGAGGAGAAGAGATATTGTCATTGTGAGTGTTAATAGATTCAATAAACAAACGACTTTCCAAACTACGAATCATTATCACGAATATATATACATACATAAGTATCGAATGTCAACTAATATGAAAGAAATTATAGCGAATATAACGAATTAATTCGACATGATTTGGTAGTTCGTTAAAGATCTAATGAAACAAAAGGTCAACTCAAAGTAAATCTTACTGTCCAATCAGCAGATTCATTTTGTGCTGGAGGTTGGATTCCTGGCAAAGTGCATTCCTGAGAACTGAATGAGAAGGGTGTTGTATTGTATTTGAGCAGAGGAGAAGAGATATTGTCATTGTGTGTGTTAAGAGATTCAATAAACAAACGACTTTCCAAACTACGAATCATTATCACGAATACATATACATACATAAATATCGAATTTCAACTAATACGAAAGAAATTATAGCTAGCTATAGCGGATATAACGAATGAATTCGACATGATTCGAGATTCAGTATAACGAAAATCGACACTCTACAAAAATAACGAATTATCTGAAAACAAATTAACGTAACATAACGAATATATCAGAACAAAATTATGTATTTTACGAATGAGAACGAAACTAAGCAAAATTTTCCGTTGTGCACAAGTCTACTGGTTGGACACTCTATTCTAAGACCATGGACATTAATATAGTGTTGGTCCCCCTTATGCTGCTATAGCAGCCTCTACTCTTCTGGGAATACTTTCCACAAGATTTTGGAGGGTGTCTGGAGAAAAAATTGTGTCCATTCAGCCAACAGATCATTTGTGAGGTCAAGTACTGATGGTGGTTGAGAAGACCTGGCTCACAACTGGCATTCCAATTAATCTCAAAGGTGTTCAGTAGGGTTGAGACCAAGGCTCTGTGCAGGACACTTGAGTTCCTCCACACCAAACCCTTCCAACTGTGTCTTTATGGAGCTGGTTTTGTGTAGGGGGGGGGGCATAGTCATGCTGGAGCAGAAAAGGGCTGTCCCCAAACTGTAACCCTTTTGAGGTTGCTGGACATCCCATTACAAAACCATGGTCATTAATATGGAGCTGACTGCTTTTTTTGTGGTTATAACAGTATCCACTCTTCTGGGAATTCTTTTAAGATTTTGCAGTGTCTTTAGGGTTGAGGTCGGAGCTCTGTGCAGGACACTCAAGCTCCTCCACACCAGGGTCTTCTAACCATGTCTTTATGCAGCTGGCTTTGTGTACAGGAGCATAGACTTTCTGGATCAAAAAAGGGCTTTCATCAAATTGTTACCACAAAGTTGGAAGTTCACAATTGTCTACAAAATGTCTTTGTATACTTTAGCCTCCACTGGAAACATCAGAACGCAGTAACATGGAGGGGATCCACCAACATTTGGGCATAAAGCAGGTGGAATGGCCAGATGTCTACCACTTTTTGGTCATATATAGTGTAGCTTTCATTTTGATCTGCAGGGGCTCTTTTGAATCAGAGATGTAAAGTGACATACTTGGTATTGGAGTAGAAAGGTGACTCCCTTCTGATCTCCCCCCTTTTCAGCACTGGTGCTTAATAATTGGTTGTTCAGGCACCCATAGCTATCACATGGGGCAGGAAAAGAGTCCTCAGCCCTGGTTAAGCTCCATGTCATAAATTGGAGCTCCTAATTCAGCTCCCCAAATATAAAGATGTGGTTTTGCCAAGTAAATAGCTACCCAACATGTCAAACTTCAAACTGCATGTACCTGTGAAATGACAAGAAATTTTGGCACCCAAAATTTCACCTGCTACCATTTGCAGATTGTCATTGCCACGTCACCTGCCACTAGATGTGGGTTGTCACTTGCCATGCCAGCCAGTGCCACCAAATGTGCATTGTTGCTGCATTGGTGGCAGGTTGGCAGCACTGGTCCATTTAGTGAGGGCAGGAGAGCAGAGATGCGGGGCGGGCAGTGAGAGATGATGTAATCTCTCTGCTCCCCGCAGCACCTCTGACATTGAAGAGGCCTGCGCTGTGAGGGTGGAAGAGTGCTTATGTGTGGCAGGCAGTGAGAGATGATGTCATCTCTCTGCTCCTCGCCGCACATTGCTCCCACGTTGAAGTGGCCTGGCTGTGAGGGCGGAAGAGTGGTGACATGGACCGGGCAGAGAGAGATGATGTCATCTCTGCTCGTCCGCCCACTTGTCTCTATCCTCCACCTCTAATGCAGCCCGACCGCCTGCAGCTGCAGCCGCAACCCGCTGAGACTCGGGGCTATGGGCTCCAGATTCGGGGCTACAGCCTCGATAGCCACCCCCTGGCGACGCCTATGCTGGCAGCACCTGCTATGCAGGCCCTGGGCCCATAGACTAGATAGCAGAGCCCATGAAACATGGCAGGGGGGTCGTGCAGGGGAGTGCCCATTCAGGGGGTTCCTGGAAGTGATCCAAGACCCGTTCTCCCAACTGTGCACCGGTGTTGTCACCCTGTCACTTGGGCTTTAACTCACAGGCATATTTTATTAAAGCGGAGTTCCAGTCCCCCAAACATTTTTTTTTTTTTTAAAGACTGCTCTGTAACTGTCTCAACCTGTAAATTAACATTTCTAACATGTCATATTTTTTGCGCTTTTACTTTCTTTAAAAATAGTTAGTTACTTACTGATCTCGGAAGCAGGCAGGTTCCATTTTCGTTGTGGGCATCTGAAGCCCTTTCGTGTTAATTTCCTGGATTTCTGTGCAGCTGTCTACCCATCATGCACCACCAAATCTCGCACATGCTCAGTAATGCCTCAGGGAGGCCGTCCTTCTTCCTGACAGGTTGCTATGGCAATGTCGCGTCGGCGGAAGTTCCCGCCCCATTGCTATAGCAACATGTGAATCACAACACAGGCGAGGAGAGGAGAGGTAAGAGAAGTCGGGTTAGGCAGGGAATGCACAGGCATTGCTAGAGGGTGTGGTCCGAAACCGGGTGACACTATCCTGATGGTATTACAAACCATGACCACGGGCACACTAGTTCTGGTGACCTGGGGGTCCCCAAGGAATTCCCTTGATCTACAGGAATTTCCTCTCACTTCCTGTTTTGGCTATGGGACAGGAAGTGAAGGAAAATCTCCCCAATGGGACACAGATGGCAAAAAAAAAAAATCTGTTTGTTTTTTTAGAATCACACTTACCTAGGTGGATCCTGCATCTGTCCCACCGACACTGAGAACTGAGCGATCGAACACTATTGATTGCTCGGTTCTCACAGCTCTCTGCTCCCCCCCCCCCGCTCACTGGAGCACTGGGCTGTGGAGGGGATCTGAGATCTGGATCTCAAATTTTCCGACAACAAAATCCTTTGTTGGAAATTCCGATTGTGTGTACACAATTCCGACGCACAAAATTTCACGCATGCTCGGAATCAAGCAGAAGAGCCGCACTGGCTATTGAACTTCATTTTTCTCGGCTGGTCGTACGTGTTGTACGTCACTTTTGTGAGATACTGTACCTGTCAGCAGGCCGGGACTGCCCATAGGGCTGCCCGGGCGCTTGCCTGATGGGCCGGGGGCCTCTGGGCTACATGTCCGGGTGTGACATGCAGAGCCAGGCAGCAGGTTCCGACATACGGGGCCAGTCGCTGATGTTCTGCATATGCTGGGTGGTGGTGGGAGGAGCGGAAAAAGTATCCTCATTCCCCGCCTACCAAGCCGATCCATGGAAACCCAGGCCGCCGCTGAACAGGAAGTCTGTGTTCGCGCATGCGCCCCGCAGCCGACGGTCACCTCCAGTGTGGCCGACTTTTCATAGATCTCTTATGCCGTGTACACACGGCCGGACTTTTCGACTGGACTGGCCCAACGGACTTTTGACGGACTTCCGACGGACTTTTGAACGAACGGACTTGCCTACACACGATCACACCAAAGTCCAACGGATTCGTACGTGATGACGTACGACCGGACTAAAATAAGGAAGTTGATAGCTGGTAGCCAATAGCTGCCCTAGCGTCGGTTTTCGTCCGTCGGACTAGCATACAGATGAGCGGATTTTTCGACCGGACTCGAGTCCGCCGGACAAATTTAAAACATGTTCCAAATCAAAAGTCCGTCAGATTTTTGACCGAAAAAGTCAGCTGCAGGTCCGATGGAGCCCACACACGGTCGGATTGTCCGCCGGATTTGGTCCGTCGGACCAGTCCGGTCGAAAAGTCAGCCCGTGTGTACACGGCATTACTGATACCCTCATGAGTCACACCGAGATATGCGACTCCGGCTCCGTGTATTCAAGGAACATTCCGAGCCGTGTAGAGGAGGCCAGGATTACAGGGATCAGGATGATTCTGTTCTGAGTCACCCCAGAGGTGAAAGTATGTGACTTTTCTAATAATAGATTTCCAGGATAGATAGATATGAGATAGATATGAGATAGATATGAGATAGATAGATAGATAGATAGATAGATAGATAGATAGATAGATAGATAGATAGATAGATAGATAGATAGATAGATAGATAGATAGATAGATAGATAGATAGATAGATAGATAGATAGATATGAGATAGATATGAGATAGATATGAGATAGATAGATAGATAGATAGATAGATAGATAGATAGATAGATAGATAGATAGATAGATAGATAGATAGATAGATAGATAGATAGATAGATAGATAGATAGATAGATATGAGATAGATAGATAGATAGATAGATAGATAGATAGATAGATAGATAGATAGATAGATAGATATGAGATAGATATGAGATAGATATGAGATAGATATGAGATAGATAGATAGATAGATAGATAGATAGATAGATAGATAGATAGATAGATAGATATGAGATAGATAGATAGATAGATAGATAGATAGATAGATAGATAGATAGATAGATAGATAGAGAGATAGATAGATAGATAGATAGATAGATAGATAGATAGATAGATAGATAGATATGAGATAGATAGATAGATAGATAGATAGATAGATAGATAGATAGATAGATAGATAGATAGATAGATAGAATAAGAAAGAAGCGCCAGAGCCAGCGAACCCGGAAAAAACCCTGGGAGACATGTCGCCGGTCACAGTGGTGACCATGAGGCGGTGCGGGCTCTTCGTTCTAAGGTAAGTATTTCATAATGGGCTAGTATGCGATGCATACTAGCTCATTTTGCCTTTGTCCTACAGGGTTTGTTTTTTTTTTTTAAAAATTATTTTCGAGTTTACGACCACTTTCAGTAGTGTTTCTTGAGGGAATTGTCCAGTTTGCAACCTTTGCCAAGCTCTGGTCATGTCTCACTTCATCTCAACAGGCAGTTTTATTACATGATGAAGGGCTTGCTGATATCCTTCCAAGTGTTACTGTAGTACTTATATATGAACATAATGGTCAGTCACTAGGTGTTCTGGAGAAAGGTCCTCCAGCAAATTGGCACGGATAATAAATTATCTGAGAACTATGATGACCCATGAAAGGGCTCTGTGCCTACTGGCTCTCGAGAGTCATGTCCCCAGGGTGATACCATTTGATGAGTTAGTTAACCACTTCAGCCCCGGAAGATTTGGCTGCTCAATGACCAGGCCATTTTTTTTGCGATAAGGCACTGCGTCGCTTTAACTGACAATTGCGCGGTCGTGCGACGTTGTACCCATACAAAATTGACGTTCTTTTTTTCCCACAAATAGAGCTTTCTTTTGGTGGTATTTGATCACCTCTGTGTTTTTATTTTTTGCACTATAAACAAAAGAAGAGCGACAACTTTGAAAAAAAAAACACAATGGGGGTTATTTACTAAAGGCAACTCCACTTTGCACTACAAGTGCAAACTAAAAGTGCAAAGTGCACTTGAAATTACACTGAAAGTGCACTTGGAAGTGCAGTCGCTGTAGATCTGAGGGGGACATCCAAGGAAAATAAAAAACAGCATTTTAGCTTGCACCTGATCGGATAATCAAATCAGCAGAGCTTCCCCTCATTTCAGATCTTCCCCTCAGATTTACAGCGACTGCACTTCCAAGTGCACTTTCAGTGCAAAGTGGATTTGCCTTTCGTAAATAACCTCCAATATGTTTTACTTTTTGCTATAATAAATATCCCACATTTTTTATAAAAAGAAAAAAACTAAATTTTTTCCTCAATTTAGGCTCAATATATTCTTCTACATATATTTGGTAAAAAAAATTGCAATAAACGTATATTGATTGGTTTGCGCAAAAGTTATAGCATCTACAAAATAGGGGATAGATTTATGGCATTTTTATTATTAATTTTTTTTTTTTACTAGTAATGGCGGCGATCGCCGATTTTTATCGGGACTGCGACATTGCGGCGGACTAATTGGACACTTTTGACACATTTTTGGGACCATTGACAATTATACAGCGATCAGTGCTATAAAAATGCACTGATTGCTGTATAAATGTCACTGGCAGGGAAGGGGTTAACACGAGGGGGCGATCAAGGGGTTAACTGTGTTCCCTGATGTGTGTTCTAACTGTGGGGGGATGGAACTGTCTAGGAGGAGAGACAGATCGGTGTTTATACTTAGTATGAACACACGATCTGTCTCTACTCCCCTGAAAGAACCGGGATTTGTGTGTTTACACCCGGTTCTCGCTCTGTCATGAGCGATCGTGGGTGCCCGGCGGCCACCGCGCCCGCTGGACACTCGCATCGATTCGGCTCCGGGCACACACTGCAGGCCCTAGTGGTCAAAAGGCGAAGCGACGTAAGGTAATGTCGTTTCGCCCAGCCGTACCATTCTGCCACAGTTAAACTGCGGCGGCTGGTCGGCAAGCAGTTAAAGATTTTTGCAGGTGCTGAGTGCAGGAAGAAAGACTTTTTGTAAATATGGTAGTGTGATGCATAACTGTGATGTATGACTTGCCAGTATCAATTGCCTGTCTAATGTGTATTCTTACAGTCCGTGTTAACCACTTCAGACCCGGAAGGATTTACCCCCTTAATGACCAGGACATTTTTTGCGATACGGCACTGCGACGCTTTAACTGACAATTGCGCGGTCGTGCGACGTTGCACCCAAACAAAATTGACGTCCTTTTTTTTCCACAAATAGCGCTTTTTATTTGTGGTATTTGATCACCTCTGCGATTTTTATTTTTTGCGCTATAAACAAAAAAAGAACGACAATTTTGAAAAAAAACAAACAATATTTTTTACTTTCTGCTATAAAACATCCAATAAAAAAAAAAAAAAAAAAAATTCTTCATCAATTTAGGCCAATATGTATTCGACTATATATTTTTTGTAAAAAAATAATCCCACTAAACATATATTGATTGGTTTGCGCAAAAGTTATTGCATCTACAAACTATGGGATAGATTTATGGAATTTTATTTTTTATTATCGATTTTTAGCGGGACTGTGACTTTTTTTCTTTTTTTCCGAACAAATGCAGTTTATCATTCATTTCAGTTCACTTTTTTATTTGTCATAAAATGTAATTCCTATGTTGAGAGGCCCCCCGAACTTGAAATGCCCCGGGCCCCAAGGTCTTAATCGGGCACTGGAGGCAGTTGGTCAAGAATTAGGATAACAAGAGTCATGCTGGGTTCACACCATTGCGACAGCTCAGGCAGGCCATGGAAGAAGTTATTTGCACTGTTGCATTGTGATATGGTCCAGAAAAATTTAGACAGAATAAAGGTGGATAAAGCACCTGGACCTGGTGGCATCCCCCCACTGATCCTAAAAGAATTGAGCTCTGTAATTTCAAAGCCATTGTATCTAATTTTTAGGGACTCATTAATGACGGGATTAGTACCACTGGATTGGCGTAGGGCGAACGTGGTGCCTATATTTAAAAAGGGATCAAAGTCTTTGCCAAGTAACTATAGACCTGTTAGTTTAACTTCTATAGTCGGGAAGATACTGGAGAGTTTAGTAAAAGACCACATAGATGAGTTCTTGCTGGAAAAAAACATTTTAACCACTTTAGCCCCGGACCATTATGCTGCCTAAGGACCAGAGGTCTTTTTCCAATTTTGCACTGCATCGCTTTAACTGCTAATTGCACGGTCATGCAATGCTGTACCCAAACAAAATTTGCGTCCTTTTCTTCCCACAAATAGAGCTTTCTTTTGATGGTATTTGATCACCTCTACGGTTTTTATTTTTTGCGCTATAAACGGAAAAAGACCGAAACTTTAGAAAAAAAATGATATTTTCTACTTTTTGTTATAAAAAAAATCCAATAAACTCAATTTTAGTCATACATTTAGGCCAAAATGTATTCGGCCACATGTCTTTGGTAAAAAAAATGTCAATAAGCGTATATTTATTGGTTTGCGCAAAAGTTATAGCGTCTACAAACTAGGGTACATTTTCTGGAATTTACACAGCTTTTAGTTTATGACTGCCTATGTCATTTCTTGAGGTGCTAAAATGGCAGGGCAGTAGAAACCCCCCCCAAATGACCCCATTTTGGAAAGTAGACACCCCAAGGAAATTGCTGAGAGGCATGTTGAACCCATTGAATATTTATTTTTTTTGTCCCAAGTGATTGAATAATGATAAAAAAAAAAAATGTTTACAAAAAGTTGTCACTAAATAATATATTGCTCACACAGGCCATGGACCTATGTGGAATTGCACCCCAAAATACATTCAGCTGCTTCTCCTGAGTACGGGGATACCACATGTGTGGGACTTTTTGGGAGCCTAGCCGCGTACGGGACCCCGAAAACCAATCACCGCCTTCAGGATTTCTAAGGGTGTAAATTTTTGATTTCACTCTTCACTGCCTATCACAGTTTCGGAGGCCATGGAATGCCCAGGTGGCACAAAACCCCCCCAAATGACCCCATTTTGGAAAGTAGACACCCCAAGCTATTTACTGAGAGGCATGTTGAGTCCATGGAATATTTTATATTTTGACACAAGTTGCGGGAAAGTGACACATTTTTTTTTTGCACAAAGTTGTCACTAAATGATATATTGCTCACACAGGCCATGGGCATATGTGGAATTGCACCCCAAAATACATTTAGCTGCTTCTCCTGAGTACGGGGATACCACATGTGTGGGACTTTTTGGGAGCCTAGCCGCGTACGGGGCCCCGAAAACCAATCACCGCCTTCAGGATTTCTAAGGGTGTAAATTTTTGATTTCACTCTTCACTGCCTATCACAGTTTCGGAGGCCATGGAATGCCCAGGTGGCACAAACCCCCCCAAATGACCCCATTTTGGAAAGTAGACACCCCAAGCTATTTGCTGAGAGGCATGGTGAGTATTTTGCAGCTCTCATTTGTTTTTGAAAATGAAGAAAGACAAGAAAAAACATTTTTTTTTCTTTTTTCAATTTTCAAAACTTTGTGACAAAAAGTGAGGTCTGCAAAATACTCACTATACCTCTCATCAAATAGCTTGGGGTGTCTACTTTCCAAAATGGGAAATCAAAATTTCACACCCTTAGAAAGCCTGAAGGCGGTGCTTGGTTTTCGGGGTCCCGTACGCGGCTAGGCTCCCAAAAAGTCTCACACATGTGGTATCCCCGTATTCAGGAGAAGCAACAGAATGTATTTTGGGGTGTAATTTCACATATCCCCATGGCATGTTTGAGCAATATATCATTTAGTGACAACTTTGTGCAAAAAAAAAAAAAAAAATTTGTCTCTTTCCCGCAACTTGTGTCACAATATAAAATATTCCATGGACTCGACATGCCTCTCAGCAAATAGCTTGGGGTGTCTACTTTCCAAAATGGGGTCATTTGGGGAGGTTTGAACTGTCCTGGCATTTTATGCACAACATCTAGAAGCTTATGTCACACATCACCCACTCTTCTAACCACTTGAAGACAAAGCCCTTTCTGACACCTTTTGATTACATGAAAAATCTATTTTTTTTTTGCAAGAAAATTACTTTGAACCCCCAAACATTATATATTTTTTTAAAGCAAATGCCCTACAGATTAAAATGGTGGGTGTTTCTTTTTTTTTCACACAGTATTTGCGCAGCGATTTTTCAAACGCATTTTTTGGGAAAAAACACACTTTTTTAAATTTTAATGCACTAAAACACACTATATTGCCCAAATGTTTGATGAAATAAAAAAGATGATCTTAGGCCGAGTACATGGATACCAAACATGACATGCTTTACAATTGCGCACAAACGTGCAGTGGCAAAATAAATACATTAAAAGCCTTTAAAAGCCTTTACAGGTTACCACTTTAGATTTACAGAGGAGGTCTACTGCTAAAATTACTGCCCTCGATCTGACCTTCACGGTGATACCTCACATGCATGGTGCAATTGCTGTTTACGTTTGACGACAGACCGCCGCTTGCGTTCGCCTTAGCGCGAGAGCAGGGGGCGACAGGGTTGTTTTTTTTTTTTTTTCTTTATTATTTTTTTGCTTTTTTATCTTATTTTTAAACTGTTCCTTTCATTTTTTTTTTAATCATTTTTATTGTTATCTCAGGGAATGTAAATATCCCCTATGATAGCAATAGGTAGTGACAGGTACTCTTTTTTGAAAAAATTGGGGTCTATTAGACCCTAGATTTCTCCTCTGCCCTCAAAGCATCTGACCACACCAAGATCGGTGTAATAAAATGCTTCCCCATCTTCCCAATGGCGCTGTTTACATCCGGCGAAATCTAAGTCATAAAATGCTCGTAGCTTCCGGTTTCTTAGGCCATAGAGATGCTTGGAGCCACTCTGGTCTCTGATCAGCTCTATGGTCAGCTGGCTGAATCACCGGCTGCATTCTCAGGTTCCCTGTTGAGACAGGAGAGCCAGAGAAAAACACGGAAGACGGTGGGGGGGGGGCATTCCCTCCCACTGCTTGTAAAAGCAGTCTAGAGGCTAATTAGCCGCTAGGATTGCTTTTACATGAAAGCTGACCGCTGGCTGAAAAGAATGATACCAAGATGATACCTAAACCTGCAGGCATCATTCTCTTATAACCACTCAAAGTCGTGAATGGCGTACCTGAAGACAAAAAAATGGTTAACAATAAAACACAGTAAACAGTAAAGTATAAAAAATTGCATAACTGAAAAGAAAACATGATAAAACATAATAACAATAAAACATTGCAGAATATAATACAGTAAAAAAGAGCAAAACAATAGAGAGAGAGAATAGAGAGAGAGAGAACAATAAAACGACAACTACTGTATTTTTTTTAAATTTTATATATATATATATATATATATTTTTTTACACTTTTTTTGTAACTAACTTTTATAACTGTAACCGGTTCCAGGTTCAGGTCTCTCAAAATGCGATGGCATCTTGGTAGACCCTGTGAAAGTGTGTCCTAGTCTGTGCAATGCTGTACCCTACGCTAATACTCAACTAGTGAATGGTAGCGTTCAAAACATTCACCAATGCAAAGACCAGGATTGTCAGGACAGGAGGGACAATAATAGCGGGTGTCACGCCTATATCCGCGCTTGCTGCAGACATGACATCTTTTTTGGGGGGGTTCGTTGGGTAGGGGTACTCGAGAGGACATAAAGAAAATGCCTCTCATGCAGCTGACTGCATTTGGTTGGGGATGTGAATGGGGGAAGTACGGGCGCTGCAGAAGCGGTGGGTTCCCAATTAGGATTGGCGAATGCAGTAGGAAGGGCACTATGGGCACGATGGGCCTGTGTTTGTCTTCTTGGTGGCAGCGGGACACTACTTGAGCTGGCCACCTCACCAGCATGAACTGCACTTATGGGACTCGCCACATCACCAAGTGTTACTGCAGTGCTGGTTTGACTACGATCAGGGTGTACTAGGCCGCTGGTGCTTGCCAGTTCACCAAAACGCTACCAAAAAATCTGTTAGCGATCGCAGGGATCAGGCCTGACTCTGCGAACGCTGCAGTTATGCGTTTAGTGTTTTGTAAGTAACAGTGATCGATCGATACTGCACTTGGGTGGGCTGGGCTGGGCCGGGCGGAGGGGCAAAACGCAGGTGATAGCAGGTATCTGGGCTGATCCCACTAACCCTGCGTTTTTGGGAACCCTAAACTGCTGGGGACGCTAGTATAGATCTGATCGGATCAGATATTGATCCGTTCAGATACTTTACCACTAAGTGAGGCGTATGCTGCGTGCGTGTGTGTTAGCGGTACTGGCGCTAAGCTGACGCTGCCTGGGGCGACGCATATCACCGCCGGGCGATCAGGGGGCTAAACCTTTATTCGGTAATAAACGGCGGGTGCCCTGACACTATAAAAAATAAACGAACTAACCAGTGTCACCCGTAACGGTTATACGGTGATCAGTGCTGAAAGGGTTAACTAGGGGGCAATCAAGGGGTTAAAACATTTATTAGATAGTATATGGGGGTCCCTGACGCTATAAAACGCTGACGGCGAACCTAAATATTTACCTCCCTAACTAGCGTCACCAGTGACACTAATACAGCGATCAGAAAAATGATCGCTTAGCGACACTGGCGACAGGGGGTGATCAAGGGGTTAAAACTTTATTAGGGGGGGTTAGGGGGGTACCCTAGACCTAAAGGGGGCTAATACTCACTGCCCTAACACAGTAGCTGTCACAAACTGACACCATGCAGTAATCAGAAAAAAAAAAAACTGCTTGGTGTCAGTTTGTGACGGGGGGGGGGGGGGGGGGCGATCGGGGGTGTTTTGTGTGCCTGGCATGTTCTACTGTGTGTGTAGTGTGTTTTCACTCACAGTGCTCGTCGCCGGAACGGAAAATACCGAGCCGAGGAGAGATGACATCATTTAGCATACAGCAGCAAAGGAATGTTGTGATTGGCCAGCGGCGATCGCGAGGGGGGGGCCACGAATAGATGGCCTCCCCCTCACCTCCGATTGCCGGGGGACTAAAAAAAGAAGACCGCCTCAGGCACCGGGGGGGGGGGTCCGATCGTATATCTACGTGATTTTGCCTGCCCGTGCCATTCTGCCGACGTATATCAGCGTGAGGCGGTCCTTAAGTGGTTAAGCAACAGACAGCATGGATTTATGAAAGACAGAAGTTGTCAGAAAAATCTGATTTCTTTTTATGAAGAGGTAAGTAAAACCTTGGACAGAGGGGTGGCTGTGGACGTGGTATACTTGGACAGAGGGGTGTCGGTGGACGTGGTATACTTGGACAGAGGGGTGGCTGTGGATGTGGTATACTTGGACAGAGGGGTGGCTGTGGACGTGGTATACTTGGACAGAGGGGTGGCTGTGGATGTGGTATACTTGGATTTTGCAAAAGCGTTCGATACAGTTCCCCACACACGGCTCATGTGTAAGGTAAAGTCTACAGGCTTGGAAATATCAGTTTGTAAATGGATAGAAAACTGGCTAAAAGACAGAATTCAGAGAGTAGTGGTTATTGATTCTTACTCTGAATGGTCTAAGGTTATCAGTGGTGTACCCCAAGGTTCAGTGCTGGGACCCTTACTTTTTATTATCTTCATAAATGATATTGGGTCTGGGATCAAAAGTACCATTTCAGTCTTTGCAGATGACACCAAGCTATGCAGTGGAATAACGTCCTTACAGGATGTCTCCAATTTACAAGCCGACCTCAATGCACTGTCTAATTGGATGTCTACGTGGCAGATGAGGTTTAATGTTGAGAAATGTAAAGTTATGCACTTGGGGGCTAAGAATATGCATCCATCATACATACTAGGGGGAGTATAACTGGGGGAATCCGTAATGGAGAAAGATCTGGGAGTTTTGGTAGATCATAAGCTCAATAATAACATGCAATGCCAAGCTGCAGTTTCCAAAGCGAGCAAAGTCCTTTCTTGTGATAGGAGAGGTATGGACTCCAGAGAGAGATATCATTTTGCCCCCCTGTACAAATCATTAGTAAGACCTCATCTGGAATATGCACTTCAGTTTTGGGCTCCAGTTCTCAAAAAGGATATCAGGGAACTGGAGAAAGTGCAGAGAAGGGCAACCAAACTTATAAGAGGCATTGAGGAGCTCAGCTATGAGGAAAGATTAGAGGAACTGAATGTATTCACTTTTGAGAAAAGGAGAAAAAGGGGGGGATATGATCAACATGTTCAAATATATAATGGGTCCATATAGTGAACTTGGTGTTGAGTTATTCACTTTAAAGTCATCACAGAGGACAAGGGGGCACTCTTTACGTCTAGAGGAAAAGAGATTTCATCTCCAAATACAGAAAGGTTTCTTCACAGAAAGAGCTGTGAAAATGTGGATTAGACTCCCTCCAGAGGTGGTTCTGGCCAGCTCAGTAGATTGCTTTAAGAAAGGCCTGGATACTTTCCTAAATGTACATTAAACATTCTACATTCAGTGAAAGTTCATGTACTGCAAAGGTTTGCAGTACATGAACTTTCACTGAATGTAGAATGTTTAAGAAGCTTGCTGCACAAATCACTTTATTAAACTTTATATCTATTTATTTAATCCATATTGAGCACTATTTTATTGTGTGTATATGCCAAGCAGAAGCAGCCAATCAAATATGGTGCTCAATATGGATTAAATTAATATGCATAGCCATAAATATCAGAAATAAAAGTGTAATAAAGTGATTTGTGCAACAGCAGGTACTACTTTTAAATAGACTGCGAATGTGACTACAGCTGATGACCAGACTGCGAATACAGGAGATGACCAGACTGCGAATGTGACATACTACAGGAGATGACCAGAATGCGAATGCGACTACAGGAGATGACCAGAATGCGAATGCGACATACTACAGGAGATGACCAGACTGCGAATGCAACATACTACAGGAGATGACCAGACTGTGAATGCGACATACTACAGGAGATGACCAGACTGCGAATGCAACATACTACAGGAGATGACCAGACTGCGAATGCAACATACTACAGGAGATGACCAGACTGCGAATGCAACATACTACAGGAGATGACCAGAATGCGAATGCGACATACTACAGGAGATGACCAGAGACTGCGAATGCGACTACAGAAGATGACCAGACTGTGAATGCGACTACAGCAGATGACCAGACTGCGAATGCGACATACTACAGGAGATGACCAGACTGAGAATGCAACATACTACATGAGATGACCAGAGACTGCGAATGCGACTACAGCAGATGACCAGATTGCGAATGCAACATACTACAGGAGATGACCAGAATGCGAATGCGACATACTACAGGAGATGACCAGAGACTGCGAATGCGACTACAGCAGATGACCAGACTGCGAATGCGACTACAGCAGATGACCAGACTGCGAATGCGACTACAGCAGATGACCAGACTGCGAATGTGACATACTACAGGAGATGACCAGAGACTGCGAATGCGACTACAGCAGATGACCAGATTGCGAATGTGACATACTACAGCAGATGACCAGAGACTTCGAATGCGACTACAGCAGATGACCAGACTGCGAATGCGACTACAGCAGATGACCAGACTGCGAATGTGACATACTACAGCAGATGACCAGACTGCGAATGCGACTACAACAGATGACCAGACTGCGAATGTGACATACTACAGCAGGTGACCAAGTAGCCAGTTTTAAAATTTAAGCTTTCAGCAATGCCCAGCTATACAGGGGGATAAAGATAAAGAACAGAGAGGGTTTAGTAACACTGAGTCTATAGGTAGAAAGACCTACCTGACCAGCCGGGCTCACCTCTCAGAGGTCCGGGGGCGGAGCTTTCCACTGTGGGCGGGGCTTACAGCGGTAGGGGGCGTGGCTTACGGCGGTAGGGGGGCGGGAATATTTGTGGTCCAGGAGAGGCGATGTCAGTGCTCTGAGCACATACAGAGTACATGGGGCGGGGCAGGGCAGGGTCAGAGCGTCAGTGGAGCTCCCTGCCCCACCCCTCCCTGCTGACAGAGCCTCCCTCAGCCTAAACCGAGCCTGACAGCCATCTGATAGAACACCAGCGCCGCGATCCTGCAGGCTGGCTGCGGCGCCGGGGGCTATATTAGTCTGGGAGGACAGGTGGGGTTTTTTTTTTCATGCAGAGGGCGGCTTTTTGCCGCCCCTTCCCCCCATGGCGCCCATGGCACTTGCCATGGCTGCGATACCTTAGATACGCCACTGTATGTAAGAAATGCACACCTTTTGCATTATGTGATCCTGTGATAGAGGGGATTCTGTCATTTTGCAACCACTGGGAAGATAGCACATTGCATGGCAAGCCCTACCCCGAAAATAAGCTCTAGTGTGTTTTTGGCTGACAAAACTAACCACTTCAATACCAGGCACTTATACACCTTCCTGCCCAGACCAATTTTCAGCTTTCAGCGCTGTCGCACTTTGAATGACAATTGGGCGGTCATGCTACACTGTACCCAAACTAAGTTTTTATAATTTTGTTCCCACAAATAGAGCTTTCTTTTGGTGGTATTTGATCACCTCTGGGATTTTTATTTTCTGCTAAACAAATAAAAAAAACGCCGAAAATGTTGAAAAAAAAATATTTTTTTTGTTTCTGTTACAAAGCTTTGTAAATAAGTAAGTTTTCTCCTTCACTGATGGGCACTGATGGGGCTGCACTGACTGGCACTGATGGGCACCGATGAGGCGGCACTAATGGGCACTAATGATGGCACTGATATGCAGCACTGATGGGTACACATAGGCGGCACTGATGGGCACTGAAAGGCGGCACTGATTGGCACTGATAGGCCGCACGGATGGGCACTGATAGGTGGCATGGATGGGCACTGATAGGTGGCACGGATGGGCACTGATTGGTGGCACTGATGTACACTAATGGATGGTACTGATGGGCATCACTGATTGGCAAGCATTATTGTTTGGCACTGATTGGCATCCATTGTGGGCACTGATTGGCATCCCTGGTGGCCTAGATTGGCATACCTGGTGGTGACTAATGGTGGGCATCCCTGCTGGTCCTGGTGGCGTCCCTGGTGGTCCAGTGTGGGCATCCTCAGGGGCAGGCTGCGCTGATAATCAATCAGCACAGACCCCCCCCCCCATTGTCAGAAGAGCAGCCAATCGGCTCTCCACTATTCACGTCGGACAGACGCAAGTGAGGAAAAGACGAGCAACGGCTCTTCCTGTTTACATCGTGATCAGCCGTGATTGGACACGGCTGATCACGTGGTAAAGATTCTCCATCAGAGACTCTTTACCTAGATCGGAGTTGCGGTGTGTCAGACTGACACACCGCAACAACGATCGCCGTGATTCGCGCCCCGGGGAGCGCGCAGCGGCTTGTTATCCTGAAAGACGTCATATGACGTCCGGTCAGGATAACACAACCTCTTTGCCAACGTCATTTTGCTGTATGGCAGGCGGCAAGTGGTTAATATAAGACCCAGGCTTATTTTCGGGGAAGCACGGTAGGTGTCCCTCATTCCCATCTCAAAAAGTTGGGAGGTATGTATGTATATGTGAACCCAGCCTCAGTCATTTTTCTGAGAAGCCATGACCCTTCCTGTGTGTTTATAGAGCTTCTAATTTGTGAAACATCACAGGGCCGACCAGAATGCACAGAGGCAATTCGGCATTACAAGGAAAACACATGCCAGATACCAGCAGACCTCGGGGCTCCTATTTTAGCTTTCCTTCTTGTGGGGCAAAGCAATGTGTCCTTGATCATGTTCCGTTCCTTGCATATTAATAGATCCCAGCAGAATCCCAGGAAAGGCCGCGGCACGATATCAAAAAGCTCTAAAAAAAAAAAGAAGGTCGGAGGAGTAAATAAAACATGGATTCCCAGGAAAATAATTTTGGCTTGTTTGTTTTAAATTCCTTAAAATTATGAGAAACACACATTTCCTGCGTCCTCACTGAATCCCGCAGACAGACGTGTGATCCGGAATATTTAACAAAAATTCAATTAGAGTTCATCTATTCTGGTATGGAAGACCGATGTGCACCAGGCATGTTAGTGCTAACCTAAAGAAGGTACCAGAAGAATGCATCGGGGGTGATTTACTAAAACTGGAGAGTGCAAAATCTGGTGCAGCTCTGCATGGCAGCCAATCAGCTTTCAGGTTATTTTGTCTTTTGCTTCGGTCCCCCTGCGCATGCAAAACGCGATCGTCCCACACATGTGAGGTATCACCGCAAACATCAGATCATAGCCAGTAATTCTAACACCAGACCTCCTCTGTAAATCTAAAGTGGTAACCTGTAAATGCTTTTAAAGCGTCACCTATGAATGGTAAAATTTAAGTTGTGTGTTGCCGCTGCACACGCGTGACATGTTTGGCTACTTGGCGTAATTTCATCTTTTATATTTAAAAGAAAATTGGGTTATGTATTGTGGTTTTTTTTGCATTAAAGTTCAATAACTCTGTAAAAACATGCATCCTGTAGAATTTTTTTAACCGTCGCCTATGGAGATTTTTAAGGGTAAAAGTTTGTCGCCATTCCACGAGCGGGTGGAGTTTGGAAGCGTGACATGTTGGGTATCAATTTACTCGGCGTAACATTATCTTTCACAATGTAAAAAAAAAAAATTGGCCTAACTTTACTGTTTTCTTATTTTTTAATTAAAAAAAGTGCGCTTGTAAGAGCGCTGCGCAAATACGGTGTGACAGAAAGTATTGCAATGACCGCCATTTTATTCTCTAGGGTGTTAGAAAAAAATATATATAATGTTTGGGGGTTCTAAGTAATTTTATAGCAAAAAAAAAAAATGTTTTTAATTTGTAAACAACAAATCTCAGAAAGAGCCTCGGTCCTTAAGTGCATAATAAATGGACATACATTTGTTGTATACATCTATTGAGACAACTCATTTGTGCGCAGGCAAAGTTGGCGCTTACTGCATTCTGCAGAACGCAACCAAGGGTGAAGGACCGCCAGCTGTTAAGCTTTAAAAACAATTGTGTGCCACAAAAATTAATATTTCAGCCGGTTCGGCTTTTGAGATATTGGAATTCAAATTCAGATTATGTAACATCAAGTCCCGCCCACTTTGTAGCCAATGTTATTAAAAATATAAAACAAAGATAGCATTCGTTTGCACTGCATCTGTGCCAATTTGTGCTGCAAATACAAACGTATGGGCTGGTTTGGTTTTAGAGATATTGCGCATTATAATTGAGGAAACCCCTCCCACTTTGCACCACATGTTATTACATTTTAAAAACAATTATACAATTTGTTTGTGTTGTGTTTGTGCCACAAAAACAAACTTTCTGTTCGGTTTTTGAGACATTAGACATTCAACGTTAGATTATGTAACCTAAAGCCCCGCCCCCTCTATGTTATTACATTTCAAAAACAAATATACCATATTTATGCTGCATATTTGTATAGTGTATTTTTTTTAGATTGCACTCCCATTTTTTGTATCAGAAAGAATGAATATGGGACTCATTTATGCTTTTTAGCCTGAGCTTCCCCGAAAACCTAAAATATACCTTTGAAGTTTTTCAGAAGATCTCGTTCGAGCTAGATGTGGGGAATCTATCTTCAAAAGTTCACACTTTAACCGCTTGCCGACCAGCCACCGTTATTATACGGCGGCAGGCCAGCTCTCCTGCGCAAACCGCCTTAGGTGTACCTTTGTCTTTGCACAGGAGATAGCGTGCTGCGGGTGTGTGCTCGCGGGGGGGACGGCAGACTCAATGTCCGCCGGTGACCCGCGATCGCAGTATATAGAGGCAGAACGGGGATCTGCCTTTGTAAACAAGGCAATTATCATTTTGCCAGATGACATGTCAGAGATCTTCTGTTCCCAGTGATCTCTGTCCTGTCCCTGGTAGCCCATCCCCCTACAGTTAGAACACACCCAGGGAACACATTTAACCTCTTGATCGCCCCCCATAGTGTTAACCCCTTCCCTGCCAGTGACATTTATACACTGACCAGTGCATTTGTATAGCACTGATCAATGTAATAATGTCACGGTCCCCAAAGACTGTAATTTGGGGTGAGATTTATCCTCCGCAATGTTGCAGTCCCGCTAAAAATCGCAGATCGCCGCCATTACCAGTAAAAGCAATAAAAAATTAATAAAAGTCCCTAAATCTATGCCATAGTTTGTAGGCGCGATAACTTTTGCGCAAACCAATCAATATACACCTACTGTGATTTTGTTTACCAAAAATAGGTAGAAGAATATATATCAGCCTAAAATGATAAATACATTTGTTTTTTTTATACATATTTTTTTTGAATATGTCTTATAGCAGAAAGTAAAAACATTTTAATTTTTTTTCAAAATTGTCTGTCTTTTTTCTTTTATAGCGCAAAAAATAAAAACTGCAGAGCTGATCAAATACCACCAGAAGAAAGCTCTATTTGTGGGAAAAAAAGGACGTCAATTTTGTCGCACGACCGTGCAATTGTCAGTTAAACCGACGCAGTGCCGTATCGCAAAAAATGGCCTGGTCATTAAGGGGCAAATCCTTCCGGGGCTGGAGTGGTTAAAGTGTAAATTACTTTCCTAAAAGGCTTAAAAAAAGTTAATACTGTATTCTATGTTCTTTACAGATATACTGTATATACATGTGTTTCAGTTTGATTTGTTAGCTGAGAAAAAGGCATTTTTTTCTTTTTTCTTTTTTAAGTCTACATTTACATTTCATGCTTTAATAATATTACATTTGTAACACTTTATAGATAATAAATGTTAATTTGTTTTGAAAGCCTGTTTTATCAGACTATTCCTTTTTTTAAAACCATATTATTTTTATATAAAAACCATCAAACATATATCAAATACATTTGGAAAATAAGTTTTACCAACGTAAAAAAAATGTAGTAAGTTACAAGTTAATATCACTTAAAACTAAGTAACTAAGTCTCTAAGTAATAGGGCAGCACAGTGGTGTAGTGGTTAGCACTTTCGCCTAGCAACAAAAGAGTTGCTGGTTCAAATCCCAACCACAACACCACCTGCCTGCTGTTTGCATGTTCTTATCCCGTACCTGCATAGGTTTCCTCCCACACTCTGAAGACATGCTGGTAGGTAGCATATAGGCTTCTGTGTAAGTTGGCCCTAGTATGTGTATGTATGAATGTAAGTCAGGGATCTTATTTTGAGGGCAGGGACTGGTGTGAATGTACAATGTATATGTAAAGCGCTCTGTAAATTGATGGTGTTATATAAGTACTTGAAATAAATAAATTAGTGTATGTGTTCCTAATTTAAACTTTCTAGAAACTGGAAAAATTGGGTTGGCTTTACTAAAAGCTATGGTCTATAAACTTGAAAAATTGAGTTGGCTTTACTTAAACCTATGGTCTATAAACTGGAAAAATTGAGTTGGCTTTACTTGAACCTATGGTCTATAAGCTGAAAAAATTTAGTTGGCTTTACTTAAAAATATAGTTCCAGACAAGTTAAGGCCGGGGTCTCCAAACTACGGCCCTCCAGTTGTTCAGGAACTACAATTCCCATCATGCCTAGTCATGTCTGTGAATGTCAGAGTTTTACAATGTCTCATGGGATGTGTAGTTCTGCAACAGCTGGAGGGCTGTAGTTTGGAGAACCCACTTAAGGTATGTATTCCTAACTTAAAACACTATGGTCTATAAACTGAAAAAAAATGAGTTGACTTTACTTAAAACAAGAAAGTTGAAAACATAAAAAGTATAATGAGTGAGACAAAAATAAGTTTAGCTGACAGTACTTAAAAAGCTGATGCAAATAGTTGCCTTAATTTTTTTGAGTAGACCCAGCACAATATTTTTTACAGCGTAATCACACCTAAAAAAATAGAAAAAATTAAAGACTTCAAATCCTTTTCTGAAACAGAGGTCACATGATAGGTTGGGTCCTTCTTGTAGTGCTCACATCTCTTCCTGGTGACATATAATATATTCCCTCTGCACACCATACTGGAATCCATCATATGGTTAAGAATCTGCTGCAATATCTCCCATCTAGTCAGGGTGTATAATATGGATAATGTTTTGGGCCTGGCAGGGACCCTTCTTTAGGCATGTGATAATGTCAATCCTAGTGGCGTGGGTTCTGCCTATTGGCTGCTTAAGCCAGCAACAGATGGTTAAAATCTCGGCCGGTCAGCAATAATCACTGTGTTTTATTAGCGGGAATGGCTGCGCCCAACGACTCCCCCCCCCCCCCCCCCAACGCCGGGGGAACACCATGGCTCAGTGGGATTCCCCCTGTTAATATTGTCTGTTTTGATGGGGAAATCGAGTGGTTGCACAAAAATAAATTTGGTCCATCTATGGCTGGCCTTAAATTAGGAGGGCCCATAAAAAAAAATTAAAATTCAGCAGCTACAAATACTGCAGCTGCTGACTTTTAATTGGACACGTACCTGTCCCAGGGTCCAGCGATGCGGGGGATCGAAGCCCCGCTCGATTCCCCCTCTGTTCAGCGGCTCCGGCATTGTAACTGTGGGCGCCGGGCTGTGGCTTCCCAGCCGGGCACCCACTGCGCACCTGTAATGGGTCCCAGGTGATTGACAAGAGGGAGGGAGCAGAGCCGAGTCCTTCCTGTGCCGAGGTGGAAGTGATGTCACCAGCCCAGGCACTAAAAGAGGCAGACTACGAGGGACCCCCTAGCAACAGGCATTTAGAGGTAAGTTTAAAAAAAAATTCCAAATGTTTTTTTTTATTTATTTTTTTTTAGGAATTTTCATATATTTTTTATTTTTTGGGTGGAACACCATTTTAAGTTGTCCATTTCCTTGGTCCACAGGGGCTTTTTTAGTCTTGAAGGACTGGTACTGTGACATCACAAGGATTGGTAGATCCAGCAACATTGAAGACCAAGAGAGAACAGCAATAATTTACCAGTCTCCACCACTGAAAGAGGGTCATGTGACTGTGGATTGAGGAAAGTAATTATGTTTATAAAGCATTTTTAAAAAGCCCAATTAGCTAGGTAAGGGGGTTTCCGAATCTGAAGTATTGTTGCCAAAACCTACCATTTCCATGCACAAATACTGAGATCTTGGCATAAAAAAACACTACTGAAACAAAACACCCTGTTAATGTGGCTGGAAGATTACAGTTAAACACATCTGACCAAAATGATAACCAACATATTATCTGAAATATATAGTCCTGTGACATCACAAGGGTTGGTAGACCCATCAAGAAAACAGTGGAGACCATGAGAGAACAGCAAAAATGTACCAGTCCAAACCACTGAAAGAGGGTCACGTGACTGTGGATTGAGGTAAGTAATTACAGGTTTATAAAGCATTTTTAAAAAGCCCAATTAGCTAGGGGTGGGAGTTGAAGAACTTTCCATACCTGCATCTGTAGTATTTTTTGCCAAAACCTACCAGTGACCCTTCTTCAGGCGTGTAATGATGTCAGTCCTAGTGACATGGATTCTGTCTATTGGTTGCTTAAGTTGTCCATTAACTTGGTCCATTGGGGCTTTTTGAGTCTTGAAGGACTGTGATTATGAGGGTTTGTAGACCCATCAAGAGAACATTGGAGACCAAGAGTGAACAGCAAGAATTCACCAGTCCTCACCATTGAAAGAGGGTCATGTGACTGTGGATTGAGGTAAGTAATTACAATTTTATGAAGCATTTTTAAAAAGCCCAGTTAGCTAGGCGTGGGGGTTGAAGACCCAACTTTTTGTATCTGCATCAGAAGTATTGATGCCAAAACCTACTAGGGACCCTTCTTCAGGTATGTGATGTCAGTCCTAGTAGGATGGGTCCTGCCTGGTGGCTGCTTAACTGGTTCCCGACCATTTCATGCAAATAATACTGCGGCACAATGGCTCTCCTGGACGAAATCCCGTACGGGTACGTCCTACCCTTTTTTAGCCACCAGAGGGCACGGCGGGGGACCCGATGGGCGTGGCCGGCGGGCACTATCACCGCCAGCCACATGCGATCACGTGCACAAGCGCCAGCATGGGGATTTGTGTGTATAAACACACAAATCCCTGTGCTGTCAGAGGATAGGAGCCATATCGTTTGTTCCTACTAAGTAGGAAAAAATGATATGTCTCCTCTCCTAGTCAATCCTATCCCCACACAGTTAGAACACAGTGAGGGAACACACAATTAACCCCCTAGTGTTACCCCCTTCCCTGCCAGTGACATTTACACAGTAATCAGTGCATTTTTATAGCATTGATCGTTGTATAAATGCCAACGGTCCCAAAAAAAGTGTCAAAAGTCTCCGATCTGTCCTTCGCAATGTCACAGTACTGCTAAAAATCGCAGATCACCGCCATTACTGGTAAAAAAAAAATAATAATAAAAATGCCATAAAAATGCCATAAATCTTTCCCATAGCTTGCAGACGCTATAACTTTTTTTACCAAAAATATGTAGAAGAATATATATTGGCCTAAACTTATGAAGAAATTTGTTTAAAAAAAAAAAGGGGGGGGGGATATTTATTATAGCAAAAAGTAAAAAATATTGTTTTTTTTTTTTTCAAAATTGTCACTTTTTTTTGTTTATAGCGCAAAAATTAAAAACCGCAGAGGTGATCAAATACCACCAAAAGAAAGCTCTATTTGTGGGGAAAAAAAGGACACAAATTTTGTTTGGGTACAGGGTCGAACGACCGCGCAATTGTCAGTTAAAGCGACGCAGTGCCAAATTGTAAAAAGTGCTCTGGTCAGGAAGGGGGTAAAATCTTCTGGGGCTGAAGAGGTTAAGTAGTGCATTACCTTGGTCCACCGGGACTTTGTTAGTCTTGAAGGACTGTGAAATTACAAAGGTTGGTAGACCCCATCAAGAGAACACTGGAGACCAAGAGAGAACAGCAAAATGTACCAGTCACCACCAATGAAAGAGGGTCATGTGACTGTGGATTGAGGCAAGTATTAACAAGTTTATGAAGCATTTTCAAAAAGCCCAGTTAGCTAGGCGTGGGGTTTGAAGACCCAACTTTCTGTATCTGCATCTGAAGTATTGATACCAAAACCTACTAGGGACCCTTCTTCAGGTATGTAATGATGTCAGTCCTAATAGGATGGGTCCTGTCTGGTGGCTATCTAACCGGTTCCCAACCATGTCATGCAAATATACAGCGGCACAATGGCTCTCCTGGGCGAAATCCCATACGGGTATGTCCTACCCTTTTTCGGCCATCTTGACCCATCAAGAGAACACTGGAGACCAAGACAGAACAGCAAAATGTACCAGTCCCCACCACTGAAAGAGGGTCATGTGACTGTGGATTGAGGTAAATAATAACAGGTTTATGAAGCATTTTCAAAAAGCCCAGTTAGCTAGGCGTGGGGGGTTGAAGACCCAACTTTCTGTATCTGCATCTGAAGTATTGATACCAAAACATACTAGGGACCCTTCTTCAGGTATGTAATGATGTCAGTCCTAGTAGGATGGGTCCTGCCTGGTGGCTGCTTAACCGGTTCCCGACCATGTCACGCAGATATAAAGCGGCACAATGGCTCTCCTGGGCAAAATCCCGTACAGGTATGTCCTACCCTTTTTTCGGCCATCTTGACCCATCAAGAGAACACTGGAGACCAAGAGAGAACATCAAAATGTACCAGTCCCCACCACTGAAAGAGGGTCATGTGACTGTGGATTGAGGTAAGTATTAACAAGTTTATGAAGCATTTTCAAAAAAGCCAGTTAGCTAGCCGTGGGGGTTGAAGACCCAACTTTCTGTATCTGCATCTGAAGTATTGATACCAAAACCTACTAGGGACCCTTCTTCAGGTATGTGATGTCAGTCCTAGTAGGATGGGTCCTGCCTGGTGGCTGCTTAACCGGTTCCCGACCATGTCACCAGATATACAGCGGCACAATGGTTCTTCCGGGGCGAAATCCCGTACGGGTATGTCCTACCCTTTTTCGGCCATGTTGACTCATCTAGAGAACACTGGAGACCAAGAGAGAACAGCAAAATGTACCAGTCCCCACCACTGAAAGAGGGTCATGTGACTGTGGATTGAGGTAAGTAATTACAGGTCTATAAAGCATTTTTAAAAAGCCTAATTAGCTAAGCGTGGGGGTTTCTACCAACCTACCATTTCCATGCACTAGTACTGAGATCTTGGCATCAAAAACTACTACTAAAACAAAACACTCTATCAAGGTGGCTGGAAGATTGCAGTTAAACACATCTGACCAAAATGATAGCCAACATATTCTTTTAAATTTATAGTCCAGAAGTAGAATGGACTTTCTATGACTTGGCAGCCAGATGGCACAAAGGTCATTCCCCGGGCACTCAATAAATAAAGATAAATTTATCTTATCTTTGTATCCTTCTTGTACAAAAAAAAGTGACAGGACTTGCAATATTGTAGCAGCAGTTGCCAAGGAGACCGTTTTCCAGCTTCTCAGCTTCTTTACTCCCACCAGTATCAAAACCATTCGAAAAACCCCCGTTGTTTTACAAACAAGTATTGTGGTGACGTTACTTTCTTCCCATTTTCTCAAAATCTGTGGGAAATCTGACGGCACAATTGTGCAGCCTTCCATTCTTGATTCATCGCGTGTGATGGTTGTACCCAACGTATTCTCCTACTACCCGGAACAGTCGTCAGCAGTTACCTAATCCTCAAGATGGCTTTTAGTGAGTCAGGAGCTTGCCGGGTTGTCAATCGCCGAGACCAGGGGAGAGATGCAACACCGGCGTAATCGTTCTGAATGAGCCTTTTAAATTAGCGTGGCACGGCCGCTGCGAACCTTAGATGTATTGTTCGAAGTATCTTTTATATGACTTTGGTGGCTTTTTTTGCAAATAGGGTTGAATGTCGTCAGCACCAAGCGGAATCTATTTGTCAAGCTGTGTGAAAGAAGCAACCTTACAAATTGTGCTTAGCAAAAAAAAAAGAAAAAACTTAGCGAAGGAAAAAAACTAAAAAAAAAATGTAGAACTTTGCCAAACTTTTTTTTATCCTGGTGTGATGCTTAGTGCCGCTAGGCGTCTGTATAAGTGCCGCGTAGTTTGTCAAGTTCTAATCTTCTCTGTTCACTTAAGCTGATGATTTCTGGTTGTTGGCAGGCCGGATAATCCTTTAAATGCTATTGCGGAAGGTGTTAAAAAAAAAAAAAAATGTACCCAAGTCATAAATAAAGTAAAGGAATAAAGTATGTTGATTTCATAAAAATTCCTGCAACTTCTGCTCCACAGTGCTGAAGTTGAAGAGCCAAGAGCAAACATAACAGATTAAATGTACAAAGTTTTACGAGTAGATAAGTGGACTTTTGCCGAGGCAAAGCCCTCTGCATGCCCTGGAAATGGAATCTCACGCTTATTCTAAGTCGCACCTGCAGTTTCCTTCTGTACAGCTGAGGGACGTATTTGGACTTCAAAAATCTTCTTGAGATAACCAGGTACACTCGGTTCCTCCCTATGTGGCTTAATAATCTACTCCTGCAGCTAAATTGGGCTAAACACGGCATCATTTCAATCTCCTGAACGTGTGCAAATAATGCCGTGTACACACGGGCGGACTTTTCCACCGGACTGGTCCGACGGGACGAATTCGTCGGACAATCCGACCGTGTGTGGGCTTCATCTGACCTGCAGCGGACTTTTTCGGGCAAAAATCAGACGGACTTTAGATTTGAAACATGTTTCAAATCTTTCCGACGGTCGAAAAATCCGCTCGTCTGTGTGCTAGTCCGACGGAGGAAAACCGACGCTAGGGCAGCTATTGGCTACTGGCTATCAACTTCCTTATTTTAGTCCGGTCGTACGTCATCACGTACGAATCTGTCGGACTTTGGTGTGATCGTGTGTAGGCAAGTCCGTTTGTTCGAAAGTCCGTCGGAAGTCCTTCAAAAGTCCGTTGAAAGTCCGTCGGAAAGACCGTCGGACCTTTGATGCCGAAAAGTCCGCCCGTGTGTACACGGCATAAGAGTTTGTAATTCTTTAACAACTTCAAGAAGAATTAAACTTAGATAAGAGGGTGTTTTACCAATATACCCAACATTATGGCCCAAAATGGTACCTTCTTTTTCTCTATTACAGATACTTTAGTTTGCTAAAATTGTTAAAGTGGTTGTAAACCCTTGCATACACTATACAGTATATCAAAAGTATCGGGGTGCCTGCCTACATGCACATGAACTTTAACGGCATCCCAGTCTTAGTCCGTAGGGTTCAATATTGAGTTGGCCCACCCCTTGCAGCTATAACAGCTTCAACTCTTCTGGTAAGAATGTCCACAAGGTTTAGGAGTATGTCTATGGGAATGTTTGACCATTCTTCCAGAAGCGCATTTGTGAGGTCAGGCACTGATGTGGATGAGAAGGCCTGGCTCTTACTCTCCACTCTAATTCATCCCAAAGGTGTTCTATCGGGTTGAGGTCAGAACTCTGTGCAGGCCAGTCAAGTTCCTCCACCATAAACTTTCTCATCCATGTCTTTATGGACCATGCTTTGTGCACTGGTCCAAATCATTTGGTGGAGGGGGGGGGGGATTTCAGGGGTTGGGTTTGGCCCCTTAGTTCCAGTGAGGGGAACTCCAGACTTCAGCATACCAAGACGATTTGGACAATTTCATGCACCCAACTTTGTGGGAACAGTTTGGGGACGGCCCCTTCCTGTTCCAACATGACTGCGCACCAGTGCACAAAGCAAGGTCAATAAAGACATGGATGAGCGAGTTTGGGGTGGAGGAACTTGACAGGCCTGCACAGAGTCCTGACCTCAACTCAATACACCTTTGGGATGAATTAGAGCGGAGACTGCGAGCCAGGCTTTCTCATCCACATCAGTGCCTGAACTCACAAATGCTCTTCTGGAAGAATGGTCAAATATTCCCATAGACACACTCCTAAATGTTGTGGACGGCCTTCTCATAAGAGTTGAAGCTTTTATAGCTGCAAAGGGTGGAACAACTCAATATTAAACCCTACGGACTAAGGCCGGGATGCCATTAAATTTCCTGTCTGTGTAAAGGAAGATGTCCCAATACTTTTAGTAATGTAGTGCATACTCAGTGAAGTGAAAAGCCTCAGATGATACACAGAGATGAAACAAATCCTCCTACATAGCAGTCTTCTCTCCCGTACACACCCTCAAAATGGCAGATCATGTTAAAAATCTTCCTACATCTGTCAGGAGCACAGTGGACGGGGTGGAGAGGCTGCAGTTACAGTGTGTGAGAGCTGATTGGAGGAAAGGAGCACACCCCCTCGAAACAGCAGAAGAAGTGTGTTGTGAATAGACAAGCTCAGTTCTGAGCCCCCCCCCCCCCCCCAGACACAAATGTATCTCATGGTATGGGAAAACGTTTTAGAAGTGGCTCATGCTGATAACAGGGGAACGAAGCACCAGAGAGAAATGGCACTTAGAGCTTTGGAGAGAGCTAAGTAAACACTACAGATATACACTCACTTGCCACTTTATTAGATACATCTTGCTAGTACCAGGTTAGACCCCCTTTTGCCTTCAGAACTGCCTTCATTCTTCATGGCATAGATTCAACAAGGTGTTGGAAACATTCCTTAGAGATTTTTCTCCATAGTGACATGATAGCAACACGCAGTTGCTGCAGATTTGTTGGCTGCACATCCATGATGCCAATCTCCCGTTCCACCACATCCCAAAGGTGCTCTATTGGATGAGATCTGGTAGCTGTGGAGGCCATTGCAGTACAGTGACCTCATTGTCCAGTGGTGAGATGATTGGAGCTTTGTGACATGGTGCATTATCCTGCTGGAAGGAGCCATCAGAAGATGGGGACACTGTAGTCATAAAGGGATGGACATGGTCAGCAACAATACTCCATTGGTACTAAGGGGCCCAAAGTGTGCCAAGAAAATATCCCCCACACCATTACACCACCAGCCTGATCCGGTGATACAAGGCAGGATGGATCCATGCTTTCATGTTTTTTATGCCAAATTCTGACCCGACCATCTGAATGTTGCATCTGAAACCGAGACTCATCAGACCAGGCAACGTTTTTCCAAACTTCTATTGTCCAATATTGGTGATCCTGTGCGAATTGTATCCTCACCTTTCTGTTCTTAGCTGACAGGAGTGGCACCCGGAGTGGTCTTCTGCTTCTGTAGCCCATCTGCATCAAGGTTCGATGTGTTGTGCATTCAGAAATGGTATACTGCACATCTTGGTTGTAACGAGTGGTTATTTGAGTTACTTTTGCCTTTTTATCATCTCCAACTAGTCTGCTTATTGTCCTCTTACCTCTGACATTAACAAGGCATTTTCCTCCACATAACTGCCATTCACTGGATATTTTCTCTTTTTCTGACCATTCTCTGTAAACCCGAGAGATGGTTGTGTGTGAAAATCCCAGCAGATCAGCAAGCCCGTCTGGCACCAACAACCATGCCACGTTCAAAGTCACTTAAATCCCCTTTCTTCCCCATTCTGATGCTCGGTTTGAACCTCAGCAGGTCGTCTTCACCACGTCTAGATGCCTAAATGCATTGAGTTGCTGCCATGTGATTAGCTGATTAGCAACTTGTGTTGCCAAGCAATTGAACAGGTGTACCTAATAAAGTGGTCGGTGAGTGTATGTGCTTTGCTCAGATTGCATGACTGAAGTTTACAACCACTTTAAAGCGAAGTTCCACCCAAAAATGGAACTTCCACTGATCGGATTCCTCCCCCCCCCTCCGGTGCCACATTTGGCACCTTTAGGGGTGTGGGGGGGGGGGCAGATAAGTGTCAAATCCAGGTATCTGCTCCCACTTCCGGGTAGAGATCGCACTTCGTGCGGCAAACTACGCAATGTCCGGGCCCCTCCTCCTTCCTCCACGCTGTCTTCTGGGAGACACACAGGTCCCAGAAGGCAGCAGGGATCATTCAGATCATGCATGCATGCACAGTAGGAAACAGGCTGTGAAGCCATAAGGCTTCACAGCCTGTTTCCCTTAGTAAGGATGTCGGCGCCTGCACCGGGAGCCGAGGGACGGGTTGGCTTTGGGTGAAGACATCACGGGCTCCCTGGACAGGTAAGTGTCCTTATGGTAAAAGTCAGCAGCTGCAGTATTTGTTTCCCAGGTGGAACTCCGCTTTAAGGCATCTACTCTACAGTACTGAAGTCAAAGGGTCAAGAACAAACATAACAAATTGAATGTAGAAAGTTTCGTAAGTGGATATGTGGACTTCATGGCTGTTGTTTTGAGATCAACACACAATATCTTTGGAATTTAAAGTGGAAATCCAGACAGGACATTTTTTATTGGTTGGATAAAGTGGGGAAGAAGGTACATTGACTGCAGAATAATTCCTCCAACTACTCTACCTCTTCCCCTCGTCATTCAACACAAATAAAAAAAACAAAAAACAAGAATTGTTCTTTCTGGATCTCCACTTTAAATCCCAAAGTGTTCAAAACAACTGCTATGAAGCCCACATATCCCCTTATGAAAAGTTGCACAATTCATTTGTTATGGTTGCACTTGACTATCCTACTTCACTATAGAGTAGATGTTGAAGGAACTATTTTGCAGTCAAAGTATCCTCTTTACATTAGCAACACTCTAATGTTCTTATTTAGTGGCTTGTCTACATTATGAACACCTTCTGCAATAGAATTTAATGTAAGTGAAAAAGACATGAAAAATATACTATGTAATTCTTTACATATACGTATATCTACATGTTTACTGTTGTTTTCTCAATTTATTGTTTCTAATACAGAACTATTGTTAACTCACACCCCCCCCCCTGAGGAAGGAGGCTAATTAACTCCGAAACGCGTCGGGTACAAGTGTATTGTTTTTTACACTGTATATATACAAATGTAAAACTGCTTGATTCACATTCCTATAATAGACGTTACACTATTGTCATATTTTTTAGTATTTTTCTATTTAATAAACTTTATTTGCACTTTATATACTCTTCTATGCCTTTTTATACGTGCCTAAAAAGTCCACCAATAAGGGAACCACTTCTTTTTGTGCAATAGAATTGAAAGGATTGAATTGAAAGCTGACTTTCCAAGAAGTGAAAAGCATTGGTTTAAATGAACAGGGAAGATTGGAAATGGACAAACTAGGTGGCACTTATAGGAGCACCTGGCTAAGCAAGGAGATAAACCCCTGTCAGGTTTTGACACCTTTACGTCCACGCTATAGCTGAATGACGGCTACAGCGCAGACCTACTTTGCCAGGATGCCATCATATGACATCCGCCCCTTTGCACGCTCCCCGCGCGCCCCCCCTGCAGGTCGCTCTGTGATCACCAAGTCAATGAGACAATATAGAAACAATATAGAAAACTTTTTTTTTTTATTTCCAAATTTTCAGTCTTTTTTAGTTTTTTTAACAAGAAATAAAAAACCCAGCAGTGATTAACCGCTTGCAGCAGGTTGGCTCCGCTGCGCAAAATCACATAACTGTACATGATCTCCCGAGGTCCAGATAGCAGGCGCGCACGTGAGTGAGTCCGACCGCGTCCGTGAGTCCGACCGCAGGTCCAGCGGATTCGATGTCGGCAGGGATACCCGCGATTGGCTCACGGAGAGGAAGAACGGGGAAATGCTGATGTAAACAAGCATTTCCCCGTTCTGCCTAGTGACACTGTCACTGATCCCAGCTCCCTGTAATCGGGAGCGGTGATCAGTGTCATGTCACTAACAGCCCCTCCCCCTCCACAGTTAGAATCACTCCCTAGGACACACTTAACCCCTGCTGTGCCCCCTCCTGGTTAACCCCTTCACTGCCAGTCACATTTACACAGTAATCAGTGCATTTTTAATCGCACTGATCGCTGTATAAACGTAAATGGTCCCAAAATAGCGCCAAAAGTGTCCGATCTGTCCGCCATAATGTCACAGTCACGATAAAAATCGCTGATCGCCGCCATTACTAGTAAAAAAAAAATTATTAATAAAAATGCCATAAAACTATCCCCTATTTTGTAGACGTTATAACGTTTGCGCAAACCAATCAATAAATCAATAAACGCTTATTGCAATTTTTTTACCAAAAATATGTAGAAGAATACATATCGGCCTAAACTGAGGAAAAAAAATGTTTTTTATATATTTTTGGGGGATATTTATTATAGCAAAAAGTAAAAAATATTGATTTTTTTTCAAAATTGTCGTTTTTTTTTGTTTATAGCATATCAAATACCACCAAAAGAAAGCTCTATTTGTGGGAAAAAAGGACATCAATTTTGTTTTGGTACAACGTCGCACAACCGCGCAATTGTCAGTTAAAGTGACGCAGTGCCGTATCGCAAAAAGTGCTCTGGTCAGGAAAGGGACAAATCCTTCTGTGGCTGAAGTGGTTAAATACCACCAAAAAAAAGCTCTATTTGTGGGAAAAAAATGATAAAAATTTAATTTGGGTACAGTGTTGTATGACCGCGTAATTGTCATTCTTATGCCGCGTACACACGGTCAGAATTTCCGACAACAAATGTTCGATGGGAGCTTGTTGTCGGAAAATCCGACCGTGTGTAGGCTCGGACATTTTCCGTCAGAATTTCCGACAACAAAAATTTGAGAGCTGGATCTCAAATTTTTCAACAACAAAATCCGTTGTCGTAAATTCCGATTGTGTGTACACAATTCCGACGCACAAAGTTCCATGCATGCTCGGAATCAAGCAGAAGAGCCGCACTGGCTATTGAACTTCATTTTTCTCGGTTCGTCGTACGTCTTGTACGTCACCGCGTTCTTGGCGATTAGAATTTCAGACAACATTTGTGCGACCGTGTGTATGCAAGACAAGTTTGAGCCAACATCCGTCGGAAATAAATCTATGGATTTTGTTGTCGGAATGTCCGATCGTCTGTACGTGGCAAAAGTGTGACAGCGCTGAAAGCTAAAAATCGGTCTGGGAAGGAAGGGGGTTTAAGTGCCCGGTAAGCAAGTGGTTAATGATATTTGTGTGTGTGTTTTGATTAACCAGTTTTTGGATATAATATTTTTGTTACAATAAAGATTTTTGCATTTGAAAAAAGAAACGGTTGGTACTCCAAGCTTCACTAATTGAGACTCCCTCTTATTCAGGTTTTAATTGTTGTTTGTGTCTAAATTGAAGATTTATCCTCGTAGCTGTTGGGTGACCAGAACACAGTGATAAAACACACAGAACGACTATAATCTATGTAAGGTTTTTACTGAAGTCTGTGCCTCCATTGTTGGGATTTTAGCTCACTTTCTGTCCTTCATAAATGCTGCCAATAGGACAAGAAGCAATGGTGCCAATAGGAACACAGACAGCAGTAAATAGCAGGGGAAGAAAGGGTATTTAAATGACTTTGAATGCGGCATGGCTGTTGGTGCCAGATGGGCCGGTCTGAGTATTTAAACAGCTGATCTACTGGGATTTTCACGTACAACCATCTCTCGGGTTTACAGGGAACTTTTTTGGCCTAAAAGCAAAATGCTATGTGTGAAGGAAAACTAACACTGCACATCACCCTGAACACACCATTCCCACCGTGAAACATGGTGGTGGCAGCATCATGTTGTGGGGATGCTTTTCTTCAGCAGGGACAGGGAAGCTGGTCAGAGTTGATGGGAAGATGGATGGAGCCAAATACAGGATAATCTTAGAAGAAAACCTGCAATGCCGCGTACACACGAGTGGACTTTCCACCAACGAAATCCATGGATTTTTTTCCGACGGATGTTGTCTTGCATACACACAGTCACACAAATCTTGACGGAAATTCCGAACGTCAAGAATGCGATGACGTACAATACATACAACGAGCTGAAAAAAATGAAGTTCAATAGCCAGTGCAGCTCTTCTGCTTGATTCTGAGCATACGTGGAACTTTGTGCATCGGAATTGTGTACACACGCTCGGGATTTACGACAATGGATTTTGTTGTTGGAAAATTTGAGATCTAGCTCACAAATGTTGTGTGACGGAAATTCCAATGGAAAATGTCCGATGGAGCCTACACACGGTCGGATTTTCCAACAACAAACTCCCATCGAACATTTTCCGTCAGAAAATCCGACCGTGTGTACGGGGCATTAGAGTCTGCAAAAGACTTGAGACTGGGGCGGAGGTTCACCTACCAGCAGGACAACGACCCTAAACATACAGCCAGAGCTACAATGGAATGGTTTAGATCAAAACATATTCATGTGTTAGAATGGCCCAGTCAAAGTCCAGACCTAAATCCAATTGAGAATCTGTGGCAAGACTTGAAAATAGCTGTTCACAGACGCTCTCCATCCAATCTGACAGAGCTTGAGCTATTTTGCAAAGAAGAATGGGCAAAAATGTCCCTCTCTAGATGTGCAAAGCTGGTAGAGACATCCCCAAAAAGACTTGCAGCTGTAATTGCAGTGAAAGGAGCTTCTAAAGTATTGACTCTGGGGGGCGCCATACAAATACACGCCACACTTTTCACATGTTGAAAACCATTTATCATTTTTCTTTCCACTTCACAATTAGACAGCGGCAACTTTGTGTTGGTCTATCACATAAAATCCCAATAAAATACATTTACATTTTTTGGTTGTAACATGACAACATGTGGAAAATTTCAAGGGGTATGAATACTTTTTTAAGGCACTGTATATATATGTATATACACTACCGTTCAAAAGTTTGGGGTCACATTGAAATGTCCTTATTTTTGAAGGAAAAGCACTGTACTTTTAAATGAAGCTAACTTTAAACTAGTCCTAACTTTAAACAAATATACTCTATACATTGCTAATGTGGTAAATGACTATTCTAACTGCAAATGTCTAGTTTTTGGTGCAATATCTACATAGGTGTATAGAGGCCCATTTCCAGCAACTATCACTCCAGTGTTCTAATGGTACAATGTGTTTGCTCATTGGCTCAGAAGGCTAATTGATGATTAGCAAACCCTTGTGCAATCATGTTCACACATCTAAAAACAGTCTAGCTCCTTCCAGAAGCTACAAAACTGACCTTCCTGTGAGCAGATTGAGTTTCTGGAGCATCACATTTGTGGGGTCAATTAAACGCTCAAAATGGCCAGAAAAAGAGAACTTTCATCTGAAACTCGACAGTCTATTCTTGTTCTTAGAAATGAAGGCTATTCCATGCGAGAAATTGCAAAGAAATTGAAGATTTCCTACAACGGTGTGTACTACTCCCTTCAGAGGACAGCACAAACAGGCTCTAACCAGAGTAGAAAAAGAAGTGGGAGGCCGCGTTGCACAACTAAGCAAGAAGATAAGCACATTAGAGTCTCTAGTTTGAGAAACAGACGCCTCACAGGACCCCAACTGGCATCTTCATTAAATAGTACCCGCAAAACACCAGTGTCAACATCTACAGTGAAGAGGCGGCTGCGGGATTTTGGGCTTCAGGGCAGAGTGGCAAAGAAAAAGCCATATCTGAGACTGGCCAATAAAAGAAAAAGATTAAGATGGGCAAAAGAACACAGACATTGGACAGAGGAAGACTGGAAAAAAGTGTTGTGGACGGATGAATCCAAGTTTGAGGTGTTTGGATCACAAAGAAGTAAGTTTGTGAGACGCAGAACAAATGAAAAGATGCTGGAAGAATGCCTGACGCCATCTGTTAAGCATGGTGGAGGTAATGTGATGGTCTGGGGTTGCTTTGGTGCTGGTAAGGTGGGAGCTTTGTACAGGGTAAAAGGGATTCTGAATAAGGAAGGCTATCACTCCATTTTGCAACGCCATGCCATACCCAGTGGACAGCGCTTGATTGGAGCCAATTTCATCCTACAACAGGACAATGACCCTAAACACACCTCCAAATTGTGCAAGAACTATTTACAGCAGAAGCAGGCAGCTGGTATTCTATCGGTAATGGAGTGGCCAGCACAGTCACCAGATCTGAACCCCATTGAGCTGTTGTGGGAGCAGCTTGACCGTATGGTACGCCAGAAGTGCCCATCCAACCAATCCAACTTGTGGGAGCTGCTTCTAGAAGCGTGGGGTGCAATTTCTCCAGCTTACCTCAATAAATTAACAGCTAGAATGCCAAAGGTGTGCAATGCTGTAATTGCTGCAAAAGGAGGATTCTTTGATGAAAGCAAAGTTTGATGTAAAAACAATGTTATTTCAAATACAAATCATTATTTCTAACCTTGTCAATGTCTTGACTCTATTTTCTATTCATTTCACAACGTATGGTGGTGAATAAGTGTGACTTTTCATGGAAAACACAAAATTGTTTGGGTGACCCCAAACTTTTGAACGGTAGTGTATATATTGACAAGGGGAATGTTTATCTCAGTGGCAGATGCATTGTCAAGTAAGTTCACGTCAGTCAGAAACTATTTTTAAGGGCTTGGAAGTCCACTTTCATTTCAAAGAAAGCAAAAAGTTAAAAAACGAATGACTTCCAACGCAGGGGATCTTCTCCAGCTTCAGCAGAATACAAACACTGGAAAATGCAGAGACACCTGGCTCATAAACTCACTCGGCTTTGACTGCAGGGTCACGCTGCTCCTCTTACCAGTCTCTCAGACTATGTTGTCCAACTCTCTTGGATACTTGGCTCTCTAGCAGCTAGCCACAGCACCCTGCTGCATGGCCCACCTCTGGCCTATGGATTGGGGTTTTCCAGACACCCTGATGGGAGCAGACCCGACTCTTGGACCTGAGACCCTTTGACTCTTGGATTTTGACTGGGCCCTCTGACTCCTTGATCAGACCTCTGACTCCCCCACTGGAAGCTGAATCCAAACTGGGAGCCCTGAGCTATCCTCAGACCAGAGTATATAATGACACTGCACACCTGTGCAATCAGCCACGTTGCAGATGTCTAGAAAAACCCGGACACAGGATTGAAGGATTGAATGTTCCGATCCAGTGCGCAGAATCAAGAGAAAGCCAAATCCCAGAAACACTAGTCCGGAACGTTGCATTTATGATAAATTTAAATCCTGTATCACATTTTCCTATCCTCTCACAGTGACAGAGTCTCGTCCTGTGAATTTATTCATAGTAAAATAAAAAACATCTAAACACCAGCAAACAACAAACATATAGATATAAGTGAACCAAAACCCAAGTGACAAAATACCTAACTAAATTACCTAACAGGATAACAGAGATCCTAACTGTCAGCAGCAGTGGCGGCTGGTGTTTTTCTTTTTTTTTGGGGGGGGGGGGCAGACAACCAGCGCCCACCCCCCACCCTGCCTCCTCGCTGTCCGCCGGGCGGTCTGGCACTTACCCCATCTAGATGGCAGGTGGCGGGCAACAGCAGGGGGCATTGGCAGCAGGCATGGGCAGCAGCTCATGTGCCCCTCCTCCTAGGCGTCTTTTCAGCCAATCAGGTGATGGGTTTTAGCCGGGAGGAGGATCAGTATTACAATAGCGAATATTCATTGGCTATCGTAAGACACCTGGGTGGGCTCCGTTCACATTCTCTGCGCCCCAAGCCCATCTTATTTTGAAGCCTATTAGGGCCGGACGCATGGATGGGGGAGCGGTCATGGATGGGGCGGGGGGGGGGGCAGTGCCGTGCTCCCTTAATGGATAGGCCACCCCTGACTGCCGGACTAACTACATATATACAATATATACAAATGGGGAACACAGGAAAGCAGGGTAAAATTGGAGGTTCAGAAAACATATAGGAAGGGAAATCAAAACTAGGATCAGAAACAAGGGGGAGTAGGAACAAGGCAGCAGGGTTCGGTGTAAAGGTACTAGACGGAGAGAAGGAACAAAGAGCAGGAACAAGATAATGGCTAGCAGTATCTGGGAGCAAGAAAAAAACAGGAGCAAGGTGTAACAGCAGAAGAGGGACTAAATACCCTCCCAGCAGCCATTACCAGGTGTAACTATTTACTGGGATCTGCTGGCTGCTGACACCTGCTGGTGGACATTGGAACTACAAACTTCCCCTCTGGGAAGTACAGTGCCACCGGCAGGAGATCCAGGTCCTGACACACTATTTTATGGTCTCCTAATCATGTATTAGCAATTTGCATAGAATACTGACCATTGGCCTCTTCTAGAGGAAAACTGTCTTTAGGGGATAGGATAGCATTTTCTCCTGGGCTATTACTAATATGATGTGTTGGGTTTAATTTGATGGCCCTGAGTGGAGATACTACCTCATTCAGTCCTCAGTCAGAGTGATACCACCAGTCAGTGACACATACTGGGGGTTGTATAGCTTCCTGTTGCTTGTTCAGACCTTCAATGAGACACCTGGCAGAGAGAAGGCCTTCTAGCATTAACTTCTGTTGCAACTCAGTGTCCAGGCCATTTGCTCGGGACACAGCCCTATAGAAAAGTACACTTATGCTTTATGACAACGTCCACATTTTTCCAATTTTGAGTCTCTAGTCCACAGGAAATTGTCCCTACCATGAAAATACTAGCTGGTTGTGTTTGCCTCCAAGGTCAAAAGGTCCCTGCTCGCTCCTGAGTCCCCTTCTGCTTTTTGCTACATCCTATCATTGAAAATTCAAAATGATGACCTTGTCAGTGATGATGTACACCAGTTTGGTAAGAGGACCAATTTTCTGAGAGTCCTGTGAAGGAACAGAACATATAATTAGCCTTAGCAAAAATAAAACGTCAAAATAAGAACTTTTTTTTTTTAATAAGCTGAATTCTGAATGTTTTCCTTAGAGCTTTCATAAATAGAAAGAGCCTACAATTCATGACTCCTCTTGTACAGATAAAGTTCACAGCACAGAATGTTCAGTTTCCTCTATTGTTGTAGAATACATTTCTTGCTCTGACCCCCCATGGTCATTGTCAGATGGGACGAGCAGGACCAGAGACAAGGACCAGCTAAAGAATGCCAGAATACAAGGTTTTTTTTGCTCAATGCACATTCCATACCAGAAAAATATAGATATCTACAGTCTGCAATTGATGGTCACAGTGAAACTGCAATTGATGGGGGGGGGGGGGGTGTCAGTATTTTTCAGTTTGTTGGCGCCCCCCCAAAAAATTTTGAGCGCCAGCCGCCACTGCCTTATCTCTTCTCTCTTCTCCTCTCCTTATCTTTCCCCCTACGTAATCACGCCTCCTTTGCTTTCCCATCTTCACATCATTCCATTCCAATTTATTCCAGCTTCTCTGCTAACTGCCCTGATGTCCAATTGCCTTTTTACTTCTCCTTTGCGGCCAGCTTTGATGTCTTGTGTTCTTACTGCTGCCCACCTTGACCTTGGCTTGTCTCCTTACTGTTGCTCCTCTGCTGCCTGCCCTGACCTTGGTTGTTTTTTTCTCTTGATTCTCTACTGTCTGCTCTGTCCTTGTCTTCTGACCACTGTTTCTCTGCTAACTGTCCTAACTTCATCGTGCCTTTTACTGTTACTTTTCTGGTGCCTGCCTGACCTTGGTTTCTTTTCTGACCAACGCTTTTGTGCCTCTTGCCTTTGTCTCATTTTGCATTTTGACCAGTGCTCAGTCTTCTCTACCTTGGCGTGTTTTCTGACCACTGCTCCTCTTCTTCCATTCTTGACCTCTGCTTGTCTTCAGGTCATCACTTCTCTACTGCCTGCGTTGACCTTGGCATGTCTGCTGTCTTCCAACCTGAGCAGCCTATCCTGATCCAGCCGGAGATGTTCTTGTCACTCTGCTCTTTTTTTTTTTCTTTGCATTCACTTCCTTTTTGGTTCTTAATATGTTCTGTGTCAATTTACCTTCATTCAGATTCCTCTAGCCTTGTTTTCTGTCTACTTTTTATTGTGCAGGGATGTGTTTCCCAACAGTCTTGCTGTGTTTTATTTGGCTATCACTTTTTTTACTGTTCCTCTTGCAGAACATTGCACCCAGGAATAATCTATATTATTTAACCTGCCAGTCACTCTGTTGAAGAATGAAGAGGCTCCAGAGTCGTGTGTCAGGGTGGGTACAGATAGTCCCGTCCCTTCTGTCCACTGGCCAACTCTGAATTTATCAGTGGGTTAGACCTAGTTTTGACAAAACAGGAAAGCAATGACTGTTCTGAAACAAGCCCCTCTTTTGAAATAAGTCCTACAGGAGCTTGGACTGTGATTAGGCTGTGTAACTGGAGGCCACATAGACTTCTTCTAGACTGCTTAAGACATTACTGCATCAGAGATACAACCAAACCTCTTATTTTGTGGCAACTGCACACCAGAAGTTCTGTATGATGCCTCTGGATTAGGGATGAGCCGAACACCCCCCCAGATCGGTTCGCACCAGAACCTGCGAACGGACCGAAAATTTGCACGAACGTTAGAACCCCATTGACGTCTATGGGACTCGAACATTCGAAATCAAAAGTGCTAATTTTAAAAGCTAATTTGCATGGTATTGTCCTAAAAAGGGTTTGGGGACCCGGGTCCTGCCCCAGGGGATATGTATCAATGCAAAAAAAAGTTTTAAAAACGGCCGTTTTTTCGGGAGCAGTGATTTTAATAATGCCTAAAGTAAAAAAAAAAAAAAAAAAAAAGTTAAATATACCTTTAAATATCGTACCTGGGGGGTGTCTATAGTATGCCTGTAAAGTGGCACGTGTTTCCCATGCTTAGAACAGTCCCTGCACAAAATGACATTTTTAAAGGAATAAAAGTCATTTAAAACTGCTTGCGTCTATAAGTAAGCACTTGGACAAGTGTGAAACGCGTTAGCCTATGATCTGTACTACACTCTGTCTATGATGTCCTGTATTTGATGTGTTCCTGATTTTAAAATAAAGAAACTTGGATTATTACTTCCTTGAGTGCGGCTGTCCAGATCTTCTCGTTTGCACATAGTCTCTACTAGCATGAGCCAGCACCTGGAACCTCTCATCTCTGGAGAGCAAGATCAGCTTTACACCTGGTGAGATTTAAACTAGTGCGGGGATAATTTTTGTATTAAAACTGCTTGCGGGTTTAATGTAATGTCGGGTCCTGGCAATATGGACGAAAATCAGTGAGACAAACGGCATGGGTACCCCCCAGTCCATTACCAGGCCCTTTGGGTCTTGTATGGATATTAAGGGGAACCCCGCACCCACATTAAAAAAAGGAAAGGCGTGGGGCCACCAGGCCCTATATACTCTGAACAGCAGTATACAGGCGGTGCAAACAAGACAGGGACTGTAGGTTTTTTTGTTAAGTAGAATCTGTTTGTCATTTTGAACTGGTACATTTTTAACGTGTTTAGCTCCAGCCAAAAAATCTATTTTAAGCTTTTTGGAAAACATAGGGAAGGGTTATCACCCCTGTGACATTTGTTTTGGTGTCTGTGCTCCTCTTCAGAAGATTTTACCGCACTTTCTGTCCCAATGACAAATGTTTTTAGAAAATTTGGGGTTTTTAGTGAAACAAGGATTGGTGATAAAGCATCAGTGGAAAGGAGAAACATTTTTCCTATATTAACTCTTACAGGAGAGAATTTCCCTTCCTAGGGGTAGATTTCATCTCACTTCCTGTTGTCTCCTTCCGTTTGCAAGTAGGAGTTGTTTGTAAGTTGGATGTTTGAAAGTAGGGGCCCGCCCTATATACTCTGCAGAAATTTGGGCCTTAGGTGTTGGTGTTGCCACAACACTGTAAGCCCTCACAGGGCCCTGCTGTGAAATATTAGATCAAGAATTGTAATTACATGCCCCTGTTGAACAGGGGCAGAAAAATTGGGCCTTTGGTGGTAGTGGTGGTGCTGGTGCCACAACACTGTAAGTCCTTACAGTTACTCTTGGTGGGCGCTGGAACGGGCCCTGCTGTGAAATATTAGATCAAGAATTGTAATTACATGTCCCTGGTGAACAGGGGCAGAAAAATTGGACCTTAGGCACCGGTGCTGGTGCCACAACACTGCAATCCCTGACACATACTCTAGTTGGAGCACAGAAACGAGCCCTGCTGCAAAGTATTGCATCAAAAATTGTAATTACACGCCCCTGTTAAACAGGGGGAGAAAAATTGGGCCTTGGCCACTGGTGGCGATGCCCAGAACCAAAAATGTTCTTACAAGCTATCATCATGATCATTGAGGAGGAAGAGGATAATCACTCAGCATAACAGGATAGTCACTCAGCATCAGCATAGGCAGTCTTGAAGGGATCTGACATTTCAAAAAAAATTATTTGGTTATATCAGCATCAGGTGCTTGGTAGCTGGTGGTGATCCAAGACTGATTCATTTTTATGAAGGTCAGTCGATTGACTGAGTCGGTGGACAAACGCACCCTGTGATCGGTTACCACGCCTCCAGCAGCACTGAATGTGCGTTCCGAAAGAACACTGGATGCAGGACAGGCCAGTAGCTCAATTGCATGCTGTGCAAGCTCTGGCCAGTGATCCATCCTCAAGACCCAGTAACCCAGAGGATTTTCGGTGGGAAAAGTGTCCAAGTCAGATCTTGCCCCTAGGTATTCCTGCACCATGTAAAACAGACGCTGGCGATGGTTGCTGGAACCGATCATACCTTGGGGCTGCGGACAAAAAAATTGTCTGAACGCATCGGTCAGACGGCCACCTTCTCCACCGCTCCTTCTTTGACTGACTGAAGCCTCAGCAACACGTTGTCCAGGAACAGGAGTTTGTAACCTCCCAGTCTCTGGGAACGCGTTGCACAGACCTTTCTGCAAGGCCTCCCGAAGATGTTTCCACCTCTGCTCCCTCTGCGACGGCAAGATAAGGTCCGCAACCTTACACTTGTAACGTGGATCAAGGAGGGATGCCAGCCAGTATTGATCCCTCTCCTTGATACCACGAATACAAGGATCCTTCCGCAGGCTTTGCAGGATCAGGGAGGCCATGCAGCGTAGGTTTGCTGAGACATTTGGTCCGGAGTCCTCTGGGTCACTAAGGTTGACATGATCCGCAGCCACCTCATCCCAGCCACTTACAAGTCCATGGGTTTCTTTTTCATAGTGGGGTTGGAGATCCCAGCTGATAAGGAGCAAGGAGAGGTCCTCTTTGTTCTTTGGTGTGGGTCTTTTAGGTACGCTTGCCAACAAACTGCATGGCAGGTCAACATATGTCTGGTCAAGCATTTGGTGCCCAAGCGAGAGATGTTTTGGCCACGCGAGATACGCTTGAGACATATGTTGCAAATAGCAGCGGTGCGATCTGATGCACTCGTCTCAAAAAAGGCCCAGACCAAGGAACTTTTGGAATAATGCGCAGAGACAGCAGCGCCCTGCACATGCGGAGCTCTGCGGTGTGATGCAGTCAGTGTGCTGCCCTTAGGCTGGCCCCTGGAGGGCATCCTGCCCCGTTGGTGATGTGCCTCCTCCTCCTCTCTCCTATCAGGCACCCACGTGGAGTCAGTGACCTCATCATCCCCTCCCTCCCCATCACTGGAGCAAACCTGGCAGTATTCTGCAGCAGGGTGAACATGACTGCCAGATTGCTGTCTTTCTTGGGCACCCCCTCTGTCTGGGCTCACGTTACTACCTTCCTCTAGCTGAGTACCATTATAGGAGCCTTCAAAAAGCTGAGCATCCTCCTGGAGCATGTACCCAACACTGTGGTCAAACAGTTCGAGGGACTCCTCAGAAGGACATGGTGTGGCTAGGGAAGGAGTCACTGATGCCATTGAGCCGAGGGAAGAGGCCGTGTTGGCAGCTGCTTTTCCAAAGTACCCTGAGTCTGGGTGAGAGAGGATGAGGACGATGAGGACAGCTTGGTCATCCATTCGACCAAGTCTTCCGCATGTTGCGTCTCAACACGGCCAGCTGCCGAAAAAAAGGCCAAGCGTGTCCCATGGCCACGTGCTGATGAGGATGCACCGTGTCCACGACCAGCACTGTTGCCTCTAGACACAGAGCCTGCTTGCACTCTTTTATTGGCTTGTTACTGTCTGCCTCTCCTTGTTGGCCTTCCAGACATACTATTGACCTGCAGTGAGCTGCACAAAACTGGGATGTGTATATATATATATATATATATATATATATATATATATATATATATACCGATTATACTGCAGCTAGCAGAATCAACTGCCTGCCTGTAGTATTATTAGTAGGATAACACCTGCACTTGTCTTTAGGTAGCTATACTGTAGGTGCAACTGTGCGGGGGGTACACAGTACAGTAACTGGAAATACTTCAAGAGCCTACACAAGCACCTGGCTGCAGGTAGCTATACTGTAGGTGCCACTGTGCGGGGTACACAGTACAGTAACTGGAAATACTTCAAAGAGCCTACACAAGAACCTGGCTGCAGGTAGCTATACTGTAGGTGCAACTGTGCAGGGTACACAGTACAGTAACTGAAAATACTTCAAGAGCTTACACAAGCATCTGGCTGCAGGTAGCTATACTGTAGGTGCAACTGTGTGGGGTACACAGTACAGTAACTGGAAATACTTCAAAGAGCCTACACAAGCACCTGGCTGCAGGTAGCTATACTGTAGGTGCAACTGTGCGGGGTACACAGTACAGTAACTGGAAATACTTCAAAGAGCCTACACAAGCACTTGGCTGCAGGTAGCTACACTGTAGGTGCAACTGTGCGGGATACACAGTACAGTAACTAGAAATACTTCAAGAGCCTACACAAGCACCTGGCTGCAGGTAGCTATACTGTAGGTGCAACTGTGCAGGGTACACAGTACAGTAACTGGAATAACTTCAAAGAGCCTACACAAGCACCTGGCTGCAGGCAGCTATACTGTGGGTGCAACTCTGCGGGGTACACAGTACAGTAACTGGAAATACTTCAAAGAGCCTACACAAGCACCTGGCTGCAGGTAGCTATACTGTAGGTGCAACTGTGCGGGATACACAGTACAGTAACTAGAAATACTTCAAGAGCCTACACAAGCACCTGGCTGCAGGTAGCTATACTGTAGGTGCAACTGTGCAGGGTACACAGTACAGTAACTGGAAATACTGTAAAAACACCTGCCTGCCTGTCAGTATATTAGGAAGAGAAAAACAGGATCTAGCTAATAGTATATATACTGAATAGTATATATATATATATATATATATATATATATATATATATAATATATATATACACAACACCTGCACAATACACTGTAAGTTCAGCTAACTGACTCGACCTGCCTGCTCTACCTAACTTAAATCAAATGACACTGTCTATCTCTCTCTCAAGCCGGAACACACTTCACATGGCCGACGTGCAGGCGGCCTTATATAGTGTGGGGCGTGTACTAAACCCCCTGAGCCATAATTGGCCAAAGCCTCCTTGGCTTTGGCCAATTACGGCTCTCAGTACACACAGCGCTGTGATTGGCCAAGCATGCGGGTCATAGTGCATGCTTGGCCAATCATCAGCCAGCAATGCACTGCGATGCCGCAGTGAATTATGGGCCATGATGCGCCACTCGAATTTGACGCGAACGGCCCATATCGTTCGTAATTCGGCGAACGACCAAACACACGATGTTCGAGTCGAACATGGGTTTGACTCGAACACGAAGCTCATCCCTACTCTGGATGCCAAGACCCACCAACAACTTTTTTTTTTTTTTTTATTCTCTTTATTGATTTTTAGAAGATTTACAAAAACAGAGCCTTGGGGCATTCTCCGGCTCAAAAAAGTACCACGTAAATCGGTACCTAACAGGTTATCTGCCTAAAACAGTGCTGTTAGCGACAGAAAAACAGACAAAAAACAAAACACAAAAAAGAAAAAAAAAAAACAAGATATCACTGCTCAGCCACTCCATTTGGAGAGATTATGAAAGGAGAATGTGCTACTCGTCTTCGATAGAGGTGAGGTTTCCCAAGAGGGAATTCTGGTACTAGGCCTAGGATATTAAGGGTTCAACTATAGGGGTGTCATGAGGGTCTTAGCAAGTGTTAGCACAGAAGGGGAAGTTAATGGGTGTCAGATATACGGTCTATTCTTGAGCGTCATTAGTGGAAGCAAAGTCAAGCCATAGTTTCCACACTTTGTCAAATTTAGCAGTACACTCACGGGAATGATATGTGGCTTTATATAATGGTATTGTAGAATTGACCAGGGCTTTCTAAGAGTTCAGAGAGGGCGCATCTGATTGTTTCCATTTTAGTAATATTGCTTTACGGGCGTAAAAGAGCAGAAGTCCTAAGGACACAGCCAGTCACAGATCGCTGAAAACGGACAATCATAGCGGCCGTTTTCAGCGCGATTGGCGGTGCCAATGAGAGACGATCTCATATGTAAACATGTGAGATCATCTCTCATCGCCGGTGTTCTGCGGCTCTCCCTCCTCACACAGAGACAGCGTGGGAGGAGGGAGAGCGAACCACTGCAGCGGTAAGTTAAAAAAAAAACAAAACGAAAAAAGGGTCCCCACTGCCACCTGTCCCCACTGTCATGTCCCTGCCATCTATCCCCAGTACCATCTGTCCCCACTGTCATGTCCCTGCCATCTGTCCCCAGTGCCATCTGTCCCCACTGCCATTTGTCATCAGTGCCACATAGTGCCATCTGTCATCAGTGCCACCTGTCAGTGTCACTGTCATCAGTGCCACGTTTTAGTGCAATCTGTCATCAGTGCCACGTTTTAGTGCAATCTGTCATCAGTGCCACGTTTTAGTGCCATCTGTCATCAGTGCCACGTATTAGTGCCATCTGTCATCAGTGTCATCAGTTCCACGTATTAGTGCCATCTGTCATCAGTGCCACGTGTCATCAGTGCCACGTATCAGTGCCATCTGTCATCAGTGCCACGTGTCAGTGCCACATATTAGTGCCATCTGTCATCAGTGTCACGCGTCATCAGTGCCACGTATTAGTGCCATCTGTCATCAGTGCCACGTATTAGTGCCATCTGTCATCAGTGCCACATCATTGTCAGTGCCACATCAGTGCCATCTGTCATCAGTGCCACATCAGTGCCACGTATCAGTGCCTCGTCAGTGTCACGTGTCATTGTCCTGGTGCTCCAGGGCCTTCAAAAGTGTAATAGGTAGTCAACAAGTTAGATGTGTCATTTATGCTCCTAGAACACCTGATGGCGCTCCCTGCATGTTGGGCCTCTCTACGTGGCTAGGCTGTGAATAAGTCCCACACATGTGGTATCGTAATACTCAGGAGGAGTAGCAGAATGTATTTTGGGGTGTCATTTGTGGTATATACATGCCATGTGAGAGAAATAACAATAACAATTTTGTGGGAAAAAAAAAAATCTTCATTTTGCAAAGAATTGTGGGAAAAAAAGACAACATAAAAAAGCTCACCATGCCTCTTACTAAATACCTTGGACTGTCTACTTTTAAAAAAGGGGTAATTTGGGGGGGTATTTGTACTTTCCTGCTTGTTCGGGTTGCAAGAAATGAGATAGGCCATCAGTACTTCAGATGTGATCAATTTTTTTATGATTTGCACCATAACTTGTAGACTCTCTAACTTTCACACGGACCAAATAATATCCACTAATTTGGGTTATTTTTACCAAATATATGTAGCATTATAAATTGTGGCCAAAATGTATGAAGAAAAATTACTAATTTGCAAAATGTTATCACAGAAACAAAGAAAAATGCGTTTTTTTTCAAAATGTTCAGTCTTTTTTCATTTATAGCGCAAAATATAAAAAACCCAGAGGTGATCAAATACCACCAAAAGAAAGCTCTATTTGTATGAAAAAAAGGACAAAAAATTCATTTGGGTACAGTATTACATGACTGAGTAATTGTCATTCAAAGTGTGACAGCGCTAAAAGCTGAAAATTGGTCTGGGCAGGAGGGGGTTTTAAGTGCCCAGTAGGCAAGTGGTTAAAATCACTTCTCCCGAAAAAACGTCAGTTTTTAAAACTTTTTTTTGCATTGATCCTTGTCCCCTGGGGCAGGACCTTGAATCCCAAACATATTTTATGGCAATAACTTGCATATAAGCCTTTAAAATTAGCACTTTTGATTTTTCATGTTCGTGTCCCATAGACTTTAACAGTGTTCGTGTGTTCGTCCAAATTTTTTGCCTGTTCGCAAGTTCTGGTGTGAACCAAACCGGGGGGTGTTCAGCTTATCCTTATTAGTTAGGGGTATCAGAGTAAAGAGGGTTGAATACAAATGCACACCACACTTTTCATATATTTATTGGTGAAAAAAAAAAATTTAAAACCATTTATCATTTTACTTCCACTTCACAATTTCTGTGCAACTTTGTTTTGATCTATCACATAAAATTCCAATAAAATACATGTAAGTTTTTTGTTTTAACATGACAAAATGTTAAAAATTTCAAGGGGTATGAATACTTCTTCAAGGCAATGTACATTCTAAAAGGGAGGGTCAAGTGATACAAAAGGTAAGAAATGTTAGGGATGTACTGATAGAGAACGAAACAGTTTAATTTATTAATTAGAGGCAGGATAGGCCTCTCTGAAGAGGTGGACAGAGTAGGAGATAGTCAGATGGATTGGAGTTGCAGAGAATAGAAGAGGCTCTGGAGAAGTCCTGGAGGTGAGCATGGGAGGAGGTGACAAGGGAGCTTCGAGGAGCGAAAAGAACGATTTGGTTGGTATTGTGAGACTAGATTAGTGATGTAGCTTTGTAGGTTCAGTTGTGGATGGCTTTGTAGGGTTGTTAGTATTTAGAATTTTATTTGTAGGGTAAGCGGAATCCGATGCTGGAAATGGCAGAAGGGAGTAGCAGACACCAAATAAAGTAAGGTAAGGTAAGGTAAGGTAGATGATCCATGATGGGCAGAAGGGGGGATAGCCCTTTCATTTTGATTACATTTTAAGCTCTCTTCAACCCATGTTTAAACTTTCCTTTATTTCACATTTCCTTTTTCTTCTTTTCTCTACTTAACAGTAGATGTATTTCCCACTTTTCTCTTTTCCCTTATTATACATTTTCATTTCCTTTTCACTTATTGCTTCAATATTTTTATATTGCATGTGTTACAGTGAATATAGAACATTTGTTAATGTTGCTTATACATTAGAATTCCAACTTTTGATAGATAAAATAGACATTTCAGCTTTGAGTACACGATTGGAAATAATTGGTGGTTAAGGACCATTCATCTTAGTTGATAATCTAGACCATTGCTCCCAGGGTTGCCAAGCTTTTTGTGCAGTGACAATACGCCATCATTAACTCATAACCGTAGTGTGTGTTTATCTCTCTAGGTTGTTGTCAATAGAGGGAAGTCGGTTGGACTTCCACATTCTCGTTAAACTCAGTCTGGCTGCTAGTAGGATGTGTGTGGTCACATGTCTAAGGTGTGCAGGTCCAGTTTCTATCGTCAGGTTTAGGAGGGCTAGAGCAGCTGATGGTGTGAAGTACCATTGTGTGACATCTGCTAGGATTTGGAAGATTTTGTTTCGGTACGATTGTAATGCCCTGTACACACGAGCGGACTTTTCGACCGGACTGGACAATCTGACCGTGTGTGGGCTTCATCGGACTTCCGACGGACCTTTTCGGTCGAAAATTCGACGGACTTTAGATTTGAAACATGTTTCAAATCTTTCCGCTGGAACTCCGACGCACCCAGTTCCTATCGGAAAGCCCGTTCGTCTGTATGCTGGTCCGACGGACCAAATACGATGCAAGGGCAGCTACAGCACTTTCCCGCGAGAACGTTAGGATCGCGCTGATTCTCGGCGACAGGGTACTATGCATCTCGCGCTCGCTGCAATAGGAAAAACACATTTTCCTATTGCAGCGAGCGTGAGAAGGAGGCGACAATCTTCCTTAGGTCTGGTATGGATTTTAAGGGGAACCCCCTACGCCGAAAAAAAGGTGGTGGGGTACCCCCAAAATCCATACCAGACCCTTATCCGAGCACGCAGCTCGGTGGGTCAGAAAAGGGGGTGGGGACGAGCGAGCGCCCCCCTCCTGAACCGTACCAGGACGCATGCCCTCAACATGGGGGGGTGAGTGCTTTGGGGAAGGGGGCGCCCTGCGGCCCCCCCACCCCTATGCACCTTGTCCCCATTTTGATGAGGACAAGGGCCTCTTCCCGACAACCCTGGCCGTTGGTTGTCGGGGTCTGCGGGCGGAGGGCTTATCGGAATCCGGGAGCCCCCTTTAATAAGGGGGCCCCAAGATCCCGGCCCCCCGCCCTATGCGAATGAGTATGGGGTACATCGTACCCCTACCCATTCACCTGGGGAAAAAGTGTCAATAAAAAAACACACTACACAGCTTTTTAAAGTAATTTATTAGGCAGCTCCGGGGGTCTTCTTCCGACTTTCGGGGGTCTCTTCCGACTTCTCGGCTCTCTCTGGCCTCTTCTCCCGGTGCCCGGTTCTTCTTCAGCTCTCCGGCCTCTTCTTCGCTCTCCGGTTCTTCTGCCTGGCTCCTCCGCTATCTTCTGCTCTTTTGCTGCTCTCTTGCTAGCGGTGGCCCTGTCTTCTCCATCGTCTTCTTCCCTCTTCTCTTCTTCCAATGTTGACACGACGCTTTCTCCCGCTGTAATGCTGTGTTCACGGTGCGCAGCGACTTAGATAGGCATGGGGCGTGGTCACCGGGTGGTGACCCCACCCCTTATGACGGCACAGTCCCAGCATGCCCCGGGACTGTGATGTCATAAGGGGCGGGGTCACCGGGTGACATCACCCGGTGACCCCGCCCCATGCCTATATAAGTCATTGCGCACCGTGAACACAGCATTACAGCAGGAGAGAGCATGCCCGGGACTGTGATGTCATAAGGGGCGGGGTCACCGGGTGACATCACCCAGGGACCCCGCCCCATGCCTATATAAGTCATTGCGCACCGTGAACACAGCATTACAGCAGGAGAGAGCGTCGTGTTAACATAAAAAGAAGGGAAGAAGACGATGGAGAAGACCGGGCCACCACTAGCAAGAGAGCGGCAAAAGAGCAGAAGATAGCGGAGGAGCCCGGCAGAAGAACCAGAGAGCGGGAGAAAAACCGGAGAGCGGAGAAGAGGCCAGAGAGCAGGAGAAGAGGCCAGAGAGAGCGGAGAAGTCGGAAGAAACCCCCGAAGTCAGAAGAAGACCCCCGGAGCTGCCTAATACATTACTTTAAAAGCCTGTGTAGTGTGTTTTTTTTATTGATACTTTTTTCCCCAGGTGAATGGGTAGGGGTACGATGTACCCCATATTTATTCACATAGGGTGGGGGGCCGGGATCTGGGGGCCCCTTATTAAAAGGGGCTCCCGGATTTCGATAAGCCCCCCACCCGCAGCCCCCGACAACCAAAGGCCAGGGTTGTCGGGAAGAGGCCCTTGTCCTCATCAACATGGGGACAAGGTGCTTTGGGATGGGGGGGGCCGCAGGGCATGCATCCTGGTACGGTTCGGGGGGGGGTGCTCGCTCGTCCCAACCCCCTTTCCTGACTGGCCGGGCTGCGTGCTCAGATAAGGGTCTGGTATGGATTTCGGGGGGACCTCCACACCGTTTTTTTCGGCGTAAGGGGTTCCCCTAAAATCCATACCAGACCTGAGGGCCTGGTATGCTCCGCGACGGGGCTCGCAAGGTGTTAATCTCGCTGATAAAAGCGGCGAGATTGACTTCCTTTTCTAGTCCCGTCGTACCTCATCACGTTCAAAATGAACGTGTGTGGGCAAGTCCAGAAGTCCGCTGTAACTCCGTTAAAAGTCCGTCGGGAAGACCGTCGGACCTATTCTGACGGAAAGTCCGGTCGTGTGTACGCGAGTCTGTTCGTTTGGAAAGTCCGTCGGAAGTCCGCAGAAAGTTCGTCGGATAGACCGTCGGACCAGTCCGGCCGAAAAGTCAGCTCGTGTGTACGCGGCATAAGAGTGAACATGAACATTTAGCTGTGTTACATCTGCAGCAGGTATCAGATATGTTAGTTTTGAAAGATGCCAGTTTTGTGAGTGTGAGGTACCATCTAAGTGAGATTTTTTGAGTAAGTTCCCAAAGGGAGGAGCATTGAGTTGCTTTGTAGATCGATTGTAGGGATTTTTTTCCATTGCCTTTCAGTGTAGTAAGATCCAAGATCTGATTCGCAATTTAGATGTGAAGTGATTTTAGTGAATTCATGTTTTTGTTGTAATGAGTTATATAATAGTGAGATGCCTTTCTCGCTGGTGGTTGGGTTAGTTAGAAACCCCCATATATTGGGGGGGTAGTGTGTACAGGGATAGTGAAATTGCTCTTAAGCAGTGGCTCATCTGCAGTTATGTGAATAGTTCTGAGGAGGGGAGGAAAAATTCCCTTTGTAGTTGTGGGAATGGTTTTATGTTCTTCTCGTGGAGTATGTCTTGTATGTTTTTGATGCCTTTTTGGACCCACTGTTTTAGGCAAAGATCCGTGGCTAGGTTTTGGAGGACTTCTATAGGAAATGGTGGTTGCGAGTTTTCTGGCTGGTTCTTAGACCCGTTTATCAGCTTTTTCCATGCAAGGGCTGCTGCTTCCATCGTAGGAGGAAAGTATGTTGGGATTGGGGTACCAAGAGGTGTACCCAGCAGCCATCTTTGTAAATTTGAATGTAGGAGATAAGTGGATTCTATCTGAGTGGATGGCATTAAGAATGTGTCCGCAGAACCCACATTTTGGAGGATTTTCTGGAGGTAAGACCAGTGGACTCTGTTGAACGCCATCTCTGCATCCAAAGATAGGAGTCAGAGAAGGTGTCCCGCTAGACTCCATAATGTATTACATTATATAATAATGTATTAGCCTTCTAGTGGCGTTGGACGCTTGTCACCCTTTGGTGAAGCCTGACTGGTCACGATGTATTAGAGAGAGCATGATGTTCAATAGACATGTCCCTATCGTCTTGGCATAGATTTTTAATAAGGAAATTGGGAGAAAATTTTGTGGGACTGTCAGTTCCTTCCCTGGTTTCGGAAGTGTGACGATTAAGGTTTGCAGTATTTCAGGGGAGAACATTGAAGAGGAGGCAGCATAAAAAAGAGGATGCCATCCAAGTAGGTCATATAGGTTGCCACCATCCCTGGTATCAGGAAAAAAGGAAAACCCCTCAAAAGGTTGGTGGAACTTTAAAGGCAACGGAGTATTTAAAAAACGATTTTATTAGTACAAATATACAAATATACAATGAAATGCCAAAGTGTAATAATATTCACATGTTACAAAAGAGAATAAAAAGTTTTGAATATACTGGTGTGAGTTTCGAATGTATAACCGTGCAGTCTTCCACCTGAGCCTACGCGTTTCGGGACTGAATAGAAAGTCCCTTCATCAAGGGCAATTTGTAGGAAGAATCACACTGCATAAACAGAATATAAATTAGAGTAATCAAGGATCATATGCATTACACAAATTGCTTGCATGGTTTAGGATACAAGCAATTTGTGTAATGCATATGATCCTTGATTACTCTAATTTATATTCTGTTTATGCAGTGTGATTCTTCCTGCAAATTGCCCTTGATGAAGGGACTTTCTATTCAGTCCCGAAACGCGTAGGCTCAGGTGGAAGACTGCATGAATATACATTCGAAACTCACACCAGTATATTCAAAACTTTTTATTCTCTTTTGTAACATGTGAATATTATTACACTTTTGCATTTCATTGTATATTTGTATATTTGTACTAATAAAATCGTTTTTTAAATACTCCGTTGCCTTTAAAGTCCCACCAACTATTTGAGGGGTTTTCCTTTTTTTCTTGAAGAGGAGGCAGCATCATTATATAGATTTGTCAGGTGTAGTGACAGTTGAAGGGAGAATTGTTTATCGTATTCCCCAGTAAGGCCATCAGGCCCTGATGCTTTACTAGTGGGGAGCATTTTGATAGTGGAGAAAATTTCCTGTTCCGTGAATGGTTTGTTTAGAAGGGTCAGTTGGTCTAAATTTAATGTCTGAGTTTGATGTGTTCCAGGAAAAGGTTTATATCTTCTGGTGTTGGCTGGACTGTTGTGGGGTTATTTTTGATGTTGTATAAGTCACTATAATAATCACTGAAGGCATTTGCTATGTCTTGCAGGTTTGACAGTTTGATTTTGGAAATGGGGGTGGAATAAATGATCAATTTTAGTTTTGGATTTCCGCCCTTTAATGCGGTTTGCTATGACTTTGACCGCTTTATTGGATGTAGAGTATGAGGTGGCTTTTAGTTTACGTTGTATGTGTTCAAAGGAGTGGAGTAGTAGTGTCCTAAGTTCCTGTCTTAGGGTCATTATTTGCGCCGAGCATGACAGATTGGGATTGGCTTTCTTTTGTTTATCTAGAGTGTCTATTTGTGATATGAGGGTATCAAGACGCTGCATCAGGGGCGGACTGACCATTGAGCGATTAGGGCACTGCCCGAGGGCCCTGGGCCACTAGGGGGCCCCATCAGGGTTGCCAGCCTCAGTAAAACCAGGGACAGTATGTATAAATCTGTGGTTTTTTTACATCTGTCTGTGTATACTGTGTGTACATGTATGTGTATACTGTGTGATTGTATACTGTGTGTGTGTATACTGTGTGGCCCCATACTCTCTGATTGCCTGGGGGCCCCATAATCTCCTATTGCCCGGGGGCCCCATAATCTCCTATTGCCCGGGGGCCCCATGAGTTATCAGTCCGCCCCTGCGCTGCATCCTCTTCTTTTTACACTGTGAGTTTAGCTTAATCAACATTCCTCTTACATAGGCTTTATATGCGTTCCACACCACTCCGGGGTCGGACACTGATCCTGTGTTAAATTCAAAGAATTCCTTTATTTGAGCGGATATTTCTGGTGCGTAATCCAGGTGTTGATTGATAAAAATTGTTAGCACTCCAGAGATAAGTATTACTCTGATGCAAGGAATCTGTTACCGATATAGATATTGGATCGTGGTCCGACCACATCGTGGTGTGGATTACAAAAGCACTGATTTTTTGGAGTAACCATTAATCTGCAAGAAACATATCTATACGGGAATATGTTTTGTTGAGTGGTGAGAAATATGTCAAATCTTTCTCTTAGCTAAGGTGGCATCGCCATACATCAAATAGATTGTGAGAGTTTAGGAAGTTTTTTAGAGGGGTTTCTCTTCTTTTTTTTTTTTTGCTGCAGATGTGGTTTCTAGATCGATATCTGCTACCAGGTTGAAGTCTCCGCAGACGATTAGGTTACCCTGTTGAATTTTTTTGGCAATGTGCATAACTTTGCGAAGGAAATTTGGTAGGTGTTGGGAGCATATAGGTTGATGAGCGTGTAGTTCACCTTATTGATGTTGCATGCTAGAATTATGAATCTGCCATGTGGATCTATGACAGATTGTTTGAGGAGAAAGGTGGCTGTCTTTCACTGCTATTAAGACGCCTCTCTTTTTGGTTTATAAATGAGGCTGTAAATATGTGGGGGAAGCGTTTGTTTGAGCATGAAGGTGGTGCTGACTCTAGAAAATGTGTCTCTTGAACGCACAAGATATCACATTTCATTACTTGGGCCGCTTTCCATAACGAGTGTGTTTTTGCAGAGTGGTTGAGCCTGTTAACATTCAATGAAAGTATGATGAGTGGCATTTTCAATAGATGTCAGGTGAGGGGATAGTTCACCAACACTTACAGTTAGTCGCGGTGGACTGCACCGAGAGAGATATTGTAGATATTAAGATCTCTGGGAGTTCTGCCTTCTGTGGATGAGTGATCTCAGGACGTGAAGCTACAGTTGATGGATAAACAAGAAAGTTAGTAGTATAAAGTGGAACTCTTAACCAGTGTGGTTAGGTGAAACTGTCACCTCTAGGAAAAGGTACTTACCGCTCCAGGTGGTATCGCTTGTGTTCACACCGTCCTAGTATATAGAAGATGAAGGGTGCCGGCTCAGCAAAGTCAAATGGCAGAAAGATGGAAAAAAGGACGGCCGCACTTCAAAATAATGCCTTTATTGAACAAAGCTTGATCCATACATCAATCGGAGACACAGGTCCAGATGATAACTGATGCGTTTCGCACCGTTAATGGCGCTTAATCATAGCTTAATCTAAGCTATGATTAATCTAAGCTATGATTAAGCGCCATTAATGGTGTGAAACTATCAGCTATCATCTGGACCTGTGTCTCTGATTGATGTATGGATCAAGCTTTATTCAATAAAGGCATTATTTTGGAGTGCAGCCATCCTTTTTCCATTTTTCTGCCATGTCACCTCTAAGAACCGTAGGCGGAGTAAAATAATGCTGAACTCAGCTAATCCGCTGTGAGGGGAAAAACAGTTAGTCAGAAGGTAAAACTGTAGATTCAGTAGCTTGTAGCTGGGGAGAGAATAGTTACTAATTCGAGCTTGAGGTCAGGTGTGTTGTCTTCCATGGTTGCACTGAATCTTTGTAGGTTTATCTTGGTTTAAAGGCTTAGTGGTTCCAGCAGGAGGATCCGGGATGATGCCCCACTTGTGCAGGATTTGTAAGCCATCTTTGAGATTGGTGATTATGTGTGAAGTGCCGTTTTGTTGTAATAAGCAGCGTTGCTGGGTATCTCCATTTGAATTTCATTTTATGGTTGTGGAGGCCTTTTGTGACTGGGTTGAGCTGTCTTCTTAGTTGGAAGCTGTATTTTGAAAGATCTGGGAATAGTTGAATGCCATCATATGGTGGAGGAAACGGAGATGCAATTCTTGCCTCTGAGAGGAGTTTTTCCTTTATGTGAAAGGAATGTACTCTCATCAGTACGTCTCTGGGGATGGATGGCGCCAAGTAAGGTGGTTTTGCGATCCCATTAATGCGTTCTATAATGACGTCTCTTGGGAATGCGTCTGGCAATTTAGTGTGAATAAGTTCTTAGGCATATTTAGACAGGTCACCCTGTTAGACAGATTCGGGTACTCCACGTAATTTAACGTTGTTCTGTCTTCTAAATCTGCCAGTTTGGCCCGTACCCATGATTGTTCCTCTTTCACCTCATCTACTGTGTCTATGATGTCATTGACTTTTGTTATGCTGGGGGTCCTCATAAAGTTGTGACATAGCAGCAAAGAATGTGGTGAGGTTGTTTAATGATTCCGCCTTTTGCTCCAGGAGGCGATGGGCCCACCGGGTTTGGGGTTCACCGGTCAACAGGGAGATAATGAAGCCCACTTTAGTTGCCGCTAGTGAAAAGGTGCAGGATTGTAAAACAAAATATAGTTCACAAGCATTACGAAAAGTCCTGTATTTGCTATGCTCAACCCTCAAATCTTTAGGGTGTGGGGACCCTTGGTTCTGGTTTTAGACTTGAACTTGTTCTTCCAGCCAAGTATAACCCTCTTGTAGGTCTTTAACAGCTTGTGTCAAACCCGTCAGGTGTCGGCATAGTTCCTCCATTGGGGAGGTTCTTCGCTCGGGCTCAGACATGGCTGTCTGATACTGTCAGATTCTCACGTACCTGCTTGATGAGCCCAGTAGTGCAGAGGAAGGCCTCCCTTACGCATCTGACTCGCTGCCCCTGGTAGAGCAGACAGGAGGTACAGGAGTGCAGAGTGGTATGAGAGCCTGGCGAGTAAGTTGCTGGTAGGACTGCTCCAGGATCCCAGAGGCTGTAGAGGAGGCCACCAACAGGAGAGAAGATCCGAACAGCAGACAGACTGGAAGCTGGAGCACCCAATATTCACACACAGAAGTAGAAGCAAACAGTCAGCACACAGTTCAGAGGGTTATGGATTCCAGTGGAAGCAGGCAGGCTGGTTCAGACACAGACAGGTGGTGCTGGAGCAGGAGCTAGGCAGACAGGTCAGGTCACAGGCCGGGTCAACAAGAGGCGGGCAGCGAGGTATCCAAGGAGCAGGCAGGTTCAGAGTCAGAGGCAAGCCGAGGTCAGATGAGGGCGGAGAGCAGGGAGGGTCCAAAGGTCAAGCCGGGTCATTCAGGAGATCAAGACACAAAGGCAGATAAACAGGAGCAGGGGTCACAGGGAGCTGCAGATCAGACAGCACTGATCCTGTGTGCATCCCTTGTTTAAATAGGCCGTTTGGCGCTGCACGCGCACCGACGCGCGCCGGGGCGGCCAATGTTGTGTCTTCCACTGGGACTTTCCTGACAGAGGATAGCTGAGGATTGTGCTCAACTGTGGGCTCTGTTCGCTCCGGTTCTCTCTTCTTGCTGACAAGCTGTATGCTTAAGTGGCCATTTTACAGCGTCGGCAGCAAGGGGAGAGAACCGGAGCGAACTGCACCCAAGCACAAGCAAGGGTATAATTAAAAGTGCCATTACTGACATTATAGAGCAACTACAGGCAATAATGTTGGCTAAGTGCTAAGTGACTATGGGAAAGCAGTCTTTGGGCAAAATGTTATAGGAAATCTATGGTCACAGCATACATTTTCATTTTATACCATTAGCATTATAATAACAATACAAACACTAGTTCTGGCTGTTTGCTGGTCATCTCTTTTTACAACTTCCTAGATTCCCTGCATGCTTTGCAACTTTACCTCCATTTCTAAGGGCTATATATCCCATGGTACCTTGCTGTCTGCCAACTGTGATTCTTGTACTAGCATTGGTGGTCAGGCAGTATAGCTGGCCCTGTGTTTTTCACCTATAGCAGCTCCCTTTCCCCTAAGGCAAGTAGGCCCACCAGTACTCGGTTGCCCCCAGGTCTTACACAAAATGCTTTAGTGTCTGGCTACCACGCTGGGGCAGGCACTAGCTAAGCACAGCAAACAGGTACCCGTGGTTCACAGAGTGGTTCAATCAGTGCCAGAACAAGGTCATCTAGAGCCCAGGGTGAATATGCCAAACTAGCCCCCCCAGATGTATGAGCATTATGTGTTAGTAAAAATCCCGCCACAAAAACACTGAGCACTAATCTGCATGCTTACCCCCTAAGCATAAACTTCCCCTCCTAGTATACGTCTTCTCCCCCTTCCCGCTCCACATCCCCCCAAATCCTCTCTCCTAGCACAAATTCCCCCCAATTCCCCCATCCTAGTACAAATCTCCCCCCCAACACATATCCCCCTAAACCATCACTCTTAGCACCCACTCCCAAATATTCACTCATAGAACAATACTTACCCCCCCCCTCAAATTCCCCCATTTCCAACACAAATCCCCTCCCCCCTAATCTCCTTATGGCACCCCCCCAACCTCACATGATGCCACAGTGCCCAGGGGAGCCGTCCTTCCTGCCCACCTCTTGTCCCGGCCCTGGATTCATTGGCAGTTCAGGTTCAGGGCAGGCAACGTTCGTAGAGTAGTCCGGGTCAAATCTGTGGTCAAAAGGCAGGCTGAGTTCATAGCGTAGTCCAAGGTGAGATCCCAGATGGATGAAAAGGAAAATCAAGCTAGCTGGCAGGGAGGGGATCGGGCGACGGTAAAGATCAAGGCACGGGAACAATGCAGGTAAATAGGATGCTTGAAGCTCATGTTGCAAACACTATCACAAGCATGACACTAAGGACTTGGCAGGCTTAAAACAGGGGCTGTGTCTACATCAATCACCCTGTAGGTGGACAGTCAGACAGGGAGAGTGCAGCTTAGCAGCTCCCATGGAACAGGAGCATTACACTCTCCTGACAGTACTGACTCTGCCTCCTGAAACCCCTCCCCTCAGCACCTCTGTAGATCTGAAGGCAGGCTCTGTGAAATGTGTGACACGGCAGTGCCTATTCACAGGGCATAGTGACTATAAGTCACAGAATTCAAAGAAATATGCACTATATTGTCAAAAGTATTGGGACGCCTGCTTTTACATGCACATAAACTTTAATGGCATCCCAGTCTTAGTCCGTAGGGTTCAATATTGAGTTGGCCCAACCTTTGCAGCTATAACAGCTTCAACTCCTCTGGGAAGGCTGTCCACAAGGTTTAGGAGTGTGTCTATGGGACAGCGCATTTGTGAGGTTAGACACTGATGTTGGATGAGAAGGCCTGGCCCGTAGTCTCCGCTCTAATTCATCCCAAAGGTGTTCTATTGGGTCGAGGTCAGGACTCTGCGCAGGCCAGTTAAGTTCCTCCACCCCAAACTTGCTCATCCATGTCTATATGGACCTTGCTTTGTGTACTAGTGCACAGTCATGTTGGAACAGGAAGAGGCCATCCCCAAACTGTTCCCACAAAGTTGGGAGCATGAAATTGTCCAAAATATCTTGGGATGCTGACGCCTTAAGAGTTCCCTTCACTGGAACTAAGGGGCCAAGCCCTGTTGATGTCATTGCGTTGCCCACAAACTTCAATTTTAAGCGCTTGATCGACTTTCTAAATGTGAGTGTTTCCAATTTTCTTTTATTACATTTTTATGTTTATAAGGATCCACACTATGTGGAGTATTTTCTTTTTTGGTCATGCTATTTTGAACACTTGAGAGGATTTGGTCTGTCAAGTTGGCTGCTTCTGAAGCTTCTTGGTGACATCTCTTGACCAATTGGATTGCCTTACAACTTGATCCGGAACCCAGACATGGATATCCCATATTTTGGTGGTTGCACCATAAGCCTTGTTGACTCACTGAGCATATGCCCATTTGAGTCCCCTCACTCCGGTAAGCCTCCTCCCTAACCGGTGGTGGTTCTATTGTCTGTGTCCTCACCTCAACATTGATGTCATGTGGAATCCCACTTCTAGTTAGACAATTTGTTTTCACTCATGTCAGTCCTGTTGGAACAGGAAGGGGCCATCCCCAAACTGTTCCCACAAAGTTGGGAGCATGAAATTGTCCAAAATATCTTGGGATGCTGACGCCTTAAGAGTTCCCTTCACTGGAACTAAGAGGCGAGCCCTGTTAATGTCATTGCGTTACCCACAAACCTTAATTTTAAGCACTTGATCCACTTTCTTTTTTTTTTTTTTTTTTAAACAAAAAGCTTTTATTAATGTTTGAAAATAACATTGGTACAATCATATTAACCACTTCAATACCAAGGACGTCATATGACGTCCTGGGCTTTGAGCAGGTATATCTGAATGATGTCTGTAGTTACAGACATCATTCAGATATTGCCGGTTTCAGACGGCGAATCTCTACACCATAGGAATGACCATAGCGGCCGTTCCACCGCTTGATCGTTCCTATGGGAGGCGAGAGGGGACATCCGCCCCTCCCGCCGCCCTCCAGTGCTTGCTTCGACTCACCGTTACGATCGGTGAGGCGGAGAGTGGATCCGCCGGCACCGGATGTAGATCATAGAGATGGTCCCCGGAGTCTCTATGATCGTCAGAGGCCGGGCGCGATGTTATGACGTCACGCCCGGCCTCTCCATTCAAAAAAACAGCGCCACTTCGGCGTGGAAGCGGCGATTGTTTTATTTTTTTATTTTATTTCAGGCTTCCCAGCCTAGTGGTGAGATATGGGGTCTTATTGACCCCATATCTCACTATTAAGAGCACCTGACATGTCATATTGCTATTACAAGGGATGTTTACATTCCTTATAATAGGAATAAAAGTGATCAATTTTTTTTTTTTCAAAAAAGTGTCAAAATAAAAAAAATAAAATATAATTAACAATAAAAAAAAAATAAAATTTTTTAAAGCGCCGCTGTCCCCGTGTGCTCGCACGCAGAAGCGAACGCATACGTAAGTCCCACCCACATATGAAAACGGTGTTCAAACCATACATGTGAGGTATCCCCGCGAACGTTGGAGCGAGAGCAATAATTTTGGCCCTAGACCTCCTCTGTAACTCAAAACATGTAACCAGTAAAAAAATTTCAAGCGTCGCCTATGGGGATTTTTAAGTACCGAACATTGGCGCCATTCCACGAGCGTGTGCAATTTTGAAGCGTGACATGTTAGGTATCTATTTACTCGGCGTAACTTCATCTTTCACAAAATGCAAAAACATTGGGCTAACTTTACTGTTTTGGTTTTTTTTAAACACAAAACAGTTTTTTTCCCCAAAAAAACGTGTTCGAAAAATTCCTGCGCAAATACTGTGTGAGATAAAAAGTTGCAACAACCGCCATTGTATTCTCTAGGGTCTTTGCTAAAAAAACATATATAATGTTTGGGGGTTCTATGTAATTTTCTAGCAAAAAAATTATGATTTTTACATGTAGGAGCAAAGTGTCAGAATTGGCCCAGTATTGAAGCGGTTAACATTTGTACATAAGTTTCATATAACAGTGAATAATTGACTTCAATAATAGAGTATTTACTGGTAAGGCCACCAAGGTGGTTTCGTATCCGACCTATTGTTATATTGATAAATTATTTGGAAATACTCTAGCTTTGTATAGAAAAAATCTGTTATTTATTTTAAAAGGGAGAATAAATTTGTGGACCCCTGAGCGGTGTCCTTCGATATAGATATAGTAATAGAAATGAGGAGTAAAGAGGAGTAAAGAAAAATTATATAAAAATTAAATAAAATAAATATATTATAGGAAAAATATTGGTCTATGTATAAAAGGTTTATCTTTATGTGAAAGTGGTATATGAATCAGAATATTTAAAAGTAATCCATGGTTGCCATATTTTATTAAAATTTTCTATATTCCCTTGTGTTGTTGCTCTGATCTCTTCTTGATCCACTTTCTAAATGTGAGTGTTTCCAATTTTCTTTTTATAAATTTTAAGTTTTTACGTTACACAATTTGTTTTCACTCAGTCATGTTGGAACAGGAAGAGGCCCACCCCAAGCTGTTCCCACAAAGTTGTCTGTGTCTTCACCTGTCTATTATGGGATATCCAGATATCCAGACAATATGGGATATCCAGACATGGATATCCCATATTTTGGGGGTTGCACCATAAGCCTTGTTGACTCACTGAGCAATATGCCCATTTGAGTCTCCTCACTCCGGTAAGCCAATTTGTTTGTTTTCACCATTTATTTAAAGACTGCTATGTTTATGTTTTAAAGTGGAGTTCCACCCACTTTTACAACTCTTCAGCATCCCTCACTGTAAACGAATTGGATATTTTTTTATTTTTTTTTCTCAGCACCTACTGTATATCTGCTGTATTAATTTTTCACTTCCTCCTCCCTGGCCGTGGCTCATCGCATCATTTTCTGTTTGCAATGCCTTCTGGGAAGGGGCGGCAACTTCCTCTGACACTGCCGTTGCTATGGAAACCTGACCTGAAACCTATTACACTGCTTGTGCTGCACTGAGCATGTGCGAGATCTGCAAGGATGAGATCCAGGAAGAAATACAGTCTGGCTTCAGATTCCCACACTTAAGATGGCCACGGCCTGCTGTAAGTTTATAAAACAAAAAACTACTGCTATAAGCTAACAAAACAGACCTTAGTTTACAGACTAACTTTACTAGAATACAATAAGCTTGTGTATTATATGGGTATTTTTATTTAAAAAGTATAATTTCGGCTGGAACACCACTTTAAAAACTACTTTTGTATGATGGCACATGGACTTTAGTTTGGGTGTGAATTTGGCATCTCATTTTTATTATTATTAGTTTTTGTGGTCCTTGTACAGTGTACATTAGTTTGTATACATATGTATTTCAACGTTTCGAGCGCTGCACATAACTTCACTTTTTTTACGCTTTAATATTAAAAAGATTTTTTCTTCTATTTATTAAAATAAACCCAAGTGCCAGACTACGTCTGTGATCCTTGTTATGTTTTAAAAGCAAGTTATCCGGAGTATCCACAACATCAACAGGAGGATTGCTCATGTTTTTTCGGCAAACGCCTTCATCACAGCTAAACTGCTTGCTATTTATTCTTTAACATTGCGTGCTTTTGTCCAATTTGCATTTTTTGTAGCAATAAAAATAGGCAGGCATTTTTATGAGATGTCTTTGCAAAACAATTTTTTTTTTCTTTCGCTTTGCAGTGCATCTTCAGAAGTGTCATTGGTTTATATTTATATAGTTTATGCAGCCGTCATTGTATAAACAGCCCTTGTATCCAGCAGCTCGCTACCAGATAACTGTATAATAATAGAGGGCTTTTAATGTTATTGTCATCGGCAATTCACATAATCCACCATTATATACACTTACCACTCGCTCCCTCTCCTTTAAGCTTGCCTGTCTTATCTAATTTTTTTTTTTTGTTGTTGTTAATGGCGTTTTTTTTTTTTGGTTGCTGCGGCAACGTAATAACTGCAAATTTTCTTTTGTGTCATTGTTTCCTCTCTGTCGTCAGAAGATCAAAAAGGAAACTTTCAAAGTGTAATTTTCTCAGAAATTATTAACATCTTCTGCTAATTATTTTCAAGCAATTCTTTATTGTGTTTTTATTTTATTTATGTGCGTGGTCAAACTCATTCATCTCGGTCTTTAAAATTCAAAGGACAATGAAAAAAAATAAATAAATAATCTCGTCATTAAACGTATTATAAAATACGAAAAAAGTTTGAGCCTAAAGTTAAGACACTAATAAGTGCAGCTTACCGATCTGTACATGTGCTGGCTGTATTTGTTTTCTTTTTTTTAGGCTTTTTTATTTTTATTTTCAAATGGAGATCCGGACAGTAACACAATTCCTGTTTAGGGTGGCTACATTCTGGAGGAACAGAGAAGCCATCCTTGGTAAGGTGTCCCCCCCCCCCCCCCCTCCTAGCATACAGTGCTTTGAAAGAGTATTCATACCCCTTGAAATTTTGCACATTTTCTTATGTTCCAATCAAAAACGTAAATGTATTTTATTGGGATTTTTATGTGATAGACCAACACAAAGTGGCACATAATTGTAAAGTGACAGGAAAATGATAAATCGATTTTGAAATTTTTTACAAATAAATATGTGAAAAGTGTGGGGTACATTTGTATGGCGCCCCCCGGAGTCAATACTTTGTAGAATCGCCTTTCACTGCAATTACAGCTGCAAGTCTTTTTGGGGATGTCTCTACCAGCTTTGCACATCTAGAGAGGGACATTTTTGCCCATTCTTCTTTGTAAAATATCTCAAGCTCTGTCAGATTGGATGGAGAGCGCCTGTGAACAGCAATTTTCAAGTCTTGCCAGAGATTCTCAATGGGATTTAGGTCTGGACTGTGACTGGGCATTCTAACACATGAATATGCTTTGATCTAAACCATTCCATTATAGCTCTGGCTGTATGTTTAGGGTCGTTGTCCTGCTGGAAGGTGAACCTCCACCCCAGTCTCAAGTCTTTTGCAGACTCTAACAGGTTTTCTTCTTATGCCCTGTACATACGACCGTTTTTCCCGTCGGAATAAACTCTGAAGGTTTTTCTGACGGAGTTTCAACGGAATTCCGCTGAAACCGTCTTGCGTACGCACGGTCACACCAAAGTCCGACCGTCCAGAACGAGGTGACGTAGAACACGTACGACGGGACTAGAAAAAGGAAGTTCAATAGCCAGTAGCCAATAGCTTCCATCTCGTACTTGCTTCAGAGCATGCGTCGTTTTTGGTACGTCGGAACAGCATACAGACGAGCGGTTTTCCCGATAGGAATTGGTTCAGTCGGAAATATTTAGAACATGTTCTCTTTCTAGGTCCGTCAGAATTTTCGACGTAAAAAGTCAGATGAGGCATACACACACGATCGGAATATACGATGAAAAGCTTCCGTCTGACTTTTTCTGTCGGACATTCCGCTCGTGTGTACGGGGCATAAGATTGCCCTGTATTTGCCTCCATCCATCTTCCCATCAACTCTGACCAGCTTCCCTGTCCCTCTGACACAGGAGATAAAAGCATCTGGAAATCTGTGTCGGGGGGGGGGGGGGGGGTGCTTAGAGATAGATAAGCAGAAAGCTTGTCTATTCACAGCATGGCTCTGCAAGTTTCTTCATTCTTCTGCCTATGTAGAGGGGGGGGGGTGCCTTTCCTCCAATCAGCTCACACATAGTGTATGCTCAGACTCCACACCCACTGCTGAAACAGGAAGAAAAAATAATAACAGGATGTGCACTTTCTAAAGAGTCTGGAAAGCTGAAGACAGCAGATATAGATGTAAAACGTATGTAGGGAGTTTCATCTCTGTGTATCATCTGAGGCTGTTCACTTCACTGGGTATATGTGAGGGTTTACATCCGCTTTAAATAGACTCTGCCTAACTCAAGATGGCCGCAAGAGTCACATGGGGTGCCAGCATCCAATCGGAAGCTCCACAAGTGACCCAGGAAACCATAGAGGAACCAAGTTCCTCTTGACTTCCTCTCCCTTTGAAAGGCTGTTGCGGTTTGAGCACCACCTGCAGTGGAGAGAGCAGACTGCGCCTGTCTACATGCTTAATATGCTTGTATTTAAAATATAAATGTAATCATGTATTACAGAGAAATATATTAATTTGTGTTTTTTTTTATATCTGCCTGTGCCTGGAGTTTAGCTTGTAAAGTTGTATGCATTGCATGAAGAGGATCATGATATCCTTCGTTTGAAATGTAACAATTACGCGATAGCACAAATGTCCATTATCAAAGCAGTGAAGGTCATATAGAGTGACAGCAATGTTCCGGTCACAGTGACAATGACACGACGCTGAGTGACCTTTTTTCTAAAACGAAAGGCAGGGATTAGATTGAATATTACACGGTCCCTAATAGATTTATCCTTCGAACATTACAGAATGTCCCTTGAGACAATGGGCCATATGCTGCACAGTTTCCTGCTCTTTATTCGGCTTATTGGTGTGTCTAAAGCAGTTTTTTTCTCCATAGATGACGATTAGCCAATTAGAACCAAAACTGTGTCAACTTTTACACAAAAACGGCGGATACGTTCCTGCATAGACATGGAAACAATGGCTGGATCAATAACATTTAAATTTTAATCTCTTACATACAAGAAAATCATTTTGTAGATACGTATAGGGTCGTTTTAACTGGGTATTCCTGTAGTTCTATTCCCTGTACTGTTTGTAGCATCCTCCTTGTATAGAGCTAGGTAAATTTAGTTTGGCTCCTCTGTATACATTGGAGCAGGGGTTGATTATCCAGGGCCTTACCCCTGTCTTCTAAAGAAGAGGTCCCCAACCACCGGGCCGCGGGCCGGTGCTGGTCCGTAGCCTGCTGGGAGCCAAACCCAAACAAATAATCACCAATGGCTACGATATGTGAGTAGAAGAGCCCTATGCTGAAGGAAAGTGACTGTGTAGCTTTTGACTCTTGGAGGAGTACAAGTCACCAGTGCATGTATTCATTCACCTAGCTTGTCCCTGTTAAAACACAGTGTCCATCTCTCCGCTGATCCCCGCTGAGCAGGCCAATGACAAGTCTGCGTCTGCTCCACTATGCAGAGCGGACACGGACACAGCCCGCTGTTCTCTATGGGGCGGTCAGATGGAAATGGACTGTATGCCCGTCTCCATCCGATTGTCATCCGATCCGATGGACGAAACACAAATGTATCCCCATCTGTCTGTTTTTAACAGACCGCATCGGATGCCGACCGGGACACAAGTCCGCTGACATCCGCCGCCCTGTAGAAAACATGAGTGGTCCGATTGGGTCCGCCTGCAAAATTGGACAGGCGGACCCGATTGGTCCGCTGGTGTGAAAGGGGCTTTCTGGTATAGTGATCGCTTGGTTAATTGCTCTGCCTCTTTGTGTCTGTGTCAGATCTAACTACTGTAAGGCTCTCACCTGCAGAGCATTAGACTTAGAGACCCAGGGATTGTGAGATGTATAGTTTGTTCACAGGAAGTGTCAGTTCATAGACTACAGAGGTCATGCATGAACCTGTGTTGTGCCATGCTGATTACCTCATGTTTGAACACAGACAGAAACTTTTGACACAGAAATGTGAAGATTTACTCTATTATAGCTATGTGTACACGGCAACAAATGACACCATGAAACTACAGATGAGCAGGGCCCTCTGATTCCTCTTGTACCAAATTGTAACGTAACTAATGTCTGCCTTTATTTTGTTAAGTGCTCTAAACTGTTAGCGCTATATAAAACATGTATAAAAATAACTACAGGATCAATACACGTTATGCAGACTAAAAACACCAGGTGCTGGTAGGAAGGATTATAATGCCTTTAACCCTTTTGCTGCCAGAGCTGTTTTTGCATTTTTTGCACACGTTTCCAAAATCCATTTAGGCCTGAAGATTACATAAAACCCACAAAACACTATATATATTTTCTGAAAGCAGACACCCTTGTAGCGGTAGTTCCAATTTTTTATTTCACACAATATTACTGCAAAATTTCAATAAGATATACACTACAGTTAATTTCTGGGCATGCAAATGTAAAAAATTACCTAATTTTATTGTAAAATATAAAAAAAAAGGTTGCACCGAATGAATAGATACCCAACATGTCAAACATGTCAAACCTTAAATTTGCGTGCACCCGTGAAATGGCGACAAACTTCAGTACCCTATATTTTCATAGGCAACGCTTTAAAAGCCCTCTATAGCTCATCAGTTTAGCGTTACGGTGGAGGTCTGGTGCTTGAAATATTACTTTCACTCCGGCACGCACAGCAATATGTAAAATGCCTATGACGCGTGCTTATATGTGGGGGTTGCGGGGACCTTTTTGGTGGGGGGGGATTTTATATGCTTGGGTGTAATTATCTTTTTACTCCTGTAGCAATACGGACTACAATCATAAAGCACCGTACCTTCCAGTATCTCAAAGCATCGCCTGTCCCTCTAGGGGTCAGTGTATCAGGCAGGGTTGCCGCCTGTCCGGGTTTCCCCCGGACAGTCCGGGTTTTGAATCATGTGCCTGGGTTTCAGTCTGCCTGAAACCCGGACACATTATTCAGACTGGGCTGGGGCTCCCCAAGTAACCAAGATAGTCACACACAAGTTTGTTGCTGTCCGGAAGTTGCATGCGTCTGTCTGGGGTCAGGTTCGACATCACTGGGGCGGGATGATGATGTCAGCAGGAGCAGTATGGTCACACCCACTGTTCGCCGCATAGTTACTACACTCCTTGGGGCACTGAAAGGTGTCCCAGGTCTTTTATAATCCTATAGTGTATACTACAGAAAGTGTTCGGGTTTGGCTTAAAGAAAAGGTGGCAACCCTAGTACAGGAAGTCCCCGAGTTACGAACACAATAGGGACTGTAGGTTTGTTCGTAAGTCAAAGTTGTTCGTAAGTCGCAACACTGCATTTGTAAGTGTAACTTCCGGTCTGAACATTGCATTCGTGTAACGTCCACCTGTGCATGGATGTGGGATGTTTTGGGTGCTTGTTATGTTATCTGGGGCTCTTCTGGCCATGCAGTTCATGTAGTACTGCAGTATGGGATGTGTCCGGAGGTATCCAGGACCAGTGTGGAACACAAGTGGTCGGCATTTGAAGCCGTTCGTAAGTAGAAGTCGTTTGTAACTCGGGTGTTCGTAACTCGGGGACTGCCTGTATCAGGTGACATCATATTTGTGTGCCAAAAGGATTGTAGGATGAATAGTCAGATAATTGCTTTGCACGATTATGTGCCAGGACTACATATCCCAGGGATCTTTGCTGCCATTGGGGAGATTGCTGGGATTAGCTATAAAAGAAGCAAAAGCCCGCGCAGAGTTCTCTTCCTGTCTCTGTGCCAGGAGAGAGGGGTCGCGGCCTACTGCGTGGAGTACCACCTTCCAACCTATATCTGAGGGGCCTAGCTCTGCCGTTTGCCGTCGTACATCCTTCCAGCACCACTCCGGTCGCCTGCCAGTCGGTGTATCAAGCTTCACATCGGGAGATGGAGGTGGCGGATCCGCTGCACTAGTGTCGCTACATGAGTTACTGTCAGGAAGACATTGTATCGGTCTGGTCGTTGGTGAGAGGGCAATCGCCCAAACTTTACCCATCCTTCCTTTGTCACAGCTACATTGGGACACTTTACACAGACATCTCTACTCTAGTAATACTTTACTGAACCTGTTCGAACACCGTGCTTAGACATCTTTAGCTTTCCTCACTACAAGAATACTATTGTTTCCCACTACACCTAATTGGATTACAGTTAACGAGCTCCTACGTACCGGTGAAGAATATCAGATCTGCAACGTGGACTTTATTGCCATTACTGATAGAAAGGCCACTATATTATCATTTCTCTTTGAGATAGGCGTATAGGCTGGCCAGGTTCCATCTTCTACAGAGTGTCAGTATCATTAGTTAGCTGAAACATCTCATTTTCGCAGAAGGGAGTTTAACAAGACTCGTGGCCACTCATTAAAATTAGAAGAAAAAAGGTTTAACCTTAAACTACGTAGAGGGTTCTTTACTGTTAGAGCGGCAAGGATGTGGAATTCCCTTCCCCATGCGGTGGTCTCAGCGGGGAGCATCGATCGTTTCAAGAAACTATTAGATAAGCACCTGAACGACCACAACATACAGGGATATACAATGTAATACTGACATATAATCACACACATAGGTTGGACTTGATGAACTTGTGTCTTTTTTCAACCTCACCTACTATGTAACTATGTTAGGGGATAACAATATTTCTTAAGGAAGTGTGTATATAATATTGTCATTGTTGATACTTGTCTCGTGCCTTTCGGAGGAATTCTTTTGCTGAGGTGGCGCTGTTTGCCTAGAACTCAGCAGATTTATTACCTCCTTTTTGTGACAACATCTCCTTTAACTGGTTCAAGTAAATATTTTCAGAACATAAATACACAGAGTTGTCTGATTTATTGCTCTACAGTGATACAAGGATGTCTGAACCTAGAGTGTCAGGTAGGTTGGAATGTTCACCAGATCATGGTTGTGCAGATGAGCAGATGAGGTAATTTCAAGCAGTCCCTTAGGGGGCTGTGCTACACTTAACTTTATTTTTTTCATCACATGGACAGGCGACAAATCTGATTATTTTTTGGTGACAAGTTCTCTTAAATGAGACATCCCCCCCCACCTCCCCGCTGTTGGGTCCAAACGACGTAAGGACCTGGCAGCGAAAGGGTTAAAGTGGACACATGAACTGCATGAACACATTCCTGATACAGTATGTCACTATTTACAGCAAGAGTACCGTTTTTCGGTGAATCTTTACCTTCTATCATTAAAAAGCTGTCCTTGAGCTCCAATGACTTTGCCTAGAATGGGGAGATGTCATCAGTTTGCTGCAGGATGGAAGAAGCATTTCTTCGGTCTCCTCTCTCCCAGTGCTCAGACTGCAGCATTGTAACTTTGTAGCAGGTCACAAGGTAAGAGGTTGCACCAGGGGCTCATATGGTCCAGACCTTTGTGAACACTTCAAAAAAGTGCCAGCCTGGGATTTGCATAATTATGTCATCTCTGACATGGTATCTCAGCCCGAGGAGGAAATGGTGGCCCAGTCTGAACAAAGATGAAGACCTGGGAACTCAGTGCACTTCTTCTGGAGGGAAAAGCCTCCTCTACCTGCTGCCACATAAATGCATTAAACGGTTGGCTAGAGCAGGGGTCTACAAACTTTTTAAACAAAGGGCCAGTTTATTGTCCTTCAGATTTTAGGGTGGCCGGACTGGCCAGTGGGAATGGAATTTTTTCCTGGCATCAGTGGGAGTAAACATCACCACATTTGGTATCAGTGGGAGGAATAGTGCCCCATCATTGGTGTCAGTGGGAGGAATAGTGCCCCATCATTGGTGTCAGAGGGAGGAAAAGTGCCCCATCATTGGTGTCAGGGGAGGGATTCGTGCTCCATCTTTGGTATCATTGGGAGGAATAGTGCCCCATCTTTGGTATCATTGGGAGGAATAGTGCCCCATCTTTGGTATCTTTGGGAGGAATAGTGCCCCGTTGTTGATGTCAGTTGGCAGAATAGTGTCTTGTATGAGTAGAAGGAATAGTGAGTGCCCCAAGGGCCAGATAAAGGCAAGCAAAGGGCTGCATCTGGCCCCCAGTCTGCAGTTTGAAGACCACTGGGCTAGAGGTTAAAGTGTCCACCAACCAGTAACATGTATTCATTGGTGTCAGTGGGAGGAATAGTGCCCCATCATTAGTGTCAGTGGGAGGAATAGTGCCCCATCATTGGTATCATTGGGGGGAATAATGCCCCATTGTTGGTGTTTGTGGGTGAAATGGTGCCCCATTGTTGATGTCAGTTGGCAGAATAGTGTCTTGTATCAGTGGGAGGAATAGTGAGTGCCCCAAGGGCCAGATAAAGGCAAGTAAAGGGCCGCATCCAGGCCCTGGTCTGCAGTTTGGAGACCACTGGGCTAGAGGTTAATGTGTCAACCAACCAGTAACAAGTATTCATTGGTGTCAGTGGGAGGAATAGTGCCCCATCATTGATGTCAGTGGGAGGAATAGTGCCCCATCATTGGTGTCAGTGGGAGGAATAGTGCCCCATCATTGGTGTCAGTGGGAGGAATAGTGCCCCATCATTGGTGTTTGTGAGGGAAATAGTGCCCCATCATTGGTGTCAGCGGGAGGAATAGTGCCCCATCATTGGTATCAGTGGGAGGAATAGTGCCCCATCATTGGTGTCAGTGGGAGGAATAGTGCTTCATCATTGGTATCAGTGGGAGTAATAGTGCCCCATCATTGGTGTCAGTGGGAGGAATAGTGCTTCATCATTGGTATCAGTGGGAGGAATAGTGCCCCATCATTGGTATCAGTGGGAGGAATAGTGCCCCATCAACATTGGTGTCAGTGGGAGGAATAATGCCCCATCATTGGTATCAGTGGGAGGAATAGTGCCCCATCATTGGTGTCAGTGGGAGGAATAGTGCTTCATCATTGGTATCAGTAGGGGGAATTGTGCCCATCATTGGTATCAGGGGGGAAAAGTGCCCCATCATTGGTATCAGTGGGGGGAATTGTGCCCCATCTTTGGTATCATTGGGAGGAATCATGCCCCATTGTTGGTGTCTGTGGGAGAAATGGTGCCCCATTGTTGATGTCAGTTGGCAGAATAGTGTCTTGTATCAGTGGAGGAATAGTGCCCCAAAGACCAGATAAAGGCAAGCAAAGGGCCGCATCCGGCCCCCAGTCTGCAGTTTGGAGACCACTGGGCTAGAGGTTAATGTCTCAACCAACCAGTAACATGTATTTAGTTGTATATACTGTACCACCAGTCACATTTCTCCTTAACCGTTTTAAAACTAACTGCTGGTCTGTACTGAGTCTCTAACTTGGAACGTGCAGGCAAATCAGCCGTCCATGGGTGGTCCACCAGCATTCAGCATCCTTCGTGATGTCAAGGCACAGAAATGCATCTTCCCCATCTTAGGTCTCATTTTATGTGTGAGGCTTCAGGATTTACTCAAAGATGGTGACACCCTTAGAATGCTAAAGGAATGTAAAGATGTTGACATCTTCGGAATGCCGAAAGAATGTGTAAATACAAACAGCTGCATATGTACAATGATGTGTACATCAAGAATAAAACTGCCAAAACTTTACATTCCGGAGAGATGATATAGCCAGATGTATAATGGATGGAGACAATCAACATCTTCCTGTACGAGAGGAGCATCTGATGTCTATAACAATAACAACATCAATTACACAAATACATCAAACCCTAAAAAATACAATCCTCCAATTAAGAAGAATGATATACTGGAGATGATGGGGATTCATAAGTACGTGTAATTAGCCATAAGGATTTTCTCTGCTGGCAATCCAGTGAAACACAACTAGGGATCCACTTCACAGGTCTGTTTTTTAACGCTTGACTGCCAACTGTAATGTGAACTTTGACCTCTTGCCAGTCTGCTTCAGTCATTTGTGGAGTATGACCCCCCGCCCTACGCTTCCCCTCCAGTCCCTTCATCAGCACAGGCCCCTTGGTCAATATATTCAGGTGTTGAGAGAGCAATTGTTTGGTTCAAGGTGATATAAACCTATAATTCTGAAACCATTGGATGTACTGTAAATGGGCAGTCCAGCCAAAAGAAATGATTTTCTTATAGTTAGGTTGAGGCAGCTCTTGGCATGACTTGGACACTCAAAAAAAGTGAGACCTCCTTGTCAGGATTCCTTTCCACCTGGGAGTTTTAGAAGATACCATCCACCTTTGCTTGTTCCAGCTTCCCTCACACATTCTTCATAATACAAAATAAATAATAAGCCCAATAAGAATGGTGAGAGCCCCTCATAATGGGCACATACCCAGAAACTCAGCCCAGGGATGGAAGGAACCTCTCTTAATGGGCAAGACAGGAGAACAGACCCAGGAACTCAGCTCAGGGATGGTGGAAACTCTTCATAATGGGTATAACAGGTGTACAGACCCAGGAATTCAGTGCAGGGATAGATGGAACCTCTCATAATGGGCACAGCAAGTGTGCAGACATGGGAACACAGTGCAGGGATAGTGTGAACCTCTTATAATGGGCACAACATGTGTGTAGACAGGGGAACTCAGCTCAGGGATGGTAGGAACACCTCATATTGGGCATAACAGGTGTGAAGCCCTGGGGACTCAGTGCAAGGATGGTGGGAGACACTCATAATGGGCACAGCAGGTGTGTTGACCTGGAAACTCAAGACAGGGATGGTGGGTGCCCCCTCATATTGGGCACAGCAGGTGTACAAATGCCGGAGCCCAACACAGGTATAGTGCGAGCTCCTCATATTGGGCACAGCAGGTGTGCAGAGCTAACAATTCAGTGCAAGAATGGTGGGAACCCCTCATAAATGGCATAGCAGGTGTGCAGACCTGGGAACTCAGGGAGAAATCTCACCAGACTTGAGAGATGGAAGAGACTGTCAGCTAGTTTAACTCTACAGCATCAACAAAACACTAATGCCGCGTACACACGGTCGGACTTTTCGTCTACAAAAGTCAGACGGACGCCGACGGACAAAATACAGCTGACAATCCGATCGTGTGTGGGCTTCCCCGGACTTTCAGCGGACTTTTCCAGCTGCAAATCTGAAGGACTTTAGATTTGGAACATGCTTCAAATCTTTACGTTGTAACTACGCCGGACCCAGAAATCCGCTCGTCTGTGTGCTAGTCCGACATATAAAAACCCACGCTAGGGCAGCTATTGGCTACTGGCTATCAACTTCCTTATTTTAGTCCGGTGTACGTCATCACGTACGAATCCGTCGGACTTTTGTGTGATCGTATGTAGGCAAGTCCGTTCGTTACAAAATCTGCCGCAAGTCCGCCGAAAGTCCGTCGAAAGTCTGTCGGACAGGCTGTCGGACTTTTGTAGCCGAAAAGTCCGACCGTGTGTACGCGGCATTAGGTATCATTTTTAGGTTGATACCATATCCAAATCAAAAAATAAAGGGTTTCGCTTGAGATAAACTTACATTAATTGATTAGAGTGTAGTATTGAAACAGTCATTCACCTTGGTGGAAGAGAAAAGAAGTTAGCAAGCGTGTTGTTGTGCCACCAATAGCATTAAGGAACCAACATGCTACGACCCTTTTTTTAATACTTCCTAGTGTTTGCATGATGATACCATACACTGTGTGAGTTGACTCCCTCTCATGGCCAGATGCCAACCTGCTACACTGGGCCCCATACTAGAAGGATATCGTCCTTTTTCCCCGTCAGAAACACCTGTCCCAGTACTGACTATGAAGCTATTTTGAGGGACGTAGCACAAAACACTGATCTTCCTCTAGCAGTTCTTTATTACATGTCACATTTTACACTTTACTCTTCAACCCAAAGGCATGGAGGGAAATATATATTTTGCAAGGCCTCGCACACTCGTGCTCCAGGTCCAGTCCATAGTAGAGCTCTACTATGCAGTGGGCCACCAATCAACCCCTCCATCAAAATCTCCATCACCAGCCACCACGATCTCCTCTCCAGAGAGGCCCGCAGCAGCAGCATGTAATGCATAGTGGAGGGCATACATGACTGTGGTAACAGGGGAGTTAATAATTTTAGGGGTGGGGTATTAAGTAACCGAGGGGGAGGTATCAAGTAAGGCTTTATAAGGTAACCCCGCCCAGGGGGGAGTAACAGTAGCTGTAGAAAGTTCCTGCCCACCCTCCCCTTTTTTGGGATAGTAGGGTTAAGTAGATATGGTTATGGTTAATTTAAAAAAAAAAAAAAAAAAAAGGGGGGGTTGACGAGGTCATGGCAGTGGTGGGCGTTGGTCTGGGCAAAAACAAGGTAAATGGCAAAAGTAAGAGTCTTTTTGGGAGCTAGCGTTGATATGGCTCATGATGGTGGTTCCCGGTTAACGGAGGTTAGCCGGGAAGTGATAATGGGGCACTGCAGTCATTGCTAGTCTCTGAGCCAGCTTGTCGGCTTGAGGCCTATTTGATGGGACCGCAGTGCAAGTCCTGTTATGGACACAGAGTATTATCAAGATATTGCTCAGACCAACGCTTGATAATTAAGCAGGTTGTTTTAACAGATGTTGTTTTTGTTGTTGATGTTTTTCTATTTATGATAGATAATGTTGATATGTTATATTTTTATATTTAAGATTATTTGTTAAATAAATTAGGCCGCTACGGCCTTTTAATACTCCAAGCTCGGTGTGGTTTGAGTCATTGGGGTAAAAGGGTAAGTGGGTTGCTATTAGGGGTAAAAATGACATCTGTAATCCGTCAGTCATGAACTGGCAGCTCCTCCTTCCTTTTACTTTCTCTCTTCATTACTCAACAAGTTAACACTTAACACTTAGTTAATACCTAGGCATATACTTCCTTCCCCTTTCCTATCCAATGTGGGATTTCACTCAGCATCCCCAGTAAATCATACTACGTGATTCACATAACCAATTACTCAGTAAATAAAGTTTGCAAAATGTACAGGACTTCTCCCAAGAAATTTAGATTCTGCGTTCACATGGTCATTCAACAGTTTATCACGTGGTCATCTTTCCTGTTTGAGTTAGGCAGACTCTTCAGGGCTATGCTGTGGTGTCTCATGCCTTTAGCTTTTAATAGTTTCCATCCCTCGGTTGTTCATTTGCTAACAGTCCCATTCAGGGTCCCGCCAAGTAGTGCAACACTACATCTCTTTTTGTATGGTTCCCCTTCCAATCTCCCAAAAAAGAACCCCCTGAGAGCCACCCCCTTATGCTTAAATACCCCAACTATGGGCCCCCTAGCAGGCTAAACAGCAGAAACACCATATTAAGTTAACTCCAACTAAACCAGCAGCAACTTGCAAATAGTGGAGCATTAATGCGAATGTCATCTGCCTACAAGCAGGGGAGGGAAGTAATGTAAGACATCTTACCAGATCAACTTTCTCTCCAGTGCTTGTGCAAATATACTGTATATGTAGCACCCTCCTAGTTAGATGCTAGCTAAGTTAGGTAAATTTAGTTCTTTAAAAAAGAAAAAACCTGGATAAGTTCGGCACTAGTGAACTTCCGCCAGACCAGCAATTAAATGAACATATCAGGAGTTCAATAGAACTTTAAAAATCCCAAGCTCCTTGCTATGTGTTATTCAACCGAGTGACGTTGAAACCAACAAAAATGAGTTCAAATACAATGCGCACAATTTCTCTGGGGTAAGCAGTACCTAATGTGATTATGCCGCAGTGGCTCATACTTATACACTGCTTAAATGTCATCAGGGGATGGGAAAACATACCAGTGCCAAAATCAACTAGGGGATCAAATGTCCTCCATCCCAAAGAGAAAACAAGGGGTTAATGGGGTAATAGCCATAATATACCACCACAAATGGATATGTTAAAAAAAAAAATATTCACTTTAACAAGACTGTGACAATAAAACTGTACCATGTCCACAAACATATGATCAAAAAAAATAAATAGAGAGCTTACATACTATCCGGTATCACCATAATGTTTGGTAAAGCCATGTGGATAGAATACAAAAGGAGTTGTCTCTGCCAAGGTAGCCGCTCCTGTGGGGGACATTTGTCAGCGGATATCACTGGTAAAGGTTTCAATGCACTTGTGGGAAGTGTCGATGTAAAGGCCTTTGAGTGGACCCGGACCACGTAGGCAAAAGCAATGTCACTGGAAGCTGCATCACACCAAGCCACGTCACCAGAAGTGACGTTCAGGAAGGATGCTCAGGAAGGATGGAAGCATCTTGCATCTCCGGGACAATGCATTTTGAGATGTAGCCTCTTTATCAAGTCCTGGAGATGGAGACCAATGGCTAATTTAAAAAGGCTAGGACCGGGGACATAGGTGTGGTGGGGGCAGGATGATTGGCAACTACCTCAGCTGCTCCAAACATCACAGCGTCACCCCACAGCCAAAGGCATTCAAGGTAACCAAATCAAGCCCTATATAACTATATGCAATGGTGACAGATTGCATTAGAAAATTATATGTAACAAAATAATCTAAAAATATAACAGATGGAACTAGGCCAAAAAAATATATGAATATGAATGGAGAAATGATTTAAGCCAGCCAAGCCTGCAGTCTTATACTTGTGATAGCACTGGTTACATGAGTTCAAGCTGCCTGTTTGTCTGCCCTGCTCTGCTGTTTGGATTCCCTTGTTGAAGACCTCAGATCAAATATCAGACTATTCTCTGAATTCTGCCTGTCTTTTGACTTTGAATTGACCCTGACTATTCTGAACCATGCCTGCCTTGTACCTGGACTGTCATTGAGCCACTCTGCCTGTCTGCCAACCACAAGTACCTGTTTGCCTTGCTCATTTCATGCCTGCCCCGGTGTGGTGGCCAGGCACTATAGCATTGTGTATAAGTCCTGGGGGCAACTGAATACCGGTAGGCCTGCTTGCCTTATGGGAATGGGGGCTGCTATAGGTGAAGAACACAAAGCTAGCTATAGTGTCCGACCACCTGCATTGGGGTAAGTGTGACAGTAGGAGCAATGATATTTTTTAAACTCTGGGGGTTTTCTAAAAGTAACCTCCAGGGCCCAACTTTGGGTCCAGACGAAAAATGTGCCAGTGTTTTTGATTAACTTGGTAATGGCACAATAGTTGCTATTAAAACCATTAATAAATTCTATTATTGTCTTATTATGTCTGTTTCTCTTTACTCTCGACTTGATCAAGCAAACACCCGTTATATGCGCCTATCACTATATCATCTGGATAGCCCTTTTCCCTAAATGTGTTTATTAAGGCCACACTCTGTTCTTTATAGTCATCAACTTTGGTACAATTCCTTCTAATGCCCCGTACACACGGTCGGATTTTCCGATGGAAAATGTCCGATCGGAGCGTGTTGTCGGAAATTCCGACCGTGTGCGGGCTCCATCGGACATTTTCCATCGGATTTTCCGACACACAAAGTTGGAGAGCAGGAGATAAAATTTTCCGACAACAAAATCCGTTGTCGGAAATTCCGATCGTGTGTACACAAATCCGACGGACAAAGTGCCACGCATGCTCAGAATAAATAAAGAGATGAAAGCTATTGGCCACTGCCCCGTTTATAGTCCCGACGTACGTGTTTCACGTCACCGCGTTTAGAACGATCGGATTTTCCGACAACTTTGTGCGACCGTGTGTAGACAAAACAAGTTTGAGCCAACATCCGTCTGAAAAAATCCTAGGATTTTGTTGTCGGAATGTCCGAACAAAGTCCGACCGTGTGTACGCCCTATAAGTGTGTTGAATTGGCCCATGGGGATGTTGTTACACCAAGACAGGTGGTTGCGGCTCCCATAGCGAAGGTAGGAGTAGCCACTAGTGGGTTTACAATGGTTCTTTGCAATGATGGCATCTCCCTCATGTGTTAACTCCAGATCAAGAAACACCAACTTAATGGGGTCTATTACATGAGTAAAGCGTAACCCAAGATGATTCCCATTACAACGTGCAAGAAATGAGGTAAACGTATCCATGAATCCATTCCAGATGAGTAAGATATCATTGATGTACCTACCATAGTGCACAATGTATCTTGCGAATGGGTTGTTGGTCCATATAGAAAATTCTTAGCAGTACCCCATTGTTAAATTGGCATAACTAAAGGCGTGGTTCGCCCCCATAGCTGTGCCATGCGTCTCTAAAAAAAATAAAATTATCTAGAAACACAAAATAGTTGTGTTTTAGAGTACATCTGGTTCAGTTAACTTTTTAAATGTGAGTGGGTTTTTCATAAAGTGAAATTGATACAGCTTAGATTCCTTTCTTTTTTCTGTTTCTCCCATTGCCATTGAGACAAGGTGATTTGCAAGTATTATGGTAGAAGAAGATTGGAGGTGTTTTTTTCCTGAAGAACGCAAGGTGTCTGAATAATTTCAGAGCTTTCTGACCTCTGTATACTAATGGGGTCTCAAAATCTAGTGAGCAATTAATATGCATGGAGTGTGGGGGTGAAGGTGCACGTGGAATTATATGTTTAAGAAAGAATTTTCTGCATGGGGATTTCATGTGTGTATATATATATATACTGTATATATATATATATATATATGTAGCACCCTCTAGTGTGTGCTAGTAGAAGTGAGTGTAGGAAAAAGAGTTTTTCTGTCCCAGGGATAAACCTCACTGAATCTGGGTCAGGGTTATTAGAGGCCGGGGCTGGATGACTCATCATGGCAGCTCTCTGGTGCCTCCCCCTGTTTCTAGAATACTGGAGAATGTTCTGGAATTACAATTCTATAGTGGAAAATACAGCGCTAAATCAATACAAAATATATAGCTGCTCACACTACAATTGACAAAACATTGTCATATAATAAAAATTTGCAGAACCAAAAAAATTTAAAACACTAATCAAAAATGTATATCTCAATAAAGAAAATAAGGTGCAATGTGCTAATGTTGAAAATATAAAAAAGAGAATCCAGAAAGAGGAGAAGATATCCTAGTGCAATCACAGTGGTCATGGATCATGACAATACCAATCCGCGTATCGATCTCCCACACGCGAACATCTACCACCAAAGGGGATATTGCGCTTACCAAAATGTGTGGACTCAATCATGAGCGGGTGTTCCTTTTGTGAGGAAGAGTTGCCGTGTGGTGTGGTGTGGTGTCCTATCCTCCCCCAAGACTCCTGACTGCCAGACCAAGACTACATTGCCTTTGTGAGTGGTGAGCCCGCATCGGGTGTCCCCCGATGGAAATGCAAGACCCTCAGAGCTGCCTACTAACCACCAGACTTCTGATCTACACAAGCGTTGTTGACTCAATACCACGGTATTTGAGTCCACACATTCCAGTAAGCGCAATATTGGTGGTAGATGTTCACGTATGGTTGATCGATACACGAATTGGTATTGTCATGATCTATGACCACTGTGACCGCACTGGGAAATCTTCTTCTCTTCTTTCTGGATTTTTTTTTATAACAAGAACTGGACTTTTTTATATTTCCAACATTAGCACAATGCACCTTATTGACTTTACTTAGATACACATTTTGATATGTATGTTCCTAGCCTGTAAAGGAGTGCTGCTGAATTGACAAGAGACTGTTCATTCCAACCAGAGAGATCAGCAGGTGCCGTACATAGGGAACCAAGTGCAGAAGGATTTCTGTGTAAATAGGGAGAAAGTTGTTCCTTTTTGTTCTGTGTTCTGGACGTTTTCAATTTGGATAAACCCATAATACCCTACCCCATCCAAGTTATCATCCCCTAAACAAAACAACAAAGACAAGCCAAGGACTGTTTACTGTGTTTAAGTGAATGAAGGAAATGCTGTGTGACTGGCTGTGCAGCGGTGGGGACATGGACATCAGCGACTCCTACGGGGTAGTGCTACATATATATCTATATATATATAATCTATATATATATTTTTATATATATATATATATATATATATATATATATATATATATATATATATATATATATATATATATATAGATATATATAGATATATATAGATATATATAGATATATATATATATATATATATATATATATATAGATATATATAGATATATATATATAGATATATATATAGATATTGTTGCCTTATAAGTTTATGTGAAATATCCATTAATAACTGTAAAATATTGTAATAATGAATATATTTCAAAAAGGGTTTCATTTAAGCTTTTGCTGAGAGCATAGAATGTGGGCCAAGGCTTGTATATGCAAACAAGGGAGAGCCAATTCCATTGTTCTACACCTACTCCTTTGAAAGGGTGCCATGCTGGGATATGCATTGGACCTAACTTCCTGGGGAAATGCAATTAACACACTTGGCCAACATAGTCACAAGATTTGCATGAAAGGGGGCCGACTTATGGAGTAAGCCCTCCAATCATGATCCAAGCTAGGCCAACCAATGAGACATCAGCTTGGTTTGATATACTCAGAGCCAAGGGGGAGATATTGGTCTCTTTCTGATAGACCAGCGAGCTGAAAGGAGCTTTGGTAAGGATGGGTAATTATGGGAAAGGAATGCCCTTTTACTTGTAACTGAATATGTGTGTAGATTACTGTATTGAGGAATATACTCTATATTCCTTCATGTAAATACTTTATTTCAACCTAATATTTTCTTCCTGGGTGTAAGGCGATAGATAGATGATTGTGTATTAGCTAGACTTTCAACTGCTTCCTAATAAATGTTATTATATTTTAAGCTTTCACTCTTCGTCGAAAAGAACTCTTATTTAACCCACATCATATCTATGAGATATGAAAAATCTTATAGATTTTACAGGGTAACAGATGGCGACCACTGGAGTAGATTACAAGACTGAAAGTATTTAATATAATACCGAGATTTGTGTAAGGCAGATTAAGGTTATTGGGGGGAATTTAAACTGAGTCAGTTTGTCCCGGAAATTGGAGGTCAGAACAATTTTATCTAGGGAAAAATATAGGTAAATGTTTGTTTTATTAGTGGGTATTAGATGAACTCTAAAAAGGAGGGAGGATACACCACATATTTTGTTTTGCTTAATATCCCGTAATTATACTTGAAAAAAGTACTTTGGATGTACCATTATAATCCGGATTAAATGTAATGGGGAGGAAGTACAGAGCGGGAAAAAATTTTTTTGTTGTTTTGTTTTTGTTTCTTTTGGGCTCACCAAGCTTCATTGCTCTCTATCTAACTGTGCTGCATGGTGAGTACATGTGTTTCATTGTAAAGACACCGATTGAGGGGGGTCTTAGTTTTGTTGAAAAGGTTCAACAAATTTTTGTTTTTAATTTAAATGGTGTGTCCACTAAAGGCATAGTATTGTGTGTAGGACATTGGAAATGAGCTACAAGAGAGTAGTTTGGTTCATTTGTTTGGTTTTTTTTTTAGCTGTGGGAATTTACAAGCAGTAATATTTTCATTGGCGTGAGTTAAAGTACAAAACGGTGGACGTCTTGTTACTGAAGCTAATATTTGATAAAGATTATTATTATTATAGGGTATAAGGTGCCTCTAGCATACTGTATTATACCGTGAAATTTTTTGTTAAGGATAAACCCTATCCAAAATAATTTGATAATCTGAGTTTGTGGTAGATTTTTTTTTTAAACTGAATTTGGTTTAACATTGGTGTAAACACGGCTGTGTTTACCTTTCTATTGTAAACCTAGAGGGCTACCCACCCTATTTGATCCTGGTGGCCTTACTATTGTTCCTTTTGTCCCCCGGGCCTATTGTTTTGCGGGTGTAGGCTCAGACAGGGTAAACTACAGTCTATTGTGTGTAGGCTACAGGCTAGTGAGTGTGTCTCCACTAAGCTGAAAGATTGTGTTATTGAGAGCTGAAAATATCTTTTATTTTCTACACTTTACTGTATTTTCAGAATTTTTATTCTACTTGAGTTTCTGTTTATTGTTTTTTCCCTCCTTCTATAGTGACTGTATAGTACAGGGGAACATCTAACTTAATCTAGCTTACAAATTGTGCATATTATTTGTTGATAATGGCAGCCATGTCCTCTCTAGAAAAGTTTGTAGCAAGTTATACTCTTAAATATAAGAGCAATGAATTTGCATGTGATGCTAGATTACAAAGTTCGCCTTGGGACTATGTCCAAGAGTTATTTGAAGAACAATTTAAAACATGCAAAAAGGATAAAAAGCTCAAAGGTTTAGCTGTAGCAGGCATGTATGCGGCTTGTATGGCTATGAATGCTAAAATACAGCAATTAGAAGATATAGTCTATAATAAAAATAGTACAATTTCTAAGAGGGAAAAGGAGAATACAGCTTTACATAACCAAGTACAAACCTTAACTACCCTTAATCAAATGGTTAATGCCTCACAGGAGGAAAATTTTAAAAAGTACAAATTGGCTCAAAAAGAAGTGGTACAGTATAAAAACATGCTAACCAAAGTGGAGACTGAACTGGACCACATAATTACTGCATATAAAGTGATCCAAAATCAGTTACATGAAACTAAGAAAGGAAAATTTATCGATCACACACAGTGCACACAAACAGAGTCACAGTTGCTACAAACAATTTCAATTCTCAAAGGACAGGTGGCTGGGGCTAACAGATGTGAACATGCTAATGCTACGGCACCTACTTGTGCCTATAAAATAGGGGACACAGAGGAATATGAAGAGTACTGGGGAGGTGAAGATATGGGTCCTAATTCTACTTTTCCTGTGGCCATGGGAGAAATCGCTGAGCCACAGGAAAATCGAGAATGCACCATGGTCACAGACCCACTAAACAATGGGGGCCAGCTGTCCACAAATGAGGAGCAAGACAAGTTCCCCATCACGGGTAGGATTAAGACCCTCTCCACTCCTGAAGGAAATCCAACATGTTTGGGCTTTGATAGTGAAGGAAATGAGGGGATTTCAGATGTATATCCAATTCAACCGGTAAAAACACTCAGGAGTGTGGCTGCTTTCAGTGGCAAAATTAAAACTAAGGAACACATTCCACACGCAACTAATGTACAACAGAGCTGTGAGCTCTTAGATGGGAGAAGGCCTAGTGGCCAGGTTAAGGCATCTTCCAGCCCAGGGCAGCGTGTGCAATCTACACATACCATAGATTGTAATGCAACCAGGTTGAGTCTTTCTAGAGACAGCAGGAAGTTATCTCCTCATGGAGAAGTTGTTAATTTCAACAACTCATTAAAAGGTGAGAGCTCTTTTGTAAATACCCCTAGACCTCCTAGGAAGACAGGAAAAGTGGTTAATCAAGTTGGAGCCATGGAATATTTGCGGCCTAAAACCACACCAGTTGTTAAGAGATGCTTTAATACTTTACAAAAGATAAAGTGCTACACGTGTGGGTTATGGGGGCATATTTCGCAGTTTTGTTTGTCTTCTGGGAAAAAGTTATTTAAACAGAAGCAATATACAACCAAGAGGCGTGATGTGGAAGTATACTCACCGCGCTGGGGTGAAGGGCCTAGGAAATATGAAAATGCAAAATCATACATCCCTTCCTCAACTATTAAAGCCGAAAATGAGGCTTTACAGCAGGAGATTAGGCAAATTAAACAGGAACGGGATGAGTTTGTGAAAGAATTCCAATCCTTTAAAAGAAACGTTATTGACTCCTTGAATTGGAAAAATGGAGGGAGTAATTTGTCCATCGAGAAACAAACCACTACACTAAAGCCGGGGTGGCAATACAATATATAAGTTATGTTATAGAGTTCTATGGCATTTAAGTGTCACTATATCCAGACAGGAATGTTATGGACCATTTACCAATATACACGTAGGAATGATGTATTGTTTGCTTTAAATAAAGTTAAAGAGAAAAAAGATGGGGGGATGAAAATCAGACACCTGGCTGAAGGGCGTAACCATTCAAATTGTTACACATGTCACTGGGAAAGGGGTCTCATTAGTATGTCGCAGTATATCTATGACAATTCTAATCAAAGGTCCTTACGGCTCAGACTTACCAGACAAGCATTCAGTTGAATGCATATGTTTTAAATGTGCTTGTGTTTTTATTTCTCTACCTTTGTCCACATTAATAAAGTATAATCCTAGAAAGCCAGGAAAAGCTGGTCCCCAGGCTATTATTGTATGCTGTATCCACTTGGAATCACCAGTGAAAGCCGTCCCAGAAGCAAGGACAACAGGACCAGATTCGCCTTATGGACTTTCGTACTATTATTATCGGACTATTGTTATTATTGGACTGTTGAGAACAAGGATCCTCATGTTTTTTTTTCCCTTATTGTTTTGTTTTGGTGCTGTTTCTCATGATTTCTATTTTGGACCTATGACATCCAGAACAAGTGATGACTACCAATACTGGGATCCAGAAGTGTGAACTGTAGAGATGGAGAGTTTAAAAGTTTTTTTTTTTTCTTCTCAAAGTGTTTTATTTCATTTCAGAGGGTAAAGCCGAAAATGCCAAATATTAAAGGAGATTGCACATAAACCATTATTCTAGGTGTGGCCCAGTCTCATATTCTCAACTGGCCACAAGGGGCCATCTGTTGCCTTATAAGTTTATGTGAAATATCCATTAATAACTGTAAAATATTGTAATAATGAATATATTTCAAAAAGGGTTTCATTTAAGCTTTTGCTGAGAGCATAGAATGTGGGCCAAGGCTTGTATATGCAAACAAGGGAGAGCCAATTCCATTGTTCTACACCTACTCCTTTGAAAGGGTGCCATGCTGGGATATGCATTGGACCTAACTTCCTGGGGAAATGCAATTAACACACTTGGCCAACATAGTCACAAGATTTGCATGAAAGGGGGCCGACTTATGGAGTAAGTCCTCCAATCATGATCCAAGCTAGGCCAACCAATGAGACATCAGCTTGGTTTGATATACTCAGAGCCAAGGGGGAGATATTGGTCTCTTTCTGATAGACCAGCGAGCTGAAAGGAGCTTTGGTAAGGATGGGTAATTATGGGAAAGGAATGCCCTTTTACTTGTAACTGAATATGTGTGTAGATTACTGTATTGAGGAATATACTCTATATTCCTTCATGTAAATACTTTATTTCAACCTAATATTTTCTTCCTGGGTGTAAGGCGATAGATAGATGATTGTGTATTAGCTAGACTTTCAACTGCTTCCTAATAAATGTTATTATATTTTAAGCTTTCACTCTTCGTCGAAAAGAACTCTTATTTAACCCACATCATATCTATGAGATATGAAAAATCTTATAGATTTTACAGGGTAACAATATATATAGATATACATATATGTATATATGGTGTATATGTACTAATTCTTTTATGAGGGGACTGTACCTATTTTGTGTGGGAATAGAAAAAGAAAATTCTAGAGGCCATATAACATTAGCTGGGGAGGACCCAGTGGTCTTTCTCGTGGTAAATAGGTTCATGCCAGTGGATGGACTGACAAGCATCTCCCGAAATGCATCCTTCATGGTGGTATCTGAGGACATCTCCCAATCCTCTGGTACCTCCGGCCGCAAGTGGAGCTCTCTGATTCTCTCCTTGGGGACCCTATTTTTGGCCACTTCCCATCAGGGCTGGACTGTGACAAAAATTTGGCCCTGGACTTCTTCCAGACTGGCCCACTTTAATTTTGCAGACATGCACAAAAACAGTATATAAACTATACGCAATTGCTCGAGGTGCACCCGCCCAGGATTGTCCTGCTGGGAGCCGGCCACTGACCTGTGGGCCCTGCAAGGAGCTGGCCACAGGCCATGGCCAGCTTCCAGCAGGACCCACAGTGTTGAGGCCTTTTTTTGAGGTACTGGGTGGGCACTGGGGCAGGGTAAATGGAGGGGTGGATAGATGGGATTTGGGGTCAGCTGGCCCTGGGGGTGTCAGGGTCTTTCACCTCAGCAATGCCTTCACCCCCCTGGGAGCTTGAGCGTGTGGACTACAATTCCCAGAATGCAACAGATTGCAACAGCTAGCTGGCGGCCATGCCCCCCAGTGAACTGACACTGACAGCTCCAGCACAGCTGGCTCTGGCCACTCACACATAGCCTCTTGATCCATGTTCCTGAGGACAGGCCAATGCAAGAATTTTTGTGTACTTAGGCAACGGTGCATTTTACCACTCCCCACCCCAAGGCAACTGGATACGTCCCTGACTGCCACTGTCGTCCTATGCATACAGAAAGAGCCCCCTTTACCATCAGAGACCCCACTTACAGAATGAGCCCCCCTTTACCATCAGATCCAACACTCACTGAAAGAACCCCCCTTTACCATCAGATCCCCCACTCACAGAAAGTACCCCCCTTTACCATCAGATCCTCCACTCACAGAAAGAACCCCCCTTTAACATCAGATCCCCCACTCACAGAAAGAACCCCCCTTTACCATCAGATCTTCCACTCACAGAAAGTACCCCCCTTTACCATCAGATCCTCCACTCACAGAAAGTACCCCCCTTTACCATCAGATCCCCCACTTACAGAAAGTACCCCCCTTTACCATCAGATCCCCCACTTACAGAAAGAACCCCCCTTTACCATCAGATCCCCCACTCACAGCAAGAACACCCCTTTAACATCAGATCCCCCACTCACAGAAAGAACCCCCCTTTACCATTAGATCCCCCACTCACAGAAAGAACCCCCCTTTAACATCAGATCCCCCACTCACAGAAATAACCCCCCTTTACCATCAGATCCTCCACTCACAGAAAGTACCCCCCTTTACCATCAGATCCCCCACTCGCAGAAAGAACCCCCCCTTTAACATCAGATCCCCCACTCACAGAAAGAACCCCCCTTTACCATCACATCCCCCACTAACAGAAAGAACCCCCCCTTTAACATCAGATCCCCCACTCACAGAAAGAACCCCCCTTTACCATCAGATCCCCCACTCACAGAAAGAACCCCCCTTTACCATCAGATCCCCCACTCACAGAAAGAGTTCTCCAGCAGTGCTGGAACTATACATGGTGGAGAGACTGTGGGGGAAGAAAGTGTAGCTGCAGCAGCGGAGCACACAGATCACATTATACCTGTCAGATGAGAACCAGGAAATGGAGGTTGGCGTGGCGGCTCCCTGTGCACGGTGTCCCGCACATGTCCTCCAGGCTCCACTAGTTTCGGCTTAAGCTCAGAGGAGGCGGGTGGAGCTAAGTACTAGGCGCGCGGAGGAGGAGGAAGTTAAATCCTCCTCCGCTCTGTATTCTGGGGCATCGCTCTGGTGACGTCACTGGTTGCTACACTCCAGGCGGCAGGCGGCTAGCAACCATTTCACGCAGTGAGCCAGCAACTGTGGAACTACAACTTAAAACGGGTCTCGGCCGGCCTGCCCGGCCAGAACAAGTGACAGTCGGTAAAGCGGCGATGGTGGCCTTTTCAGGGGGCATCAGATCGGCACAGGGGGCAATCCAGGGACACTGTATTGTCCCGGAATGAAAGGATCCTGTCACTGAAACTGGCCCACTGAGCCATCGGTCCACCGGGAAACTCCCGGTAGTCCTGATGGCCAGTACATGCCTGCTTCTCATCCATGGTCAAATGTGTAGGCCTTCTTGGAAACTGGACCTTTTTTTTTTATTATTAGACCTAATGGTAATCTCCTTTGTTACCTAAACCTTTGCCACCCACTGATTCGTTGTTGTCTGAATATTTGTGACCTGTGTAGTGCTAACCCTGAGTTGCTGGTAAGTTTGGGTCCTCTGCTATCTCTATCCCTAGGTGAAGCCCCACCCTCATTGGCACCAACAGAATACCTTAGCTGAAAACTCCCAGCAGACGTACCCTCTCACCAAGTTCTTCTGTGGCAGTCTTCTAACATTAGCAAGTGGTCTGTGTGGTGGGGGCCCCCCTTAACCACTTCAGCCCCGGAAGAATTTACCCCCTTCCTGACCAGAGCACTTTTTGCGATACGGCACTGCGTCGCTTTAACTGACAATTGCGCGGTCGTGCGACGTGGCTCCCAAACAAAATTGATGTCCTTTTTTTCCCACAAATAGAGCTTTCTTTTGGTGGTATTTGATCACCTCTGCGGTTTTTCTTTTTTGCGCTATAAACAAAAAAAGAGCGTCAATATTGAAAAAAACGCATTATTTTTTACATTTTGCTATAATAAATATCCCCCAAAAATATATAAAAAAAAACATTTTTTTTCCTCAGTTTAGGCCGATATGTATTCTACATATTTTTGGTAAATAAAAAATCGCAATAAGCGTTTATTGATTGGTTTGCGCAAAAGTTATAGTGTTTACAAAATAGGGGATAGTTTTATGGCATCTTTATTAATATTTTTTTTTTTACTAGTAATGGCGGCGATCTGCGATTTTTATCGTGACTGTGACATTATGGCGGACACATCGGACATTTTTAACACATTTTTGTGAACATTGTCATTTATACAGCAATCAGTGCTATACAAATGCACTGATTCCTGTGTAAATGACACTGGCATTGAAGGGGTTAACCACTAGGTGGCAGTGTAGGGGTTAAGTGTATCCTGGGGAGTGTTTCTAACTGTGGGGGGGAGGGGCTGTGTGTGGCATGTCACTGATCTCTGCCCCCGATCACAGGGAGCAGAGATCAGTGACACTGTCAATAGACAGAACGGGAAGATGCTTGTTTACATTAGCATCTCCCTGTTCTTCCTCTCCGTGAGGCGATTGGTATCCCAGCGGCAATCGAGTCCGCGGCACCAGCGACCCGACTCACGGAGCTTGCCGCAGGCCGCCTCTTAAAGGGCAACGTACAGGTACGTGATTCTGCCTGTACGTGCCCTTCTGCCGCAGTATATCTGCGTGAGGCAGTCGGCAAGCGGTTAAGCCAAGGCACAGCAAACAGCATCAGATGTGATGGTGACCAGTACAGGGATTCTGGATAGCAGATGCCGTATTCAAATCAGCCTCCTGGTTCCAGCATCCAGCACAGAATTCTGCTCTCTCTCTGGCACTGCACAGCTTGGCACAGCTCGGCTCGGCACAGCGCAGCTTGACACAGTACAGCTCGGAACAGCACAGCTCTCTCACTTCTACCAGGTTGGCGCACTTCTCCCAACTGCTCCTGCTCCTTCCCAGGCTTTTACTTTTATATGGTCTCCCCTGCCCTCATGTGCTTATGGGCCTTGTAGTTGCAGCCCATGGATGGCTGTAGTTAGGATCCTTCTTACCATCTCCCAGACTGCTCCTGGCGACTGTAACCCAGTCACAGCTAGGCAGGATCAATTGGCAGCTCCATCTTGTGGGCAAATAAAGTTTTGCAATTCAGTAACAGTGCCCATTGTTACACCTGTATGAGTGACCTTACTTTTATTTTTATTACTATTTTTTGTATTGTTCTTCTTTTTGCTCTGATTTCTATGTCCATGTTCTGTAGATGTATATCTCCTATTCTTTCCATCTCCCCTCCGTGTATTAAATGGTACAGCCAACTCAGGTCGTTTCCAATTAAAGATTCTACAGAGTTTATAGCCCTCCGTGTCTTTCTCCAATTTTCCAATCTTCTTAGTATAAGGTTCTCTTCAAATTGTTTAACATTGTTATTGAGTGCCTGTAATCCTTTTGGAAAGAGACACGGGGAACTAAATTTGGTTAATTGGCCTCTCTCTCTTGGGCTTCAGCTCATGCCTGCCCCACTTTTCTCTCTCTCTGTTTAACTTTCTCCCATCCAGCAACGTACCTGTAGGGTGATAGCTGCAGTGATGACCGAGATATCAGTTAGGGCTGCAACTAACGATTATTTTCATAATCGATTAGTTGGCCGATTATTGTCTTGATTAATCGATTAATCATTAAAAAAACGTAATATGCCATTTTTCATTTATTTAAAAGTAATAATGAAAAAACTGAGTGTTACACTCAAACTGCAGACTAAAAATAATGATGGGGCACCATTCCTCCCAGCAACACCAATGATGGGATACTATTCCTCCCAGGAACACCAATGATGGGGCACTATTCCTCCTGGGAACACCAATGATGGGGCACTATTCCCCCCTCCCAGGAACACCAATGGGGCACTATTTCCCCTCCCTCCCAGGAAAACCAATGATGGGGCACTATTCCACCCACCCCCCGGAACACCAATGATGGGGCACCACCACCCCCCCCCCCCCCGAGATACTTAGGATCATGGGGCACTTGTCATCACAGAAATTAATGTACTGTACTGACTGAGTATTGCTTCTCTCCTCTCTCTGTCTATTCCCTCGAGGCAGCAGCGGGCGGGCGGGGCTGAGAATATCAGGGGGGAGCTGACGTCAGCGAGGAGGAGAGGCGGGATGTGCGGTGCGGACATGCCTGGTCACATACAGCGGCGCCGTACACAGGAGGATTCTAACGGACCGGCAGGGAGAAAGGTGCGGACCAACTAATTGATAATGAAAATCGTTGACAACGATCTTCATTATCGATTATGATCGATAATATTGATCAATCGTTTCAGCCCTAATATCAATGTTTCCAGCCGGCGATTCCGAAACCAGTAAAAGTAATCCAAGTGGCTAAAGAGCCGCTGGATTACTTTTACAGGCGGCAGAAGGGGATCGCACCCCCCCTTCCTGCCGCCACCTTCACCGCGCTCTCCCAAGTGATCGGCATCTGGCTTCGGCCACATAGTAAGAGAAACTGATGTTATTCTTCCTACTGTGTGACATCAGAAACCAGAAACGACCGTGATTTTGTCACTTCTGGTTTTGGCTCTTTGTTTACCTGCCCGTTATCGGCCAATAAAGCAGCCAATTAGACCGATCTGTGTCTGACCGGCTGCATTGGAGGCCAGAGCAGAGATATGGAGTCCAAAAGATCCCAGATCTCTCCATAGAGAGGACCTGTCACGGCCCATGCTGTCACTGGGGATGTTGTTAATCCCTTGTGATAGAAATAAAGTTAATAAAAATAAATTAATTAAAGAGACAGTGTAATTTTTTTTTTTTATATAAACCAAACAATAAAATACAATAAAAATTTTTTAAAGCATCCTCATCCACCCATGCTTGCGCACAAATGCGAACGCACACACCAGTCCTGCACCACGCATGTGAAATATTGCCATGAAGGTCAGAGTGAGAGCAATAATTCTAGCTCAAAACCACCTGTGCAAACCTAAACTGGTAACCTGTAAAGGCTTCTAAAGTGTTGCCTATGGGGATATTTAGGTACTGTAGTTTGGCGCTGTCCCATGAGTAGACGTAATTAACAGCTTCAGCCCCTGAAGATTTTACCCCCTTCCTGACCAGAGCACTTTTTACAATTTGGCACTGCGTCACTTTAACTGACAATTGCGCGGTCATGCAATGCTGTACCCAAACAAAAGTTGCATCCTTTTTTTCCACACAAACAGAGCTTTCTTTGGTGGTATTTGATCACCTCTGCGTTTTTATTTTTTGCGCTATAAACAAAAAAAGAGCGACAATTAAAAAAAACAACAAAAAAAAACCACGATATTTTGCTATAATAAATATCCCCAAAAATCTTTTCAAAAAACAAATTTCTTCATCAGTTTAGACCAATATATATTCTTCTACTACATATTTTTGGTAAAAAAAATAAACGCAAAAAGCGTATATTGATTGCTTTGCGCAAAAGTTATAGCGTCTACAAACTTTTGGAAAGATTTATGGCATTTGTTATTATTATTTTTTTACTAGTAATGGCGGTGATCTGCGATTTTTAGCGGTACTGCAACATTGCAGCGTACAGATCGAACACTTTTGACACATTTTTGGGACCATTGACATTTATACAGCGATCAGTGTTATAAAAATGCACTGATTACTGTGTAAATGTCACTGGCAGGGAAGGGGTTAACACCAGGGGGCGATGAAGGGGTTAACTGTGTTCCATAGTTAGTGTTTCTAAGTGTATGGGGATAGGGCTGACTGGGGGAGGAGACATACCATTGTTCCTACTAAGTAGGAACAAATGATATGTCTCCTCTCCCCTGACAGAACGGGGATTTGTGTGTTTACACACACAAATCCCCGTGCTGGCACTCGTGCCCACGATCACAGGTAGCACACAAATCCCGGTGCTGCCACTCGTGCCCACGATCACGGGTAGCCGGCGCGCGCACCAGCCACCAGCATCGGGTCCCTCGCCGTGCAGCCGGAGGACGCGCCGTGCAGCTGGAGGCCCTTAAAGGGTACAACGCACCCATACAGGGTTTCGCCCAACAGAGCCATTTTGCCGACGTATATTGGCGCCAGCCGGTCGGCAAGTGGTTATAAAGTGTGACATGTTTGGTATCTATTTACTCGACATCTTTTATATTTTACCAAAAAATTGTGTTTGTATTGTGTTTTTTTCTGCATTAAAATTAATTAAAATGCAATTTTTTCCCAAAAAATTGCATTTGCATTGAAAAACTGTTGCGCAAATGACGTGTAAGGCCCTTGCTTAAAAAAAACAAAAAACATATACATATATATATATATAATGTTTGGGGATTCTAAGTAGTTTTCTAGAAAAAAAAAATGATGTTTTATACATGTAGGAGAGGAATGTCAGAATTGGAAGTGGTTAACCACCAATTTCATCCACTTAATAGTGCAAAATTCTGCCAATAATTGCCAATCTCTCCTAAGTCCATATCTAGAAAATCACACTGTTTTTTAATCCTTAAACCTCTGGGGGTTATGTGTAGGTCTAGATATTTGATAAGGAAAGATGAGTCCCAACATTGTGCATTTTTATCTTAAATTCCTGTGTATGGGGTGGTTGAGATTTGCTAGCTCCATCATCCGAAGCACTTAAATCCTCCACTGATGAGCCCACAACACCCATTGCCTTATAAGAGAACCTATCAATATTAGACTTCAATTTCTCCGTTCTCTGTAAATCCATGCCGGAAAAAAAAAAAAAAAGACACAAAAAAGAAGAAAAATAAAAAAGAAATATATTTTTATTTTATTTTAGGGGGATGTATACCAAGCCACAAGATGAAACTCAAATAAGAGAGAAACAAAACCTAGATAAGCCCTGCGCTAGTGAACTTCCTCCAGACCAGGAATCAAATGAGCATACACTATATTAGCAAAAGTATTGGGACGCCTGCCTTTACACGCACATGATCTTTAATGGCATCCCAGTCTTAGTCTGTAGGGTTCAATATTGAGTTGGCTCACCCTTTGCAGCTATACCAGCTTCAACTCTTCTGGGAAGGCTGTCCACAAGGTTTAGCAGTGTGTCTATGGGAATGTTTGACCATTCTTCCAGAAGCGTATTTGTGAGGTCAGGCACTGATGTGGATGAGAAGGCCTGGCTCGTAGTCTCCGCTCTAATTTATCCCAAAGGTGTTCTATCGCGTTGAGGTGCAGGCCAGTCAAGTTTCTCCACCTGAAACTCGCTCATCCATGTCTTTATGGACCTTGCTTTGTGCACTGGTCCAAATCATTTGGTGGAGGGGGGATTATGGTGTGGGGGTTGTTTTTCAGAGTTTGGGCTTGGCCCCTTAGTTCCAGTGAAGGCAACTCTTAAGGCGTCAGCATACCAAGACATTTTGGACAATTTCATGCTCCCAAATTTGAGGGAACAGTTTGGGGGATGGGCCCTTCCTGTTCCAACATGACTGCGCACCAGTGCACAACCAAGGTCCATAAAGACATAGATGAGCGAGTGTGGGTTGGAGGAACTTGACTTGTCTGCACAGAGTCCTGACCTCAACCTGATAGAACACCTTTGGGATGAATTAGAGCGGAGACTGCGAGCCAGGCCTTCTTGTCCAACATCAGTGCCTGACCTCACAAATGCGCTTCTGGAAGAATGGTCAAACATTCCCATAGGCACACTCCTAAACCTTGTGCCTTTCCAGAAGAGGTGAAGCTGTTATAGCTGCAAAGGATGTGCCAACTCAATATTGAACCCTACGGACTAAGGCAGGTGTCCCAATACTTTTGGTAATATAGTATATCATTAGTTCAATATTGCTGAAAAATACCAAGCTCCTGCTGCTATGTTAACCGAGTGACGTTGAAAACAAGCAAAAAAGAGTTCAAATACAAAGCGCACAGTCTCTGGGGTAAACAGTGCCAAATATGATTATGTTCAAGTGGCTTATTCATTTACGCTGCTCAAATGTCATCAGGGGATGGGAAAACATACCAGTGCCAATATCAACTAGGGGATCAGATGTCCTCCATCCCAAAGAGAAAACAAGTGGTTAATGGGGTAATAGCCAAAATATACCACCACAAAATGGACATGTCCAAAAAAGAGTTCACTTTATAAAGACATTTACCATGGTTATAGTTTTAATAAAGGGAGGGCACCAAATTGTTCAGAACTTTATTCATTGGACCCACAACTCTGAAATAGTACAGGGACTGACAAAAGGCATTTGGAAGGGACAGGTGAAGAGATTTATGATCTGAGCGGCCCGCATTCATAACAGACAGAACGTTTTCTTGTCTATTTAGTATAAGACTCCATAGGTAAAATTCTGCAAAAGTCAGGGTAGAATAATATTAAGGCATGCATTGGTATTTTGGTTGTGTAGCACCTTGGTGTTTAGGCGGGGTTGATAATAAATTTAGTTTGCCAGGTGGTAATTTTCCTGGCTAATTGTTAGAAGATCAATTGATTCCCCTCTAAGTCTGGGATTGCTGCACCTTTTGTCTTATGTCACTAGGTGGCACTGTGGCTGGTGACATTACAATGACAGGGGGCTGTGCAAGGTCAGAGTATGAATAGCTGGGGTGTCTCAGCCAATTGGCAGGGGTTTCTTTAGTCCCTTGGCCTGGTTCTGTGCCACCTGAAAGGTTGTCTAGATGGACGTGTGTTATGTCGTCCCGGGCTTCTAGGCCGGAAGCCTGTCCCGGGACACCTGGCTGCTAGGCTGCCTGAGACCCATCCAGGAGCAGGAGAAGCAACGTAGGGTTGGGACTGCGGGATTGGAGTCCAATCAAGTTGAGAAGGTTCAGCCGTACGGGGAACCAGTTGTGGTCAGATGTAGAAGGGAAGCTGTCGCCACTAAGGGACCATCCATTTTCCTACCGAAGACTACAGTGAGTAAACTTGAGCAAGTACCGGAGCAGTCTTCTTACCAACCAGGGACAGTGAAGAAGTGGGAAAGCTTCAGCAAGTGCCAAGCCAGGGACCCAGCAGGATAGTGGGGGTGACATTTGAGGAGTATACAGCGGGATAGTTGTGGAAGAGCTCAGGGGGATCCAGTGATGACTGGGATCTGGAAGTCTAGTGAGAGACTGGGAGCTCAGTGAGTGAAGATTTACAGTGAGATACTGTGACGGACTGTTCTGTGTTACCAAGTGTTACGTACAACCACCTTTCATTGACTGTTGCAAGATTAGTTGCGAGAGGGGACAGCGGTCCTACCTATACAGAAGTGTTATCCGGCTGGAGGCCTTCCACTGTATAGCTGTCTACCTATAGAAGTTTCAGAGTTTGCTAATTAGCATTGCATCTACTCAAGGGTGTCCTGGCACTAACACTCTCTCCCACAGTTCTGTTAAGAGACAATAAATCTCTTCTTTGCGTTCAAAAAGTGACTGGCGCCCAGCCTTTCTTCTTTCACTTCACCCGCCATGCCTGGTAACCCACTCTACAAAGAAGGACGTCAGCTCTCCCTGACTCTGGAGCAGGGTCGTCTGTTCGCATGGGCATGCTGGGCAGTTGCCCGGGGGCCCCACTTGCCTGGGGGGCCCCACCTGCCCAGCGACCCAGGGTCATCTTACCTAGGAGCCCCAAGTGCTCATGGGGCCCCATCAGGGCTGGCTCCGATCTAGGGGGATGCAGTACTCACCAGGGCCGGTACAAGGCAGTGGCAGATGCCTTGGGCGGTACCAATTTCTGGAGGAGGGGGGGCGCACTCGAGGTGTCACTATACACTTTAGCCAGCACCACTGCCTTTTCCCAGAAAAACTGTCTGTAACTGTGCTGAGTGCGCTGCTGCACCCGGCACAACAGGACCTGGCTTCATCTCCCTTCCCTGTCAGCGCGCTGTGCTTCACTGTTGTTCACAATCCCCCTACAGAGGATCCTCGTTAGTCCCGTCCAGGCGGTGTGACCTCACTCATGGCCGGAGGCGGGTGGGAGGACTCAGAGGAGCGCAGGGAGCTGTGTCAGCGCTGCCTGCAACCTAGAGGAGCCTGGCTCTAGCTGGAAGTTGGAACTTGGAAGTGAAACCAAAGCAGTGTGTGACAGTGACACTGTGCTTCAGACATTGATTCTGTATTAAAGTAATCAAAACAGCAGATATTTCTGACTGCATCTGCAGGCTGCAGCAACAGATTAATAAATGGCTGGATTGGCGGCGGGGGGGAGGGGGCTTTGCAGAGGTTAATGATCAATGCTATTTAATTTGTGTGATATGCAGCATGGAAAGGGACTGGCAAGGTGTCTGCACACAGACGCTGGTGTCCACGAGCGGTCCCTGCAATGTCTTTTTTTTTTATAATAACTTGATTCTTGATGACTCACTGCTCTCCTAATGTAATTGTGTAGTGTCTGTGTTGTAGATCCGGATAGGGCGTGTGGGGCATCCCACTTGTCCTGCTGCGTGCGGAGTGATTGCTGGAGGGAGGGATTGGGACTCTGTGCAGCGAATGCCCAGGCAGCGTGGGAGAACCAGAAGGAGAACAGGTGCAAACTTAATTTACATATACAGTATGGTAAAGTGACAATGCTTTTATGGACCTTAAATCAGCCCTCAAATTTTCTACTCGCATTTTGCGAGTGGAAAATGAGGGCTGGTGAGCATGGGCTGCCTGGGAGGGTGGGGGCGAGCACTACCGGTAGACGGCATTGAATGGGAGCTCTTCTCCCAGCGATCGCCCAGAGGCAGAGCCGGACTTAGCATTGGGCTTGACTGGGCTCAAGCCCATGGGCCCCACCCAGTAGGGGGCCCTGCGGGCCCCAGCCGAGTGTACTCGGCTATACTCGGCTAGTTCCGCTCACAGTCACGCCTAGTCCAGCCCTATGATGGACATAACACAGGGACTGGGCGTGACTGTGAGCGGAGCTAGCCGAGTACACTCGGCTCCGCTCACAGTCACGCCCAGTCCCGCCATTGGACCTGTGTTATGTCCATCATAGGGCGTGACCATAGCTCCCAACTGTCCCTGATTTGGAGGGACTGCCCCTGATTTGGAGCAATGTCCCTCTGTCCCTCATTCCTCCTCATTTGTCCCTCATTTTGGTCTGATCTGTATAGATGTATATAAAATGCACTTTTTATCTATCAAAAAGTGTTTCCCAGTGCTAAACCTTTCATCTGATTTCTAAATGGCCACATTTGTAAATTCCAAAAGTCAATATAAAGGAATAGTAGTGGTAAAAAAAAGCACTTGTGGGTTTAACCAATCTTGTTTTTTTTGTACAATTCTCCTTTAGGGGGCGTGGCAAGGGGTGTGTTCTATGCCTGCATACTTTTGCTGATAGGTGTCCCTCATTCCCATCTCAAAAAGTTGGGAGGTATGGGCGTGACAGTGACTGCGAGAGGAGCCGAGAAAAGCCGACAGGACCGGCTCTGTGTATCTCGGCGGCACCATATTTAAACTGCAGTGACACTGACAGGTCACTGCAGTTTAACTGCAGCCTGGGTAAGGCTGCAAATGACACGGACAAGGCTGCAGATGGACACTGATAAGGCTGCAGATGGAGGCTGCAAATGACACTGACAAGGCTGCAAAGCTGCAAATGACACTGATAAGGCTGCAATGTCACTGGGCACGGCTGCAAATGACACTGGACAAGCATGCAGATGGACGCTGTGCAAGGCTGCATTGATGAGCATTTAAATGTAAGTTTTTTTCCTTAAATAGTTTTTTTCCTTAAAATTCCTTAAACTCTTATCTTGAGGTTTGCTGATTGGTTGTTGGCAGTTACGTAGTGCCTCGTTTACTGCCGTTGAGAAAACCTGTCTGCATTAGACAGTGATGTAATGGCGGACAAACGGTATCAGAGGGGCGCGCTTAAAAGAAAACTAAAGGTTTAAAGTAATGTATAGAAGGTAGGGCCCGAAAGTGACTCAAGCCCAGGGCCCCCCCCCACCTTAAGTCCTGCCCTGCCCAGAGGAAGAGAGAGCTGGCCGGATCATCAGAGCGAGGAACATCGCTGTAGCAGCTTTCATTTCAATTGCCAAGTGTTTTCACCGCAGGCTTGTGGGGGCCCCAGTGCATTGCTTTGCCTAGGGGCCCACAATGCTATTAAGATGGCACTGCTCTGGAGGTCACCATTAGGCCTCTAGAGGTGAGGGCCCTTGCTACAGTTGTATCATAAAGGAATGAATAAATAAGATGTTTTTTTAGATGAACACAGAAGAGAGCTATTGTTGTATGAATGCATGAAGAGGGTGAGGGAGCAGATTAAAGAGGTTAAGATGTTCTCCCAGAGGAAGAGTGAAGTGGTTTCGGTGAAATTGATTTGAAAGCGAGATTACTAATTCCCTGATGGCAAAACTTCTCTACAGTGGAAGTTATCAATTGTACTCATAATAATAATAATAATAATTGAGTTACTTAAAGGGGTTGTAAACCCTCATGTTTTTGCACCTTATGGCATCCTGTCCATTAAGGTGAAAACACTTCTGGCAGTGACTGGCCCCCCCCAGCCCCCCGCTTTACCTACCTGAGCCCCTTCATCAGCTCGGCGGAGACGCGCTGTCAGGAAATGCCTTACAGAAGGAATCTTGCTGCTGGTGCACGTCTGCAAAGGGCCGGTGCGCGTACGAGTTTTGACGCCAGATGTCCTATTTAAACTGGGCTTGTAAACAGAGTCAGTGCTGTCTGATCTGCAGCTTCCTGTGACCCCTGCTACCTGTAACCTGCTTTGAGATCCTGTTCCTGTATTCTGATCCGGCTTGACTTTTACTATTTCTGCCTGCTGCCTGAACACGACCCTGTAAACACACAAATCCCTGTTCTGTCAGGGGAGAGGAAACATATCGTTTGTTCCTACTAAGTAGGAACAATGATATGTCTCCTCCCCCAGTCAGTCCTATCTCCATACAGTTAGAAACACTAACTAGGGAACATAGTTAAGAGTTGCCGTGAAGCTCCTGATGCCACAGGAATGAGGACTGGTGGGATGAGATGTCAGCATAGCAAGCAGTAGAGGTGCTGGGTTTTGACGCCAGATGTCCTATTTAAACTGGGCTTGTAAACAGAGTCAGTGCTGTCTGATCTGCAGCTTCCTGTGACCTCTGCTACCTGTAACCTGCTTTGAGATCCTGTTCCTGTATTCTGATCCGGCTTGTCTTTGACTATTGCCGCCTGTACACGACCCCGGCTTGTCTCTGACTTTGATCCTGCCGGCTCCTCTTGTTACCTCGCTGTCCGCCTGTTACCAACCAAGCTTGTACCCGCCTTGCCTCTGCCCCTGCACCTGTCCGGTTTCTCTAACCTGTATGTGCCTGTGCCTATCTGTGCTCCAAATCTCTCTGGACTGATCCTCTGTGCGCTGCCTACTGTGCTGACCCAGCTCCTCTACTGCCTGCTGTGCTGACCCAGCTCCTCTACTGCTTGCTGTGCTGACATCTCATCCCACCAGTCCTCGTTCCTGTGGCATCAGGAGCTTCGGAGCAACTATCCTTACTACCTACCTGCCAGGCACTCATACCATTCTGTACTCTCAGGTCCCCAGTCTACTCTATCAGGGGCCGCGAGTCAGATACCTAAGGGAGGCCTTCCTCTGCATTACTGGGCTCATCTATAAGGTACGTGGAAACGTGACACGCACTCTCCCTCTCTGCAGGGGGTCCCGGCTCTTGATTGGATAGATTGATAGCAGCGCAGCCATTGGCTCCCGCTGCTGTCAATCAAATCCAATGACGCGGGCGCCGGGGGGCGGGGCTGAGTCAGGCATTCGTGTCTGTGGATGCAAATGCTGGACTCGCGAGCGCGCCCGTGAGGTAACCCCCCCCCCCCCCCCCGGGGAGCGCTTCTCCTATCTGATGTGAGGAGGAGCCGCGAGAGCCGCTGAGGGACCCCAGAAGAGGAGGATTGGGGCCACTCTGTGCAAAACGATCTGCCCATTGGAGGCAAGTATAATATATTTGTTATTTAAAAAAAATAAAAAAACGAAGGTTTGCAAAAACACTTTAAGCCTAGTACATATGATACGAATATTGTACGAATGATTGTCTGTTTTTTTTTTTCTTTTGCAGGTTAGTTACACTTCAAAAACCATTGGGTTACTAAAGTTGAAAAAATTCTCATAGGACAGAACAGAACTTCGGAAGTGATGTATTGTATTGTATTGCAATGTATTCTTTCGTTTCCAAGCATGTGTGGTCTTGGTCACACGATTTTTTCATACAAATACTATACTAATGACATGAAAATTGTTGGTTCTGTTTTCGTACCAGAAAACGTTTTCATGCTTGCTTTGGATATTTTCACATGAACTGTGGTGACCGGCTCTCGAAAGCCGTGTACTAATGATCAGATTATTGGACGATCTCTCTGGAAACAGTATTTTACATACGATTTTATCATTGTGTGTACTAGGACCTAGATTAAGTTTATATGAGGAGGGGGTGGGGAGGAATAAAACTATAAGTCTAGTAAGAGACCATTTTTTGGCAGAGGAATAGTTCCAGGATATTTGAAAGAGCTTTTGTAAACCTCAGAAGGCATTTAAAGCAAAAAAAAAACAAACAACTTAATCACTTCAATACCTGGCACTTACACCCCCTTCCTGACCAGGCCATCGTTCAGCTTTCAACGATGTCACACTTTGAATCACAATTGCACGGTCATGCAACACTGTACCCATATGACATTTTTTTATTATTTTCTTCACACAAATAGAGCTTTCTTTTGGTAATATTTATTCACTGCTGTTTTTTTTTATTTTTTACAAAAAAAAAAAAAAGAAAAAATACCAAAAATTTGGGAAAAAATTGCTTTAGACTGAAAAATGGATTATTACTTTAATTTTATTGTATTAGATAATATACAGGTGTGTCTCATAAAATTAGAATATCATCAAAAAGCTAATTTATTTCAGTAATTCACTTCAAAAAGTGAAACACATATATTTTATATAAAAGGAAGAAATAAGAGTGGTGCGCTTATTCAGTAACGTGTCATGGATTAATATGCTTAAAGAATATGAACATGATAAGTATCCAAAACATACAAATAGATAAATGTGAATAAAAGTCCAACTAAAGCCCAATGGTAGGAGTTAGTTCATATAAAGGTAAAAATCTCATAGGGGTAACTTGATAGAAGAAAAAACAGACAACACATCAATCCAAACATCGACTGTTATATTTATTAATTGGCCGCTCACCTCCAGCAATGACCCAAAGGTCAAACAAGGCTCGTCAGATAGTCAGGTAAGGAATCCTGCTGATGGATCTGTAAAGACATCCAGGTCCCAAGTGAGGACAAAGAACTACGTCCAGATCTTGGTATCAAAACATCTTGGGAAACTCCATATATAAAGGGAACAGCCAAATATTGCCAAATAAAAAGTACATTTATTAAGTAAAAGAAGCTACTTACATCAAGTAAGAATAAAAACCGCAGTAAAAAACAATGGGAGTAGTGACACACTCGCCTCCTCACCGCACTACCGTAAAATGCCACCGGAAATGACGTCACAAGGGTGGAGCCAAATAAATTGGCGTGGAGTCCTCCCCAAAATCCATACCAGACCCTTATCCGAGCAAGCAGCCTGGCAGGCCAGGAAATGTTGGGGGGGAGGATGAGCGACCGTCCCCCTCCTGAACTATACCAGGCTACTTGCCCTCAACATGGGGAGGGTGTCACTTGACGTTAGAAGGGGGCGGGGTCACTCAGTTACATCACCGGATGGCCCCGCCCTTGCCTATATAACAGCTCTCAAAGCGAAGCGACAGCAGTCACCAGGAGCCCTCCCATGGATGCGGAGCTTTTTCCATTTTTTTCTATGCATAATCTATCTATAACAGAAGAAATAGGGAGTCCGCGCTAATGGGTGTAATTAGAAGCCTAGGTGAGAAGTATATTCCTAAATTGATAGACTGCTGCCCTCACATACGCTGACTCCACAGGGGGTGGAATGAGCGGAAAAAGTGAAAAAAGAAAAGTGTGTGAGTGTGGCGCTGTCCCAAAGTTGTAAAAGAAATGGCTGCATATATACAATTATATCCAAAGTGTCACGTGTGTATTCCCTTAAGTGAAATATGTATGGCAGTTATTACCACTCCTGTGAATTAAAGTGACTGGTGATTTAAACATAAGAAGCATAATGAGTGCAATAAATCGCATCCAAGGTGTCTAGTGCTATATTCCCTCAAAAGGAAAAAACAGTATTAACCACTGCTAAGAGCATGAAGTGGTCTATGTCTAAACACTAGAAAACACAAAGTTGCAATAAATACATCACACGTGACATGCAAAAAATTCTAAAGTGTCTATTGCTAAATAAATAAATATTAAAATATTGCTCTACAAACGTTGCAAATAACAAAGTGACAAGTGCCCTATAAAGAGGTCACTCTGAAAAGTACTAAACACACGTGCCATGCAAATGGTTCTATGATAATAAACAGTTCATATGGGTATGTGCCCGGTGCACTATAAGTGAAAAAAGGCGTCCGTTGTGGGATTCCTCAAAGCACCTCAATTCCTTTGGTCCCATATCTCAGGACGAACCATCCACCTCACAACCCCATCCCCTGATGGAACCATCCACCAATAGTCCATATGACTCATCCATCACCATCAACCCGAAACAAAACCCAAAGAGAAAATGGCCAAACTATAAAAAATTTTAATATCTCTTCCCATGTTTTAACATCAGAAGTAACCTCCTTACTAAACAAAGGTCTTAATTTCTCACCCACCACGCCACCTAATGCCTTTACCCTTTTTGTGGATCTAAACAAATTTATACGAAATTTAACAGTAAAACGTTACTTTAACATCAAAACAAATAATCCCACTGCTAGCCAAGATTTGGTCGATAACATAATATCCACACCAGACAATAGCCTAGATCCATCCTGCGTAGCGATTCTAGAAGAGCTCTATAATGATGATCTCTTATCTCACGCAACATCCTTCTGATTGCTCTCCCATTAAACACACCCTTTTTTGATCCAAATCTATTTTTAACCCTAGTCATGTAAAAGGCCCCTTCATACATAGCTATTACCAGGTTGTATATTCCGACATCAAACGTATGTGTAAACCCACCCCTTCCTATCATCCAAAAAACAACGTCACCCTACAACAATTATCTTCTCTGAACAATTTAACCAAAAATACCTCCATTATTATAAAAGCAGCCAACAAAGGTGGTGGTATTGCCATACAAAATCGGGATACATATCTTGGCGAGGCATACAGATTGTTATCTGATACTAATACATACACATGCCTCCAAGGTAACCCTCGCCCCTGTTTTTCCACAGAGGCCAAACTACTAGTAAAACAACCCCTAATGACAACATTATCACTAAAGCTGAAGCTTCCTTCCTATCCAGAGAATATTACAATACTCCTTATTTTTATAACCTTCCAAAAATCCACAAAGACCCAGTCAATCCCCCAGGACGCCCAAGTGCAGCCGCAATGGAGAGTGTCACTAGTTTTTTCTCCATTTATATCGACCATTTCTTACAACTGCTAGCACAAAATCTACCCACGTACATACGCCATGGAACTCACCTCCTTGATACTCTCAAAGCCTACACCTGGGAACCCACATACCAGTGGGTATCCCTAGATGTTAACGCCTTGTACACAACAATACCCCACAATGTTGGCCTAAGAGCTGTGCAACATTTCTTACTTCAAGATCCACTTATCAATTCCAAACAGGCAGAATTCATCTTATATTCAACCGAATTCTATCTGACACATCATTTTTACTCCTTTGACAATAAATTCTATTTGCAAACCCAAGGCATGGTTATGGGTGCAAAATATGCGCCTAGCTATGCCAATTTAGCCATGGGACTATGGGAACACGTGTCCATCTGGAATAACAATCCTTTTTCTAAATACATTATTTTTATTGGAAGCTACATAGATGACATTGTTGTCATCTGGGACAGGACTGGGCCACCTGTAGAACAATTTGTTTCCCGATGCAACACCAACAATCTAGGACTCTCCTTCACGTCCGCTTGTAGTCCTGACAGTTTGGCATTTCTGGATCTGGAGCTTTGCCATATCGATAATGCTATTTACGCAAAAAACTACACAAAACCCCCAGCAGGAAATTCATACCTACATTACCAAAGTTGCCACTATCCTAGATGGAAATCCAAAATCCAATATCCCTAAAAGTCAGTTCTATCGTTTGAAATTAAACTGTAATTATAATTCGGATTACATCACACAGGGCAATCTCCTAAAAACCAACAGTATATAGATGTGTTACACACAGAGTGTTATATTTCAAGCATTTCTTGCTTTTAATTTTGAAGATTAAGGCTTACACCTGGTGACACCCCAAAATTCAGTATCTCAGAAAATTAGAATATTACCTAAGACCAGTAAAAAAATCCTCTATGGGGTTTAGGTCAGGCGAATTTGCCTATACCATGATCCTTAAACCAGGTATTGGTACTTTTGGCAATGTGGACAGGTGCCAAATCCTGCTGGAAAATGAAATCAACATCTCCATAAAGCTGGTCAGCAGAGGGAAGCATGAAGTGCTCTAGAATTTCCTGGTAGAGATCTGCGCTGACTTTGGACTTGATAAAACACAGCGGACCAACACCAGCAGATGACACGGCTCCCCAAATCATCACCGACTGTGGCTTCCATAACGCCTCAGTAGTGCCACAGGCTGATCGCCTCCATGCCACGCCGCATTGATGCAGTAATTCAAGCAAAAGGAGCCCCAACCAAGTATTGAGTGTATACTATACTGTACATGGACATACTTTTCAATAAGCCGACATTTCTGTATTAAAAAAACTTTTTATTGGACTTATGTAATATTCAAATTTTCTGAGAAAGTGAATTTTAGGTTTTTACTAGCTGTAAGCCATCATGCACCTGTATATTCAATGTGAAATTGTCCTGCCATTAACCCATTTTTGGCCAAGGTTCATTTTTCTTATAGCTACCTCCAAATATGAACAATGTTGTCACAGGGAGCTCGCACAGTGCTTTATGGAGCAGAGAGAACTCTGATTGGTCATGTGAGCTGGTCATATGACTTTGAGAGGTCCCATCACCGGGTTCTCTTCTTAAATTCTTTTTTTGTGACAGTGCAAGGGATCCAAGCACCCATCTGACCAACAACTAGTAGAAATTGACCCCGTCCCCGGGGTCCTTTTTTAGCTGCTTGGTCTGCAGAAACGTTATGATGTAGACCCCCAAACTTGGTCATGGTGACCTTTGTCTCTGGTAGAGAAAGCGATGGGAAATAAAAAATGTTTAGGTTGTCAAGAACAGAAAGATATGGGAAATCTTCCAATGGGGACATCTGTTCCTGTGCCAACTGTCACGCACTAGTATATTTTTTTTGAATGAACGTTCGTATGGATATACCTAGATATAAATTGCTGAGATTGCACAGTTTAGCAACAGCATCCCTTACAGTATAAACAGCAAAAAACAAAGATACATTGGACTTAAGCTGCCCACACCTATACGGTATAAGACATACAATATGTTCAAAACTTTATAAGTCATACGTCTGTCAAAGGGGCATGACTGAAACAGGTCTGCGGATCGGCATCCGATCAACGCTCTCGGCCAATGGCTGAGAGCGCTGAACAGAGTGTTCTGGCGGGGGGGCCGTCCCCTTGTCAGAACACAATAGCTCAGCAGGGCAAATTGCTTTACTAACATTGGATTGTTAGTACATCGGCTCCTCCTGAGCTCCTCAGTTTTATTGTCGTTCAGCGCGCTGGGTTGAAAGAAAAAAATGTATAGTGTGTACCAGGCTTCAGTCAAGCAAATGTGCAAACAAAACCTTTAACTTTTTTTTTTTTTTTTTGCTGGCTCCTGGTGTCCCCTGAGAACTCTACTAACATTTATAAATATTCTGCCTTATAGGTTCTCAGGCTCATGGCTGATAAAGCTGTCTGGTACGCAACTTCCAACAGAGAAGTCGTTATCTCAACACAATGGGGAAGCATGTTTAGAGGAATATCAACAATCTCTTGTAGCACATTACAGTAGAACGTTAAGCTTCCCGTGTCTTGTTCCCCTCCCTGCAGGATTTGGTTTGGTTAAGACCTCGTTCCCAAAGGCATTAGGTTGTAAACCCAAACATCGTGTAAAGCATGCATTTACAAGGCATTTGTTAGCACTTGACAAGCTTCAAGCAGCATTCTATAAGCCCTTAAAGCATCCTTCAGTTGCAGTTTGGGAGGGCTGAATACAGAGAGCTGGCTGTAGGTTTAAACAGCAGGATTTAGCAAGCTTTGAGCAGGCTTTAGGCAGGCCCTGACCAGAGACTGAAGTGTTGTTTATAGTCAATAGGGCTCAATTCACAGAGATGTAATGCAAGGTTAAGGATTTTTATGCTGACCCATGTGAATGGAATTTTCAAATCTCATTGGACGTACATGAAAATAAATGATTTGAAAACATGAATCTTTCTCCTGGTGTGCTACGTTTGTACATTTAGCTAAATGTAGAGAGTTTATTTTTTGGCCAAAAGTTTATGTAGCCTCCCTGCCCTAAAATGTTGTGTCCCTAGTTAAGGTTTGGGACTAGGCCGCAACCAGCCCAAGACCTGTTTATTTTTCTCTACGTTCTGCTGGTTCTCCTAAGATCGTTGTGCTGATTGCTTCTGGCTGTAACTTGTATAGGAGGTTCCAGAAATCAGAGTGGAAAGGACAATCACTTGGTTATGAACACAAATCTGACCCAACCAATTCCTGAGGTCCCCTATTCAGAGGTAGGGAAGATGATAAATATTTTGGTCACCTTTCCAGAGTGTTCTCTTTACCTCATGGGCTTCCTCCTGGAGACAATGTGGGGTTTAATATATACAGTTGCAATAAAAAGTATGTGAACCCTTTTGGAAATATATGGATTTCAGCACAAATTGGTCATAAAATGTGATCTGATCTTCATCTAAGTCACAACAATAGACAATCACAGTCTGCTTAACCACCTCAATACAGGGCACTTACACCCCCTTCCTGCCCAAGCCATTTTTCAGTTTTCAGCGCTGTCGCACTTTGAATGACAATTGCGCGGTCATGTTACACTGCACCTTAATTAAATTTTTTGCATTTTTTTCCCCACAAATAGAGCTTTCTTTTGGTGGTATTTGATCACCTCTGCGGTTTTTATTTATTGCGCTATAAACAAAAGAAGAGGGACAATTTTGAAAAAACACAATATTTTTTACTTTTTGCTATAATAAATATCCATTTTTTTTTTTTTAACAAATTTTTTCCTCAGTTTAGGCCGATACGTATTCTTCTACATATTTTTGGTAAAAAAAAATTGCGATAAGCGTATATTGATTGGTTTGCGCAAAAGTTATAGCGTCTACAAAATACGGGATAGATTTATAGCATTTTTATTATTTATTTATTTTTTACTAGTAATGGCGGCGATCTGCAATTTTTATTGTGACTATGATATTGCGGCGGACACATCGGACACTTTTGACACATTTTTGGGACCATTCACATTTATACAGCGATCAATGCTATAAAATTGCATTGATTACTGTGTAAATGTGACTGGAAGGGAAGGGGTTAACACTAGGGGGCGCTCGAGGGGTTAATGTATGACCTAAGGAGGTGATTCTAACTGTGGGGGGAGGGGACTGACTGGGGGAGGTGACCGATCGGTGTCCCTATGTACAAGGGACACACCATCGGTCTCCTCTCCTCTCTGACAGGACGTGGATCTGTGTTTACATTCACAGATCCACGCTCCTGCTCTGTTACCCGGCAATCGCGGGTGCCCGGCGGACATCGCGGCCGCCGGGCACGCGTACCGGGTCCCGAGTGACGCAGCGGGCGCGCGCGCGCGCCCCCTAGTGGCTCGGGAGGGCGAGGACGTCATATGACGCCCACTCAGAACAATAGGCTTACCGTCCGGCCGTCATATGACGGTGGGCGGTAGGCTAGTGGTTAAACTAATAACACACAAAGAATGTAATGTTACCATGTTTTTATTGAACACACCATGTAAACATTCACAGTGCAGGTGGAAAAAAGTATGTGAACCCCTAGACTAATGAGATCTCCAAGAGCTAATTGGAGTGAGGTGTCAGCCAACTGGAGTCCAATCAATGAGATGAGATTGGAGGTGTTGGTTACAGCTGCCCTGCCCTATAAAAAACACACACCAGTTCTGGGTTTGCTTTTCACAAGAAGCATTGCCTGTGTGTATTATGCCTCGCACAAAAGAGCTCTGAGAAGACCTAAGATTAAGAATTGTTGACTTGCATAAAGCTGGAAAGGGTTATAAACGTATCTCTAAAAGCCTTGCTGTTCATCAGTCCACGGTAAGACAAATTGTCTATAAATGGAGAAAGTTCAGCACTGCTGATACTCTCCCTAGGAGTGGGCGTCCTGTAAAGATGACTGCAAGAGCACAGCGCAGACTGCTCAATGAGGTGAAGAAGAATCCTAGAGTGTCAGCTAAAGACTTACAAAAGTCTCTGGCATATGCTAACATCCCTATTAGCGAATCTACAATACGTAAAACACTAAACAAGAATGGATTTCATGGGAGGATACCACAGAGGAAGCCACTGCTGTCCAAAAAAAAAACATTGCTGCACGTTTACAGTTTGCACAAGAGCACCTGGATGTTCCACAGCAGTACTGGCAAAAATATTCTGTGGACAGATAAAACCAAAGTTGAGTTGTTTGGAAGAAACACACAACACTATGTGTGGAGAAAAAGAGGCACAGCACACCAACATCAAAACCTCATCCCAACTGTGAAGTATGGTGGTGGGGGCATCATGGTTTGGGGCTGCTTTGCTGCGTCAGGGCCTTGACGGATTGCTATCATCGAAGGAAAAATTAATTCCCAAGTTTATCAAAACATTTTGCGGGAGAACTTAAGGCCATCTGTCCACCAGCTGAAGCTCAACAGAAGATGGGTGTTGCAACAGGACAACGACCCAAAGCATAGAAGTAAATCAACAACAGAATGGCTTAAACAGAAGAAAATACGCCTTCTGGAGTGGCCCAGTCAGAGTCCTGACCTCAACCCGATTGAGATGCTGTGGCATGACCTCAAGAAAACGATTAACACCAGACATGCCAAGAATATTGCTGAACTGAAACAGTTCTGTAAAGAGGAATGGTCAAGAATTACTCCTGACTGACTGTTGTGCACGTCTGATCTGCAACTACAGGAAATGTTTGGTTGAAGTTATTGCTGCCAAAGGAGGTTCAACCAGTTGTTAAATCCAAGGGTTCACATACTTTTTCCACTGGCACTGTGAATGATTACATGGTGTGTTCAATAAAACATGGTAACATTTAATTCTTTGTGTGTTATTAGTTTAAGCAGACTGTGATTGTCTATTGTTGTGACTTAGATGAAGATTAAATCAAATTTTATGACCAATTTGTGCAGAAATCCATATCATTCTAAAAAGGTTCACATACTTTTTATTGCAACTGTAATTAATTTCGCTCTTAGATATAAATGTAGCTGCTGCCTCCCCCAGGAACTCCACTAAGTGAAGTAAAGTAAGTGTGTAAGTATAAAGGGGGTGGGTGGCGCTGCCAAAAAACTCAAAAGTGTAGTGACTACAATCAGTCAAAACAGGAATCCTCCTATATGTCCATGAACCTTTATATAAATCATGTGTTGTCGAAAAAAGTGTAAAAGTGCTTATGTGGGCCACAAACAGTAAATTAATTCATAAATATATATATATATATATATATATATATATATATATATATATATATATATACAACAAATATATATGGTGGTATAACAATTATATAATGTCCTTATAGGTGACTTTCCAAAGTGGCTTATTGTCAGGGCTGGGCTCAGCCCTTCCTTCTCTGAGCTGGCTGCTCAGCTGTCGGCTAATTGCCAGCTCCTATCTCTCCACAGTTACTCGGCTTTTGATGATATCCTGCTCGTCAGTCCTGCCTACTTAAGCCGTCCAGTGCAGAGGAGCTCTGCCTTCGCCTTGGTCAACATCACAAGAAACTATCTCCTGCATTTCTGTTTAAAGACTGGCTTTGCTGACATCCCTTCTGGCTCCAGATCCTGCTTGCTGTTCTACTACTTTGATCCCTGACTTCTGGCTTGGCTGACTATCCATTCCGGTTCTTTTTACTTTTATTATTAAACAAGTGTGATTTAACTGTACTTCTGTCTCGGTCTGATTTCATGGTTTCCGATATTTATGCAGATAATGTCCTTGAAGTGACTTTTCAAAGTGACTTGCGCAGATTATCCAAGGTGACTTATGCAGAAAATTGATCACAGCTTCTGTGCAGAAAAGTGAATATCACTCATTCTCCCCTCTCAGTTCTGCACTCACCAGATAGCAGCACCCCTGCAGGGGTAAAAATGCTTGTAAACAAATCTGTCTTTGGTCTTGGTGTCCAATGGAAGTGCCTCCTCCTTAGCGTGTTAAATAATGGCATATCCACACGTGAATGGGTGGGAAATATTGACACTCATGGTCTAAATCCGATAAAGGAATTTTATTTTGTCAATCACAAATTTAAAATAGGCAGTCAGCTAGTGCCAGAGACAATTACAGCAGAAATCCATAAGTCTGGGACAGCGTGCATTCCACAGACCAGGTATACTAAAACCGGAAGTGACGTGATTACTTTCCAAGCTCCGCCTTACGCGTTTAGTCATAAGACATCATCAGAAGTGGTGATTGTGGGGTTTATTTACTAAAGCCAGAGAGTGCAAAATAAGTCACAATTCTGCTAAGAAACCAATCAGCTTCTAGGTTTTATTGCCAAAGCTTAATTGAACAAGGTGAAGTTAGAAGCTGATTGGCTTCTTTGCAGAAATTTGACTAATTTTTCAATCTTTAGCTGTAGTAAATAAGCCCCTGTGTATCTACAACAGTATTTCTCAATTTCTTTTTTTGTCGTGGCACCTTGTAAAAGTATGGAAAATCCCAAGGCATTCCAGTCTAAAATGTAAAACATTATGTAGAACCCTCTAGTGTGCTAGGAGTGATAGTACCTATAGTACCAGCCAAGCCTGGGTGTGTTTTGTGATCTGAGGAGGAAATGACCGATACTCACTATACCTCTCAGCAAATAGCTTGGGGTGTTTACTTTCCAAAATGGGGTCATTTGGGGGGGGTTTTGTGCCACCTGGGCATTCCATGGCCTCCGAAACTGTGATAGGCAGTGAAGAGTGAAATCAAAAATTTACGCCCTTAGAAAGCCTGAAGGTGGTGCTTGGTTTTCGGGGTCCCGTACGCGGCTAGGCTCTCAAAAAGTCTCACACATGTGGTATCTCCGTACTCAGGAGAAGCAGCGAATGTATTTTGGGGTGTAATTTTACATATCCCCATGGCATGTTTGAGCAATATATCATTTAGTGACAACTTTGTGCAAAAAAAAAAAAAATTTGTCTCTTTCCCGCAACTTGTGTCACAATATAAAATATTCCATGGACTCGACATGCCTCTCAGCAAATAGCTTGGGGTGTCTACTTTCCAAAATGGGGTCATTTAGGGGGGTTTAGAACTATCCTGGCATTTTATGCACAACATTTAGAAGCTTATGTCACACATCACCCACTCTTCTAACCACTTGAAGACAAAACCCTTTCTGACACTTTTTGATTACATGAAAAAATTATTTTTTTTTGCAAGAAAATTACTTTGAACCCCCAAACATTATATATTTTTAAAGCAAATGCCCTACAGATTAAAATGGTGGGTGTTTCATTTTTTTTTTTCACACGGTATTTGCGCAGCGATTTTTCAAACGCATTTTTTGTGGAAAAAACACACTTTTTTAAATTTGAATGCACTAAAACACACTATATTGCCCAAATGTTTGATGGAATAAAAAAGATGATCTTAAGCCGGGTACATGGATACCAAACATGACATGCTTTAAAATTGCGCACAAACGTGCAGTGGCAACAAAATTTATACATTTTTAAAAGCCTTTAAAAGCCTTTACAGGTTACCACTTTAGATTTACAGAGCAGGTCTACTGCTAAAAATACTGCCCTCGATCTGACCTTCGCGGTGATACCTCACATGCATGGTGCAATTGCTGTTTACATTTGATGCTAGACCGACGCTTGCGTTCGCCTTAGCGCGAGAGCAGGGGGGACAGGGGTGCTTTTTTTTTTTTTTTTTTTTTTTTTTAATTATTTTTTTGCTTTTTTATCTTATTTTTAAACTGTTCCTTTCATTTTTTTTTTTTAAATCATTTTTATTGTTATCTCAGGGAATGTAAATATCCCCTATGATAGCAATAGGTAGTGACAGGTACTCTTTTTTGAAAAACTTGGGGTCTATTAGACCCTAGATCTCTCCTCTGCCCTCAAAGCATCTGACCACACCAAGATCGGTGTGATAAAATGCTTCCCCAATTTCCCAATGGTGCTGTTTACATCCGGCGAAATCTAAGTCATAAAATGCTCGTAGCTTCCGGTTTCTTAGGCCATAGAGATGTTTGGAGCCACTCTGGTCTCTGATCAGCTCTATGGTCAGCTGGCTGAATCACCGGCTGCTTTCTCAGGTTCCCTGTTGAGACAGGAGAGCCAGAGAAAAACACGGAAGACGGTGGGGGGGGGCATTCCCTCCCACTGCTTGTAAAAGCAGTCTAGAGGCTAATTAGCCGCTTGGATTGCTTTTACATGAAAGCCGACCGCTGGCTGAAAAGAATGATACCAAGATGATACCTAAACCTGCAGGCATCATTCTGGTATAACCACTCAAAGTCGTGAATGGCGTACCTGAAGACAAAAAAATGGTTAACAATAAAGCACAGTAAACAGTAAAGTATAAAAAATTGCATACCTGAAAAGCAAACATGATAAAACATAATAACAATAAAACATTGCAGAATAGAACACAGTAAAAAAGAGCAGAACAATAGAGAGAGAATAGAGAGAGAGAGAGAACAATAAAACGACAACTATTTTTTTTTATTTTTGTTTGTGTTTTTTTTGCAAACTTGTAACTTTTATAACTGTAACCGGTTCCAGGTTCGGGTCTCTCAAAATGCGATGGCATCTTGGGAGACCCTGTGAAATGGCGCCTAGTCTGTGCAATGCTGTACCCTACGCTAATACTCAACTAGTGAATGGTAGCGTTCAAAACATTCACCAATGCAAAGACCAGGATTGTCAGGAGAGGAGGGACAATAATAGCGGGTGTCACGCCTATATCCGCGCTTGCTGCAGACACGACATCTTTTTTGGGGGGGTTCGTTGGGTAGGGGTACTCGGGAGGACATAAAAATGCCTCTCATGCAGCCGACTGCATTTGGTTGGGGATGTGAATGGGGGAAGTAAGGGGGCTGCAGAAGCGGTGGGTTCCCAATTAGGATTGGCGAATGCAGCAGGAAAGGCACTATGGGCACGACGGGCCTGTGTTTGTCTTTTTGGTGGCAGCGGGACACTACTTGTGCTTGCCACCTCACCAGCTTGAACTGCACTTATGGGACTCGCCACGTCACCAAGTGTTACTGCAGTGATGGTTTGACTACGACCGGGGTGTACTAGGCCGCTGGCGCTTGCCAGTTCACCAAAACGCTACAAAAAAAACTGTTAGCGATCGCAGGGATCAGGCCTGACTCTGCGAAAGCTGCAGTTATGCGTTTAGTGTTTTGTAAGTGACAGTGATCGATCGATACTGCACTTGGGTGGGCTGGGCTGGGCGGAGGGGCAAAACGCAGGTGCTAGCAGGTATCTGGGCTGATCCCGCTAACACTGCGTTTTTGGGAACCCTAAACTGCTGGGGACGCTAGTATAGATCTGATCGGATCAGATATTGATCCGATCAGATACTATACCACTAAGGGAGGTGTACGGTGCGTGCGTGGGTGTTAGCGGTACTGGCGCTAACCTGATGCTGCCTGGGGCTGGTGCTTGCCAGTTCACCAAAACGCTACCAAAAAAACTGTTAGCGATCGCAGGGATCAGGCCAGGGATGACGCTGCAGTTATGCGTTTAGTGTTTTGTAAGTGACAGTGATCGATCGATACTGCACTTGGGTGGGCTGGGCTGGGCGGAGGGGCAAAACGCAGGTGCTAGCAGGTATCTGGGCTGATCCCGCTAACACTGCGTTTTTGGGAACCCTAAACTGCTGGGGACGCTAGTATAGATCTGATCGGATCAGATATTGATGCGTTCAGATACTATACCACTAAGGGAGGCGTATGCTGCGTGCGTGGGTGTTAGTGGTACTGGCGCTAATCTGACGCTGCCTGGGGCGTCGCATATCACCGCCGGGCGATCAGGGGGCTAAACCTTTATTCGGTAATAAACGGCGGGTGCCCTGACACTATAAAAAAATAAACGAACTAACCAGCGTCACCCGTAACAGTTATACGGTGATCAGTGGTGAAAGGGTTAACTAGGGGGCAATCAAGGGGTTAAAACATTTATTAGATAGTATATGGGGGTCCCTGACGCTATAAAACGCTGACGGCGAACCTAAATATTTACGTCCCTAACTAGCGTCATCAGCGACACTAATACAGCGATCAGAAAAATGATCGCTTAGTGACACTGGTGACGGGGGGTGATCAAGGGGTTAAAACTTTATTAGGGGGGGTTAGGGGGTACCCTAGACCTACAGGGGGCTAACACTCACTGCCCTAACACTTCTAACTGTCACAAACTGACACTATGCAGTAATCAGAAAAAAAAAAAAAAAACCTGCTTGGTGTCAGTTTGTGACGGGGGGGGGGGTGATTGGGGGGGGGATCGGGGGTGTAATGTATGCCTGGCATGTTCTACTGTGTTGTGTAGTGTTGTGCACTTACTCACATGTCTTCTCTCCTCGGCGCGGGAACGGAAACTGCCGAGCCGAGGAGAGATGACATCACATCCTCTGCCTCTGTGTACTATACAGAGGCAGGGGATGTTTCTCATTGGCTGGGAGCGATCGCGAGGGGGGGGCCACGATCGGATGGCCTCCCCCTCGTCTCTCAATGCTCCCAGCAAAATGCCGACTGCCGCTGGCACCGGGGGGGGGGTCCGATCGGACCCCCCGCCCGCGGGAAGGCAATCACGTACCAGGTACGTGATTTTGCCTGCCCGTGCCATTCTGCTCACGTATATAGGCGTGAGGCGGTCGGCAAGTGGTTAAAACTGCTTGCGGGTTTAATGTAATGTCGGGTCCTGGCAATATGGATGAAAATCAGTGAGACAAACACCATGGGTACCCCCCAGTCCATTACCAGGCCCTTTGGGTCTTGTATGGATATTAAGGGGAACCCCGCACCCAAATTAAAATAAGGAAAGGTGTGGGGCCACCAGGCCCTATATACTCTGAACAGCAGTATACAGGCGGTGCAAACAAGACAGGGACTGTAGGCTTGTTGTTAAGTAGAATCTGTTTGTCATTTTGAACGGGTACATTTTTAACGTGTTTAGCTCCAGCCAAAAAATCTTTTTTAAGCTTTTTGGAAAACATAGGGAAGGGTTATCACCCCCCTGTGACATTTGTTTTGCTGTCTTTCCTCCCCTTTAGAAGATTTCACCTCACTTTTTGTCCCAATGACAAATGCTTTTTGAGAATTTGGGTTTTTTTGTGGAACAAGGATTGGAAAGCATCAGTGGAAAGGAGAAATGTTTTTCCCATATTAACTCTTACAGGAGAGAATTTCCCTTCCTAGGGGTAGATTTCATCTCACTTCCTGTTGTCTCCTTCCGTTTGCAAGTAGGAGTCGTTTGTAAGTTAGATGTTTGAAAGTAGGGACCTGCTCTATATACTCAGCAGAAATTTGGGCCTTAGGTGTTGTTGTGGCCACAACAACGTAAGCCCTCACAGGGCCCTGCTGTGAAATATTAGATCAAAAATTGTAATTACATGCCCCTGTTGAACAGGGGCAGAAAAACTGGGCCCTTGGTGGTGGTGGTGGTGCTGGTGCCACAACACTGTAAGTCTTCTCTCGCTCTTGGTGGGTGCAGAAATGGTCCCTGCTGTGAAATATTAGATCAAGAATTGTAATTACATGCCCCTGTTGAACAGGGGCAGAAAAATTGGGCCTTTGGTGGTGGTGGTGGTGCTGGTGCCACAACACTGTAAGTCCTCTCTCGCTCTTGGTGGGTGCAGAAATGGTCCCTGCTGTGAAATATTAGATCAAGAATTGTAATTACATGCCCCTGTTGAACAGGGGCAGAAAAATTGGGCCTTTGGTGGTGGTGGTGGTGGTGGTGGTGCTGGTGCCACAACACTGCAACCCCTCACAGACACTCTAGTTGGAATGCAGGAACGAGCCCTGCTGCAAAGTATTGCATCAAAAATTGTAATTACACGCCCCTGTTAAACAGGGGCAGAAAAATTGGGCCTTAGGCACTGGTGCTGGTGCCACAACACTGCAACCCCTCACAGACACTCTAGTTGGAACGCAGGAACGAGCCCTGCTGCAAAGTATTGAATCAAAAATTGTAATTACACGCCCCTGTTAAACAGGGGCTGAAAAATTGTGCCTTAGGCACTGGTGGTGGCGCTCAGAACAAAAAATGTTCTTACAAGCTATCATGATTGAGGAGGAAGAGGATAATTACTCAGGGATAGTCACTCAGCATCAGCATAGGCAGTCTTTGAAGGGATCTGAGATTTCAAAAAAAATGATTCGGTTACATCAGCATCAGGTGCTTGGTAGCTGGTGGTGATCCAAGACTGATTCATTTTTATGAAGGTCAGTCAATCAACCGAGTCGGTGGACAGACGCACCCTGTGATCGGTTACCACGCCTCCAGCAGCACTGAATGTGCGTTCCGAAAGAACGCTGGATGCAGGACAGGCCAGTAGCTCAATTGCATACTGTGCAAGCTCTGGCCAGTGATCCATCCTCAAGACCCAGTAACCCAGAGGATTTTCGGTGGGAAAGGTGTCCAAGTCTGATCTTGCCCCTAGGTATTCCTGCACCATGTAAAACAGACGCTGGCGATGGTTGCTGGAACCGATCATACCTTGGGGCTGCGGACCAAAAAATTGTCTGAACGCATCGGTCAGACGGCCACCTTCTCCACCGCTCCTTCTTTGACTGACCGAAGCCTCAGCAACACGTTGTCCAGAAACAGGAGTTTGTAACCTCCCAGTCTCTGGGAACGTGTTGCACAGACCTTTCTGCAAGGCCTCCCGAAGATGTTTCATCCTCTGCTCCCTCTGCGATGGCAAGATAAGGTCCGCAACCTTACCCTTGTAACGTGGATCAAGGAGGGTTGCCAGCCAGTATTGGTCCTTCTCCTTGATACCACGAATACGAGGATCCTTACGCAGGCTTTGCAGGATCAGGGAGGCCATGCAGCGTAGGTTTGCTGAGGCATTCGGTCCGGAGTCCTCTGGGTCACTAAGGACGACATGGTCCGCAGCCACCTCCTCCCAGCCACGTACAAGTCCATGTGTTTCTTGGGACTGATCCCTTAAAGACTGCTGCTGATGCTGAGTGCCAGGCTCCACCTCCATACTGACACAATCTTCCTCCTCCTCCTCCTCGTCCTGTTCCGGTGTGATCGGCGGGCGCGCAGGAACACTGTCTGGATAAAGGGGGCCTTGAGAGCTAAGGAAGTCCTCCTCTTCCTGCCTCTGTTCTGCCTCAAGTGCCCTGTCCATTATTCCACGCAGCGTGTGCTCCAACAGGTGGACAAGGGGGACAGTGTCACTGATGCATGCACTGTCACTGCTCACCATCCTCATGGCCTCCTCAAATGGTGACAGGACAGTGCATGCATCCCTGATCATGGCCCACTGGTGTGGGGAAAAAAAAACAAGCTCCCCTGACCCTGTCCTGGTGCCATAGTCACACAGGTACTCAATGATGGCCCTCTGCTGCGTGTGCAGCCGCTGCAGCATGGCCAACGTTGAGTTCCACCTGGTGGGCATGTCACAGATTAGGCGGTTCTTGGGCAGGTTAAACTCCTTTTGGAGGTCCGTCAGCCGAGCACTGGCATTATATGACCGGCGGAAATGCACACAGACTTTCCTGGCCAGCTTCAGGACATCCTGTAAGCCCGGGTACCTGCCCAAGAACCGCTGCACCACCAAGTTAAGGACGTGAGCCAAACAGGGCACATGGGTCATTTGTCCCTGTCGGAGGGCAGAGAGGAGGTTGGTGCCATTGTCGCAAACCACCATTCCTGCCTTAAGTTGGCGTGTTGTCAACCACCTCTGAACCTGCCCCTGCAGAGCTGACAGAACCTCTGCCCCAGTGTGGCCCCTGTCCCCCAAGCACACCAGCTCAAGCACCGCATGGCATCTTTTGGCCTGCGTACTTGCGTAGCCCCTTGAACGGCTACGGAGCACCGCTGGTTCCGAGGACAAAGCACAGGAAGAGGCCATGGAGGAAGAAGAAGAGGAGGGGGTGGAGGAGAGAGGTGTGTCACAATCATTTAGCATTTTGGAGGCGTGGTGGCGGAACAACCTCTAACACTACTGCACCTTGTCCTGCATCCTTCCCAGCTGCCAGCAGAGTCACCCAATGCGCCGTGAAACTTAGGTAACATCCCTGTCCATGCCTGCTGGACCATGAGTCAGCGGTAATATGCACTTTACCGCTGACCGCCCTGTCCAGCGAGGCATGGACATTGCCTTCCACATGCCGGTAGAGAGCCGGAATCGCCTTCTGTGAGAAAAAGTGGCGTTTGGGTACCTGCCACTGAGGAACCACACATTCCACAAACTCACGGAAGGGGGCAGAGTCTACCAACTGAAAAGGCAGCAGTTGAAGTGCTAGCAATTTTGCCAAGCTAGCATTCAACCGCTGGGCATGTGAATGGCTGGGAGCAAACTTCTTTCGGCGGTGCAGCAGCTGGGGCAGGGAAATTTGCCTGGTACAATCTGACGTCGGTGTACCAAAAGCAGATTGCCCACAAGTACTTGGCTGTGGCACACCTAATTCTACACCTTCATTCCTCTCAGTGCAGGTCTCAGAGAGGACTGAAGGTATAGTGGGGTTGGAAATCTCAGCTGATGAGGAGCAAGGAGAGGTCCTCTTTGTTCTTTGGTGTGGGTCTTTTAGATACACTTGCCAACGAACTGCATGGCAGGTCAACATATGTCTGGTCAAGCATGTGGTACCCAAGCGGGAGATGTTTTGGCCACACGAGATACGCTTGAGACATACGTTGCAAATAGCAGCGGTGCGATCTGATGCACTCGTCTCAAAAAAGGCCCACACCAAAGAACTTTTTGAATAACGCGCAGAGACTGCAGCGCCCTGCACATGTGGAGCTTTGGGGTGTGATGCAGTCAATGTGCTGCCCTTAGGCTGGCCCCTGGAGGGCATCCTGCCTCGTTGGTGATGTGCCACCTCCTCCTCCTCCTCCTCTCTCCTATCAGGCACCCACGTTGAGTCAGTGACCTCATCATCCCCTCCCTCCTCATCACTGGAGCAAACCTGGCAGTATGCTGCAGCAGGGGGAGCATGACTGCCAGATTGCTGTCCTTCTTGGGCACCCCCTCTGTCCGTGCTCATGTTACTGCCTTCATCGAGCTCAGTATCATCATCAGAGCCTTCCAAACGCTGGGCATCCTCCTGGAGCATGTACCCAACACTGTGGTCAAACAGTTCGAGGGACTCCTCAGGAGGACATGGTGGAGCTAGGGAAGGAGTCACTGATGACATTGAGCTGAGGGAAGAGGCTGCTGTTTTGCCAGACAAAGCACCCTGGGCATGGGTGAGAGAGGATGAGGAGGATGAGGACGGCTTGGTCATCCACTCGACCAAGTCTTCCGCATGTTGCGGCTCAACACGGCCAGCTGCCGAAAAAAAGGCCAAGCGTGTCCCATGGCCACGTGCTGATGAGGATGCACCGTCTCCACGACCAGCACTAGACACAGAGCCTGCTTGCCCTCTCTTATTGGCTTGTGACTGTCTGCCTCTCCTTCTTGGCCTTCCAGACATACTAATGGCCTGTAGCTGCACTAAGCTGGGATATATATATACTGATACTGCAGCTAGCAAAATCAACTGCCTGCCTGTAGTATGAGAACACCACCAACCTTCTACAGGTAGCTTTAGCTGAACACTGTGCAGAGCTCGCAAAAAGCTAACTTGTAGCTTTTTTAGCTGCCTGCGGTAGTGATAGGATCAGGAAAACACCACCAACCTTCTACAGGTAGCTTTAGGTGAACACTGTGCAGAGCTCGCAAAAAAATAACTTGTAGGTTTAGCTGAACACTGTGAGGTGGACGCACCACACTAACTTGTAGTTTTAGCTGAACACTTGGAGCAGGACGCACTGCACTAACTTGTAGTTTTAGCTGAACACTGTGAGCAGGACGCACTGCACTAACTTGTAGCTTTAGATGAACACTGTGCAGAGGTCTCACTACACCAACTTGTAGGTTTAGCTGAACACTCTGAGCAGGACGCACCGCACTAACTTGTAGGTTTAGCTGAACACTGTGAGGTGGATGCACCACACTAACTTGTAGTTTTAGCTGAACACTGTGAGCAGGACACACCCCACTAACTTGTAGGTTTAGCTGAACACTGTGAGCAGGACGCACTGCACTAACTGTAAATAGTCTAGCTGCCTGACTGTGGTACTAATAGGATCAAAAAAACACCAGCAATTTTATTCAGGTAGCTGTAAATACTGTAACAAGACAAGCCTGCCTGTCAGTAAGAAGATAACAGGAACGGATCTAGCTGAACACTGTGAGCAGGACGCACTGCACTAACTTGTAGCTTTTGATGAACACTGTGCAGAGGTCTCACTACACCAACTTGTAGGTTTAGCTGAACACTGTGAGCAGGACGCACAGCACTAACTTGTAGTTATAGCTGAACACTGTGAGCAGGACGCACCGCACTAACTTGTAGTTTTAGCTGAACACTGTGAGCAGGACGCACAGCACTAACTTGTAGTTTTAGCTGAACACTGTGAGCAGGACGCACTGCACTAACTTGTAGCTTTAGATGAACACTGTGCAGAGGTCTCACTACACCAACTTGTAGGTTTAGTTGAACACTGTGAGCAGGACGCACCGCACTAACTTGTAGGTTTAGCTGAACACTGTGAGGTGGATGCACCACACTAACTTGTAGTTTTAGCTGAACACTGTGAGCAGGACACACCACACTAACTTGTAGGTTTAGCTGAACACTGTGAGCAGGACGCACTGCACTAACTGTAAATAGTCTAGCTGCCTGACTGTGGTACTAATAGGATCAAAAAAACACCAGCAATTTTATTCAGGTAGCTGTAAATACTGTAACAAGACAAGCCTGCCTGTCAGTAAGAAGATAACAGGAACGGATCTAGCTGAACACTGTGAGCAGGACGCACTGCACTAACTTGTAGCTTTTGATGAACACTGTGCAGAGGTCTCACTACACCAACTTGTAGGTTTAGCTGAACACTGTGAGCAGGACGCACAGCACTAACTTGTAGTTTTAGCTGAACACTGTGAGCAGGACGCACAGCACTAACTTATAGTTTTAGCTAAACACTGTGAGCAGGACGCACTGCACTAACTTGTAGTTTTAGCTGAACACTGTGCAGAGGTCTCACTACACCAACTTGTAGTTTTAGCTGAACACTGTGAGCAGGACGCACAGCACTAACTTGTAGTTTTAGCTGAACACTGTGAGCAAAATGCACTGCACTAACTTGTAGCTTGAGATGAACACTGTGCAGAGGTCTCACTACACCAACTTGTAGGTTTAGCTGAACACTGTGAGCAGGACGCACAGCACTAACTTGTAGTTTTAGCTGAACACTGTCAGCAGGACGCACTGCACTAACTGTAAATAGTCTAGCTGCCTGACTGTGGTACTAATAGTATCAAAAGAACACCAGCAATTTTCTTCAGGTAGCTGTAAATACTGTAATAAGACAAGCCTGCCTGTCAGTAGGAAGATAACAGGAACGGATCTAGCTAAACTGAATACAGTGTATATATATAAATGCAACACCTGGGATGCATATATATACACAATACACTGTAAGTGCAGCTAAACTGACTGACTGTTCTGCCTAATCTATCTAACTCAAATCAAATGACACTGTCTCTCTGTCTATCTCTTTCAACGCCGGAACACACACTACACAGGGCCGCCGTGCAGGCGGCCTTATATAGTGTGGGGCGTGTACTAAATTCCCTGAGCCATAATTGGCCAAAGCCTCCTTAGCTTTGGCCAATTACGGCTCTCTTTTCAGGCAGCGCTGTGATTGGCCAAGCATGCGGGTCATAGTGCATGCTTGGCCAATCATCAGCCAGCAATGCACTGCGATGCCGCAGTGAATTATGGGCCGTGACGCGCCACACGAATTTGACGCGAACGGCCCATATCGTTCCCTAGTGACCGAGAACAGAGCTGGGTTACTCACAGCAGCATCACCAACACCTCCCACTTCTTTCCAGAATGTTCTGGTGTCTTCTGGAAAGGAAGGAGGAGAGGAGACGTGGAGCTGGCCGGGGTATTCTGAGGAGCCTTGTCCAATCCCCAACTTGGATTGGCAGGGGGCAGGCCTCCTTAAATACCCAAGGTCAGCCCAGCTGGGGAGGAGTTGTTTGGGTGGAAGCTGGAGATCGAGTGCAAGGCTATCATGGCCTTTGAGGGAGCTCCCCAGTATGGTGGGGAGGTGACCTTGGGCCTGGGCTCGGGTGCAGCTGGCACCCTCTTACAACCCACAGAGGTGTACCGGACAGGAGGCACAAAAGGAGCAAGAGAGGACAGTGGGAGCGAGCACTGCTGGGTAAGTCTCCAGGGAGGAACAACAAGTTGCAGCCAAGAGGGCTGGTGAGTGACACACAGTCGGGAGAGGACTGGGGAGGCATGCCTGAGAGGACTGGGAGATTGCAGTCTGGGATGGGTGCAGAGCCAGTGGAGTGGACTGTGGTGACACGGTCAGTGGAGAGGGGCAGCTGCAGCCAGGAGGGCTGGCAGTGCCTGAAGAGGTGGTTCTGGGAGCAGTAGCCAGGTGGACAGCTAGCACCAAGGACTACCGTATTTTTGCTACACCATAGGGGCCAACGGTCCCTGCCTGCATTTGCGAAGGCCTGGCTGAGCCAGTGTCAGCAGTGGCGTATCATACATGTGTGCAGGGAGTGCAGTGAACACAGGCCCAAAAGGGCTAATATGGGGGCTCTCTGATTTGGGGACTATATGATTTGGAGGGCGCTGTGATCAGGGGGACTTTGTTACTGATGGGCTCTGTGGTGGGGCAGGATTGGGGAGCTCTGTGACAGGGGAACGTTATTGAGGGGTTCTGTGACAGTTGGAAGTGATTCTGGAGATCTGTGATGGGGGGGACTCTGGGGTAATGGAGGGCACTTTGATGTGATGGGAGAGCTTATGTATTGGGGGCCTTTATATAAATTTGGAGGGTATGTTTGACCCATATTGTGCTGCACAGCATGTCTTATTAGGGGTACGTGAAATGCAGGCAAGTCAAATGCTGGGATTTTGTTTCACACGTAATAGACTTATATTAGTACCAATTTTATTAGTATTTACAACAGTACATTTTTGGTTAGATTTCCTTTAATCTGTCAATACGTAAAAGTCAACATGCGTTATGGTGTACAGAAAATATTTTTCATTGCCTGTTGATGTATTTGCTGAGTTTTACAAATGACCCTCTCTATGCATTTGGCCCTGGGTGGCTGGTGATTTACTGACTGTGTGCGCACGTCTCTTTGACAGGGGACAAACACCCCTATATATTTATTTTTTTCTATTGCAATGACCTTCCGGTTTGTGTATACCAGAACCTTCATTAATCATCTCGCAATGGCGAAGGCATAATAAAACCATCTGTGAGAATGATTGATTAAGTTCATTTAGCATCCAGATTGATCAAGTCATGTGTTAACATATAATAAAATATAAAATGACTACCTAGGCATAAACTTACAAGGTGTTTAGTTTACTTATGCACTATATGGCCAAATGTTTGTGGCCACCGAACCATCATACCGACTATATGGCCAAAGTATGAGGACACCCCTCCAAATGATTGATTTCAGGTGTTTCGGGGTGAAGGGTACTGTTAGTACTACACCATACAAAGACATGTTATACAATTGTGCTCTTCCAACCTTGTGGAACCAAATCGTGGAAGACCTTTACCTGTTTTAGCATGACTATGCCCCTGTGTACAAAGCCACCTCCATAAAGAAATGAGTTGATGAGTTTGGTGTGGAGGAACTCAAGTGTCCTGCACAGAGCCCTGACCTCAACCCAACTGAACACTAGACATGTGCACTACTGAAAAATGTGTTATGCCTCGCTTCCACTGAGCGGATCGGTTCGGTTTGGTACGGTACGTTATTTTGAGTGTTATCATTATGAAAGCGGCCCATACAACCGAACCGAACCGTTCCATTCAGGGTCCTGCTTCAGATGTGGGGCCATAGAAAATGGTACGGTTCGGTTAGGGCGGAGCTACGATACATTACACTGATTTGCGGACGTGTGACGCCATGCTAGGCATTTTTTCTAAACCCACGTATGGCCCCTGTCGGTCCGACTTGCAGTGGAAACGCTCACCTGAATAGGCCGGACCATTCTAGGCCTTCCAAACTGTACCAACCCGAACCGATCCACTCAGTGGAAACGAGGCATAAGTTTTCATTTTTGTTTCATTCTTGTTTTTTTTGTTTTTTTGTTTTTCGTTTTTTAGGTCATTCATTATGATTGCAATTCGTAAATTTGTAAATTCAAAAATTTAAAAAATCATAAATTTGAAAATTCATAAATTCCAAAATTCCAAAAATCCGAAAATAAGAAAGAAAATCCAAAAATTCGAAAGAACGAAAATTTGAAATAATAACTAACCAACTAAATAATAATAACTAACTATTAAATTATAGGTATTGGCTGTTAGTGAACGTAAGGAACACAAAGTTATCCGAAGTTACGAATTATCCGAAATAACGAATGCTGCAGCTAAACAAATGGAACGGAATGAATTAATAATAAATAATAATAAAAAGTGTTTATTTTTATTATTATTATTATTGTTATTTATTATTATTAATTTGTTACGTTCCATTTGTTTAGATATGGCATTCGTTGTTTTGGATATCTGGTAACTTTGGATAAATTTGTATTTGTTATGTTCACTAACAGCCAAATTTGAAAGGAAATTCCAATACCTATAATTTAATAGTTAGTTAATATTTCAGATTTTCAAATTTTCGGGTTTTCGGATTTTTGAATTCAATTTCCAAATATTCAGTAAAATTTATTGAACAAGTTTTCGTTAATTCGGATGTCTCTGAATTAACAAATTTGTCAAAATTTGTTAATAAATGAATTCAGAACCAAATGAATTGCACATGTCTACCGAACACCTTTGGAATGAATTGGAACGCCAATTGTAAGTCAGGTCTTCTCAGTACCTGAAAATGTGTATGTGTGAAAGTAAATACCACCATCAAACCTGCGCAAATGGCAAAAACAAAATACAAAACAGGTGGAATTAATGACAATAGGAGCAGCTCGTTGTAAGTATAAAAATGAATGTAAGAAAAATGTATTAAAAGTTAATTAATTGGAACCGCGCTCTCTCTAACCACTTGAGCCCCGGACCATTATGCTGCCTAAGGACCAGAGGTCTTTTTCCAATTTGGCACTGCGTCGCTTTAACTGCTAATTGCGCGGTCATGCAATGCTGTACCCAAACGAAATTTGCGTCCTTTTCTTCCCACAAATAGAGCTTTCTTTTGATGGTATTTGATCACCTCTGCGGTTTTTATTTTTTGCGCTATAAACGGAAAAAGACCGAAAATTTTGAAAAAAAATGATATTTTCTACTTTTTGTTATAAAAAAAATCCAATAAACTAAATTTTAGTCATACATTTAGGCCAAAATGTATTCGGCCACATGTCTTTGGTAAAAAAAATGTCAATAAGCGTATATTTATTGGTTTGCGCAAAAGTTATAGCGTCTACAAACTAGGGTACATTTTCTGGAATTTACACAGCTTTTAGTTTATGACTGCCTATGTCATTTCTTGAGGTGCTAAAATGGCAGGGCAGTACAAAACCCCCCCAAATGACCCCATTTTGGAAAGTAGACACCCCAAGGAAATTGCTGAGAGGCATGTTGAACCCATTGAATATTTATTTTTTTTGTCCCAAGTGATTGAAAAATGACAAAAAAAAAAAAAAATATTTACAAAAAGTCGTCACTAAATGATATATTGCTCACACAGGCCATGGGCCTATGTGGAATTGCACCCCAAAATACATTTAGCTGCTTCTCCTGAGTATGGGGATACCACATGTGTGGGACTTTTTGGGAGCCTAGCCGCGTACGGGGCCCCGAAAACCAATCACCGCCTTCAGGATTTCTAAGGGTGTAAATTTTTGCTTTCACTCTTCACTGCCTATCACAGTTTCGGAGGCCATGGAATGCCCAGGTGGCACAAAACCCCCCAAAATGACCCCATTTTGGAAAGTAGACACCCCAAGCTATTTGCTGAGAGGCATATTGAGTCCATGGAATATTTTATATTTTGACACAAGTTGCGGGAAAGTGACACTTTTTTTTTTTTTTTTTTTTTTTTTCATAAAGTTGTCACTAAATGATATATTGCTCACACAGGCCATGGGCATATGTGGAATTGCACCCCAAAATACATTTAGCTGCTTCTCCTGAGTATGGGGATACCACATGTGTGGGACTTTTTGGGAGCCTAGCCGCGTACTGGACCCCGAAAACCAATCACTGCCTTCAGGATTTCTAAGGGTGAAAATTTTTGATTTCACTCTTTACTGCCTATCACAGTTTCGGAGGCCATGGAATGCCCAGGTGGCACAAAACCCCCCCAAATGACCCCATTTTGGAAAGTAGACACCCCAAGCTATTTGCTGAAAGGCATGGTGAGTATTTTGCAGCTCTCATTTGTTTTTGAAAATGAAGAAAGACAAGAAAAAACATTTTTTTTTTTCTTTTTTCAATTTTCAAAACTTTGTGACAAAAAGTGAGGTCTGCAAAATACTCACTATACCTCTCAGCAAATAGCTTGGGATGTCTACTTTCCAAAATGGGGTCATTTGGGGGGGTTTTGTGCCACCTGGGCATTCCATGGCCTCCGAAACTGTGATAGGCAGTGAAGAGTGAAATCAAAAATTCACGCCCTTAGAAAGCCTGAAGGCGGTGCTTGGTTTTCAGGGTCCCGTACGCGGCTAGGCTCCCAAAAAGTCTCACACATGTGGTATCCCCGTACTCAGGAGAAGCAGCAGAATGTATTTTGGGGTGTAATTTCACATATTTCCATGGCATGTTTGAGCAATATATCATTTAGTGACAACTTTGTGCAAAAAAAAAAAAAAAAAAAAAAAATTTGTCTCTTTCCCGCAACTTGTGTCGCAATATAAAATATTCCATGGACTCGACATGCCTCTCAGCAAATAGCTTGGGGTGTCTACTTTCCAAAATGGGGTCATTTGGGGGGGGTTTGAACTGTCCTGGCATTTTATGCACAACATTTAGAAGCTTATGTCACACATCACCCACTCTTCTAACCACTTGAAGACAAAGCCCTTTCTGACACTTATTGTTTACATGAAAAAGTTTTTTTTTTTTGCAAAAAAATTACTTTGAACCCCCAAACATTATATATTTTTTTAAAGCAAATGCCCTACAGATTAAAATGGTGGGTGTTTCATTTTTTTTTTTCACACAGTAATTGCGCAGCGATTTTTCAAACGCATTTTTTGGGGAAAAAACACACTTTTTTTAATTTTAATGCACTAAAACACGCTATATTGCCCAAATGTTTGATGAAATAAAAAAGATGATCTTAGACCGAGTACATGGATACCAAACATGACATGCTTTAAAATTGCGCACAAACGTGCAGTGGCAACAAAATAAATACATGTTTAAAAGCCTTCAAAAGCCTTTACAGGTTACCACTTTAGATTTACAGAGGAGGTCTACTGGAAAAATTACTGCACTCGATCTGGCCTTCGCGGTGATACCTCACATGCATGGTGCAATTGCTGTTTACGTTTGACGACAGACCGCCGCTTGCGTTCGCCTTAGCGCGAGAGCAGGGGGCGACAGGGGTGTTTTTTTTTTTTTTTTTTTTTCTTTATTATTTTTTTGCTTTTTTAATCTTACTTTTAAACTGTTCCTTTCATATTTTTTTTTTTTAATCATTTTTATTGTTATCTCGGGGAATGTAAATATCCCCTATGATAGCAATAGGTAGTGACAGGTACTCTTTTTTGAAAAAATTGTGGTCTATTAGACCCTAGATCTCTCCTCTGCCCTCAAAGCATCTGACCACACCAAGATCGGTGTGATAAAATGCTTCCCCAATTTCCCAATGGCGCTATTTACATCCGGCGAAATCTAAGTCATGAAATACTCGTAGCTTCCGGTTTCTTAGGCCATAGAGATGTTTGGAGCCACTCTGGTCTCTGATCAGCTCTATGGTCAGCTGGCTGAATCACCGGCTGCGTTCTCAGGTTCCCTGTTGAGACAGGAGAGCCAGAGAAAAACACGGAAGACGGTGGGGGGGGGGCATTCCCTCCCACGGCTTGTAAAAGCAGTCTAGAGGCTAATTAGCCGCTAGGATTGCTTTTACATGAAAGCCGACCGCTGGCTGAAAAGAATGATACCAAGATGATACCTAAACCTGCAGGCATCATTCTGGTATAACCACTCAAAGTCGTGAATGGCGTACCTGAAGACAAAAAAATGGTTAACAATGGTTAACAATAAAGCACAGTAAAGTGTAAATAATTACACACCTGAAAAACAAACATGATAAAACATAATAACAATAACAATAACAATAACAATAAAACATTGCAGAATAGAATACAGTAAAAAAGAGCAGAACAATAGAGAGAGAGAATAGAGAGAGAGAGAACAATAAAACAACAACTATTTTTTTTTATTTCTTATTTTTTTTTTTTTTTACACTTTTTTTGTAACTAACTTTTATAACGGTAACCGGTTCCAGGTTCGGGTCTCTCAAAATGCGATGGCATCTTGGGAGACCCTGTGAAAGTGTGCCTAGTCTGTGGAATGCTGTACCCTACGCTAATACTCAACTAGTGAATGGTAGCGTTCAAAACATTCACCAATGCAAAGACCAGGATTGTCAGGACAGGAGGGACAATAATAGCGGGTGTCACGCCTATATCCGCGCTTGCTGCAGACACGACATCTTTTTTGGGGGGGTTCGTTGGGTAGGGGTACTCGGGAGGACATAAAGAAAATGCCTCTCATGCAGCCGACTGCATTTGGTTGGGGATGTGAATGGGGGAAGTACGGGCGCTGCAGAAGCGGTGGGTTCCCAATTAGGATTGGCGAATGCAGTAGGAAGGGCACTATGGGCACGACGGGCCTGTGTTTGTCTTTCTGGTGGCAGCGGGACACTACTTGTGCTTGCCACCTCACCAGCTTGAACTGCACTTATGGGACTCGCCACGTCACCAAGTGTTACTGCAGTGCTGGTTTGACTACGACCGGGGTGTACTAGGCCGCTGGCGCTTGCCAGTTCACCAAAACGCTACCAAAAAACTGTTAGCGATCGCAGGGATCAGGCCTGACTCTGCTAACGCTGCAATTATGCGTTTAGTGTTTTGTAAGTGACAGTGATCGATCGATACTGCACTTGGGTGGGCTGGGCCGGGCCGGGCGGAGGGGCAAAACGCAGGTGCTAGCAGGTATCTGGGCTGATCCCGCTAACACTGCGTTTTTGGGAACCCTAAACTGCTGGTGACGCTAGTATAGATCTGATCGGATCAGATATTGATGCGATCAGATACTATACCACTAAGGGAGGTGTACAGTGCGTGCGTGGGTGTTAGCGGTACTGGCGCTAATCTGACGCTGCCTGGGGCTGGTGCTTGCCAGTTCACCAAAACGCTACAAAAAAAACTGTTAGCGATCGCAGGGATCAGGCCTGACTCTGCGAACGCTGCAGTTATGCGTTTAGTGTTTTGTAAGTGACAGTGATCGATCGATACTGCACTTGGGTGGGCTGGGCCGGGCGGAGGGGCAAAACGCAGGTGCTAGCAGGTATCTGGGCTGATTCCACTAACACTGCGTTTTTGGGAACCCTAAACTGCTGGGGACGCTAGTATAGATCTGATCGGATCAGATATTGATCCGATCAGATACTATACCACTAAGGGAGGCGCATGCTGCGTGCGTGGGTGTTAGCGGTACTGGCGCTAATCTGACGCTGCCTGGGGCGACGCATATCACCGCCGGGCGATCGGGGGGCTAAACCTTTATTCGGTAATAAACGGCGGGTGCCCTGACACTATAAAAAATAAACGAACTAACCAGCGTCAACCGTAACGGTTATACGGTGATCAGTGGTGAAAGGGTTAACTAGGGGGCAATCAAGGGGTTAAAACATTTATTAGGTAGTATATGGGGGTCCCTGACGCTATAAAACGCTGACGGCGAACCCAAATATTTACCTCACTAACTAGCGTCACCAGCGACACTAATACAGCGATCAGAAAAATGATCGCTTAGCGACACTGGTGACAGGGGGTGATCAAGGGGTTAAAACTTTATTAGGGGGGGTTAGGGGGGTACCCTAGACCTAAAGGGGGGTAATACACACTGTCCCAACACAGTAACTGTCACAAACTGACACTATGCAGTAATCAGAAAAAAAAAAAAAAAAAAAACAAACAAAACTGCTGGTGTCAGTTTGTGACAGGGGGGGGGGGGTGATTGGGGGGGGATCGGGGGGGGATCGGGGTGTTTTGTGTGCCTGGCATGTTCTACTGTGTGTGTGTAGTGTTGTGCACTTACTTACATGTCGTCTCTCCTCGGGCCGGAACGGAAAATACCGACCCGAGGGGAGATGACATCACTTCCTTTGCTGCTGTTTAGCATACAGCAGCAAAGGAGTGTTCTCATTGGCCGGCGGCGATCGCGAGGGGGGGGCCACGAACGGATGGTCTCCCCCTCATCACCGATCGCCGCTGGACAAAAGACGACCGCCTCGGGCACCGGGGGGGGGTCCGATCGGACCCCCCACCCGCGGAAGGCAAATCACGTACCCTGTACGTGATTTTGCCTGTCCGTGCCACTTTGCCGACGTACATCGGCGTGAGGCGGTCGTCAAGTGGCTAAACATAATTAAAGTGCAAGTGCTCAAAGTACATGGGCCAATGTCAGCAAACACAATATACAGTGGGGACAGAAAGTATTCAGACCCCCTTAAATTTTTCACTCTTTGTTATATTGCAGCCATTTGCTAAAATCATTTGAGTTCATTTTTTTCCCTCATTAATGTACACACAGCACCCCGCGGTTCCAATTCATTAACTTCTCAGTACCTGACCTCACAAATGTTCTTTTGGCTAAGTGAGCACAAATTTCAGATATTTTGATATTTATTTTGGAGATCTTCAGAAGAACTTCATTGAATTGATTTACATTGTTAATGCTACGTGTATTTTTTGCTTGTTAACCATTCATTTTAAGCAGTTACTGAATGCCCCATAGCACTTTTCCTGCTACAGGGCAGCTCCCCAATGCAGAATCACGTATATATATTTGTGATTCTGCACTTCTGCCTGCAGGGGGCGCTCACACACTTCTGCTGTGATTATTCGGTTTGTAGGTGCCAGGCACTGAATGTCCACCGGCACACGCCGATCATCAGGCAGAGACACAGAACAGGGCCCTGCTTATGTAAACAAGGGATGGATTTTGTGTCTCTACAAACCAGGGAATAAAATCCATCTCTTCCCTTAATAAAAGCACTTAACACAGTGCACAAACACACTGGCTAGGTACACAATTATTGATTGCCCTAGATGTTTAACCCCTTCCCAGACAGTATTATTAGCACAGTGATAGTGCATATTTTTGGCAAAGTGTCAATGTCACATTGTTCATCACAATATCGCAGTCCCGCTATAAGTCGCTGATCGCAGCAACTAGTTTAAAAAAAATAAACAAAACGAAAATTCCAGAATATATCCCATAGTTTGTAGACGCTATAACTTTTACTCAAACCATTCAATATACGCGTATTTGAGATTTTTTTTTTACCAAAAATATGTAGCAGAATACATATTGGCCTAAATTTATAAAGAAATGTGATTTTCAATTTTTTTTTTATAGGATATTTTTTATAGCGTAAAGTAAAAAATATTGTTTTTTTTCCCCTCCAAATTGTCGGTCTTTTTTTGTTTATAGCGCAAAAAAACGAAACAAAAAAACGCAGAGGTAATCAAATACCACCAAAAGAAGGCTCTATTTGTGGGAAAAAAATTACAACTTTCATTTGGGTAGAGCGCCACATGAACGCGCAATTGTCAGTTATTGTAAAAAAAATGTTTCTTTGTAAATGTCAGTACAGTGGAACTTTGGATTACGAGCATAATCCGTTCCAGGAGAATGCTTGTAATCCAAAGCACCCGCATATCAAAGAGAGTTTCCCCATATAAGTCAATGGAAACGAAGATAATTTGTCCCACATTCTATTGCATGCAATACCGCATGTGGCCAGAGGTGGGGGGGCGCAGGAGAGCCACGGAAATACTCGGGGACAGCTCGGCTGAACTCGGAGATCTTCAGAAAGGCTCGGGAACACTCGGGAACGGAGTATTTCCAAGTGTTTCCTGGTATTTCCGAGTGGTTCTGAGTATTTCCGGATGGCTCCGAACCGAGTGTCACCAGCGCCCCCACACCTCTGGCCAAATGCGTTACTGCACGCCCCATTAGCTTGAATTCTGCTTGTTTTGCGAGACAACACTTGCAAACCGAGTCAGAATTTTTTTTAAAAAGTCGCTCGTCTTTCAAAACGCTTGTTAACCGCGTTACTCGTTAACCAAGGCTCCACTTTACTGCTGCAGCACTTTCTGTACATCACAGAGATGCCCCTACACAGGCAGGATGAGGACACCGCCCCCCCCCCCCCAGGTATGTTACTTAAAAGAATTGATGAAAAAAGGTGTAAATACCGCGCTAAGACAAAAGCAAAAGCAGCAAAAAAGCAGCAAGAATAAACCATCTAATATCTAATGGTGCTAATAAATGTCAATGTAAGACAAGTTGCGCTACATTAAATATTTCTTATGTAAGAAATAGTGTGAACCACTACCATGCAGAAAACCAGGACACACCCGAATCAGGAGTGCATCCTGAGCATCCTAAACTCCTTCAGGTGATGTATACATAAATGAATTGTGAAATAAACCAAATAGCGACAGTTGAAATAAATCATGTGCACATCAATCAATAAATGAAAAAACAATGTCCATATGACCATTGGTGTCCATATAAAGATAAAATAAAATGAGCAGCTTTTTCTTTAGATGTAATAAAAAAGTAAAAAATATGTGAGTTATAATCCACAGCAGGTATAGAGGTCCAGATATTCAGCCTTAACCACTTGCCGACCGCCTCACGCCTATATACGTGAGCAGAGCGGCACGGGCAGGCAAAATCACGTACCTGAAACGTGATTGCCTTCCCGCGGGTGGGGGGTCCGATCGGACCCCCCCGGTGCCAGCTGCGGTCGGCATTTGGTTGGAAGCGATGAGAGACGAGGGGGAGGCCATCCGATCGTGGCCCCCCCCTCGCGATCGCTCCCAGCCAATGAGAAACATCCCCTGCCTCTGTATAGTACACAGAGGCAGAGGATGTGATGTCATCTCTCCTCGGCTCGGGAGTTTCCGTTCCAGCGCCGAGGGGAGATGACATGTAAGTGCACCAACACACACACACAGTAGAACATGCCAGGCATACATTACACCCCCGATCCCCCCCCGATCGCCCCCGATCCCCCCCCAATCACCCCCCCCTGTCACAAACTGACACCAAGCAGGTTTTTTTTTTTTTTTTTTTCCTGATTACTGCATAGTGTCAGTTTGTGACAGTTAGCAGTGTTAGGGTAGTGACTGTTACCCCCCTGTAGGTCTAGGGTACCCCCCTTACCCCCCCTAATAAAGTTTTAACCCCTTGATCACCCCCTGTCGCCAGTGTCGCTAAGCGATAATTTTTCTGATCGCTGTATTAGTGTCGCTGGTGACGCTAGTTAGGGACGTAAATATTTAGGTTCGCCGTCAGTGTTTTATAGCGACAGGGACCCCCATATACTATCTAATAAATGTTTTAACCCCTTGATGGCCCCCTAGTTAACCCTTTTACCACTGATCACCGTATAACCGTTACGGGTGACGCTGGTTAGTTCGTTTATTTTTTATAGTGTCAGGGCACCCGCCGTTTATTACCGAAAAAAGGTTTAGCCCCCTGATCGCCCGGCGGTGATATGCGTCGCCCTAGGCAGCGTCAGATTAGTGCCAGTACCGCGAACACCCACGCACGCACCGTAAACGCACCGTACACCTCCCTTAGTGGTATAGTATCTGAACGCATCAATATCTGATCCGATCAGATCTATACTAGCGTCCCCAGCAGTTTAGGGTTCCCAAAAACGCAGTGTTAGCGGGATCAGCCCAGATACCTGCTAGCACCTGCGTTTTGCCCCTCCGCCCGGCCCAGCCCAGTCCAGCCCACCCAAGTGCAGTATCGATCGATCACTGTCACTTTTTTTTGTAGCGTTTTGGTGAACTGGCAAGCACCAGCGGCCTAGTACACCCCGGTCGTAGTCAAACCAGCACTGCAGTAACACTTGGTGACGTGGCGAGTCCCATAAGTGCAGTTCAAGCTGGTGAGGTGGCAAGCTCAAGTAGTGTCCCGCTGCCACCAAAAAGACAAACACAGGCCCGTCGTGCCCATAGTGCCCTTCCTGCTGCATTCGCCAATCCTAATTGGGAACCCACCGCTTCTGCAGCGCCCGTACTTCCCCCATTCACATCCCCAACCAAATGCAGTCGGCTGCATGAGAGGCATTTATATATCCTCCCAAGTACCCCTACCCAACGAACCCCCCCAAAAAAGATGTTGTGTCTGCAGCAAGCGCGGATATAGGCGTGACACTCACTATTATTGTCCCTCCTGTCCTGACAATCCTGGTCTTTGCATTGGTGAATGTTTTGAACGCTACCATTCACTAGTTGAGTATTAGCGTAGGGTACAGCATTGCACAGACTAGGCACACTTTCACAGGGTCTCCCAAGATGCCATCGCATTTTGAGAGACCCGAACCTGGAACCGGTTACAGTTATAAAAGTTACAGTTACAAAAAAAAAGTGTAAAAAAAAGAAAAAACACAAACAAAAATAAAAAAAAATAGTTGTCGTTTTATTGTTCTCTCTCTCTATTCTCTCTCTCTATTGTTCTGCTCTTTTTTACTGTATTCTATTCTGCAATGTTTTATTGTTATTATGTTTTATCATGTTTGCTTTTCAGGTATGCAATTTTTTATACTTTACCGTTTACTGTGCTTTATTGTTAACCATTTTTTTGTCTTCAGGTACGCCATTCACGACTTTGAGTGGTTATACCAGAATGATGCCTGCAGGTTTAGGTATCATCTTGGTATCATTCTTTTTAGCCAGCGGTCGGCTTTCATGTAAAAGCAATCCTAGCGGCTAATTAGCCTCTAGACTGCTTTTACAAGCAGTGGGAGGGAATGCCCCCCCCCCCCACCGTCTTCCGTGTTTTTCTCTGGCTCTCCTGTCTCAACAGGGAACCTGAGAATGCAGCCGGTGATTCAGCCAGCTGACCATAGAGCTGATCAGAGACCAGAGTGGCTCCAAACATCTCTATGGCCTAAGAAACCGGAAGCTACAAGCATTTTATGACTTAGATTTCGCCGGATGTAAATAGCGCCATTGGGAAATTGGGGAAGCATTTTATCACACCGATCTTGGTGTGGTCAGATGCTTTGAGGGCAGAGGAGAGATCTAGGGTCTAATAGACCCCAATTTTTTCAAAAAAGAGTACCTGTCACTACCTATTGCTATCATAGGGGATATTTACATTCCCTGAGATAACAATAAAAATGATTTAAAAAAAAAAATGAAAGGAACAGTTTAAAAATAAGATAAAAAAGCAAAAAAATAATAAAGAAAAAAAATAAATAAATAAAAAGCACCCCTGTCCCCCCTGCTCTCGCGCTAAGGCGAACGCAAGCGGCGGTCTGGCGTCAAATGTAAACAGCAATTGCACCATGCATGTGAGGTATCACCGCGAAGGTCAGATCGAGGGCAGTAATTTTAGCAGTAGACCTCCTCTGTAAATCTAAAGTGGTAACCTGTAAAGGCTTTTAAAGGCTTTTAAAAATGTATTAATTTTGTTGCCACTGCACGTTTGTGCGCAATTTTAAAGCATGTCATGTTTGGTATCCATGTACTCGGCCTAAGATCATCTTTTTTATTTCATCAAACATTTGGGCAATATAGTGTGTTTTAGTGCATTAAAATTTAAAAAAGTGTGTTTTTTCCCCAAAAAATGCGTTTGAAAATCGCTGCGCAAATACTGTGTGAAAAAAAAAAATGAAACACCCACCATTTTAATCTGTAGGGCATTTGCTTTAAAATAATATATAATGTTTGGGGGTTCAAAGTAATTTTCTTGCAAAAAAAAATAATTTTTTCATGTAATCAAAAAGTGTCAGAAAGGGCTTTGTCTTCAAGTGGTTAGAAGAGTGGGTGATGTGTGACATAAGCTTCTAAATGTTGTGCATAAAATGCCAGGACAGTTCAACCCCCCCCCAAATGACCCCATTTTGGAAAGTAGACACCCCAAGCTATTTGCTGAGAGGCATGTCGAGTCCATGGAATATTTTATATTGTGACACAAGTAGCGGGAAAGAGACAAATTTTTTTTTTTTTTTTTTGCACAAAGTTGTCACTAAATGTTATATTGCTCAAACATGCCATGGGAATATGTGAAATTACACCCCAAAATAAATTCTGTTGCTTCTCCTGAGTACGGGGATACCACATGTGTGGGACTTTTTGGGACCCCGAAAACCAAGCACCGCCTTCAGGCTTTCTAAGGCCGTAAATTTTTGATTTCACTCTTCACTGCCTATCACAGTTTCGGAGGCCATGGAATGCCCAGGTGGCACAAACCCCCCCCAAATTACCCCATTTTGGAAAGTAGACACCCCAAGCTATTTGCTGAGAGGTATAGTGAGTATTTTGCAGACCTCACTTTTTGTCACAAAGTTTTGAAAATTGAAAAAAGAAAAAAAAATTTTTTTTTCTGGTCTTTCTTCATTTTCAAAAACAAATGAGAGCTGCAAAATACTCACCATGCCTCTCAGCAAATAGCTTGGGGTGTCTACTTTCCAAAATGGGGTCATTTGGGGGGGGTTGTGCCATCTTGGCATTTTATGGCCTTCAAAACTGTGATAGGTAGTGAGGAGTAAAATCAAAAATGTATGCCCTTAGAAATCCTGAAGGTGGTGCTGGGTTTTCGGGGCCCCGTACGCGGCTAGGCTCCCAAAAAGTGCCACACATGTGGTATCCCCGTACTCAGGAGAAGCAGCTGAATGTATTTTGGGGTGCAATTCCACATATGCCCATGGCCTGTGTGAGCAATATATCATTTAGTGACAACTTTTTGTAAATTTTTTTTTTTTTTGTCATTATTCAATCACTTGGGACAAAAAAAAAAAATATTCAATGGGTTCAACATGCCTCTCAGCAATTTCCTTGGGGTGTCTACTTTCCAAAATGGGGTCATTTGGGGGGGTTTTGTACTGCCCTGCCATTTTAGCACCTCAAGAAATGACATAGGCAGTCATAAACTAAAAGCTGTGTAAATTCCAGAAAATGTACCCTAGTTTGTAGACGCTATAACTTTTGCGCAAACCAATAAATATACACTTATTGACATTTTTTTTACCAAAGACATGTGGCCGAATACATTTTGGCCTAAATGTATGACTAAAATTTAGTTTATTGGATTTTTTTTATAACAAAAAGTAGAAAATATCATTTTTTTTCAAAATTTTCAGTCTTTTTCCGTTTATAGCGCAAAAAATAAAAACGGCAGAGGTGATCAAATACCATCAAAAGAAATCTCTATTTGTGGGAAGAAAAGGACGCAAATTTCGTTTGGGTAGAGCATTGCATGACCGCGCAATTAGCAGTTAAAGCGACGCAGTGCCGAATTGTAAAAAGTGCTCTGGTCAGGAAGGGGGTAAATCCTTCCGAGGCTGAAGTGCTTAAAATGTCCACAAATGAAAGACAGCTCGATGTAAACTCTGTATGTGATAACCCTTACCGGAACCGGTGGACCCCCTCAAGAGCGGGGTCATACGAGCAGACAGATGCAGCCCTCTGCAGGGGACACTTGAATCCTCTGGTATCTCGAGTCCTTTGGTCGCCTTGAGCGGTCCGCGAGGATTTCGCCAAATAGCAGTAAATGCTTAGCAGCTGGATATCCCCGGTCTGAAAAGAGAAGCACACTCAGGCTCCCAGCCACAAGTGAGCAGACAGAAAGGGACTCCAGTCGTGTAGTAAGTTAAAATTCAAAGCTCATAAGACAACATGTACAGAGGTGATGTACAGGGATATTGCACAGAAGTATTGTATAAAGGTGCATGAATAGATAAAAAGCCGGCTAGCTAAAACAAACAATAAAAAGCACCCGTGTATCGGGTCACATGTGGCGTGATTGCATCAGCTCAACGCACCGCCCTACGTGTTTCGCAATACCTTGCGTCTTCCTGGGGCACGGGCGACGTGCTGATACATCACTCAAATAGCATCCACTTAGTACCAAGCCTCACTTTCACTCCAAGTTCGTATTGGCTGCGACGGAGACCAAGCCTCGTTATCGCTCAGGAACCAAGCCTCGCTTTCACTCCAAAAGCCGGCTGTGAAAAGCGAGGCCTGGTTCCTGAGCGATAACGAGGCTTGGTCTCCGTCACAGCCAATACGAACTTGGAGTGAAAGTGAGGCTTGGTACTAAGTGGATGCTATTTGAGTGATGTGTCAGCACGTCGCCCGTGCCCCAGGAAGACGCAAGGTATTGCGAAACACGTAGGGCGGTGCGTTGCGCTGACACAATCACGCCACATGTAGCCCGGTACACGGGTGCTTTTTATTGTTTGTTTAACCACTTCAATACCCGCGTATAGTAATATGGCGGCCACAGATGGGATCTCCCATCCTGGGTGGCCGTCATATGACGTCCTGGGCTTCCCGGCCATCTAGGGGGCGAGCACCGCGTTGCTTGGGACCCGGTGCGCGTGCCCGGCGGCTGCGATGTCCGCCGGGCACCCGCGATTGCCCGTTAACCAAGCAGGACTGTGGATCTGTGTGTGTAAACAGACAGAACCACGTCCACGTCAGGTGAGAGGAGACCAATCTGTGTTCCCAGTACAGAGGAACACTGATCGGTCTCCTCCCCTTGTGAGTCCCCTCACCCTACAGTTAGAAACACTCCCCTAGGAAACACATTTAACCCCTCGTCTCCCCCTAGTGGTTAACCCCTTCCCTGCCTGTCACATTTATACAGTAATCAATGCAATTTTATAGCATTGATCGCTGTATAAATGTGAATGGTCCCAAAAATGTGCCAAAAGTGTCCGATGTGTCCGCCATAATGTCGCAGTCATGAAAAAAAAAATCGCAGATCGCCGCTATTACTAGTAAAAAAAAAAAAATGTTTTTAAAAATGCCATAAATCTATCCCGTATTTTGTAGACGCTATAACTTTTGCGCAAACCAATCAATATACGCTTATTGCGATTTTTTTTTATACCAAAAATATGTAGAAGAATACATATCAGCCTAAACTGAGGAAAAAATGTGTTGTTTTTTTTTAAATTGGGATATTTATTATAGCAAAAAGTAAAAAATATTGTGTTTTTTTCAAAATTGTCGCTCTTCTTTTGTTTATAGCGCAAAAAATAAAAACCGCAGAGGTGATCAAATACCACCAAAAGAAAGCTCTATTTGTGGGGGAAAAAAGTACATCAATTTTGTTTGGGTACAGCGCCGCACGACCGCGCAGTTGTCGTTTAAAGTGTGACAGCGCTGAAAACGAAAAATTGGTCTGGGAAGGAAGGGGGTGAAAATGCCCGGTATTGAACCGGTTAAGCTAGCCGGCTTTTTATCTATTCATGCACCTTTATACAATATTTCTGTGCAATATCCCTGTACATCACCTCCGTACATGTTGTCTTATGAGCTTTTGCTTATCTAGTTAACATTAAAGATTTTGAATTTTAACTTACTACACGACTGGAGTCCCTTTCTGTCTGCTCACTTGTGGCTCGGAGCCCGAGTGTGCTTCTCTTTTCAGACCGGGGATATCCAGCTGCTAAGCATTTACTGCTATTTGGCGAAATCCTCGCAGACCGCTCAAGGCGACCAAAGGACTCGAGATACCAGAGGATTCAAGTGTCCCCCGCAGAGGGCTGCATCTGTCTGCTCGTATGACCCCGCTCTTCAGGGGGTCCACCGGTTCCGGTAAGGGTTATCACATACAGAGTTTACATCGAGCTGTCTTTCATTTGTGGACATTTTAAGGCTGAATATCTGGACCTCGATACCTGCTGTGGATTATAACTCACATATTTTTTACTTTTTTATTACATCTAAAGAAAACGCTGCTCATTTTATTTTATCTTTATATGGACACCAATGGTCATATGGACATTGTTTTTTCATTTATTGATTGGTGCGCACGTGATTTATTTCAACTGTCGCTATTTTGTTTATTTCACAATTCATTTATGTATACATCACCTGAAGGAGTTTATGATGCTCAGAATGCACTCCTGATTCGGGTGTGTCCTGGTTTTCTGCATGGTAGTGGTTCACATTATTTTTTACATAAGAAATATTTAATGTAGCGCAACTTTTCTTACATTGACACTTAAAAGAATTGGACATTAGGCTGGAGGCCTAATTGGGCTTACTCAGGTACAGTACTTGAAGTCAGGGGCGTTGCTAGGTCTACAAAAGATCTGGGGCTAGAGCCCATAGCAGCGTAGTAAAGAAAGTCATACGCTTGGGTGGGCATACACATGTATATACAGTAATATACGTGTGTGTATATATATATATATATATATATCCCCAGAGAGCCCCCCACTTACATCAGGGTCCCCAGAGAGCCTCCTCCTTACATCAGAGTCCCCAGAGAGCCTCCCCCTTGCATCAGGGTTTCCAGAGAGCCCCCCTTACATTAGAGTCCCCAGAGAGCCTCCCCCTTAAAATCAGGGTCTCCAGAGAGCCTCTCCCTTGCATCAGGGTCCCCAGAGAGCCCCCCACTTACATCAGGGTCCCCACAGAGTCTCCCCTCCCCTTGAGGACCCCTGCAGAGACTCGGGCTATGGGCCCCAGATTCGGGGCTTTAGCCCCAAAAGCCACCTCCTAGCGACGCCACTGCTTGAAGTAGATGCCTACAAGGGTCTTGGGACCCCATTAGTACTGTACTGAAGGTTAATATGTTGATATGTTATTTAAAATGTGTTAATAAAAGGCTTCTATGACCATTGAACTCCAACCTGTGTTATGTGTGATTACTGACAGTAAAGGGTGGAGTGGTGGTCGGGAAGTGTGGATGTCAAGACATCTTTTATACCCTAGTCATGTGCGGTAGATAAAACCATTTTAGCACTGGTTCCTAGACATGTGCGCCGTCAATAAATTTGTTTTGTTTCGTTCCGTTTCGTATGAGAATTAATTCGTATTTCGTAAATTTCGTGTCCGAAATTCGATTTAAATTCGTACGAATTTTCGTCAGGTTCGTTAAGTTTTTGTAACAATTACGAATGTTCGTTATGACGAATTCATCATTATAAAGGGGCTCCCTCCATCCCTGTGCTGTGCTGACTTCCTGGGGTTTTTAACTTTTAGGTTCGTTAACTTTTTGTAACAATTACGAATGTTCGTTATGATGAATTCATCATTATAAAGGGGCTCCCTCCATCCCTGTGCTGTGCTGACTTCCTGGGGTTTTTAACTTTTAGGTTCGTTAACTTTTTGTAACAATTACGAATGTTCGTTATGATGAATTCATCATTATAAAGGGGCTCCCTCCATCCCTGTGCTGTGCTGACTTCCTGGGGTTTTTAACTTTTAGGTTCGTTAACTTTTTGTAACAATTACGAATGTTCGTTATGATGAATTCATCATTATAAAGGGGCTCCCTCCATCCCTGTGCTGTGCTGACTTCCTGGGGTTTTTAACTTTTAGGTTCATTAACTTTTTCGTAACAATTACGAATGTTCGAATTCACAGAAAATCGCACGAATTTTCGATTCGTACGAAACTACGTGTCTACTGGTTCCCTGAGACCCAAATTTTATTCAAAGGGGGTCCTCCAAAAATGTTTGAGAAAGGCTGGACTGAACCCATATGGACAGGTCCCCTTTATTTTGTACATTCAGATTTTCCGTCAGATTTTCGAGAAGCCAGTATTTGAAGGAGAAAAAAAAAAAACATAATTTGTTTACAGCACCGAAGAACTAATATCTCTCCATCTGTGCAGGCTTTTATGGGCAGCCCCCATCAAGAAGTATTTTTTTACATCCTTGCCAATAAATAGAATAATAAGCTGGAAAAATGTATTTACCAATCAGTGAGCACCAAAACACATCGCCCACTCTGCTCAGGAAAACGAGAGGGAATTTAATGATCCTGGCATTTTCTATGGACATAACCTCTTATTTATTTCTAATCTAGTCTATAGACACCAGAGATAATAAAATCCATCTCTATTTTTTGTTTTGAATGGGACTGAGCAAAACAATTTATATTGTCTTGTCTTGATGATACTTGGACGCGCATAGCTCCCAACTGTCCCTGATTTCGATGGACTGTCCCTGATTTGGAGCCCTCTGTCCCTCATTCCTCCTCATCTGTCCCTCATTTTGGTCTGATCTGTATAAATGTATATAAAATGCACTTCTTTTATCTATCAAAAGGTGTTTTCCAGCGCTAAACCTTTCATCTGATTTCTAAATGGCTGCATTTGTAAATTCCAAAAGCCAATATAAAGGAATAGTAGTGGTAAGAAAAAGCACTTGTGGGTTTAACCAATCTTGTTTGTTTTTTTTGCACACTTCTCCTTTAAGGGGGGCGTGGCAAGGGGGTGTGTCCTATGCCTGCATACTTTTGCCTCATTCCCATCTCAAAAAGTTGGAAGGTATGGACCTGGCTTACTTGTAAAAACACCCTGAACTGAGAAAATGGCAATTCAAAGCCAAGAAATGCATTTTTGGGTGAAATAAAGCAATTCATTGTTAAACTACAGTCGAACCTCGGATTACGAGCATAGTCCGTTCCAGGAGTATGCTCGTAATCCAAAGTACTCTCATATCAAAGCGAGTTTTCCCATTGAAGTCAATGGAAACTAAAATAATTTGTTCCGCATTGACTTCAATGGGATGCAATACCGCATGCGGCCAGAGGCAGGGGTGGGCGCCGGAGAGCCTCGGAAAGGGCCGAAAAGGCCCGAGGGACACTTCGGCTGACCTCGGAAAACCTCAGAAAGACTCCGTTCACAAGCCTTTCTGAGGTTTGCCGAGGTCAGCCGAACTGTACTCGGGCCTTTCCGTGCATTTCCGAACGGCGCCGATCGGCGACTTTCGGCTCTGCTCGGCTCCGGCGCCCCAACCACCTCAGGCCAAAAGCGGTACTGCACACCGTTCTTGGCCTGAATCCTGCTCATTTTGCGAGACAACAGGATTTTTAGAAATACAGTGTTCCACTGGACGATTAAAGGCAAAATAAATGTTATACTTATCTGCTCCGATCTTCCTCTTCTCAGGTCCCCCACCGGCGCTCCTGGCCCCTCACTCCTGTCTAGTGCCCCCTAGAGCAAACAGCTTGCAGGCACTCATGAGCTACTGATCTGCCATTCAGACACGGAGCCACAGCTCAGCCTTGCCTCCTTTCTCTCCTCATTGGCTGTCTGGCTGTGATTGACAGCAGCGGGAGTCAATTCTCAGCCAGTGATGGGGGGGGGGATCCCCGGAAAGCCCGATGATCTCGTGCACATCGATGGATCCAGAGGGAGCTCAGGTAAGTATAATGCTAGGGGGGGAGCTGCACACAGAAGGCTTTTTTACCTTCTTGCATAGAATGCATGAAGGTACAAAAAAAACTTTAGCCTTTAGAACCACTTTAAAGTCTCGTACATACAATCTGATTTTCAGACGGGAAATGTTCGATGACAGGCTGTTGGAGGAAAATCCGACCGTGTGTACGCTCCATCGGACAATTGTCGGATTTTCTGCGGACAAATGTTGGATGGCAGGTTTTAAAATTTACCGCGGACAAATGTCTGTTGTCGGATTTTCCGAGCGTGTGTACACAAGTCTGTCGGACAAAAGTCCAAAGTACAAACACGCATGCTCGGAAGCAAGGACGAGCCAGAAGCGGTCGGTCTTGTAAACTCGCGTTCGTAATGGAGAATTAACATTCGTGACGCGGCAAATTATGAAATCTGGAAATGCAGCGCACAATTCTCTTCTTCTTTAATGGGATAATAATGAAGCTGCTTTGCTGGTGATACTGATGGAGTTATTGCAAACAGATTTTCAAAGGCTTTTGTTTTCTAGTGATTTCAAGAATAATATTATTATGCTTTTTTTTTTTCATTTGGGCAAGTTACCACAACACCATTATCCTGTAGTTTATAAGATCAAAGATACAACTATATTGGTGTCCCTTGTTAATTTTATATTGTATTTTTTGAAATGTAACTGCCGACTCCCAAACTGTCATTTGAAGTAAAACACACAGCCAAGTATTATTCTACACAATTTTTTTTATTGTGCATTAAAAAAGAAAACAAATAAAGTTAGACATGCTATCTGCCAATAGAACTCAACCAAAAAGTGCATCCTATGCATCCAAAAATATAGAAAATATAACAAATCAAATCATTATTATTCAACCAAAAAAAAATGTCAAAGCAATAACTCCGAGGCCAATAATAAATAACACGTTATCTCCTCCGATTCCGCAACATGTCTGGTTGACGAACGGCCGTTCAGAAACAAACTGAAAAGCACAAAATGAAAATCGCGAAATGAAAAGTGCGAATCAACACTCACCAAACTTCTACTAACACAAAATTAGCAGAAGGAGCCCAAAGGGTGGCGTTAAAGAGCTGAAAAACAACGTAGTACGTCACTATGTTCGTATTTGTTGGCCAACAATTCTTTGCCGTGTGTATGCAAGACAAGTTTGGGCCAACGCCCTTCGAGTCCACGGTTTTGTTGGTCAGCAATCCGATCGTGTGTACGAGGCTTTAGTAAACCAGATGACGACAAAAAATATAATTTATGATTAAAGAGACCACACTTGAAATGGAGTATAAATGGCCATAGCAGCCTTTTATTAACAAATATTAAATATATAACATTCTTTAACCACTTCAGCCCCAGAAGGATTTTCCCCTTTCCTGACCAGAGCACTTTTTGCGATTCGGCACTACGTCGCTTTAATTTACAATTGCGCGGTCGTGCGATGTTGCACCCAAAGAAAATTGACGTCCTTTTTTCCCCACAAATAGAGCTCTCTTTTTGTGGTATTTGATCACCTCTGCGGTTTTTATTTTTTGCTCTATAAACATAAAAAGAGCGACAATTTTGAAAAAAAAAAAAGCAATATTTTTTACTTTTTGCTATGATAAATATCCCCAAAAAATATATTTAAAAAAAACATTTTTTTTCCTCAGTTTAGGCCGATATGTATTCTTCTACATATTTTTGGTAAAAAAAAATTGCAATAAGCGTTTATTGATTGGTTTGCACAAAAGTTATAGCGTCTACAAAATAGGGGAGTTTTATGGCATTTTTATTATTAATTTTTTTTTTACTAGTAATGACGGTGATTTTTATCAGGACTGCGACATTATGGCGGACAGATCAGACACTTTTGGTGCTATTTTGGGACCATTCACATTTATACAGTGATCAGTGCCATTAAAAATGCATTGATTACTGTGTAAATGTGACTGGCAGTGAAGGAGTTAACCAGGAGGGGGCGATCAAGGGGTTAAGTGTGTCCTAGGGAATGAATGTAACTGTGGGGGGGCTATGTGTGACATGACACCATGACGGGTACCCGCGGTTGGACTCACGGAGCTCGCGGCGCGCCTGCTATCCGGACCTCGCGAAATCACGTACAGTTACGTGATTTCGCGCAGCGGAGCCAACCCACCACAGTAAAACTGCGGCGGCTGGTCCGCAAGCGGTTAACACATAGCAAGACCCCAAACATCAGTTGCTCCACCTGGTGGTCTTTGACGGCACTTCCCAACTTAGCTGTGTTCCACTTCTACACTGCGGGACCTTTTTACGTACTCGGCCTCCAGTCTTGACACACCAGCTCAGAGACAACCCATTACCCGCAGTGCAACCATTACCATCTTCCAGCTAAACCATGTTCAACTTGGAATACACCAGAGGGGCATATACCACCCATGAGTCCCCCACACTTCCATCTGGTAGGTTTTCTTGCCACCATCAAAGACCACCCCCGCCAATTCTCTGTTGGCATGACATGTCCTGCTCACACTGCACCTGAAAATAAAGAAAACTGACCACACAAATAACAGGGGGGGTGGGTTTGAAACTGCTCCTGTCCACGACTCCCCTGCAATGCTGCCCAGGGCACCCCACATCCCATTAAAATAGTTAAACCATACCTCCCAACTGTCCCTGATTAGGAGCAATGTCCCTCTGTCCCTCTTTCCTCCTCCTTTGTCCCTCATTTTGGTCTGATCTATATAGTTGTATATAAAATGCACTTTTTATCTTTCCAAAAGTGTTTCCCAGTGCTAAACTTTTCATCCAATTTCTAAATTGCTGCTTTTGTACATTTTAAAAGCCAATATAAAGGAATAGTAGTGATAAAAAAAAAAACACTTGTGGATTTAATTAACCTTTTTTTTGGGTTAATTCTCCTTTAGGGGGGGTGTGGCAGGGGCGTGTCCTATGCCTACATACACTTGCTAGTAGGTGTCCCTCATTCCCATCTCGAAATGTTGGGAGGTATGATTAAACCCCTCCTCTCCTCCTTTTTTTTTTCTCCAATCCCAGTTCACCTTCCACTTATCCCCAATTCTCCTTAACCCCTTGTTGTCTCCCTTATCACTACTGTCATGCCGGCCCTCTGCTAGCTCCTCTTCTCTCCTCTTCTTCCGGGCCTCACTTTACAGGCAGGAGGAAGAACACAACACTTTAAAAATAATCACAATTTTTTATTATTACAAGGGGTTCATAAAAAAAACATTAGGACCTCCATCGGGTCATAAAAGCAGATACTGTATTTGAGAATACAAAAACCACTGTCTACATACAGTGCCTTGAAAAAGTATTCATACCCCTTGACATTTTCCACATTTTGTCACGTCACAATCAAAAAACATAAATGTATTTTATTGGGATGTTACGTGATAGACCAACACAAAGTGGCACATAATTGTGAAGTGGAAGGAAAATGATAAATGGTTTTCTAAATTTTTTACAAATAAATATGTGAAAAGTGTGGGGTACATTTGTATGGCGCCCCCCTGAGTCAATACTTTGTAGAACAGCCTTTGACTGCAATTGCAGCTCAGGGACGTTGTGGTGAGGTGAGTGGCTGGTGAGGCACTGGCTAGTATCAGAGCCAGATACACACAGGTTACATACGCCGCGATCCTTAGAGCGAGAGCAATAATTCTAGCACTAGATCTCCTCTGTAACTCTAAACATGTAACCTGTAAAAAAAATGTAAATCGTCTCCTATGGAGATTTATAAGTACTGAAGTTTGGCGCCATTCCACAAGTGTGCGCAATTGTAACCGCTTGCCGACCAGCCGCCGTCATTATACAAGTCGGCACAATCCCACGAGCCTTTGAAGCTATATGTTGGCTCCTTTAAATGGGATAGCAGGCGCGCGCACGCCGCTGGAGGCGCACACCCGCGCCCGCTGCACTGCAGGGCTGCTGATCCTCGTGGCCGACAGTCACGATGACCTCCGGCCACGAGCGATTGCGAGCATGAGAGGCAGGACGGGGGAAGTGTGTGTCTAAACACACAAATCCCTGTTCTTTTCTGTGAGGAGAGAGAGATCGTGAGTTATTAATCGCTAGGAACCACGATCTGTCATTTCCTCTAGGTCAGTCCCCTCCCCCTACAGTTAGAAAAACCTCCCAGGGAACACAGATAACCCCTTGATCGCCCCCTAGTGTTAACCCCTTCCCTGCCAGTGACATTTTTATAGTAATCAATGCATTTTTGTAGCACTGATCGCTGTATAAATGCCGGTGGTCCCAAAAATGTGTCAAAAGTGTCCGATGTGTCCGCCATAATGTCGCAGTCTTGATAAAAATCGCAGATCGCTGCCATTACTAGTGAAAAAAAACCCAATAAAAATGCTATAAATCTATCCCCTATTTCGTAGACGCTATAACTTTTGCGCAAACCAATCAATATACGCTAATTGCGATTTTTATTACCAAAATAATAGCGCAAAAAATAAAAACCACAGAGATGATAAAATACTACCAAAAGAAAGCTCTATTTGTGGGAAAAAAAGATGTCAATTTTGTTTGGGTACAGCGTCGCACGACCGTGCGATTGTCAGTTAAAGTGACGCAGTGCCGCATCGCAAAAAATGGCATGGTCATTCGGCAGCCAAATCTTCCGGGGCTGAAGTGGTAAAAGTTTGACATGTTAGGTATCTATTTACGTAGCATCATCTTTCACATTATAGAAATAAATCGGGCTAACATTAGTGGTTTTTTTTTTTCTTTTTTTTATTCAAGCCACTGTTTTTTCCCAAAAAGAAAAAAAACGCTTTTTAAAAAGATTGCTGCGCAAATACCGCGTCCAGACCTAAATCCAATTGAGAATCTGTGGCAAGACTTGATAATTGCTTTTCACAGACGCTCTCCATCCAATCTGACAGAGCTTGAGATATTCTGCAAAGAAGAAGAATGGGCAAAAATGTCATGACTATGGTATTAAATATGGCTTGTCTTAACTGCTATACCAAAACCCCACCCTTCCAGTATAACAACCGCACCACAACAGATTGGAGTTAAATTGGCTATGGCAGCCTTTTTATTAACCAAAAATATAAATAACAAATAATTAACTGATCAATAACATAATAACCTGAACATACAGTGCATTAAAGAATGGAGCCACAAGTTCCTAATAGGCATCAAAACCAAGACAGTACCTGCGTGTCACTTCTCGAGCCTCCAGCCGCAAAACCACCGACTTTGAGACAACTCGCAGGTACACATCCATACTGTGGGTCAAATGTGGGTATATGGGATTGTATGATATTTTTTATTTTCTTTATTTATTTTATGGTTGAACTAGATGGACTTGTGTCTTTTTTTCAACCTAACTATGTAACTATGTAACATACACCAACCAGGAGCCGTACCTCAGACGGGTCCCTACACCATACCCCTTTTTGTGCCCATATGAACCTAAAAGGACCTTGCAGTTATCATACCCAGCTCCCCACAACCCAATCCCCACAAAACAAAAACACCAAATGTAGGGCGGGAGGAGGGTGGCAAGTTGTTCCCTGCTTGCTGACCTCCGCCTGAAGACCACCCCTTCCGGTCAACCAACCACTTCCCCAGCGCTCCACCCAGCTCTGACCATACCCCATCTCCTCACTTGTACAGCAACAGCCCAAACTTTGATTCCCCTTCCTGTGTCCAAGCCCCTCTAACCCCTGTCATGCCGGCCCTCCGTCTATTGCCTTGGGATTTTTTTTTTCTCTGGGCCTCTCTGTCTCTAGATGTGCAAAGCTGGTAGAGATACCCCCAAAAAGACTTGCAGCTGTAATTGCAGTGAAAGGAGGTTCTACAAAGTATTGACTCCGGGGGGCGCCATACAAATGTACCCCACACTTTTCACATATTTATGTTTAAAAAATTTTGAAAACCATTTATCATTTTCCTTCCGCTTCACAATTATGTGCCACTTTGTGTTGGTCTATCACGTAAAATCCCAATAAAATACATTTACGTTTTTAGTTGTACCATGACAAAATGTGGAAAATTTCAAGGAGGTATGAATACTTTTTCAAGGCACTGTATGTAGACCAGCAGACAGGCACTTTCCAGTACCGTCCCAAAACGTTATAGAACATTGCGTCTCTTATCTGTTAAGTAAATTTCAAACAAAAAGCAGAGACAGGTAGACGGGTCTTATTACGGTTTTCTTTTTTATTAAAATTTGCATTTGCCTCCAAATAACGTTCTTTTCTCATGAGTGTTCCTTTGTCTTTACAGAGAGGAAATAGGGATGTTGTCTTTCCTCTGCTTTTGTTTGAACTGCATTATTCCGTGTACTTTCATCATGACAATAACGGCGAGCTTTCAGGCGGTGTAATTCCTGCAGCGGTACGCTCCGGAGTACAAGGCTAAACTGCGACACGCCAGCACAAGCACGCCGCTTCTCGCTGGGTTTTACTTTTGCTACTTTTGTGTTAAAAAAATAAATAAAACTAAAATAATGATAAAAGCTAGGTGTAATGAATAAATTATGTGGAGCTAACTAACCTGTGTACAAATAGTATCAACTCACAAAAATGAGTCAACAAAAGATGATAAATGAAACAGTGAATCTTCATAAATGTGAAAAGAGATAAAATAATCCTGATGGACAAACAAAGTGAATTCCTTCCTAGAACTGTCAGCAAATGATCAAAGTGAAGCAATAGTAAAGTCTACAAATGATATGCAATATAATAATGTGCAATAATACAATAATGCAAATTGGTAATATAAACCAATAAACGAAAAAAAGTGCAATAAAGCTTCAAAGTATAAAACTGTGTGTCCCAACTGAGTGAACACAGCCGGTATATGTCCAAAATTCCAATGAAGTGCAAATGACAATAAGTGAAAATAAAAGTCCAAAAAACAATGTGATAAAACTCCCAACGAAGTGAAAAAATCAGATATCCATAAGTTCATGTGCAAAAAACGATCCTCTTCATTCAATCACGATCCGAAGTGCGCCACCTGTTTTCTAGACATGTGCGCCGTCAAAAAAATTTGTTCCCTTTCGTATTGGAATTAATTCGTATTTCGCAATTCGTGACCGAAATTCAATTCAAATTCGTACGAAATACGAATTTCCGTTAGGTTCGTTAACTTTTCGTAACAATTACGAATGTTCGTTATGATGAATTCATCATTATAAAGGGGCTCCCACCATCCCTGTGCTGTGCTCATTATGAGAGGCTCCCTCCATCCCTGTGCTGTGCTCATTATGAGAGGCTCCCTCCATCCCTGTGCTGTGCTCATTATGAGGGGCTCCCTCCATCCCTGTGCTGTGCCCATTATGAGAGGCTCGCTCCATCCCTGTGCTGTGCTCATTATGAGGGGCTCCCACCATCCCTGTGCTGTGCTCATTATGAGGGGCTCCCACCATCCCTGTGCTGTGCTCATTATGAGGGGCTCCCTCCATCCCTGTGCTGTGCCCATTATGAGAGGCTCGCTCCATCCCTGTGCTGTGCTCATTATGAGGGGCTCCCACCATCCCTGTGCTGTGCTCATTATGAGGGGCTCCCTCCATCCCTGTGCTGTGCCCATTATGAGAGGCTCGCTCCATCCCTGTGCTGTGCTCATTATGAGGGGCTCCCACCATCCCTGTGCTGTGCTCATTATGAGGGGCTCCCTCCATCCCTGTGCTGTGCCCATTATGAGAGGCTCGCTCCATCCCTGTGCTGTGCTCATTATGAGGGGCTCCCACCATCCCTGTGCTGTGCTCATTATGAGAGGCTCCCTCCATCCCTGTGCTGTGCTCATTATGAGGGGCTCCCACCATCCCTGTGCTGTGCTCATTATGAGAGGCTCCCTCCATCCCTGTGCTGTGCTCATTATGAGGGGCTCCCACCATCCCTGTGCTGTGCTCATTATGAGAGGCTCCCTCCATCCCTGTGCTGTGCTCATTATGAGAGGCTCCCTCCATCCCTGTGCTGTGCCCATTATGAGAGGCTCGCTCCATCCCTGTGCTGTGCTCATTATGAGAGGCTCGCTCCATCCCTGTGCTGTGCTCATTATGAGAGGCTCCCACCATCCCTGTGCTGTGCTCATTATGAGGGGCTCCCTCCATCCCTGTGCTGTGCTCATTATGAGAGGCTCCCTCCATCCCTGTGCTGTGCTCATTATGAGGGGCTCCCTCCATCCCTGTGCTGTGCTCATTATGAGGGGCTCCCACCATCCCTGTGCTGTGCTCATTATGAGAGGCTCCCTCCATCCCTGTGCTGTGCTCATTATGAGGGGCTCCCTCCATCCCTGTGCTGTGCTCATTATGAGAGGCTCCCTCCATCCCTGTGCTGTGCTCATTATGAGGGGCTCCCTCCATCCCTGTGCTGTGCTCATTATGAGGGGCTCCCACCATCCCTGTGCTGTGCTCATTATGAGAGGCTCCCTCCATCCCTGTGCTGTGCCCATTATGAGAGGCTCCCTCCATCCCTGTGCTGTGCCCATTATGAGAGGCTCCCTCCATCCCTGTGCTGTGCTCATTATGAGAGGCTCCCACCATCCCTGTGCTGTGCTCATTATGAGAGGCTCGCTCCATCCCTGTGCTGTGCTCATTATGAGGGGCTCCCACCATCCCTGTGCTGTGCTCATTATGAGGGGCTCCCTCCATCCCTGTGCTGTGCTCATTATGAGGGGCTCCCTCCATCCCTGTGCTGTGCTCATTATGAGAGGCTCCCACCATCCCTGTGCTGTGCTCATTATGAGAGGCTCGCTCCATCCCTGTGCTGTGCTCATTATGAGGGGCTCCCACCATCCCTGTGCTGTGCTCATTATGAGGGGCTCCCTCCATCCCTGTGCTGTGCTCATTATGAGGGGCTCCCTCCATCCCTGTGCTGTGCTCATTATGAGGGGCTCCCTCCATCCCTGTGCTGTGCTGACTTCCTGGGTTTTTAACTTTTAGGTTCGTTAGCTTTTCGTAACAATTACGAATGTTCGTTAAGAATTTGGATCCGAAATTCGTAAAACGAAATTTCGTATTTCATACAGAATTCGGAAGCATTGCAATTTCGGATATTTCGGATCCTCCCGAATGTACGGAATTTACAGAAATTCGTAACGTATTTTCGATTTGTACGAAACGAATTGCACGTGTCTACTGTTTTCCCCAGCCTCTCACCTCGAGCAGCGGCCCCTACGGGCCAAGTCGAGCTCGGATCTGCAATAGACGCAGATTTCCACGATCGAACGATCTTCAGCGGTCACCTCACGATATTCGGAGGGCAGCTTTGGTCTCGAAGTTCAGCAAATGCGGTGAGGGCACATGGTGGAAAAGGAAAGGTGGCTCCATTGTGTAGTGTTTTAAAATGTATTAAACAAAACACACGTAGTCACTTACATCTAAAATAACGTTCATCAGCAGTAAAAACGAGTACTTCCGGTCTCGACCGCTGGAGATCGATCGATCGTGGAAATCTGTGTCTATTGCTGATCCGAGCCCGACTTGGCTCGTAGGGGCCGCTGCTACAGATGAGAGGCTGGGGAAAACAGGTGGCGCACTTCCGATGGTGATTGAATGAAGTGGACACCGATCGTTTTTTGCACATGCACTTTTTCCTTATCTATGAACAGTCTTATGAATATCTGATTTTTTCACTTCAATGGGAGTTTTATCACATTGTTTTTGGACTTTTTTTTTCACTTATTGTTATTTGCACTTCATGTTAATTTTGGACATTTACCGGCTGTGTTCACTTAGACCCCTTTCACACTGGGGCGGTTTGCAGGCGTTATTGCGCTAAAAATACCGCCTGCAAACCGCCCCTAAACAGCCTCCGCTGTTTGTTCAGTGTGAAAGCCCGAGGGCTTTCACACTGAAGCGGTGCGCAGGCAGTGCGGTGAAAAAAGTCTTGCAAACCGCTTTTTTGGAGCGGTGAAATAGCGGTGTATTCACCGCTCCTTCACCGCTCCTGCCCATTGAAATCAATGGGACAGCGCGGCTATACCGCGGCAATACCGCGGCTATAGCCGTGCTGTACGAGGGATTTTAACCCTTTTTCGGCCGCCAGCGGGGGTTAAAACCGCACCGCTAGCGGCCGAATACCGCTGCAAGAACGACGGTACAGCAGCGCTAAAAATAGCGCTGTTGTACCGCCGACGCCCCCACCGCCCCAGTGTGAAAGGGGCCTTAGTTGGGACACACAGTTTTATACTTTGAAGCTTTATTGCACTTTTTTTCGTTCATTGGTTTATATTATCAATTTGCATTATTGTTTTGCACATTATTATATTGCATATCATTTGAAGGCTTTACTATTGCTTCACTTTGATTATTTGCTGACAGTAATGGGAATTCATTTTGTTTGTCCATCAGGATTATTTTATCCCTTTTCACATTTATGAAGATTCACTGTTTCATTTATCATCTTTTGTTGACTCATTTTTGTGAGTTGATACTATTTATATACAGGTTAGTCAGCGCTAGGGATGAGCCGAACACCCCCCGGTTCGGTTCGCACCAGAACCTGCGAACGGACCGAAAATTCGCATGAACGGTAGAACCCCATTGACGTCTATGGGACTTGAACGTTCAAAATCAAAAGTGCTCATTTTTAAAGGCTAATTTGCATGGTATTGTCCTAAAAAGGGTTTGGGGACCCGGGTCCTGCCCCAGGGGACATGTATCAATGCAAAAAAAACTTTTTAAAACGGCCGTTTTTTCGGGAGTAGTGATTTTAATGATGCTTAATGTAAAAAAAAAAAGTGAAATATTCCTTTAACCACTTCAGCCCCGGAACATTTTACCCCCTTCCTGACCAGAGCACTTTTTACAATTCGGCACTGCGTCGCTTTAACTGCTAATTGCGCGGTCATGCAATGCTGTACCCAAATGAAATTTTCCCTTTTCTTCCCACAAATAGAGCTTTCTTTTGATGGTATTTGATCACCTCTGCCGTTTTTATTTTTTGCGCTATAAACGGAAAAAGACCGAAAATTTTGAAAAAAAATGATATTTTCTACCTTTTGTTATAAAAAAAATCCAATAAACTAAATTTTAGTCATACATTTAGGCCAAAATGTATTCGGCCACATGTCTTTGGTAAAAAAAATGGTTATTGGTTTGCGCAAAAGTTATAGCGTCTACAAACTAGGGTACATTTTCTGTAATTTACACAGCTTTTAGTTTATGACTGCCTATGTCATTTCTTGAGGTGCTGAAATGGCAGGGCAGTACAAAACCCCCCCAAATGACCCCATTTTGGAAAGTAGACACCCCAAGGAAATTGCTGAGAGGCATGTTGAACCCATTGAATATTTATTTTTTTTGTCCCAAGTGATTGAATAATGACAAAAAAAAAAAAAAATTTACAAAAAGTTGTCACTAAATGATATATTGCTCACACAGGCCATGGGCATATGTGGAATTGCACCCCAAAATACATTTAGCTGCTTCTCCTGAGTATGGGGATACCACATGTGTGGGACTTTTTGGGAGCCTAGCCGCGTACGGGGCCCCGAAAACCAAGCACCGCCTTCAGGATTTCTAAGGGCATAAATTTTTGATTTCACGCCTCACTACCTATCACAGTTTTGAAGGCCATAAAATGCCCAGGTGGCACAAACCCCCCCCAAATGACCCCATTTTGGAAAGTAGACACCCCAAGCTATTTGCTGAGAGGCATGGTGAGTATTTTGCAGCTCTCATTTGTTTTTGAAAATGAAGAAAGACCAGAAAAAAAAAATTTTTTTTTCTTTTTTCAATTTTCAAAACTTTGTGACAAAAAGTGAGGTCTGCAAAATACTCACTATACCTCTCAGCAAATAGCTTGGGGTGTCTACTTTCCAAAATGGGGTCATTTTGGGGGGTTTTGTGCCACCTGGGCATTCCATGGCCTCCGAAACTGTGATAGGCAGTGAAGAGTGAAATCAAAAATTTACGGCCTTAGAAAGCCTGAAGGCGGTGATTGGTTTTCGGGGTCCCGTGCGCAGCTAGGCTCCCAAAAAGTCCCACACATGTGGTATCCCTGTACTCAGGAGAAGCAGCAGAATGTATTTTGGGGTGTAATTTCACATATCCCCATGGCATGTTTGAGCAATATATCATTTAGTGACAACTTTGTGCAAAAAAATAAATAAATAAATAAATAAAAATTTGTCTCTTTCCCGCAACTTGTGTCGCAATATAAAATATTCCATGGACTCGACATGCCTCTCAGGAAATAGCTTGGGGTGTCTACTTTCCAAAATGGGGTCATTTGGGGGGGTTTTGAACTGTCCTGGCATTTTATGCACAACATTTAGAAGCTTATGTCACACATCACCCACTCTTCTAACCACTTGAAGGCAAAGCCCTTTCTGACACTTTTTGATTACGTGAAAAAATTATTTTTTTTTGCAAGAAAATTACTTTGAACCCCCAAACATTATATATTTTTTTAAAGCAAATGCCCTACAGATTAAAATGGTGAGTGTTTCATTTTTTTTTTCACACGGTATTTGCGCAGCGATTTTTCAAACGCATTTTTTGTGGAAAAAACACACTTTTTTAAATTTTAATGCACTAAAACACACTATATTGCCCAAATGTTTGATGAAATAAAAATGATGATCTTAAGCCGAGTACATGGATACCAAACATGACATGCTTTAAAATTGCGCACAAACGTGCAGTGGCAACAAAATTAATACATTTTTAAAAGCCTTTAAAAGCCTTTACAGGTTACCACTTTAGATTTACAGAGGAGGTCTACTGCTAAAAATACTGCCCTCGATCTGACCTTCGCGGTGATACCTCACATGCATGGTGCAATTGCTGTTTACATTTGACGCCAGACCGACGCTTGCGTTCGCCTTAGCGCGAGAGCAGGGGGGACAGGGGTGCTTTTTTTTTTTTTTCTTTATTATTTTTTTGCTTTTTTATCTTATTTTTAAACTGTTCCTTTCATTTTTGTTTTTTTTAAATCATTTTTATTGTTATCTCAGGGAATGTAAATATCCCCTATGATAGCAATAGGTAGTGACAGGTACTCTTTTTTGAAAAAATTGGGGTCTATTAGACCCTAGATCTCTCCTCTGCCCTCAAAGCATCTGACCACACCAAGATCGGTGTGATAAAATGCTTCCCCAATTTCCCAATGGCACTGTTTACATCCGGCGAAATCTAAGTCATAAAATGCTCGTAGCTTCCGGTTTCTTAGGCCATAGAGATGTTTGGAGCCACTCTGGTCTCTGATCAGCTCTATGGTCAGCTGGCTGAATCACGGGCTGCATTCTCAGGTTCCCTGTTGAGACAGGAGAGCCAGAGAAAAACACGGAAGACGGTGGGGGGGGGGGGCATTCCCTCCCACTGCTTGTAAAAGCAGTCTAGAGGCTAATTAGCCGCTAGGATTGCTTTTACATGAAAGCCGACCGCTGGCTGAAAAGAATGATACCAAGATGATACCTAAACCTGCAGGCATCATTCTGGTATAACCACTCAAAGTCGTGAATGGTGTACCTGAAGACCAAAAAATGGTTAACAATAAAGCACAGTAAACGGTAAAGTATAAAAAATTGCATACCTGAAAAGCAAACATGATAAAACATAATAACAATAAAACATTGCAGAATAGAATACAGTAAAAAAGAGCAGAACAATAGAGAGAGAATAGAGAGAGAGAATAAAACAACAACTATTTTTTTTTATTTTTGTTTGTGTTTTTTTTGCAAACTTGTAACTTTTATAACTGTAACCGGTTCCAGGTTCGGGTCTCTCAAAATGCGATGGCATCTTGGGAGACCCTGTGAAAGTGTGCCTAGTCTGTGGAATGCTGTATCCTATGCTAATACTCAACTAGTGAATGGTAGCGTTCAAAACATTCACCAATGCAAAGACCAGGATTGTCAGGACAGGAGGGACAATAATAGCGGGTGTCACGCCTATATCCGCGCTTGCTGCAGACACAACATCTTTTTGGGGGGGTTTGTTGGGTAGGGGTACTCGGGAGGACATAAAAATGCCTCTCATGCAGTCGACTGCATTTGGTTGGGGATGTGAATGGGGGAAGTACGGGCGCTGCAGAAGCGGTGGGTTCCCAATTAGGATTGGCGAATGCAGCAGGAAGGGCACTATGGGCACGACGGGCCTGTGTTTGTCTTTTTGGTGGCAGCGGGACACTACTTGTGCTTGCCACCTCACCAGCTTGAACTGCACTTATGGGACTCGCCACATCACCAAGTGTTACTGCAGTGCTGGTTTGACTACGACCGGGGTGTACTAGGCCGCTGGCGCTTGCCAGTTCACCAAAACGCTACCAAAAAAACTGTTAGCGATCGCAGGGATCAGGCCTGACTCTGCGAACGCTGCAGTTATGCGTTTAGTGTTCTGTAAGTGACAGTGATCGATCGATACTGCACTTGGGTGGGCTGGGCTGGGCTGGGCGGAGGGGCAAAACGCAGGTGCTAGTAGGTATCTGGGCTGATCCCGCTAACACTGCGTTTTTGGGAACCCTAAACTGCTGGGGACGCCAGTATAGATCTGATCGGATCAGGTATTGATCCGTTCAGATACTATACCACTAAGGGAGGTGTACGGTGCGTGCGTGGGTGTTAGCGGTACTGGCGCTAACCTGACGCTGCCTGGGGCTGGTGCTTGCCAGTTCACCAAAACGCTACCAAAAAAACTGTTAGCGATCGCAGGGATCAGGCCTGACTCTGTGAACGCTGCAGTTATGCGTTTAGTGTTCTGTAAGTGACAGTGATCGATCGATACTGCACTTGGGTGGGCTGGGCTGGGCCGGGCGGAGGGGAAAAACGCAGGTGCTAGCAGGTATCTGGGCTGATCCCGCTAACACTGCGTTTTTGGGAACCCTAAACTGCTGGGGACGCTAGTATAGATCTGATCGGATGAGATATTGATCCGTTCAGATACTATACCACTAAGGGAGGCGTATGCCACGTGCGTGGGTGTTAGCGGTACTGGCGCTAATCTGACGCTGCCTGGGGCGATGCATATCACCGCCGGGCGATCAGGGGGCTAAACCTTTATTCGGTAATAAACGGCGGGTGCCCTGACACTATAAAAAATAAACGAACTAACCAGCGTCACCCGTAACAGTTATACGGTGATCAGTGGTGAAAGGGTTAACTAGGGGGCAATCAAGGGGTTAAAACATTTATTCGGTAGTATATGGGGGTCCCTGACGCTATAAAACGCTGACGGCGAACCTAAATATTTACCTCCCTAACTAGCGGAACCAGTGACACTAATACAGCGATCAGAAAAATGATCGCTTAGTGACACTGGTGACGGGGGGTGATCAAGGGGTTAAAACTTTATTAGGGGGGGTTAGGGGGGTACCCTAGACCTACAGGGGGCTAACCCTAATTGTCCTAACACTGTAACTGTCACAAACTGACACTATGCAGTAATCAGAAAAAAAAACAAAAAAACAAAAAAAAACCTGCTTGGTGTCAGTTTGTGACAGGGGGGGGGGGGGGGGTGATTGGGGGGGGGATCGGGGGGCGATCGGGGGGGGGGATCGGGGTGTTTAGTGTGCCTGGCATGTTCTACTGTGTTGTGTGTGTGTTGTGCACTTACTTACATGTCGTCTCTCCTCGGGCCGGAACGGAAACTCCCGAGCCGAGGAGAGATGACATCACATCCTCTGCCTCTGTGTACTATACAGAGGCAGGGGATGTTTCTCATTGGCTGGGAGCGATCGCGAGGGGGGGGCCACGATCGGATGGCCTCCCCCTCGTCTCTCACTTCTCCCAGCCAAAAGCCGACCGCCGCTGGCACCGGGGGGGGGGTCCGATCGGACCCCCCGCCCGCGGGAAGGCAATCACGTACCAGGTACGTGATTTTGCCTGCCCGTGCCATTCTGCTCACGTATATAGGCGTGAGGCGGTCGGCAAGTGGTTAAATATCGTACCTCGGGGGTGTCTATAGTATGCCTGTAAAGTGACGCGTGTTTCCCGTGTTTAGAACAGTCCCTGCACCAAATGTCATTTTTAAAGAAAAAAATCTCATTTAAAACTGCTTGCGGGTTTAATGTAATGTCGGGTCCTGGCAATTTGGATGAAAATCAATGAGACAAACGGCATGGGTACCCCCCAGTCCATTACCAGGCCCTTTGGGTCTTGTATGGATGTTAAGGGGAACCCCGCACCCAAATTAAAATAAAGAAAGGTGTGGGGCCACCAGGCCCTATATACTCTGAACAGCAGTATACAGGCGGTGCAAACAAGACAGGGACTGTAGGTTTTTTTGTTAAGTAGAATCTGTTTGTCATTTTGAACTGGTACATTTTTAACGTGTTTAGCTCCAGCCAAAAAATCTTTTTTAAGCTTTTTGGAAAACATAGGGAAGGGTTATCACCCCTGTGACATTTGTTTTGCTGTCTTTCCTCCTCTTCAGAAGATTTCACCTCACTTTTTGTCCCAATGACAAATGTTTTTTGAAAATTTGGGGTTTTTTGTGGAACAAGGATTGGAAAGCATCAGTGGAAAGGAGAAATGTTTTTCACATATTAACTCTTATGCCCCGTACACACGGTCGGATTTTCCGACGGAAAATGTTTGATAGGACCTTGTTCTCGGAAATTCCGACCGTGTGTGGGCTCCATCACACATTTTCCATCGGATTTTCCGACACACAAAGTTTAAGAGCAGGATATAAAATTTTCCGACAACAAAATCCGTTGTCGGAAATTCCGATTGTGTGTACACAAATCCGACGGACAAAGTGCCACGCATGCTCAGAATAAATAAAGAGATGAAAGCTATTGGCCACTGCCCCGTTTATAGTTCCGACTTACGTGTCTTACGTCACCGCGTTCAGAATGATCGGATTTTCCGACAACTTTGTGTGACCGTGTGTATGCAAGACAAGTTTGAGCCAACATCTGGCGGAAAAAATCCTAGGATTTTGTTGTCGGAATGTCCGAACAAAGTCCGACCGTGTGTACGGGGCATTACAGGAGAGAATTTCCCTTCCTAGGGGTAGATTTCATCTCACTTCCTGTTGTCTCCTTCCGTTTGCAAGTAGGAGTCGTTTGTAAGTTAGATGTTTGAAAGTAGGGTCCTGCCCTATATACTCAGCAGAAATTTGGGCCTTAGGTGTTGTTGTGGCCACAAGTGTAAGCCCTCACAGGGCCCTGCTGTGAAATATTAGATCAAGAATTGTAATTACATGCCCCTGTTGAACAGGGGCAGAAAAATTGAGCCTTTGGTGGTGGTGGTGGTGGTGCTGGTGCCACAACACTGTAAGTCCTCACTCGCTCTTGGTGGGCGCAGAAATGGGCCCTGCTGTGAAATATTAGATCAAGAATTTTAATTACATGCCCCTGTTGAACAGGGGCTGAAAAATTAGGCCTTAGGCACTGGTGCTGGTGCCACAACACTGCAACCCCTCACAGATACTCTAGTTGGAACGCAGAAATGAGCCCTGCTGCAAAGTATTGCATCAAAAATTGTAATTACACGCCCCTGTTAAACAAGGGCTGAAAAATTGGGCCTTAGGCACTGGTGCTGGTGCCACAACACTGCAACCCCTCACAGATACTCTAGTTGGAACGCAGAAATGAGCCCTGCTGCAAAGTATTGCATCAAAAATTAAAATTACACGCCCCTGTTAAACAAGGGCTGAAAAATTGGGCCTTAGGCACTGGTGGTGGCGCCCAGAACCAAAAATGTTCTTACAAGCTATCAGCGGTTACATCAGCATCAGTGATCCAAGACTGATTCATTTTTATGAAGGTCAGTCGATCGACCGAGTCGGTGGACAGACGCACCCTGTGATCGGGTACAAAGCCTCCAGCAGCACTGAATGTGCGTTCCGAAAGAACGCTGGATGCAGGACAGGCCAATAGCTCAATTGCATACTGTGCAAGCTCTGGCCAGTGATCCATCCTCAAGACCCAGTAACCCAGAGGATTTTCGGTGGGAAAGGTGTCCAAGTCAGATCTTGCCCCTAGGTATTCCTGCACCATGTAAAACAGACGCTGGCGATGGTTGCTGGAACCGATCATACCTTGGGGCCGCGGACCACAAAATTGTCTGAACGCATCGGTCAGACGGCCACCTCCTCCACCGCTCCTTCTTTGACTGACCGAAGCCTCAGCAACACGTTGTCCAGAAACAGGAGTTTTTAACCTCCCAGTCTCTGGGAACGCGTTGCACAGACCTTTCTGCAAGGCCTCCCGAAGATGTTTCATCCTCTGCTCCCTCTGCGATGGCAAGATAAGGTCCGCAACCTTACCCTTGTAACGTGGATCAAGGAGGGTTGCCAGCCAGTATTGGTCCTTCTCCTTGATACCACGAATACGAGGATCCTTACGCAGGCTTTGCAGGATCAGGGAGGCCATGCAGAGTAGGTTTGCTGAGGCATTCGGTCCGGAGTCCTCTGGGTCACTAAGGACAACAACGTCCGCAGCCACCTCCTCCCAGCCACGTACAAGTCCATGTGTTTCTTGGGACTGATCCCTTAAAGACTGCTGCTGAGTGCCAGGCTCCACCTCCATACTGACACAATCTTGCTCGTCCTCCTCCTCCTCGTCCTCTTCCTGTGTGATCGGCGGGCACGCAGAAACACTGTCTGGATAAAGGGGGCCTTGAGAGCTAAGGAAGTCCTCCTCTTCCTGCCTCTGTTCTGCCTCAAGTGCCCTGTCCATTATTCCACGCAGCGTGTGCTCCAACAGGTGGACAAGGGGGGCAGTGTCACTGATGCATGCACTGTCACTGCTCACCATCCTCGTGGCCTCCTCAAATGGTGACAGGACAGTGCATGCATCCCTGATCATGGCCCACTGGCGTGGGGAAAAAAAACCAAGCTCCCCTGACCCTGTCCTGGTGCCATAGTCGCACAGGTACTCATTGATGGCCCTCTGCTGCGTGTGCAGCCACTGCAGCATGGCCAACGTTGAGTTCCACCTGGTGGGCATGTCACAGATTAGGCAGTTCTTGGGCAGGTTAAACTCCTTTTGGAGGTCCGCCAACCGAGCACTGGCATTATATAACCGGCGGAAATGCACACAGACTTTCCTGGCCTGCCTCAGGACATCCTGTAAGCCCGGGTACCTGCCCAAGAACCGCTGCACCACCAAGTTAAGGACGTGAGCCAAACAGGGCACATGGGTCATTTGTCCCTGTCGGAGGGCAGAGAGGAGGTTGGTGCCATTGTCGCAAACCACCATTCCTGCCTTAAGTTGGGGTGGCGTCAACCTCCTCTGAACCTGCCCCTGCAGAGCTGACAGAACCTCTGCCCCAATGTGGCTCCTGTCCCCCAAGCACACCAGCTCAAGCACCGCATGGCATCTTTTGGCCTGCGTACTTGCGTAGCCCCTTGAACGGCTACGGAGCACCGCTGGTTCCGAGGACAAAGCACAGGAAGAGGCCATGGAGGAAGAAGAAGAGGAGGGGGTGGAGGAGAGAGGTGTGTCACAATCATTAGCATTTTGGAGGCGTGGTGGCGGAACAACCTCCAACACTATTGCACCTTGTCCTGCATCCTTCCCAGCTGCCAGCAGAGTCACCCAATGCGCCGTGAAACTTAGGTAACGTCCCTGTCCATGCCTGCTGGACCATGAGTCAGAGGTAATATGCACCTTACCGCTGACCGCCCTGTCCAGCGAGGCATGGACATTGCCTTCCACATGCCGGTAGAGAGCCGGAATCGCCTTCCGTGAGAAAAAGTGGCATTTGGGTACCTGCCACTGAGGAACCGAACATTACACAAACTCACGGAAGGGGGCAGAGTCTACTAACTGAAAAGGCAGCAGTTGAAGTACTAGCAATTTTGTAAAGCTAGCATTCAACCGCTGGGCATGTGGATGGCTGGGAGCAAACTTCTTTCGGCGGTGCAGCAGCTGGGGCAGGGAAATTTGCCTGGTACAATCTGACGTCGGTGTACCAAAAGTAGATTGCCCACAAGTACTTGGCTGTGACACACCTAATTCTACACCTTCATTCCTCTCAGTGCAGGTCTCAGAGAGGACTGAAGGTATAGTGGGGTTGGAGATCTCAGCTGATGAGGAGCAAGGAGAGATCCTCTTTGTTCTTTGGTGTGGGTCTTTTAAATACGCTTGCCAACGAACTGCATGGCAGGTCAACATATGTCTGGTCAAGCATGTGGTACCCAAGCGGGAGATGTTTTGGCCATGCGAGATACGCTTGAGACATATGTTGCAAATAGCAGCGGTGCGATCTGATGCACTCGTCTCAAAAAAGGCCCACACCAAAGAACTTTTTGAATAACGCGCAGAGACTGCAGCGCCCTGCACATGTGGAGCTTTGGGGTGTGATGCAGTCAATGTGCTGCCCTTAGGCTGCCCCTGGAGGGCATCCTGCCTGGTTGGTGATGTGCCGCCTACTTCTCCTCCTCCTCCTCTCTCCTATCAGGCACCCACGTTGAGTCAGTGACCTCATCATCCCCTCCCTCCTCATCACTGGAGCAAACCTGGCAGTATGCTGCAGCAGGGGGAGCATGACTGCCAGATTGCTGTCCTTCTTGGGCAACCCCTCTGTCCGTGCTCATGTTATTGCCTTCATCGAGCTCAGTATCATCATCAGAGCCTTCCAAACGCTGGGCATCCTCCTGGAGCATGTACCCAACACTGTGGTCAAACAGTTCGAGGGACTCCTCGGGAGGACATGGTGGGGCTAGGGAAAGAGTCACTGATGACATTGAGCCGAGGGAAGAGGCCGCTGCTTTGCCAGACAAAGTACCCTGAGCATGGGTGAGAGAGGATGAGGAGGATGAGGATGGCTTGGTCATCCACTCGACCAAGTCTTCTGCATGTTGCGGCTCAACACGGCCAGCTGCCGAAAAAAAGGCCAAGCGTGTCCCACGGCCACGTGCTGATGAGGATGCACCGTCTCCACGACCAGCACTAGACACAGAGCCTGCTTGCCCTCTCTTATTTGCTTTATTACTAACTTGTAGCTTTAGATGAACACTGTGCAGAGGTCTCACTACACTAACTTGTAGGTTTAGCTGAACACTGTGAGGTGGATGCACCGCACTAACTTGTAGTTTTAGCTGAACACTGTGAGCAGGACGCACCCCACTAACTTGTAGTTTTAGCTGAACACTGTGAACAGGACGCACCGCACTAACTTGTAGTTTTAGCTGAACACTGTGAGCAGGACGCACCCCACTAACTTGTAGTTTTAGCTGAACACTGTGAGCAGGACGCACTGCACTAACTTGTAGCTTTAGATGAACACTGTGCAGAGGTCTCACTACACTAACTTGTAGGTTTAGCTGAACACTGTGAGGTGGACGCACCACACTAACTTGTAGTTTTAGCTGAACACTGTGAGCAGGACGCACAGCACTAACTTGTATTTTTAGCTGAACACTGTGAGCAGGACACACCGCACTAACTTGTAGTTTTAGCTGAACACTGTGAGCAGGACGCACCCCACTAACTTGTAGTTTTAGCTGAACACTGTGAGCAGGACGCACTGCACTAACTTGTAGTTTTAGCTGAACACTGTGAGCAGGACAAACTGCACTAACTTGTAGGTTTAGCTGAACACTGTGGGCAGGACGCACCTCACTAACTTGTAGTTTTAGCTGAACACTCTGAGCAGGACGCACCGCACTAACTTGTACTTTTAGCTGAACACTGTGAGCAGGACGCACCGCACTAACTTGTAGTTTTAGCTGAACACTGTGAGCAGGATGCACCGCACTAACTTGTAGTTTTAGCTGAACACTGTGAGCAGGACGCACCCCACTAACTTGTAGTTTTAGCTGAACACTGTGAGCAGGACGCACTGCACTAACTTGTAGTTTTAGCTGAACACTGTGAGCAGGACAAACTGCACTAACTTGTAGGTTTAGCTGAACACTGTGGGCAGGACACACCTCACTAACTTGTAGTTTTAGCTGAACACTCTGAGCAGGACGCACCGCACTAACTTGTACTTTTAGCTGAACACTGTGAGCAGGACGCACCGCACTAACTTGTAGTTTTAGCTGAACACTGTGAGCAGGATGCACCGCACTAACTTGTAGTTTTAGCTGAACACTGTGAGCAGGACGCACCCCACTAACTTGTAGTTTTAGCTGAACACTGTGAGCAGGACGCACTGCACTAACTTGTAGTTTTAACTGAACACTGTGAGCAGGACGCACCGCACTAACTTGTAGTTTTAGCTGAACACTGTGAGCAGGACGCACCACACTAACTTGTAGTTTTAGCTGAACACTGCGAGCAGGACGCACCGCACTAACTTGTAGTTTTAGCTGAACACTGTGAGCAGGACGCACTGCACTAACTTGTAGTTTTAGCTGAACACTGTGAGCAGGACAAACTGCACTAACTTGTAGGTTTAGATGAACACTCTGAGGTGGACGCACAGCACTAACTTGTAGTTTTAGCTGAACACTGTGAGCAGGACGCACCCCACTAACTTGTAGTTTTAGCTGAACACTGTGAGCAGGACGCACTGCACTAACTTGTAGTTTTAGCTGAACACTGTGAGCAGGACAAACTGCACTAACTTGTAGGTTTAGATGAACACTCTGAGGTGGACGCACAGCACTAACTTGTAGGTTTAGCTGAACACTGTGAGCAGGGCGCACAGCACTAACTTGTAGTTTTAGCTGAACACTGTGAGCAGGACGCACCGCACTAACTTGTAGTTTTAGCTGAACACTGTGAGCAGGATGCACCCCACTAACTTGTAGTTTTAGCTGAACACTGTGAGCAGGACGCACCGCACTAACTTGTAGTTTTAGCTGAACACTGTGAGCAGGACGCACCGCACTGACTTGTAGTTTTAGCTGAACACTGTGAGCAGGACGCACCCCACTAACTTGTAGTTTTAGCTGAACACGGTGAGTAGGACGCACCACACTAACTTGTAGTTTTAGCTGAACACTGTGAGCAGGACGCACCCCACTAACTTGTAGTTTTAGCTGAACACTGTGAGCAGGACAAACTGCACTAACTTGTAGGTTTAGTTGAACACTGTGAGGTGGATGCACCACACTAACTTGTAGTTTTAGCTGAACACTGTGAGCAGGACGCACCGCACTAACTTGTAGCTTTAGATGAACACTGTGCAGAGGTCTCACTACACTAACTTATAGGTTTAGCTGAACACTGTGAGGTGGACGCACCACACTAACTTGTAGTTTTAGCTGAACACTGTGAGCAGGACGCACTGCACTAACTTGTAGTTTTAGCTGAACACTGTGAGCAGGACGCACTGCACTAACTGTAAATAGTCTAGCTGCCTGACTGTGGTACTAATAGGATCAAAAGAACACCAGTAATTTTCTTCAGGTAGCTGTAAACACTGTAACAAGACAAGCCTGCCTGTCAGTAGGAAGATAACAGGAACGGATCTAGCTAAACTGAATACAGTGTATATATATATATATGCAACACCTGGGATACATATATATACACAATACACTGTAAGTGCAGCTAACTGACTGACTGTTCTGCCTAATCTATCTAACTCAAATCAAATGTCACTGTCTCTCTCTCAATGAACGCCGGAACACACACTACACAGGGCCGCCGTGCAGGCGGCCTTATATAGTGTGGGGCGTGTACTAAATCCCCTGAGCCATAATTGGCCAAAGCCTCCTTGGCTTTGGCCAATTACGGCTCTCTGTTCAGACGGCGCTGTGATTGGCCAAGCATGCGGGTCATAGTGCATGCTTGGCCAATCATCAGCCAGCAATGCACTGCGATGCCGCAGTGAATTATGGGCCATGACGCGCCACACGAATTTGGCGCGAACGGCCCATATCGTTAGCAATTCGGCGAACAGGCGAACAGACGATGTTTGAGTCGAACATGGGTTCGACTCGAACACGAAGCTCATCCCTAGTCAGCGCCACATAATTTATTCATTATCATTATTTTTTGCCGTGTGGGAACACTTGTATATGTAGGTGGCTTCTATTGTCCTATTCGTTTTTTTATATATTTTTGGTTTTGCGCATTATTTTACCCTACTTCTTCAATAAAAGCTAGGTGTTGCTGCAGAGCGTTCTTAAAGCGGGGTTCCACCCACACCGCCAAAAAAAAAAAATATTAAAAGCCAGCAGCTACAAATACTGCAGCTGCTGACTTTTAATACATGGCCACTTACCTGTCCCAGGGTCCAGCGATGTCGGCAGGGGACGCCGAGAACCCGCTCGGTTCTCGGCAGCTGCCGCCGCCATCCTAGGTGAGGGAATCAGGAAGTGAAGCGTTGCGGCTTCACTTCCCGGTTACCTACTGGTCCCCGCTCTCTCCTGGGAGCTGTGTGTTTCCCAGCAGACAGCGCGGTGGGGACGGGAAGAGGCGTAGACTCCCATGGGAGTCTATGCCGGAAGTGGATGCAAATACCTGTCTTAGACAGGTATCTGCACCCCCCTCCCCCCTGAAAGGTGCCAAATGTGACACCGGAGGGGGGGGAGGGTCCTGAAAAGCGGAAGTTCCATTTTTGTGTGGAACTCCGCTTTAAAATAAAAAAATGCATAAGGATACTAGCGATCAGTGGAGTGATTTTTTTTTTTTTAAATTGACTTTGCAGCAAAGTTATTTATTTCCATCTTTTTTTTTTTAATGGCAATAATTTTGCCATAAAGTAAAAGGAGCATTTCTAAAAAGTTTTTAATCAAGTGGGCACTCTAATGCCCCGTACACACAGTCGGACTTTGTTCGGACATTCCGACAACAAAATCCTAGGATTTTTTTCAGACGGATGTTGGCTCAAACTTGTCTTGCATACACACGGTCACACAAAGTTGTCGGAAAATCCGATCGTTCTGAACGCGGTGACGTAAAACACGTACGTCGGGACTATAAACGGGGCTGTGGCCAATAGCTTTCATCTCTTTATTTATTCTGAGCATGCGTGGCACTTTGTCCGTCGGATTTGTGTACACACGATCGGAATTTCCGACAACGGATTTTGTTGTCGGAAAATTTTATAGCCTGCTCTCAAACTTTGTGTGTTGGAAAATCCGATGGAAAATGTGTGATGGAGCCCACACACGGTCAGAATTTCCGACAACAAGGTCCTATCACACATTTTCCGTCGGAAAATCCGACCGTGTGTACAGGGCATAAGTTTTAATGTCATGTTGCTGTGAACTGTATCAGAGCATCACAAACGGAAAATGGAAAATGCAATTTAACCACTTGACCTCCGGAACATTTACCCCCTTCATGACCAGGCCATTTTTTTTCGCAATATGGTACGGCGTTACTTTAACTAACAGTTGAGCAGTCATGCAACACTGTACAATTTATATCATTTTTCACCCACGAATAAAGCTTTCTTTTGGATGTATTAGATCACTTCTGCATTTTTTTTTTTTTTTTGCTCTATAAACAAAGAAGTCCAACAATTTTGAAAAAAAAAAAAAAAAACAGTATTTTTTTTACTGTCTGCTATAAAACTTATCCAATAAAAAAAAAACGAATTTCTTCATAAATTTAGGCCAGTATGTATTTTGCTACATATATTTGGTAAAAAAAAAGACAATAAGTGTACATTGATTGGTTTGCGCAAATGTTATATGGTATATATACTAGAATTTTTTTTTTGTTTTTAATACGAGTAATGGTGGCAATCAGCAACTTACAGTGCACCTGGAAAATATTCACAGCGCTTCACTTTTTCCACATTTTGTTATTTTACAGCCTTATTCCAAAATGGATTGTATTTATTATTTTCTTCAAAGCTCTGCAAACAATACCCCATAATGACAACGTAAAAGAAGTTTGTTTGAAATCTTTGCCAATTTATTAAAAATAAAAAATAAAAAAAATCCCATGTACATAAGGAAGGCCATACATGGATCGAATTTCGAAAGAATTTTCTTTAGAAAATCTTATCTAAGAATTTTCGTTCATATTTCGCACCATTAGTAGGCTGCAGCAACAGCTGATTTTCATGCGGCCATCGTATTTGAGTAATCGGACATGTTGGAAATTTTTGGAAAAACGAACGATTTACTAATTAATGATGGGAGAATCGTGCCAGAAATGTAAATCGAAAAAGAAATGTGCAAGAAAATAAAATTCCCGGAAAGAAAAGAAGATTCCCAGCCACGAAAATTCTTTTCTGTAGCAACATGAGGTGAAATTGAAGGCTTGGTTGGCCGAATTCTCTAAATCAATGGTGGCACCATCCGATCACAAAGTGCACAAATTTTCTGATTTTCAAAAGAAAATTCTTTCGAACTTCGGCCAATGTATGGCCAACCTAAGTATTCACAGCCTTTGCTCAATACTTTGGTGAAGCACCTTTGGCACCAATTACAGCCTCAAGTCTTTTTGAGTATGATGCTACAAGCTTGGCACACCTATTTTTGGCCAGTTTCTCCCATTCTTCTTTGCAGGACCTCTCAAGCTCCATCAGGTTGGATGGGGAGCGTCGGTGCACAGCCATTTTTAGATCTCTCCAGAGATGTTCAATCGGGTTCAAGTCTGGGCTGTGGCTGGGCCACTCAAGGACATTCACAAAGTTGTCCCATAGCCACACCTTGGTTATCTTGGCTGTGCACTTAGGGTCGTTGTCCTGTTGGAAGATGAACCTTCGCCCCAGTCTGAGGTCCAGAGCGATCTGGAGCAAGTTTTCATCAAGGTTGTCTCTGTACATTGCTCCATTCATCTTTCCCTCAATCCTGACTAGTCTCCCAGGTCCTGCCGCTGAAAAACATCCCCACAACATGATGCTGCCACCACCATGCTTCACTGTAGGGATGGGATCGGCCAGGTGACGGGCAGTGCCTGGTTTCCTCCAGACATGACGCTTGCCATTCAGGCCAGAGAGTTCAATCTTTGTTTCATCAGACCAGAGAATTTTGTTTCTCATAGCCTGAGAGTCCTTCAGGTGCCTTTTGGCAAACTCCAGGTGGGCTGTCATGTGCCTTTTACTGAGGAGTGGCTTCCGTCTGGCCACTCTACCATACAGGCCTGATTGGTAGAGTACTGCAGCGATGGTTGTTCTTCTGGAATGTTCTCCTCTCTCCACAGAGAAACACTGGAGCTCTGTCAGAGTGACCATCAGGTTCTTGGTCATCTCCCTGACTAAGGTCCTTCTCCCCCGATCGCTCAGTTTGGCCGGGCGGCCTGCTCTAGGAAGAGTCCTGGTGGTTCCAAATGTCTTCCATTTACGGATGATAAAGGCCACTGTGCTCATTGGGACCTTCAATGCTGCAGAAATTTTTATTACCCTTCCCCAGATCTGTTCCTCGTGCCAATCCTGTCTCCAAAAACTGCAGACGATTCCTTGGATTTCATGGCTTGGTTTGTGCTCTGACATGCACTGATAACTGTGGGACCTTATATAGACAGGTGTGCGCCTTTCCAAATCATGTCCAATCAACTGAATTGACCACAGGTGGACTTCAATCAAATTGTAGAAACATCGCAAGGATGATCAGTGGAAACAGGAGGCACCTGAGCTCAATTTTGAGTGTCATGGGAAAGGCTGTGAATACTTATGTACATGGGACTTTTTCCTTTTTTTATTTTTAATAAATTTTCAAAGATTTCAAACAAACTTCTTTGACGTTGTCATTATGGGGTATTGTTTGTAGAATTTTGAGGAAAATAATGAATTTAATCCATCTTGGAATAAGGCTGTAACATAACAAAATGGATGCACTGTATAGCGGGACTGCCATATTGCGGCGGACAGTTGGACACTAACTGACGCTTTGTGGGAACTAATGACACTAATACAGTGATCAATGCTAATAATATGCACTGTCACTGTACTAGTGACACTGGCAGGGAAGGGATTAAACATCTAGGGCGATCAAAGGGTTAAATGTGTGCCTAGCCAGTGTTTTACTGTATGTGTTGCTTTTACTCAGGGAAGTGAAGGGACTCAAAATCCATCCCTTCCACCATGTCAGAACGGAGATCTGCCTTGTTTTTCATAGGGAGAGCTCTGTTCTATGTCTCTGCCCGACGATTGGCGGGTGCCGGCGGACATCCAGTGCCCGGCACCCGGAGATCGGCTTCTGTTTTGAGTAATAACAGCACTAGTGGCCCGTCGGCTACTCGCGCGATCCCCCTAGGCAGAAGTGCAGAATCACGTATATATACGTGATTCTGCACAAGATGGCCGCCCTGTAGCAGTAAATCTGCTATAGGGAAATCTTTAGCTGGTTAATTCATTGTTTAATATTCAAAGCAAACTCCCCCATTCATCCATGTCTCCATGCTTTATTTTCTTGAGAAACCACTTTAAAAAACACTCGCCCTATAGCAGCCATCTTGAGTAAGGGCAGATGATTCATGTAGCAGTTATTACCTGGAATCCTGCTGCCCTTAGCTCAGGCATGCAGGCAGAAGCATGTGCTTATCTAAGATAGCCCCATCCTACCCTCCTCCAGATGAAAGAAGAAAATGCCCATGAAGACTCCTGGAATGCATTACGTCATTTTGACCTAGGCGGGAAACCAGGAAGTAACTGAAAAAATGTAAATGGTCAAAAGATTAAAAGAAGTAAATATAACAGACCTTCCTATCTATTTACTAATGCTAGCAGCATAAGGGTTAAAAGTAAGTAATGTTGATTGGAAAAAGTCTTCATGGGCATTTTTTTCTTTCATCTCTAGGAGGGGCTTTCTCAGCTAAGCGCACACAGTACAGCAGATCACAAGGATCTATCAAGGATCTATCAGTAAATCTGGCCCCTGTGCTCTTTTTCTCTCTGTCACCTACTAAATGGAGGAAGAAATACCCCTAATATTAAGCCCAATGGGGACGAAACGCGTCAATCGGACATGGCCACCGGCTGTAACTGTCCAGGAAGCCATCTTGGTTGAATAAAATATATAGTGGGATGTCGCCTTCCTGCCCACCCTGACATCCTTTTAAACCAGCGTTCCCCCAACCTTTTTTGGTATCTTGGACCAGTTTTGTGGTCTGGATATTCAGGGAGTCTGTCCTTAGCCCCCCTTCACACCACAACCCCCATTTACAGTGTCCACAGTTCCCCCTTTTAACCACTTCAGAATTGGCTGCTCAATGACCGGGCCATTTTTTGCGATTCGGCACTGCGTTGCTTTAACTGACAATTGCGCGGTCGTGCGACGTTGTACCCAAACAAAATTGACGTCCTTTTTTTCCCACAAATAGAGCTTTCTTTTGGTGGTATTTGATCATCTCTGCTTTTTTTATTTTTTGTGCTATAAACAAAAAAAGAGCGACAATTTGAAAAAAAAAACACAATATTTTGTACTTTTTGCAGTAATAAATAGCCCCAATTTTTTTTTTAAAAAAGCTAATTTTTTCCTCAGTTTAGGCCGATATGTATTCTTCTACATATTTTTGGTAATAAAATTTGCAAAAAGCATATATTGATTGGTTTGCGCAAAAGTTCTAGCGTTTACAAAATAGGGGATAGATTTATGGCAGTTTTATTATTATTTTTTTTTTTGTTACTAGTAATGGCGGCGATCTGCGATTTTTATCGAGACTGGGACATTATGGAGGACACATCGGACACTTTTGACAAAATTTAGGGTCGATTGACAATTATACAGCGATCAGTGCTATTAAATGCACTGATTACTGTATAGATGTCACTGGCAGGGAAGGGATTAACACTAGGGGGCGATCAAGGGGGTTATCTGTGTTCCCTAATTGTGTGCTCTAACTGTGGGGGGATGGGACTGACTATAGGAGATTGACAGATCGTGGTTCCCAGCTCGTAGGAACTCACGATCTGTCTCTCCTCTCCTCACAGAACTGGGATATGTGTGTTTACACACACACACGTCCCTGTTCTGCCTCTCGTGCCTGCGATCGCCCATGGCCGGCGGTCATCGCGGCGCGTGCGCGCCTGCTATCCCGCTTAAAGGGACCGACGTATAGCTACGACGGTTCACGGAATCGTGCCGACCTGCCGCAGTATAATGATGGCGGTTGGTCGGCAAGTGGTCAAAGCAGTCCAACAGTGTCCTCTGTTCTCTTTTACGTCACAGCCCCCTTTACATTACAGTTCCCCTTTACAGTTCAAACCCCTTTACATTAACGTAACGGGGGCTGAACTGTAAAGGGTTATGGTGATGTAACAGGGGCTGCACTGTAAAGGGGGACTGCACTGTAAAGGGGGCACTGTGATTTAAAGGGGACTGCACTGTAAAGGGGGCACTGTGACTTAAAGGGGACCGCACTGTATAGGGGGGTACTGTGATTTAAAGGGGACTGCACTGTATAGGGGGGTATTGTGATTTAAAGGGGACTGCACTGTATAGGGGGGTACTGTGATTTAAAGGGGACTGCACTGTATAGGGGGGTACTGTGATTTAAAGGGGGCTGCACTGTAAAGGGGGCTGCACTGTAAAGGGGGACTGCACTGTAAAGGGGGTACTGTGATTTAAAGGGCACTGCACTGTAATACGAATTTCCGTTAGGTTCGTTAACTTTTTGTAACAATTACGAATGTTTGTTATGATGAATTTATCATTATGAGGGGTTCCCACCACCCCTGTGCTGTGCTGACTTCCTGGGGTTTTTAACTTTTAGGTTCGTTAACTTTTCGTAACAATTACGAATGTTCGTTAGGAATTTGGATCCGAAATTCGTAAAACGAAATTTCGTATTTCGTACAAAATTCGGGAAGCGTAGCAATTCGTATTTCGGATCTTCCCGAATGTACGAATTTACGGAAATTTGATTCGTACGAAACGAATCGCACATGTCTACACCAACGTACAGTATGTAATGTGTGTCGCCACACATTGTGGTAATATAATAGTGTGAATGGGTCCTGAGAGGAAGGTGTGGAAAGCTTATGACCCCTGGGCTGGGAAGCTTGCAGAACACTATGGACATGAACCAATAACAAAATATACAAAGTGATTAAATATTGTCTGTATAATTCTTTAGTGAATCTAAATCTACGAGGTACAGCAGGCGCCTATTAACAGTCCCGGGAGGGTGCCTCCAATACATTTTTTTACTTTTTTATTTCCACTAATTAAGATAGATCAAAATGAAAACACCAAACTGAGTAATCTGTTTTTTTTTTTTAATTTATTAACTCCCACCTTCCTTTAAAATTTGACAGCTTAGTGATGAATTATATTCATTAGATTACACTTGTCCTCGGTTCTTTATTCGGTGCGGCATTACACTCGCCCCCTGCTTTCCTGCTGATTAATTTGTGCTTTGGGAAAGCAAATAAAAATAAGGTTAATTAAAACAGTTAATATGTATTTAGAAAACATGCTTGCCTGATGGATGAACGGCTCGTTTGGGAAGACAAAATGCCAAATTATCCCAAGATGAACGTTCTCTGGCAGGCAAAAGTTAATAATGGTCAATGTCGCTGGCAGGACAGAACAAAAAAAAGTCTTTTAACTTAAAGAAAGTATCTGGTACCACCTGTTCTGTTGGCAGGATTGATCGGGCTGTCCAAATAGGGTCAGGAGAGAAACCACAGAGTACCTAAAAGAGATGTTGAAGGGGTTTTTTTTCTTTCAAAATCATACTTACCTACGTGGATGCTGCATCTCTCCCCCGCCGGCTCTAAGACTGAGAACTGAGCGATCAAAGATTGCTGATTGCTCAGTTCTCAGTGCTCTGTGAGCAGAGAGCTGGTGACTGTCAGTCACTGCTGTCTGCTTTGCCCCCCCCCCCCCCCCACCACCACCACCACGCACGTGCACTTACTGGAGCGTCCGACTCAGGCTCTCAGCTGCTCAAAGAGAGGCTGATCCAGGTGCCGATCCAGGGTTGTGGGCGGATCCCGACTTTATTGTTGTGATCTTGCCCCAGCATGGACTGGCTCTCTGGCAGCAGCCGACAGCGGGCTTCACCCCGCTGTCAGCTAAAAACAGGTCACAGGAGTGCAGAATGAACTGCGCTTCTGAGATCCACAGGAGAAGTACAGCCAAACGAGCTTTGGCTGTACTTCTCCTTGTAAGAGAGGTGTGGCTATAAAAGCTGAGGTATGTTCCGGAAACTCAGTAGAGCTGAGGATAAGTAGTGAAGAGTCATTAGCGTTACAGACCAGGTCCAGATGCATGTGACCAATTACTTCTACAGTGCCTTGAAAAAGTATTCTTTTTGTCACTTTACAACCAAAAACGTAAATATATTTTATTGGGATTTTATGTGATGGACCAACACAAAGTGGCACATAATTGTGAAGTGGAAGGAAAATGATAAATGGTTTTCAAATTTATTTTTACAAATAAATATGTGAAAAATGTGGCGTGTATTTGTATGGCGCCCCCGGAGTCAATACTTTGTAGAACCGCCTTTCACTGCAATTACAGCTGCAAGTCTTTTTTTTTTTTTTGGGGATGTCTCTACCAGCTTTGCACATCTAGAGAGGGACATTTTTGCCCATTCTTCTTTGCAGAATAGCTCAAGGTCTGACAGATTGGATGGAGAGCGTCTGTGAACAGCAATTTTCAAGTCTTGTCACAGATTCTCAATTGGATTTAGGTCTGGACTTTGACTGGGCCATTCTAACACATGAATATACTTGGATCTACACCATTTCATTGTAGATCTGGCTGTATGTTTAGGGTCATTGTCCTGCTGGAAGCTGAACCCCCCCGTCTCTAGTGTTTTGCAGACTCTAACAGGTTTTCTTCTAGGATTGCCCTGTATTTGGCTCCATCCATCTTCCCATCAACTCTGACCAGCTTCCCTGTCCCTGCTGAAGAAAAGTATCCCCACAACATGATGCTGCCACCACCATGTTTCACGGTGGGGATGGTGTGTTCAGGGTGATGTGCAGTGTTAGTTTTCCGCCACACATAGCGTTTTGCTTTTAGGCCAGAAAGTTAAATTTTGGTCTCATCTGACCAGAGCACCTTCTTCCACATGTTTGCTGTGTCCCCCACATGGCTTCTCGCAAACTGCAAACAGGACTTCTTATGGCTTTCTTTCAGCAATGTCTTTCTTCTTGCCACTCTTCCATAAAGGTCAGATTTGTGGAGAACACGACTAATAGTTGTCCTGTGGACAGAATCTCCCACCTGAGCTGTGGATCTCTGCAGCTCCTCCAGAGTTACCATGGGCCTCTTGGCTACTTCTCTGATGAATGCTCTCCTTGCCCGGCCGGTCAGTTTCGGTGGACGGCCATGTCTTGGTAGGTTTGCAGTTGTGCCATACTCTTTCCATTTTTGGATGATGGATTGAACAGAGCTCTGTGAGATATTCAAAGCTTGGGATATTTTTTTATAACCTAACCCTGCTTTAAACTTCCCCACAACTTTATCCCTGACCTGTCTGGTGTGTTCCTTGGCTTTCATGATGCTGTTTGTTCACTAAGGTTCCCTAACAAACCTCTGAGGGCTTTGCAGAACATCTATATTTATACCGAAATTAAATTACACACAGGTGGGCTCTATTTACTATTTAGGTGACTTCTGGAGGCAATTGAAGGCAATTGGTTCCACTAGATTTTAGTTAGGGGTATCAGAGTAAAGGGTCTGAGTACAAATGCACGCCACACTTTTCACATATTTATATGTAAAAAAAATTGAAAACCATTTATCATTTTCCTTCCACTTTACTGCCACTTTGTGTTGGACTATCACATATAGGCTTGATTCTGTGGTTGTATTGAGGAAAATCAACTAAGATAGGGATGGGGGGGGGGGGGGGTGTTATGGGAAACCCAACTTGAACTTGGTAGAACAACTTGAGGACAAGCTTCTTTTATATGTACAAAAAAATTGGGATCCTGGACTGTACTCCAGAATAATGTCAGTCTTTAATGGATCAGTATCCAAATTTCTTTATTTCTTTATTTCATTATTCGGGGGCTCTATGTCCTTTTGGTAAAACTCATAAAGTCCCAACTGTTGCAGAAGCTCTACGTCCCCTCTGCAAAAAAATACCAGCCCACCTTGCTGCCTTGAAAAGTGTCCCAGAGAAAGGGATTAAGGTTAGCTGTGACACTGTCCTGATGGAAGTTTGCTATATGTTGCATCTGGCAGCCTCCTCCCTTGCTGGCCCTGTGGATGATAGGTAGAGGGTACTCACACTGTCCCTTGGTATCCTTCTGCTTGCATAGACTGTTGTTCAGGCCTCCTGCTGGGCAGATTTGAGCTCACTAGGCATGGTGTCTCCTGGATGAGATGATAGGGTAGTGGAGATTCCTCTGTTCAGCTTCTCTTCCTCCTTCCACAGCTCCAGTCTGGAGGCAGAGCCCATCAGCCCCACTGTCCCCTCACAGGCCTCACAACTCCAGCCTCAACACTTTATCTTCCGCCTGACAACAACAACCCCTGTTGGCCAGGCTCTGATCTTTTTATGAGCCCATCCAACTACCTTGCCAGGCCTCCTGCCCAGGGATTGGTTAGATTCTCATAAACATGCAGATCACTGCACCCTCATCTCCGCCCACTAGCTTCCGGAACTTTATATTAGTTTCTAGAACCAGATGTCACTAGATGACACAGGAACCAAGGATGCACTTGGATTCACTTGGCACACTGCAGACACTAAATGACACAAGGACTTGAGGCGCACTTGGAATCACTGGACACTCTGGAGTCACAAGATGACACGGGGAATGGAGGAGCACTTGGTGCACTGGAGGCACTAGATGATGCAGGGACTGGAGACACACTTGAAGTCACTGGACACAATGGAGTCACTACATGACGCTGGGACTGGAGGTGCACTTGGGGTCACTGGGCACACTGGAGCCATTAGATAACATGGGGACAGGAGGCACACTTGCAGTCACCGGGTACACTGGAGTCACTAGATGACACGGGGACTGGAGGTGCACTTGGAGACAGAGTATCCTTGCGGATATGCATAGTGGTGCATTGTCCCTCTCCCAAGCCATGATATTTAAGGGCATCACCAGTTAGGAAAGATATTTTCAGACTGATTGCAGTGCTGATCGGGAGAGTTATTTGTTGATTGGTTAAAGCGTTGGAGCTCTGGGTGAAACTCAGAAGTGCCGACAGCCACATGCCGGAGACTATCACGATTTAGCCTGCAGTTTTCTTGCCTGTGCAATTCTTACCTCCTTGCTGCAGTGCTTCTCCTAGTCCTCTGATTCCTTTCACGTGTTGTTTGGCTTCTGCGTTCACCTATGGGTGTTGCCTGCTATTCTATGGGTTTATATTTACTTCCCCTTCCATCACTTCATGACCCACCTCTCAGTTTGCTTCCCTATATAACACATGCTCAGTGCAGCCCGCGTTGCCTGAGCAACTTCCCAGGTCTCATGCCGCGTACACACGAGCGGACTTTACGGCAGACTTTGCCCGGCGGACGGGATTTCGACGGACAATTCGATCGTGTGTGGGCTCCAGCGGACTTTGTTTGCTGAAAAGTTGCACGGACTTAGATTTGAAACATGTTTTAAATCAATCCGTCGAAATCGAGTCCGGTCGAAAAGTCCGCTCGTCTGTATGCCAGTTCGACAGACAAAAAGCCACGCTAGGGCAGCTATTGGCTACTGGCTATCAACTTCCTTGTTTTAGTCCGGTCGTACGTCATCACGTACGAATTCGGCGGACTTTGGTGGATTGTGTGTAGGCAAGTCCGTTCATTCAGAAAGTCCGTCGAAAAGTCCGCCGGGCAAAGTCTGCCGTAAAGTCCGCTCGTGTGTACGCGGCATCAGAGCTTTTGTTTGCCTACCATTACATCTATTCCGTGTCTGACTTCCCATGTACCAACCCAAGCTTCGTCTACCATCTGTGCTTGCCTGCCGCATGTAATTTATTTTAATCCCCACTTATCTGTTATCTAGGCTCTATTCAGACTCTCACCTGCCTACTGGATCCAGCGTTGCCCTGCTGTAATCCACTGCTCAGATGCAGCAGTCCTGCTCCCGCACCGCCATCTTGTTCCTCTTCAGTCATTGGAAGCCAGCTGCCTCTTCTGGGTTAAGGCAGCCACCCTCTGATGACGTGCGAAGCTCTGCTCATTGGCCGCTGTCAGTCCTTACCCCTGCAGGCTACTGGATATGTGGTGTGGATTCCCAGGAGGCTGAGGCAGCAGGGACAAAGGGGGTTAAAGGTCCACTTAAGCTTTAAAAAAAAAGATGTTTTTGCATATGGGGACATGTCAGTTACCTGTTCATGGTAAAACACAAAAGCCGCGTACGCACGAGCGGAATGTCCGACAGAAAAAGTCTGACGGAAGCTTTTCATCGTCTGTTCCAATCGTGTGTAGGCCTCATCGGACTTTTTTTTCTAAAATTCTGATGGACCTAGAAAAGGAACATGCTCTAAATATTTCCGACGGAACCAATTCCTATCGGGAAAACCTCTCGTCTGTATGCTGTTCCGACGGACCAAAAACGACGCATGCTCTGAAGCAAGTACGAGACGGAAGCTATTGGCTACTGGCTATTGAACTTCCTTTTTCTAGTCCCGTCGTACTTGTTGTACGTCACCGCGTTCTGGACGGTCGGACTTTGGTTTGACCGTGTGTAGGCAAGACCGCTTGAATGGAATTCCATTGGAGTTCCGTCGGAGAAACCTTCGGAGTTTATTCTGATGGCAAAACCGGTCGTGTGTACGCGGCAAAAGAGTTCCATTGGTAACCTCCTTCAAGAAATGCTAACTACATACCCAAAAAGTATGTAGCTAGTCTGAACACCCGTATGTAGGCAGGTGCAGCTAGCTACTCTGCTACTAGGTGACTATGGTCCAGAATTGTGTCTGGTTACAGAAGACAGTGCCATCAGGTGCTAGGCCCCTTTTAGCTAGAACCCTTCTTTAGTGATGTCATGGTTGAGTCAGTGCCCAGTTGTAAGCCAGTTTGGGAGGAGCCCTAGTGCACTTGGGGCATGGGTACCAAACAACCCACACCAGTACAGATGTAGCCAGCATGTGGGGGTCCCGGACAGGGCTGGAAGCTGGGGAGAAGTACACCTGCACCCAGGAGAGACGGCTGTAGACTTGCTGACCCTTATAGAGGTGGGGGCTAGGGCAGGTTGAAAAAGAAATTTCAGGCCAGGCCAAGAGTTCCCTGAGTGAGGCTATTCCTCTGGAGGGTCCCAAAAGAAGTGTGCCCATGGAGGAGGTGCCTATAGAGAACCAGTCCTGTGAGTACTAATGACCCCAGGTGGAAGAAGAGGCTGTTAGAGGGAGAGGCTGTTTAATGTGCTGTATATGCTTTCACATGTGAATGCTGCGGACCTTCCACTAAATGTGATTGACTATATAATGAAGTCAAGTGACTCCAGAATATACTCCAGAGTATACACTACCCCTTTTGCCTTCAGAACTGCCTTAATTCTTTGTGGCATAGATTCAACAAGGGGTTGGAAACATTCCTCATAGACTTTGCTCCATAGTGACATGATAGTATCACGCAGTTGCTGCAGATTTGTCGGTTGCACATCCATGATGCAAATTTCTCGTTCCACCACATCCCAAAGGTGCTCTATTTATTTGAGATGTGGTGAGTGTGGAGGCCATTGGAGGACAGAGACCTCATTGTCCAGTGGTGAGATGATTGGAGCTTTGTGACATGGTGCATTATCCTGCTGGAAGGAGCCATCAGAAGATGGGGACACTGTAGTCATAAAGGGATGGACATGGTCAGCAACAATACTCAGGTAGGCCGTGGTGTTTGCTCAATTGGTACTAAGGGGCCCAAGGTGTGCCAAGAAAATATCCCCCCCAACATTACACCCCCACCACCAGCCTGAACCGTTGATACAAGGCAGGATGGATCCATGATTTCATGTTGTTTACACCAAATTCTGACCCCACCATCTGAATGTCGCAGCTGAAATCGAGACTCATCAGACGAGGCACCGTTTTTCCAATCTTCTATTGTCCAATTTTGGTGAATCTGTGTGAATTGTAACCTCAGTTCTTAGCTTACAGGAGTGGCACCCGTTTGTGGTCTTCTGCTGCTGTAGCTCATCTGATTCAAGGTTTGATGCGCTGTGCGTTCAGAGATGGTATTCTGCATACCTTGGGTGTAACGAGGGGTTATTTGAGTTACTGTTGCCTTTCTATCATCTCCAACGAGTCTGCCAATTCTCCTCTGATATCAACAAGGCATTTTCCTCCACACAACTTTTCTCTTTTTCAGACCATTCTCTATAAACCCCGAGTGATGGTTGTGTGTGACAATCCCAGTAGATCAGCAGTTTTTGAAATACCCAGACCAGCCCGTCTGGCACCAACAACCATGCCACGTTCAAAGTTGCTTAAATCCCCTTTCTTCTCCATTCTGATGCTCAGTTTAAACATCAGTAAGTCATCTTCACCACGTCTAGATGCCTAAATACATTGAGTTGCTGCCATATGATTGGCTGAGTAGCAGTTTGTATTACCAAGCAATTGAACAGGCGTACCTAATAAAGTGGCCAGTGAGTGTATGCAGTGGCGGCTGGTGCTCAAAATTTTTGGGGGGGCACAAACAAACTGAAAAATACTGAAACACACCCCCCCCCCATCAATTGCAGCCTCACTGTGCCCATCAAACGCAGCCACTGTGTCCATCAAACGCAGCCACTGTGCCCATCATATGCAGCCACGTTTGCCCATCATATGCAGCCACGTGTGCCCATCAAACGCAGCCACTTGTGCCCACCATACACAGCACTTGTGCCCATCATATGCAGCCACTGTGCCCACCGACCCCCTCCCCCCACTCACGGCTCTTGCAGCACCCAACCCCTTCTCCCCGCGCGTTTCTGGCAGCACTAACCCACCCCCTCGCACGCGCGGTTCTGGCAGCAGCATCCCCCCCATGCGTGGTTCTGGCAGCACCCCCCTGCGCGTGGTTCTGGCAGCACCGAAACCCCCCCACATGCGCGGCTCTGGCAGAGGGACTTACTGCAGCAGCTCCTCCAGCGTGTCTCCTCCGCTCCTCTTCCTGAGCGCCAGGAATCCAATAGGGTGGCCTGGCACTTTTGCCAATCAGGAAACAGGTCTGCCGCCCTGCCTCCTGATTGGCGGGGAGGAAGGTTAGTGTCACGCAATTGGGTGGGATCAGGGCGCACTCTCTGTGCCCTGAGCCCACCCTATTTTGAAACCTATCAGAGCCTCTGGCTCTAATCAGGTGCTTCAAAAAGTACCACCCCCGCCATAGGAATCCATGCGTCCGGCGTCCTGAAAAGGGCCGGGTGCATGGATGGGGGGGGGGGGGGGGGGCGGCGCCCATGCGCCCATAGTGCACAGGCCGCCACTGAGTGTATGTCAATGTGATGTAACGGTTGTGACCGAGTACCACCATCAGTAAAGTGCAGCAGCCCTATTCACGTGTGGACTATCCTTCCTTGGGATATAAAGGTGAACGGCCAGGATTGTTGTGTGGAGGCCTCTGGCATGGAGTGAAGAACAATATGGTGAAGGGTTTGGACACAGCAGAAGGGTTAGTATTCTAGAAACGGCAGGAGCGGGGTGGGGACTTGTGCTCTTGGCATAGGCATTCGTGCAGGGTGTGCAAGGTGTGCCTAGGCACACCCTAATCACCCCGTGTGGCACAGATTCCCCCTGTTTAGACCCCTTTTATTTCATCAAAGCCCCCTAACGGGGCTCCTAAAAAACTGTAAAATAGTTTAAAACAAAAAAAATTGTAAAAAATAATAAGAAATGAAATAATAAAAATAAAAACTACTGACACCATCCATTGCTCCACTGACACTGTCATACGCATATGTGTTTGAGCTCGGGGGTGCCCACCCTAATGCAATAGGCTGCGCACACCTATGGCTCTTGGTGCCATTACTAGCCAATTACAAAGCCCCTCTCACATATATACTTGTTCCAAGTTTGCGGATTAATATATCGAACCCAAAGGATCAGAAAATCATCCGGGGAGTAGCAGCTTCAAAAGAAGGATTGTCATTTCAGTCTCCTTATTTCTCTCTTAAAAGGTTTCTCTTCATTTTATTATCAAAATATCTTGATGAAATGAAAAGCAATTTCAATGCAGAGCTCCGTCAGGGCAGTTCGGTGTACAATAATGATTGTCATGTTTTCCCAAGATAATTCCTGTGAATAAAATAGCAATTTCGGCCTCCATTGTAAATCACAATATAACTACACATCATGGTTCATCAAATAATCCGCTAACAATTCACAACCCGTCTCTATAATTTGCTGTGCGGGAATAATAAGAGTATTATTATCTACAGAGAAGTGTACATATTCTCTAATCATGTGTAAGTCTATTTCGTTTTCAGCCTTCCCAACATGCAACTGAGGTCACTGTGAGCTGTAGTGTGCCTGATTGGCGGTAACTGGTTAAAGCATACCTGCCATTCAAACAAGAACCAGAACCTCCAACTCTGGGCTAGCCTCCAGTGGTGGCTGGTGCTCCATTTGGGGGGGGGGGGGGGGGCGGTCAGTCGGTCGGGAGGCATACCTCCTCCCAACATTTTGAGATGGGAATGAGGGACACCTACTAGCAAACATATGTAGGCTTAGGACACGCCCCCTGCCACACCTCCTTAAAGGAGAATTAACAGAAAAAAAAAGGTTATCTAAATTCACAAGGACTTTTTTTTACCACTACTATCCCATTGGCTTTTAAAATTTACAAATGCAGCAATTTAGAAATTGGGTGAAAGGTTTAATACTGGGATACACTTTTTTACAGATAAAAAAATGCATTTTATATACAACTATATAGATCAGACCAAAATGAGGGACAAATGAGGAGGAATGAGGGACAGAGGGAAATTGCTCCAAACCAGGGACCGTCCCTCGAAATCAGGGACAGTTGGGAGCTATGCTCAGTGGCTTCACAACGGCTTCCCGGCGGCTTTCCCTGCATCTCCTCCTCCTCGGCGGCTTCCTCCCTGGCGGCCAATACGGTCTCTTCTCCTCTCGGCCAATCGGGTCTCAGGACCCGCTTCCTGATATTAATTCGCTATCGTCACACAAGTGGGTGGGAACTGCGCCCCAAGCCCACCTTTTTTTTTTAAGCCAATTAGAGCCTCCAGCTCTAATCACGTGCTTCAAAAAAAAAAAAAAACCTCATTGGAATCCATGCGTCCGGCGCCCTGCATGTAGATTAGGGGCCGGATGCACGGCGCTCCTGAACGCATGCGTGAGAGTGACATCATCTCACACAGCCCCGAGTTAGTGAACACGGAAGGAAGACTGTGTGAAGATGGAAGCGCCTTCAGCGGTGACATCGCTCTGCTGGAGGGCTTCGTTCTAAGGTAAGTTTCTCATAATGTGCTAGTATATTACATAGTTACATAGTAGGTGAGGACGAAAAAAGACACAAGTCCATCAAGTCCAACCTATGTGTGTGATTATATGTCAGTATTACATTGTATATCCCTGTATGTTGTGGTCATTCAGGTGCTTATCTAATAGTTTCTTGAAACTATCGATGCTCCCCGCTGAGACCACCGCCTGTGGAAGGGAATTCCACATCCTTGCCGCTCTTACAGTAAAGAACCCTCTACGTAGTTTAAGGTTAAACCTCTTTTCTTCTAATTTTAATGAGTGGCCACGAGTCTTGTTAAACTCCCTTCCGCAAAAAAGTTTTATCCCTATTGTGGGGTCACCAGTACGGTATTTGTACATTGAAATCATATCCCCTCTCAAGCGTCTCTTCTCCAGAGAGAATAAGTTCAATGCTCGCAACCTTTCCTCATAACTAAGATCCTCCAGACCCTTTATTAGCTTTGTTGCCCTTCTTTATACTCGCTCCATTTCCAGTACATCCTTCCTGAGAACTGGTGCCCAGAACTGGACATCATACTCCAGGTGAGGCCGGACCAGAGTCTTTTAGAGAGGGAGAATTATCGTTTTATCTCTGGAGTTGATCCCTTTTTTAATGCATGCCAATATTCTGTTTGCTTTGTTAGTAGCAGCTTGGCATTGCATGCCATTGCTGAGCCTATCATCTACTAGGACCCCCAGGTCCTTTTCCATCCTAGATTCCCCCAGAGGTTCTCCCCCCAGTGTATAGATTGCATTCATATTTTTGCCACCCAAATGCATTATTTTACATTTTTCCACATTAAACCTCATGTGCCATGTAGTTGCCCACCCCATTCATTTGTTCAGATCTTTTTGCAAGGTTTCCACATCCTGCGGAGAAGTTATTGCCCTGCTTAGCTTAGTATCGTCTGCAAATACAGAGATTTAACTGTTTACCCCATCCTCCAGGTCATTTAGGAACAAATTAAACAGGATTGGTCCCAGCACAGAACTCTCGGGGACCCCACTACCCACCCCTGACCATTCCGAATACTCCCCATTTATCACCACCCTCTGAACTCGCCCTTGTAGCCAGTTTTCAATCCATGTACTCACCCTATGGTCCATGCCAACGGACCTTATTTTGTACAGTAAACATTTATGGGGAACTGTGTCAAATGCTTTTGCAAAATCCAGATACACCACGTCTACGGGCCTTCCTTTATCTAGATGGCAACTCCCCTCCTCATAGAAGGTTAGTAGATTGGTTTGGCAAGAAGGATTCTTCATGAATCCATGCTGATTACTGCTAATGATACCGTTCTCATTACTAAAATCTTGTATAGTCCCTTATCATCCTCTCCAAGAGTTTACATACTATTGATGTTAGGCTAACTGGTCTGTAATTTCCAGGGATGTATTTTGAGCCCATTTTAAATATTGGTGCTACATTGGCTTTTCTCCAATCAGCTGGTACCATTCCAGTCAGTAGACTGTCTGTAAAAATTAGGAACAAGGGTCTGGCGATCACTTGACTGAGTTCCCTATGTACTCTCAGATGCAAGCCATCTGGTCCAGTGATCTATTAATATTAAGTTTCCCAGGTCTAATTTTAATTCTGTCCTCTGTTAACCATGGAGGTGCTTCCTGTGATGTGTCATGAGGATAAACACTGCAGTTTTGGTTACTGAAGCCCCCCGATTCCCTCGTGAAGACTGAGGAGAAGAATAAATTCAATACCTTCGCCATCTCCCCATCCTTTGTAACCAGATGTCCTTCCTTATTCTTTATGGGGCCAATATGGTCTGTCCTCCCTTTTTTACTGTTTACATACTTAAAGTATTTCTTGGAATTTTTTTTGCTCTCCTCCGCTATGTGTCTTTCATGTTCTATCTTAGCCGTCCTTATTGCACCCTTACATTTCTTGTTGCATTCTTTATAGTCTGAATGCTGAAGATGATCCCTCAGCCTTGTATTTTTTGAAGGCCTTCTCCTTTACTTTTTTATGCATTTTTACATTGGAGTTAAGCCATCCATGACTTTTGTTCACTCTTTTAAATTTATTACCCAATGGGATGCATTGGCTAATGCCCTTATTTAATATGCTCTTAAAGCAAACCCATCTCTCCTCCGTATTCTTTGTTCCTAATATTTTATCCCAATTTATGCCTTCTAGCAAGGTTTGTAGTTTAGGGAAGTTGGCTCTTTTGAAATTCAGTGTCTTTGTATTCCGCTTATGTTTCCTATTTGTGTGATTTATACTGAAGCCAATTGACCTGTGATCGCTGTTACCTAAATTGCTCAGTGTTTCCACATCCGTGATCAGGTCTGTATTGTTGGTAATCAGTAGATCTAGTAACGCTTTATTTCTAGTTTGTGCGTCTACCATCTAACCCATAAAATTGTCCTGCAAGACTTTTAGGAACTGGCGAGCCTTAGACGAATGTGCGGTTCCCTCCGCCCAGTCTATGTCTGGATAATTAAAATCCCCCATTATGATAACATTTCCCATCCTTGCTGCTAATCCAATTTGTGATAGTAGATCCGTCTCCCACTCCTCCCTCAGGTTAGGGGGCCTATAGCATACTCCCAGTATTATTTTCCCCTTAGCTTCATCCCTTTGGAGCTCTACCCACCTCCTCCCTAGCTCCCTTAGTGATATCATCTCTCACATTCACTTGTACATTATTCTTGAAATATAGGCATACCCCTCCCCCTTTTTTACCCTTTAATGGTTGCCAGCCAATCATGAGAGCTGATGAACCAGGTCTCTGAAATTCCCACAAAATCTAAATCCTCCTCGTACAACAGTATCTCTAGTTCTCCCATGTTGTCCGCCAGGCTCCTGGCATTGGTGAACATGCCACGTAGTTTAGACCGGTCGCATGTTATCCTCTTATTGGGTGTTCTAAGATTGCAACTAGGACTTGCTACTATACTTACCTTGTGTTTATGTGCTTTGGTCAACCTACCACTAATGCCCCCAATACTGGCCTCTGGAATATGTTCCGCGCTGACTATCTCTACCTCTGGACCCTCCCCCCCATCTTCATTCCCAGCTGATATGCACCCTCCTCATTTAGGTGCAGTCCATCCCTTCTATAGTACTTGTGATCGACTGAGAGGTCGGCCCAGTCCTCCAGGAACCAAAAGCCCTGGAGGACATGTGATGCTTTTAAAAGGAAAAAAAAAACAAAACAGGCTTACTACTGCTTTAAAAAGTTAACTTATCCTTTAAGTGGCCCCTGCTCTTCAAACGGTTAAGTACCCCTGAGCTAGACCCTTTTTATACTCCAATAAGCCAGGTTGTATGTAGAAGCCTTGAAACTCACTGGAAGCCATACCCCAAACAGAAGGAAAAGAACTAGTCACCAGTAATGCCTGTGATCTCCCTGAAGTTGATTTTTTTTTCAATTGCTGACTTACCAAACCTTGTTCTGCGCTGTGTCTTTAAGTAGCCATTCCAATCACTTCCAGTTCAGTAATATGAAGGAGAGATCAACAAACGGACGTTTGCCGATCTCCCTCCCCTCCATCCGGCGGCACCTGCCTTGCTGGTCCCAGCTCCGCCAATAGGCGCCCAGAACCCAGGAAACATGGCAAGGGGCACGCCAGTGGCGGCTGGTGGGTTCTCCTTTTGGGAGGGACAAACAAACAGCACCCCCCCGGCGACATGGCATGGCACTGAAACAGCATCCACCCCGCGGGCGGTCCGGCACTTACCCGCTCATGTGGCAGGGCTGTGGTGTCCTCTCCTTCTCTCCTGGAGTGCAGACCGTGGTGGCTCCGGTGTCCGCTTCTCCAGCTTCCTCCGCCGTGTCTCCTCTTCCGCCAAAGTGCTAGGCATCCAATAGGTTCGCCTGAGGCTTTCGCCAATTGGGAAACGGGTCTCACAGACCTGCCTCCTGATTGGTGGGGAGGAACTTTAGTGTTATAATAGCGGAAATTAATTTGCTGTAGTCACACAACTGGGTGGGCTCGGAGCACAATGCTCTGCGCTGCGAGGTCACCCTTTTTTGAAGCCTATTGGAGCCTCTGGTTCTAATCAGGTGCTTCAAAAAAACACCCCCCACTGATATGTAGAGCAGGGGGCCGGATGCATGGATAGGGGAAGCGGCGCCCGTGCGCCCCCCTATGGACGGGCCACCACTGGGGCACGCACGTGGGCAGGGCCAGTTAATGGGTACCCAAGATAGAGTAAGGGTACACAGAGACCAAGGAAGGTGGCACCATTATTATTTGGATAAGTAAAAGTAACAAATAACAAATGTAAGAAAGCAGCAAGGACTTACGTCACAGTTCCAAACATTATGGCAACAAAGCCTTAATATCTCAGGCAACCCAGGTCGCGGGCCACATCAGAGGGCTCCATGGGCCACATGTGACCCCTGGACCACTGGTTGGGCACCCCTGCTGTATGGCATACATCAGTAGCTATAAAAAAGTTAAACTGCATGACCCTAAACCTGCTAAACTTTTTCTTTTTGCATTGGGACATGTCCCCCATGGCAGTGTCCAGCTCCCCGCGCCCTTTTCTCAATAATAGCTTGTCTATTAGCTTTGAAAATGAGAGTCATTTTCCCCTCCCATATATTTTATTGGGGGTTTTCGGAGTTTGTGGAGTTCCTGCTGGGTTTGCTGATCAAGCAAACTGAATCCAGGTAGATTCACTCATCCCTAATGTTGTGATTCTTTATTAAACCATTTTCAGGCCCTAGGTACATTATTCATTTTGGCTTGGAGTTTGGTACAGTACACAGAGTCACCGTGACTCGATCACACTTCCTCATGCAATGTTTTTCATTAATCAAATTACAGGACATAAAACTTCTCCTAAAATCTGACCCTGCACCATAAAAACCTGCTACAGTCTGACTTTACCAAAACACTGGGATTTTATTCTTAAAGAGACCCTGTCATCAACTTACAAAATTTCTGGTAAAAGCACAGAGAATCAAGTATTTTTTAAATGCTTACTTGCACCATTTTTCTTTTCTATAGGTGATTTTTTAAAAGACTCGTGCCTCTGAACTTGTTTGCAAATTTGACTACTCCAGGAGAGTCAGTTACCACAGCACCCTTCATTCTTGGACGTCATAACGGCTACAGTGCGGACCTCAATTTCCTGGGAGGCCGTCATGGGACGTCCTCCCCTGTGCACGCGCACCGCGCGCATCCTGCAGGGCGCGCAGTGTGCGCGCTGTGATCACCGAGTCACGGAGACTCGGATGATCACAGATCTGAGTAAGGGGCCGGTCCTGGCCCCTTACCATGTGAACAGCTGTCAGCCAATGACAGCTGATCACATGATGTAAACAAAAGCTCGGTGATCGTTTTTTTTTTCTCCTCAAGCTGACAGCGTGAGGAGGAAAAAAACGCAGATCACCGGCTTATGTCAAAGGGACATCGGTCCCGAAGAGGAAGGAGGAACATATGCCTCATCTGTGCCAACAAGTCATTGTCACCTGCCAGTGCCCACAAGTGCCACCTATCAATGCCCACAAGTGCCACCTATTAATGCCCACCAGTGGTGCCAATCAGTGCCACCTAGCAGTGCTGCCATCAATCAGTGCCCAATCAGTGCCCATCACTGCCACCCATCAGTGCCCATCACCACCACCCATCAGTGCCCATCACTGCCACCTATCGGTGCCCATCAGTGTCGCCTCATCAGCGTACATCAATGAAGGAGAAAAATTACCTGTTTGCAAAATTTTATAACTAAATATAAAAAAAATATGATTTTTTTTTTTTTATTCTGTATTTTTCTCATTTTTTTAGCAAAAACTAAAAACCGCAGAGGTGATCAAATACCATCAAAAGAAAGCTCTATTTGTGGGGAAAAAATGATAAAAATTTCATGTGGGTACAGTGTTGTAAGACCGCGCAATTGTCATTCAAAATGCGACAGCGCTAAAAGCTGAAAATTGGTCTGGACAGGAGGGGGGTTTAAGTGGGCAGTAAGCAAGTGGTTAAGGAAATGTAAACAAAGTGGGTCCCCCCAGCCTTGTGCCCGCGTACCCCGCACCGTTCTGTACACTGGATAGCACTAGTGTGATTAGGCTGTGCCCAGGCAAATCTGGCATCCACTTGCGCACTCCTATGTCCACACCTCACCTTATTGCATAACCTTAATGTAGCTGCTGACATGCAATGCTGTACACAAATAAAACGTATTTCCTTTTTTTCCCACCAAATAGAGCTTTCTTTTGGTGGTATTTGATCACCTCTGAATTTTTTATTTTTTGCGCTATAAACAAAAAAACTGACAATTTTGAAAAAAATGTAATAAAACAATATTTTTTACTTTCTGCTATTGAAACACATCCAATATAAAAATTCAAAAAATGCAAAAAATCTAATTTCCTCATAAATTTAGGCCAATATGTATTCTGCACAATGTAATCGTATATTCATTGGTGTGAGCAAACGTTATAGCATCTACAAACTGTGGGACATTTTTATGTATTGTTTTATATATTTTTACTAGTAATGGCGGCGATCAGTGGCCTATAGTGGGACTGCGATATTGCCGCGGACAATCGGACACTGACACTTTTGATACCTTGTGGGAATCAGTGGCACTAATACAGTGATCAGTGCTAAAAATATGCCCTGTCACTGTACTAATGACACTGGCCGGGAAGGGATTAAACATCAGGCGTGAGCAAAGGGTTAACTGTGTGCCTAGCCAGTGTTTTGGTGTACTGCGTGAGATGCTTTTACTAAGGGAAGTAATGGATTTTCTTTCCCTGCTTTGCGGTTCTAAGTTTTTGCACCTTTACTTGTGTTTTTCTCTGTCTTGTTTACATAGGCAAAGCACTGTCCTATGTGCGTTTCTGATGATGGGATGGTGCCGACGGCGGTCATCTATTGGCCGGAACCCGCTGATCGGCATCTGCTCTGTATAATCCAGAAGTGCTGAATCACATACGAGATCTGGCGCAGGAGAGCCGCCTTGCTGCCGTATATGTACCGTAAATTATATGGTCGGCAAACAGTTAAAGTAGATTTTACCCCCAGCTGTCGAAAAAAATTGCCACATTCCATTTTTCAAAACATACAGTTTTCACCCTTTTTCGTTCTCTGTTGCATTTTAGTCCTGCCGGTCTCCTGCAGCCCACTAATGCTGATTAGTGATGATCTAAACTACCCTGGGTTCCGTGCATGCAGTGACTGGTGAACCTCAAAGAGTTTTGGATGTTGAACCCAAAAACCATTAAAACCAATATGAGCTGAATCTGTCAAACTAAAAATGCCCATTTTCTGGGCTAATAGGCAAAGGGTGTCCCAAAATAGCGTGAGGTCCCTCAGATAATCCACACCAGACTCTTCAGGTCTCGTATTGATTCTAAGGGGGGGCTCCATGCAAAGAAAACAAAACATGTATGAGGTCCTAAAATTTGAGTATGCATCCTCAACCATATCATGCCACATTCCTTTTAACATGGAAGGGGTGCCTTGCAAGGGCCTCATCCCTACAACCTTGGCCAGTAATTGTGGGGTTTATCAGGAGCTTATCAGAATATGGAAGCAACCTTTATTAAAAAGGCCTCATACACACTGTTAGATTTTCTGCAGAGTTTTGTCTTCAGATTTACCAAAACCATGTAGTGCAAGGGCCTGCCTGATTGCATACAAATTGAAACTCTTAAGGTTTGACCTCATATTATATGGTTTTGGTAAACCTTAAGACAAAAATCTGCAGAAAATCTAATACATGGGTAGTGTGTATGGGGTCTAATGCCTCGTACACACGATCGGATTGTTGGGCAACAAAATTGTGGAATTTTGTCAAGGAAGGGCGTTGGCTCAAACTTGTCTTGCATACACACGGTCACACAAATGTTGGCCAACAATTACGGACGTAGTGACGTACTAGACATACTACATGGTTTTTCAGCTCTTTAACGCCACCCTTTGGGCTCCTTCTGCTTAATTTGTGTTAGTAGAAATTTGGTGAGTGTTGATTCGCGCTTTTCAATTTGCGTTGTTCATTTAGCGCTTTTCAGTTCGTTTCTGAACGGCCGTTCGTCAACCAGCCATGTTGCGGAATCGGAGGAGATAACGTGTTATTTATTATTGGCCTTGGAGTTATTGCTTTGACATTATTTTTTGGTTGAATAATAATGATTTGATTTGGTATATTTTCTATATTTTTGGATGCATAGAATGCACTTTTTGGTTAAGTTCTATTGGCAGATAGCAAGTCTAATTTTATTTGTTTTCTTTTTTAATGCACAATAAATGTGGAGAATAATACTTGGCTGTGTGTTTTACTTCAAATGACAGTTTGGGAGTCGGCAGTTACATTTAAAAAAATACAATGTAAAATTGACAAGGGACACCAACATAGTTTTATCTTTGATCTTAAAAACTACAGGATAATGGTGTTGTGGTAACTTGCCCAAATAAAAAAAAAAAAGCATAATAATATTATTCTTGATTTTACTAGAAAAAAAAAAAAAATCCTTTGAAAATGTGTTTGCAATAACTCCATCATTATCAACAGCAAAGCAGCTTCATTATTATCCCATTAAAGAAGAAGAGAATTGTGCGCTGCGTTTGGAGATTTCATAATTTGCCGCGTTACGAATGTTAATTCTGCATCACGAACGCTAGTTTACAAGACCGACTGCTTCTGCTTCTGAACATGCGTGTTTGTACTTTGGACTTTTGTCTGACGGACTTGTGTACACCCGATCGGAAAATCCGACGACAGACATTTGTTGGCGGAAAATTTGAGAACCTGCTAGCTAACATTTGTTAGCGGAAAGTCCGACAACAATTGTCCGATGGAGCGTACACATGGTCGGAATGTCTGCCAACAGCCTGTCATCGAACATTTCCCGTCGGAAAGTCAGATTGTGTGTACGGGCCTTTAGAGTGCCCCAGATCTGCTTCACCCCCATGAATCAGTATGAGGTTTATAGGAATCCTACTCCTTCGCAAAAATAAAAGTTGTAACTTGGAAAGAAAGACACCCAAACGTTTGACAAGTTGTTTATAAAAAAAAAATACAAATTCCAAAAAAATGTCCCTCGTTATAAATCCATCGTCAATCATGATGCCCACCACCTGGTGACGCACCAGAAATAAAACCCCAGTGACCTGTTGCACATGACCGATCCCGATGGTACACTGAGCCAAATGACAGCTCCCCAAGGTGACATCAGCGGTATAAGGGCAGAGGTGGAGATAGGGGTGACATCAATGACCAAATATGGCTAGTGGTCATATTTTGGCTATGATGTCACTGGTATCCTAAGCAAAGGGGCGGGTATTTCCCTGTGACATTAGTGGTTCACACCCATGGCTTCCATGGAAACCAGTGACAGTGGGAAGCTGTCATATATTGAAGCCTTATGTAAGCATGGTGCAATCAAGTTAGTTAGGCGCTTCCTTGAACGGGAGAGTGAGGGTTAATGATTTCCCAGTTCTTTGGTTTTGGCGGGTCTTCTTTTGGTCCGAACCACTGATCCTGTGAAATAAGGGAGGGACAGTGGTCCGGAGCAGAGAGCCTGAAGGGGAGAGAGAGAGTTTCACTTATGGGGGGTGAAAAAATGCCACCTGCTGCTGTAACTAACTGTAATCAGGAAACCAATATAAGCGGCGCTGGTGATAGTGATGAAAATGGCCCTATAATAGACCAGTGAACTGCAGTGATATAAAGAGTGTAGATAATCTGTATCAACCATAAACAATCTTCATAAATTCACCCTGTATCATGAATCTGTGAATCCACAAAAAATGAAATAAAATATAAATTAAAAATAGTGATAAAAGTCCATAAGTAGAAAGAGCAGTGAATAAAGTCCATCCAATAGAAAAGACACAGTGATAGATGTGTAGATTTCTAGAGATGTCCACCAAAAAATCAAAAAGTGCCAGTGATTCCTCTCCCTTTAGATTCAAAACTCACCGGATAGATGTGCCTCACACTCTCGTGTTTTGGCAAATGAGCATAATAACCCCACAATCAGGATTAAACGGGAGACCCCTCAATCAAATTACGATGGGAGATCCAGATTTCATCCGTGAATATGCCATTTCATTCCACATGCAAAAAAAATTCACTGATAGTGTAGTACCGTAAAACCAGGTTTAATGATAACTGTGTAAAATCCTTCAAACATTGCACTCACATAAAAACCTCTTTAAACTGAGCAAACAAGATCACAGCAAATCCATATCAAAAATCCTCCTGTGTAAACGTCCAAACACAAATGTAATGATGGTCACGGCGGACCCAAGGTATGCGGAAGGGGCTCTCACCACCACTCGCTGATCTACGCTGCCTCAGGTTTGGAATCCCCGCTCTCACTCTCAATACAGCGCGTCCTACGTCATACGCTGTTACAGATGGATGCCGTACAGCCACGCCCCGACATGTTTCGTCATATCCGACTTATTCATGGGATTGGCTGTACGGTACGGCACCTCCTCCCTTTATATTCTGCACGACTCACCCGGCTAGAGGTTACGTAGCTCGCATTTCCGCTCACCCAGTGTCCCCGCGGCCCCAACACATCCCGTATTGGAGTATTTACTTACAGCCAGGAAAGCAGATACATACAAACATACATTTGCAAATGTTACTCCGGTAACATCATATCCCCTTACAAATGATGTGATATACATCAGCACAATTAGGTTTCAATAGCGGACTTATATAAGTAATGCATGCAAATCCAAAAATGACATAAAGGTGCAAACAAATTAATGTGATTATAAATGCATATCCTTCATGACATAATTAAAAGTGCAAGAATCTCATACAAAATTTAAACATTTAACATTCTAGTCTGTAACCGATTCATCCAGTACCTTTCTATACCTGCCATGGTAATGACATTAATACACGGTTTAAATGTATATGCATAATTTCTTATACTATTAGTGCCCTTCGGTGTATGGGCAATCTCAAGCTTAAAACCACATTAAAATATATGTAAATATAATATAAACACTCTTAAACTTAAAGATAAAAAATATATAAACTAAAATATAATAAAAACAAATCAGATGAGATTCAGGCAAGTGTTCTTTGTATATCGTGGGTGACCCTAGTGAAGAATACCCTTCAGGGGATACCATGATCCACTGATTCTCATGAAAGGATCATTACAAATAATTAACTGTATATCATCTCTCTGTTCTAATACTCCCAGTACCCAATTATGCAGAGACAATCTACAAAAAAAAAAAGAAAGAAAAAAAAAAAAAAAATTCGGAAAAATGTTTAGGGTCAGTATTCCAAGAATGGTCAAATCCATTGTTGTGCACCAAGGATGAACCATTCATCATTAATCTTTCAGGTAAAAGATGTCATAAAGTGGGGTATGAACACACCAATTAAAAGCTGTAAAAGTGTACAATCAGAAATTATTGATAAAACAATTTAAGTCCACCTCAATATTCAGGCCTCTGGGCGAAAGACATTTTAAGCGGAATATCCATAGGGTCTCCCTCTGAGAGAGATCCCTCACCCTATTCGACCCTCTCCATGATGGGTGTACACAATCTATCCCACAGAATTGTACCAGTGAGGGGTCCTGGTTGTGTTTCTCTCTAAAATGTAACGAAACGCTGTGGTACTTAAAACCATTTTTGATATTAGTGAGGTGTTCAGATATACGAATTTTTAATAGTCTCTTCGTTCTCCCTACATATAATAATCCGCATGGGCACCATAAAAGGTACACCACATGCGAAGAATTGCAGGTAATAAATTCCTTTATCTCGAAAGCTTCTTGATCAACATTGGTAACTCTTGTCATACCCCTATTCAAAACCCTTACAGTTTTGCAGCATACACATTTCCTGCATGGGAAAAAACCTTTTTGATCAATACTCAAGGTCTGTTTACCTGGTGGATCCAGGATTTTTTTGACTACTTGATCCCCAAAATTGGGGGCTCGCCTATAGACAAATTTGGGTGATGTAGGTAAAATTTCCCCTAATTGTCTGTCCCGACTCAAAATGTGCCAGTGCTTTTTAAAAATAGTCTCCACATCTCTGTACTGAAAATGAAAACCTGTGATAAATCTCATTTGATGTTGGTTAGTTCCCACCGTTGGTTGTTTGTTTCTGAAACATTGGTCCCTAGGTATGGTAGCTATCTCCTGTATAGTTTTTTCCAATATTTGTTTTTGGTAGCCCTTTTGTACAAATTTGTCTTTCAGAACTTTGACTTGTGTGTGATAATCCTCCAGCTCAGTGCAATTTCGTCGCACTCTTAAAAATTGCCCCTTGGGGATATTGCGAATCCAGGTCGGATGGTGTCCACTGTTAATGGTCAAGTAACTGTTGCGATCAGTTGGTTTAAAATATATTTTGGTACTTAACCTATTCTGCTTCTTTTCAATGGTGACATCGAGGAAATTGATGGTAGTATCACTAATCTGGTATTCTAATTTAATGTGGTTGGAGTTGTTGTTCAACAACTCAAAAACTCCTCCACCGACTCCCTCGATCCCTCCCATACAAACATGAGATCGTCTATGAAGCGTCGGTAGAATTTCAATTGGGGCCTCCGACTGCTGAATACCCGTCTGTCCTCCCATTCAGCCATGAACAGGTTGGCGAGGCTGGGAGCAAATTTAGCTCCCATAGCCACGCCAACCTGCTGTGAAAAGAAAAAGCCGTGGTACCAGAAATAATTATGGGACATACAAAAGTCCAAAGCATGTCCCAAAAATCGTTTCTGAGTGTGGGGGATGTCATCCCTCCTGCTCAGCGCCCAATTCAGCGCCAGCAGTGCATCCTCATGTTGTATGATGGTGTAAAGTGAGGACACATCAGCTGTTACTAGATAGGTGTCAACATCAGGGTCAATCACCACCATATCTAATAATTGTAAAAAGTCTGATGTGTCCTTTAGATATGCTTTAGTCATAGTGACACTGGGCTGAAGAAACCTGGGACATGCTTTGGACTTTTGTATGTCCCATAATTATTTCTGGTACCACGGCTTTTTCTTTTCACAGCAGGTTGGCGTGGCTATGGGAGCTAAATTTGCTCCCAGCCTCGCCAACCTGTTCATGGCTGAATGGGAGGACAGACGGGTATTCAGCAGTCGGAGGCCCCAATTGAAATTCTACCGACGCTTCATAGACGATCTCATGTTTGTATGGGAGGGATCGAGGGAGTCGGTGGAGGAGTTTTTGGAGTTGTTGAACAACAACTCCAACCACATTAAATTAGAATACCAGATTAGTGATACTACCATCAATTTCCTCGATGTCACCATTGAAAAGAAGCAGAATAGGTTAAGTACCAAAATATATTTTAAACCAACTGATCGCAACAGTTACTTGACCATTAACAGTGGACACCATCCGACCTGGATTCGCAATATCCCCAAGGGGCAATTTTTAAGAGTGCGACGAAATTGCACTGAGCTGGAGGATTATCACACACAAGTCAAAGTTCTGAAAGACAAATTTGTACAAAAGGGCTACCAAAAACAAATATTGGAAAAAACTATACAGGAGATAGCTACCATACCTAGGGACCAATGTTTCAGAAACAAACAACCAACGGTGGGAACTAACCAACATCAAATGAGATTTATCACAGGTTTTCATTTTCAGTACAGAGATGTGGAGACTATTTTTAAAAAGCACTGGCACATTTTGAGTCGGGACAGACAATTAGGGGAAATTTTACCTACATCACCCAAATTTGTCTATAGGCGAGCCCCCAATTTTGGGGATCAAGTAGTCAAAAAAATCCTGGATCCACCAGGTAAACAGACCTTGAGTATTGATCAAAAAGGTTTTTTCCCATGCAGGAAATGTGTATGCTGCAAAACTGTAAGGGTTTTGAATAGGGGTATGACAAGAGTTACCAATGTTGATCAAGAAGCTTTCGAGATAAAGGAATTTATTACCTGCAATTCTTCGCATGTGGTGTACCTTTTATGGTGCCCATGCGGATTATTATATGTAGGGAGAACGAAGAGACTATTAAAAATTCGTATATCTGAACACCTCACTAATATCAAAAATGGTTTTAAGTACCACAGCGTTTCGTTACATTTTAGAGAGAAACACAACCAGGACCCCTCACTGGTACAATTCTGTGGGATAGATTGTGTACACCCATCATGGAGAGGGTCGAATAGGGTGAGGGATCTCTCTCAGAGGGAGACCCTATGGATATTCCGCTTAAAATGTCTTTCGCCCAGAGGCCTGAATATTGAGGTGGACTTAAATTGTTTTATCAATAATTTCTGATTGTACACTTTTACAGCTTTTAATTGGTGTGTTCATACCCCACTTTATGACATCTTTTACCTGAAAGATTAATGATGAATGGTTCATCCTTGGTGCACAACAATGGATTTGACCATTCTTGGAATACTGACCCTAAACATTTTTCCGAATTTTTTTTTTTTTTTTCTTTCTTTTTTTTTTTTGTAGATTGTCTCTGCATAATTGGGTACTGGGAGTATTAGAACAGAGAGATGATATACAGTTAATTATTTGTAATGATCCTTTCATGAGAATCAGTGGATCATGGTATCCCCTGAAGGGTATTCTTCACTAGGGTCACCCACGATATACAAAGAACACTTGCCTGAATCTCATCTGATTTGTTTTTATTATATTTTAGTTTATATATTTTTTATCTTTAAGTTTAAGAGTGTTTATATTATATTTACATATATTTTAATGTGGTTTTAAGCTTGAGATTGCCCATACACCGAAGGGCACTAATAGTATAAGAAATTATGCATATACATTTAAACCGTGTATTAATGTCATTACCATGGCAGGTATAGAAAGGTACTGGATGAATCGGTTACAGACTAGAATGTTAAATGTTTAAATTTTGTATGAGATTCTTGCACTTTTAATTATGTCATGAAGGATATGCATTTATAATCACATTAATTTGTTTGCACCTTTATGTCATTTTTGGATTTGCATGCATTACTTATATAAGTCCGCTATTGAAACCTAATTGTGCTGATGTATATCACATCATTTGTAAGGGGATATGATGTTACCGGAGTAACATTTGCAAATGTATGTTTGTATGTATCTGCTTTCCTGGCTGTAAGTAAATACTCCAATACGGGATGTGTTGGGGCCGCGGGGACACTGGGTGAGCGGAAATGCGAGCTACGTAACCTCTAGCCGGGTGAGTCGTGCAGAATATAAAGGGAGGAGGTGCCGTACCGTACAGCCAATCCCATGAATAAGTCGGATATGACGAAACATGTCGGGGCGTGGCTGTACGGCATCCATCTGTAACAGCGTATGACGTAGGACGCGCTGTATTGAGAGTGAGAGCGGGTATTCCAAACCTGAGGCAGCGTAGATCAGCGAGTGGTGGTGAGAGCCCCTTCCGCATACCTTGGGTCCGCCGTGACCATCATTACATTTGTGTTTGGACGTTTACACAGGAGGATTTTTGATATGGATTTGCTGTGATCTTGTTTGCTCAGTTTAAAGAGGTTTTTATGTGAGTGCAATGTTTGAAGGATTTTACACAGTTATCATTAAACCTGGTTTTACGGTACTACACTATCAGTGAATTTTTTTTGCATGTGGAATGAAATGGCATATTCACGGATGAAATCTGGATCTCCCATCGTAATTTGATTGAGGGGTCTCCCGTTTAATCCTGATTGTGGGGTTATTATGCTCATTTGCCAAAACACGAGAGTGTGAGGCACATCTATCCGGTGAGTTTTGAATCTAAAGGGAGAGGAATCACTGGCACTTTTTGATTTTTTGGTGGACATCTCTAGAAATCTACACATCTATCACTGTGTCTTTTCTATTGGATGGACTTTATTCACTGCTCTTTCTACTTATGGACTTTTATCACTATTTTTAATTTATATTTTATTTCATTTTTTGTGGATTCACAGATTCATGATACAGGGTGAATTTATGAAGATTGTTTATGGTTGATACAGATTATCTACACTCTTTATATCACTGCAGTTCACTGGTCTATTATAGGGCCATTTTCATCACTATCACCAGCGCCGCTTATATTGGTTTCCTGATTACAGTAAATTAATAAGAAGTTACAACATTTATTTTTTAAAGTGGCAGCTGTGAAAGGTTTACACCTTTTTTTGACACATGAATACACTTTTTTGTCTCACATCTAACGTTTGAGACATTTATTGTCCTAAGCGCAGTGGTAGGTACTCAGGGCGGGCGCCAATTACTTGATTACCAGCGATCACATGCTGCTGTAACTACCATGGTGTAGGAGGTAGTCAAGATCTGGGGTTCATCCCCGAAGACACCAGCCTCTGGGGAATGCCACTGATGGAATCCCCTTGTTATACAAGGACTTTACCTTTGCAGGTATGCCAGGGCAGCACGTAGTCTGAGTTAGGATTTGGGATATAAGGACCAGCTGGCACCGTATGGATGACCTGATAATAGCACAATCAGTCCTGTAGCAAAAGCCCTTTGCAGGCAGGGATCGAGGGCCTCTTTGGTAGTGTAGCAAAAAGAAGTCCCAGTGCTCAGCTGTCCTACTCCTGTGGCTACTGATCCCAGCACCACCTCTTCAGGCACTGCCAGCCCTTCTAGCTGCAGCTGCCCCTTTCACTAGCCCTTCTGGCTAAGACTCCACAGTCCTCCCAGACTGACTCTGCATCCATCCCAGACTGCTTGCACCCAGTCCTCTCAGACATGCCTCTCAGTTCTCTCCGACTGTAACACTCACCAGCCCACCTGGCTGTCTTCTTCCCTGGAGAGTTGCCCGGCAGTGTTCTCCTGCTGTCCTTAACCTTGCTCCCGTGCCACTGGTCAGGTCCCTTCCGCACCCGAGCCCAGGCCCAAGGTCACCCCCCCCCCCCCAGACTAGGGGCTCCCTCAATGGCCACTGACAGCCTAACACTCCATCTCCAGCTTCCACCCGAACTCCACTGCTCCAGCTGGGCTGACCCAGAGTATTTCATCTGTTGGGGATTGGTCAGGGCCCTCAGAACACTCCAGGCAGCGCCTCCTCTGCTCAGCTCCCATTCTTCTAGAATCTTCTGTAAGTTTCTAGAAGTAGGGTGAGGTTTCAGAGATGCTGCCTGGGAGTCATACCAGCCCTCTCGGAGTCACTCAACCCTGACCCAGAAAAACACATAAGCTTGGGTGCCAGCCAGGCCTGACAATTTACCTACACTGCACAGAGAGGAAAACTCTCTCTCTCTAGCACACTAACTAGAGGGTGCTACACTGGCACATTTCTACAGCTCAGGTCACTAAAGCACTTTGGGGTATGAAGACCTTAGTACAAGGAGTCTATATGGTGTGGAGATACAAGTGGTTACCAAGGGTAACGGAGGTTTACCAAGCAGCTTGTCGTGAAGCATGTGCCTGTGACAGATGGGATAGCCTCCTGCAGGACGGAGTTGTTGTTGCCACTCTCTTCATGAGCAGACCGTCTCACATAGCAATGGGAGCAGATCAGCACCGCAGAGGTTCCCAGCCTGGGCACAGGTACGGAAGAGAAGGAGTTAAGTTAAAGAAGTGAACGCATGGAGTCAGCACTAGGTGCACGGCGGGAGCCCATACCGTTACTGGGAGCGATACTCTGGATGGGTGGATGTGGACAAGGCTCAGCGTGTCCCTCCTAAATGCAAGAATCAGTGTACATTGTCACGGGGACCCGAGAGTTAACTGGAGAACAGTTATGGAGTAAGTTGTTGGAAGAACAAAAGCAAGTTGCTTATGCACTGTATATGCATTAATATGCATTATATCTGTCTATGCAGCAGGTGGTGGTGTAGTATTATAGTGTAATGTACATGTAAATCTATTGTATGATGCAATGAGAGGAAGTGCTTTTCCTGTTTCCATGCTGTTAAGATATGTTCTGCTATCCTCCATGCCAGTAAAATTGTTTCCTGTATTCAAGAAGCTTCCACTTGAATACTCAACCAACATAAGTGTACATAGTGCAAAAGAAAATGGGTTTTGCCTGGATCAACCACCAACAATAAATAATGTATAGTAGCAAAATCAGATATTCATCCAAATAGACCAATTAACCGATGCAGTTTGGGTTGTCCTATAGAGCATACAAAACAACAAGGAGAGAAGGATTCTCCCAATAAGGCAACACCACCCAAACACTATCTGCAAAAACAATACATTTTATTGGTACTACAAAACACCACACAATAGCAACAAAACGGGCAAAGATAGGGAATAAATCATGGACCCAAATTTAAAATAGATAACGTTATCATTAAAAACAACGGAGCCGCGGCCAATCATACCCCATACATACACCAATCACCACATCAAACTACTACTAGGTGGACGGTACTGTATTGGAGACTAAAGTCCTTAGATAATCAAAATATAGGTGGTGTAATGGTTAGTGGGTAAAGGTGGATGAAGCAGAGATTACTACTGTTAGCTGGGGGCTGATTCAGCACATCAGTTAAATTGTACAGTCCGGGACCAAGCCCAAATAAAAGGTAAGGCAGCAGGAATGACCGGCAGTACTTGGCTTTTGATTAATCTTATAAACACAGGAAATGCAGGTAAAACAGTGGTATTAAGGCAAAGATAGCGGGGGGAGCAGTGGCAGCCCAGGCTGTGCATAAGGCAAAGATTGGAGTGATACTTCTCTCACCGGATAGATGGCTTCAGCAGCTCTGAGATCGTAAGGCTCTACCCCCAGGTGATAGCTGTAGGTGTCAGTCCAAGGCAGCTGCCAGATTAGAGATGTCCTCGCTGTATCCTGCACCTTAGTGCACGATCGTGCAGTAGGAGAAGAAGCCGATCGTCGGCTGTGCTTTTCCCGGTCAAACATTCATCCACTGTGAGCGCGCGGCTCCGAGGTGACGTGCTGACATCACGTGCTGACGCGTTTCACCAGCCAATCACCGCTGCTTTCTTCAGAGCAATGGGGAGTCCGTGGACCGAGATTAAATAGGCCAGGTAATAGAGGATGTAAATACATCCAAAGACCACCAGATGTCGTCCATGGTCACCACTCATTACAGACATTCAGCAAGTAAAAGTATCGCAATTGGCTATATATGATCAATCGTGATCAATTTGTGCACTGCAATGCACTACAAGTGTACAAAATACCAACTCAAAGCATATATAATGTGGAATCAAATTAAGAGGCAACCAGGAGAGAACAAAGGAGAAATAATCATTATAAAGAAAATAATCATTAAAGAGAAAAATAGCCATCGTTAAAGAGACAGAAAACAAAAAAGATGTAACAACCATTTATTTCTCCAGAAAGGGCTGGAGGCTACATTCAATATTTAACCCATTAGGGGCCATCGCCTCCAGGTAGCACGTCCACATTTTTTCTTTCTGGAGAAGAATGGTATCGAAATCGCCACGTCTGGTGGGTAAATTTAACCTGTAAATTCCTTTTACCGTTAGGCGCCTTGGATCACGGTTGTGGAATTTAGCAAAATGCTGAGAGATAGGGCGTTCATCATTTATCTTTTTAATACCAGCAATGTGTTCACTAATCCTTACTCTCAAAGCTCGTTTGGTTTTTCCCACATAGGTTTTGTTGCATGGACATATAAGCATATAAACTACCCGAGTTGTGGAGCAGTTTATAAATTGTTTAATTTTATAGTCAGTTCCTCCACGAGGATTTGGGAACACATTGGTCTGGTGGACATATTTACAAATATTGCAATGTCCACATTTGTACATACCTGGGGAAAGTCTAGAATCAGTGAGCCAGTTTTTCTTGGTTGTCCGAGTATATTCAGAGTGAACCAAGAGATCACCAAGGTTGTTGGATCTTCTAGCTGTCAAGAGGGGTCTAGAACTCACAAGGTCAGGAATCAAAGGGGCAGATTTTAAAATGTGCCAGTGTTTTTGTAGAACCCCCTGGACCATTTTCCATTGGGACCCATATTTAGTAATGATCCTTGGGAAATTCTGTTTGTTATTTTTGTGGTGTAGAGATTTTTTTGAAGTAACGAGAAGTTCATCCCGATTTTTAAGGATGGCTTTTTTCTTTGCTTTTTTAAGGGACCGGTGGGAGTAACCTCTCTGTCTGAACCTTTTATACATTTCACGTGCCTCTTCATGGAATTCCTCCTCCACAGAGCAATTCCGTCTGATCCGTAGGAACTGTCCTGTGGGTATTCCATTGATTAAAGGTTTAGGGTGATGGCTTTGGGCAGAGAGTAGGGTGTTGGCAGCTGTCTTTTTCCGAAATGTACTAGTGATAATTTCATTTCCACACCTTCGTATAGATAGATCGAGAAAAGGAAGCGTCTCAGTATGGTATGAATAGGTCAGATGTATATTTTGGTTATTAGTATTTAATTCAGACATAAAGTCCTCAGGTTGTTTGACTGAACCCGTCCACACCATCAGGACGTCATCGATGTACCTCAGCCACAGGAGGGAGTGGCTGAGGTACATCGAGGATCTATAGACAGTTATCTCCTCCCAGAGTCCCAGATGGAGGCATGCGTATGAGGAAGCCCAAGGTGCCCCCATACTTGTGCCTCTTATCTGTTGATAGTAGTTGCCAAGAAATTGGAAAAAATTATTATTAAGCATGAACTCGAGAAGTTCTCCAATGAATTCATTTTGAGCACCCTGTTGGGGATGATGAAGGTCCAAAAAGAACATTGTGGCCGCAATGCCACAATGGTGTGGTATCGATGTGTATAAGCTCTCCACATCGATCCCGACCAATAGAGCATTCGTGGGGATAGCAAAGTGTCGTAATTTGACAAGAACATCTCTACTGTCACGAACGAAGGAGGGGAGCAAATTGACCAGATGTTTGATCAAGGAGTCCACATATTTACCAGTTTTTTCCAGGGGGCCTTTTATGGCTGAAACAATTGGTCTGCCTGGGGGACACGTGAGGGATTTGTGAAGTTTGGGTATTATGTAGAAGGTAGGAGTGGTCATTTCATCTACCTTAAGAAAAGAAAATTCCTTTTTGGTCAGGAGGCCAGCTTCCATTCCCAGTTTAAGTTTCCCATTAAGTGTATCAACCAAAGCGGGAAAAGGGGAACTGGCAAGTTTCTTATACGTAGAGTTGTCATTAAGAAGCCTCAATGATTCATCCTCATACATTTTCTCACTTAGAAGCACCACATTTCCCCCTTTGTCGCTTTTCTTAATTACCAGCTTAGGTGCATTTTGTAAATCAGATAGGGCCTGTCTTTCACTATGTGTGAGATTGTTAGAACCAACCCAATTCCAATTGATTGATCTAGTTTAACCTGATCTAGGAAAAGCTGAAGCCATTTATATTTAGATAATGGGGGCATTTTGGTGGATCTAATTTTCAGGTTAGAAGGTCTTCTCATCTTTCATAAGATCTAGTTTAACCTGATCTAGGAAAAGCTGAAGCCATTTATATTTAGATAATGGGGGCATTTTGGTGGATCTAATTTTCAGGTTAGAAGGTCTTCTCAAAGAATGGCCAGGGTTTATTTCTGAGTCACTATCACAGTTCTCATCCAATAAGGATATGAGGCATTCAATAGCCTCCTTTTCATCCTTATCGAGAGTAGACTCAGGGATTGAGGGATCATTTACCCGTTTTGTGTGCCATAATTTAAAGAGGACCTTCCTTAGAAACAGACTGACATCTTTGAAAACCTCAAACTCATTCATGGACGACGTTGGAGAAAATGAGAGTCCTTTCTTAAAGCGGGGGTCCACCTATACCGCCAAAAAAAAAAATATTAAAAGCCAGCAGCTATAAATACTGAAGCTGCTGACTTTTAATAAATGGCCACTTACCTGTCCCAGGGTCCAGCGATGTCGGCAGGCGGCGCCGAGAACCCGCTCGGTTCTCGGCAGCTGCCGCCGCCATCCTAGGTGGGGGAATCAGGAAGTCAAGCGTTGCGGCTTCACTTCCTGGTTCCCTACTGTGCATGCGCGAGTCGCGCTGCGCATCGTAACTGGTCCCCGCTATCTCCTGGGAGCTGTGTGTTTCCCAGGAGACAGCGCGGAGGGACAGGAAGAGGCATAGACTCCCATGGGAGTCTATGCCGGAAGTGGGTGCAAATACCTGTCTTAGACAGGTATCTGCACCCCCCTCCCCCCTGAAAGATGCCAAATGTGACACCGGAGGGGGGGGAGGGTTCCGAAAAGCGGAAGTTCCATTTTTGTGTGGAACTCCGCTTTAAGTAAATTAATATGTGCCTCAGTAAGTTGAAACAACATTAAGATCCATAGGAGTCACGTCAGAAGTGTTCAACGTCTCCTCTGGTTCCTCAGTCTCCCACTCGTGCGACTCTGTACGTTGTCCCTCTCTTTTCCTCTTCCTTCTACTTTTCCTTTGTCTCCTTCGTTTTCTTGTTTTTTGTCTACTGGTCGCTTCGTGATTTCTACGGATACCTTCCCCTCTAGTTCCTCTAAAAAAGAGACAGATTTTTGAGAGGTGTCCCTATCAAGCTCACTCTCAGATGAAGAGCTATTTCTAGTTTTAGATTGACGTTGCCGTTGTCTTGTATTTCTAGAGAGGGATTTACTTCTCTTCTGGGTCGTGGGATTAAAAATATCTCCACTTTCCCAGTCAGCTAAATTTTGTCGAAACTTTTCTTGTTTAGTGTATTTTAAGTTTTTTTGGATCCTTTCTATCTCCTTTTTAATATATTCATTATTCTTATCAAATTCAGGATCTTGTTTATAGGGTTCTAGTGATTTGGCACTTATCTCAAGTTCCTCACGTATCTCCTGTAGTTGGGCTTCTTCCTCATCAACAATAAGTTTCAGTAGGGATAAGCCTCTATTTAAGCATTCCGTTCTCCAAGCAGATAGAAATCTCGGGGTATGTAGATGCTCCGCAGGGACCACCCTCTCCCGTAGACCCCTGGGGATAATTTGATTAGAAATATGTGATTTTAATGAAGAGATATCCCATTTACGATTCAGAAATCTATCTTTGCCTTAATACCGCTGTTTTACCTGCATTTCCTGTGTTTATAAGATTAATCAAAAGCCAAGTACTGCCGGTCATTCCTGCTGCCTTACCTTTTATTTGGGCTTAGTCCCGGACTGTACAATTTAACTGATGTGCTGAATCAGCCCCCAGCTAACAGTAATAATCGCTGCTTCATCCACCTTTACCCACTAACCATTACACCACCTATATTTTGATTATCTAAGGACTTTAGTCTCCAATACAGTACCGTCCACCTAGTAGTAGTTTGATGTGGTGATTGGTGTGTGTATGGGGTATGATTGGCCGCGGCTCCGTTGTTTTTAATGATAACGTTATCTATTTTAAATTTGGGTCCATGATTTGTTCCCTATCTTTGCCCGTTTTGTTGCTATTGTGTGGTGTTTTGTAGTACCAATAAAATTTATTGTTTTTGCAGATAGTGTTTGGGTGGTGTTGCCTTCTTGGGAGAATTCTTCTCTCCTTGTTGTTTTGTAAGTGTACATAGTGTACGTTCATCTCCAAAAGCAGAGGCCTGACTTAAGGTCAAATATTACCCCATGGTGGCCTTAGCCTTGTCTCAGGGTATTGATGAAAATGACACAGAAGTAAAGGTACCCCATGTTTAGTTAAGTGATTCTGTTATAAGTGCCTAGCGTGGCCCAGTAGAACCTACCCCAGGGTAGGCCTCTCATGTGACCCTTGCTTGGCGCCCACCGAGGAGGGGAACATGAAAGATGTGACAACCACCTACCTACCCCCCTTTACATGTAGAATAACCTCTTCTATTAATGTTTTTGACTCCTGTTGAACAGGAGCCTCAATGAGCTGAAGTTCGGACAATTGTCTGAATGCCCAAACTGTCAAAGTTTGGACCAATCCTTGGTTCAGACAGAATCTGCTTATCTCTTATGCAGATGACCTACTGAGTATATTTAAAGTTAATTCCCTGCACTGTTGCTCTTCCCTGGCCACTTCTATCCCCAGCACTGATCCCTAGTAAGGTAATGACTATGCTGACAGCTCTCCTGTTACCCGTTCTGGAATTAGGCATACTAAAGCAATTACACTACTGTCTCAATTGACACTGCAGGTCTTCCAGGTGTCACAAAAAGAGATGGCTGGGGGGTCCCAATAAAAATGTTGCTATGGGGCCCCATGCATTATGATTAAGTCCCCTACATGTGTTTATAGTCTGGAAATGCATTATATTAAGCTCTATCTTGTCAGACATACTGTATCAACTGTGTGATAAATTGGACACCCATATTATCTACTTCCGCATCAACAGATGTAGAAGATATGAAGGTGACTGTCCTCAGGTGACAATAATAAGATAACTAGTATGATGGATTGATGATTTGTGTACGCAGATATGGAGCCTTTATCAGGGGCAGGACAGAGGAGAACCATATCTTCCATTTTCTGTGTGATTGTGAAAATGTCGATCATCCCATTTCCATGGTCCCAGTGTAAGATTTACTGTTCAGGATATATCGCCTATCCCCTGATAATATCAGCTTCAACCAGTGGCATTGCATGGGTGCTGCAGATTACTAAATAGGCAAGTAGGCACCGGCGAGGAGTAGCAAGATGGCGGATGCTGGAGTGAGCCAGAGCATGGAGGCTATCACACGTGTTGGCGAAGATCCTGCAGAGCGGACTGAGATGCAGAATCCAACTCTGTGGGACACAGGGGTCTGATTGATGCCCAAAGGAAGTCTGGTGTTGTGCAGCGAAGGGGACAAGGAGCATCTAGGACTGGTATGTGGAAGATGATTGAATGTATCTGTCCCGCTGCGGGCATGGGGCCAGTGTGGCCACTGCGGTGACATGTTGCTGAGATTAGAGAGGAGTGATTGCCAGCAGGGGTGGCCCATCCATTAAGGGAGCACAGGCGCGGCCACCCCCCATCCATACGTCCGGCCCCTTTTAGGATGCAGCACGCACAAATTCCAATGCGGGGTGGGTGGTTTTTTGAAGCACCGATTAGAGCCAGAGGCTCTACTAGGCTTCAAAATTGGGTGGGCTCAGGGTGCTGAGAATGCGCTCGGAGCCCACCCAGATGTGTGAGAATAGGGAATGAATATTCCCTATTCTCACACTAAATCGCCTCTCCGACAATCAGGAAGCATGGGTCTGAGACCTGGCTGAATGGAGAAGCATTCTGATTGGCCACCAAAAATAAATTACCACCAGCCGCCAGTGATTGCCAGTCCAGAAGATTATATGTAAACTGGGAGGCAGGGACCACTTCTGAACTGCTGACACCCACAGGGGCTATCCCTTTTGGGAGAGGACAGGGATTGCAGAGAACACTGCTGGGGCTGGGACCAGTGGTGAAGACCCGCACAACCATCTGCCAAACCAGGGAGACCCACATTTCTGAGGTGCAATGCACACAAGTCGTGAAGGTCGGGCAGCGTCCACAGGGTTCATTGGTTGCAGTTGCAGCAACAGGAGGTCCAGCTCTTAAAGAGGCAGAGGTGCTTCAATGGATCCAGAAGCTGAGGTCCTCCAGTTCATCCAGTGAGGAGGAGGCAGGGATCATTGATGTGGGGTCACCCCGATTTGAGTACCAATTTGGATCCCTGGAAGAGGGAATCGGTGACTGGGAATCAAAGGTGGAGACTGAGTGGGATTGGGGAACTGATGGAAGAAGAAGCTCTCCAAGTCCCAGTACGCTCAGTGAAGAGACAGAGGCAGCAGTCATTCGCACAAAGTGTGCAAGGAATCTGGGGTTCTGTCTGGCCTACGCCACCAGGGTCCCAGACCTATCCCCACACCGCATCTATGCTCGGCGTGAAGAACAGAATTACCCGTACGCTCCAAGGAAGATATTGAAGGAGATTGAAAGTTAGAGGGAAGCCTGATGTGATGAAGCAATCTAGGACTTCCTCTATGTCCCAAAGCAGCACCAGAACTCGTCCAGGCCCCAGCTATGGGACACCTTCCTCTCCATCAAAGAGAACTGGAATCTGGGGGCGGTCCATACATATTGACCGAGTGGATGTCAACCGCCCAGATAAGACAGGCCAAGCTTGGGCCCTAAGTATTGTGAGTCCTGAAGGCAACATTGTGCAAATTCCTCATCCAGACCACTACTATTGAGGTATGCCAAGTTCTTGTTCAGAGACTGTTGTTGTCAAGGGGCTGTTGAGCCCGAAGATGTACCAAAATGACATGTTGCTATCTCGGCAAAAGGCCCTTTTCCCAAATCCCCTTCCCTTCTTTCCTTGCAAATGAAGGAAGGGACATCAGAAGCTGCTATTGCTTCACCACCTGGGAGAAAAGAACTCTTGCCACAGAGGACTTCTCCTATTAAAGCCAGGAGCTGCTACCTGGAGGGGGTAAACCCCTAGTTCACAAAGACACTTTACCAAAGACACTTTGTGAAGATCCTTTAGGCCATGGGCCATCATCGTTGTTAAAGTGACACTGAGAAAGTGGGCCAGCTATTGCTAAGGCTCCAGCAATAACAGCAGGCCGCCAGGAGAAGTCGTGTTGCCTCAGTGCTGCAGAGGGAAGGATAATGCGAGCATCAGTCAGATGGACTCCGCACGTCTTCATCCCAACTTGTGGGTCTGGCTAGAAAAGGAAAGAGTCAGTACACTGGTAATTGAGAGGGACTTTGCCTATTGCTAGTCATATGGTTCCCGAATGGAACAAATACAAAATGTATTTAGTCAGTCAGAATAGGATGTTCTATTTTGTCTATTGCAGGAACACAACAGGACGGCGAGTCAAGAGTTGCCCTTAGAGGGCTGGATACATCCACTATCTCTATGTGAATGTTACAGAAGGGATCTTTCAGGTGAGAAGGTCACCTCTGCGGAGAGGACAGTCTCACTGTAAGTATATAGAATGTACCGTTGCTATATGCTTGCGTATTTTCCTTTGCAGGCCTGCAAGGAGTCTTCATTCCTTGGTGGAGGTTGTTCATGAATACATTTTTGTATATACAGTATGTAAAAATGCCATTTGTAGTATAGTTAGTTAGGGTGTTTAACCATTTTCCCCACCAATCAGTTTTTGTTTGGCGGGGGTGCACTTGGTGATGCTCTTTGAAAACCATGTAAATATCTTGTACAGCAGATGACTATATTTTTTCACTTACTTTTTTGTGCTTACCAGCCACACATGGGGTATGCCCCATGGCCCTGTACATATGTTATCTCCCTTTTTCCCTTTTCCAAGTTTATGGGATACTCCTTGCAAGTTTTTGTACAGGTATTTTTGTAGGGGCCATAGGTGTGCGCAGCCTATTGCATTAGGGTGTGCACCCCAAAGCTCCAACACATATGCGTTTGACATATTTACCGGCCTCTTCCTCGCTCTCCATCCTGAAACAATGCGAGGAAGGGGGAGCAAGGGAGCACATGGGAGACCCAGGCAACAGAAGGAAGAGGATCAGGGAAATGAGGGGTGGTGGGGGTGGCATATATTAGTACCAATCCCCTATATTTTCCTCCTGTGGCAGCTGAATGGTGACAAAAGGGAGAGGAGAAGCCTACTTTCAGCTGCTGCAGGAGGAAAATACAGATCGGTTCCACTAAATTCCACCCACGCCACTTCTCCTGTCCAGGTTCTGAGAGTCGGCAAGGAAGGGTTGTGGTTTACCTGTCACCTGCCCACCATTGATAGGTGTGCCAGCCCCAGGATTAGGGTGTGCCCAGGCACACCTGGCACACCCCTTGCGCACGCCTTTGGTAGGGGCGGATGCCCAGTGCCAGAGCCAGTGAGGACATGACTCAATTTGGTGGGTCGTAGATGTAGCATCCTCTTAGGTAGGTGCTAGAAGAGAGTATAGTTTTTGGATCTTTCTGCTTACCAGGAAGATTTCCAGGTACATTAAGAGTGCTCTCTGACTACCAGGGAGCAGGATCTATTGGTTGGGTCTGCTCATTGTGCTCGGGTGCAGCTCAGCTTGTTCCGACTGTCCCTCACTGGTCCAATAGGGAGGCATGTTGGACAGTGGGAGGAAACCTGACAAGCGAGAGCACAAGTATTGTTACAGCCCTAGCTATTGGCAGAGGAGAGTGCCTCAATGCATGCTGGGTGACTGTATAAATACCAAGGGCACATGTGGTCGGGGTCTTTCAGCTGGAGATCAGGGTCCCGGTGGGAAGGAGCGGCTGCCCCTCCTCTGTAGAGGTATCCATGTGGCCCTGGGTGGTTGAGAGGGGGCCTGAGAGTCAGAGAGAAGCTGAACCCAGATGTCCTGCAGAGCTGATTGGAAGGGAGGCACCAGGAATGATCTGATTATGCCTACTGTGACTACAGATCTGTGTCATGGGGCCTGTCCTGTGAGGGCCACCCCTTCAGCTGGAGGAGTCAGTGGATGGGTGTCAGTCATAGGTGATGCTAGTGAGTATCCTGAAGATAATGTAGTTGCATCAAGTCTGCTGCTAGAGAAAGCAAGAAGACGTAACTCTTCCATACAAGTGGCAGTATGGAAAAAGCAGTGTCTCTGCTTCCTCAAGTAATCTGGTGAGGCCAAGTGAGAGTTGTCCTTATCTACTGTGAATAGTTCCAGTTGGAGTATCCCACTAATCCCTTCTCCCATCCAAGTTCCACAATAAATATAAAAAAAACAAATCCCCTGGACTGTTTATTGAGTAACAAGCAAAACGGGAGTAAGGAGGGATATGTAAAAAACCCTGCAACTATCTGCAGGTAATCAGAGGGAAGCCCAAGAAGTCATCATACAGCAGGCCCTATGGGGACAGTGATACATTTACATAGGCTGACCGCCATTCTGCCTCTCCTCAGAACAATCGGCGAGTCCCGGCAAACATCGCGTCTGCCGGACCCGTTGATTGGCTCCCGCTGTGTCCAATCACATGTACATGTACGTGATTTCGCGCAGTGGGGCAGCCCTGCCGCAGTGTATCTGCGTAGGGAGGTCCTTATGCGGTTAATTACCACCTTAATCAGCCACAGAACCCGTGTAATTGATATATGTACGGGTTTAAAGGGAAGAGGTGGCAACCCTAGTAAATATGCAGGCAGAAGGGTGTGCTTTGATGAGAAAGCCCCTCCTCCCATGAGAACACCTGGAATGTATGACATCATTTTAGGCTAGGCCAGAAACCAGGAAGCAACTGGAGAAATGTAAAAAAAAAAAAGAAAAGTTTAAAACAAGTAAATATATTACACTTTCCTATCTATTTACTACTGCTAGCAACATAAGGATTAAAAATAGTTCATGTTGATTGAGAGAGTTTAGTTCCGCTTTAAATAGCAAAGCAGCGCTGACTCCTAAGGAAGGAGGGTTCTGGGCAGCAGGAATCAGGAAGCTCCGATGCTTAAATTATACAGCCAATAAAAGTAACAATAGAAAGCAAAAAAATAATATTTACTTGTCCTTTGCAGTGATTGCGGAACAAGGTATAAGTAGCTAAGTACACTGGATTAAACATTGTTATTTTCATTAACTGAGTTTTTTTTATTTATTTCGTTTTGGAAGTTCCTGATTGCAGCTGAATTCAGATTTTGGCCGCCGCTCAGTACGTTTACCATCGAAGAAGAACTGCACCGCGACTATTACGGAAGTAATCAAGTTCTCTCGGAAAAAGCAAAATTCTTTCTAAGTGTTCATTGTCCTCCAATCTTCAGGTTTTTATAGGTTCTCTGTCATATAAAAGAAGCAGCCATAGGAAGGAGATAGCTGGTCACACAAAATATCATTACATATCGCTGGCTGTGTGAGTGGACAGAAAACAGGTAACCCATTCACTGCCAGAGACATTTTTACATTTTAGGCCTGAAGATTAGGTAAAACCCCCAAAAGTTTTATACACTATATCAGTGGTCATCAACCCTGTCCTCAGGGCCCACTAACAGGCCAGGTTTGCAAGATAACTGAAATACATCACAGGTGATATCATTTGCTGCTCAGTGATTGCAGTATTCTAGTCTGCATCTCCCCCAAGGTAATACCTAAAACCTGGCCTGTTAGTGGGCCCTGAGGACAGGGTTGATGACCACTGCACTATATTGTCAAAAGTATTGTGACACCTGCCTTTACAAATACGTGAACTTTAAGGGCATCCCAGTCTTCGTCCGTAGGGTTCAATATTGAGTTGGCCCACCCTTTACAGCTATAACAGCTTCAACTCTTCTGGGAAGGCCGTCCACAAGGTTTAGGAGTGTGTCTATGGGAATGTTTGACCATTCTTCCAGAAGAGCATTTGTGAGGTCAGGCACTGATGTTGGGGTTCATGACTCTGTGCAGGCCAGTCAAGTTCCTCCACTCCAAACTCTCTCATCCATGTTTTTATGGACCTTGCTTTGTGCACTGGTGCGCAGTTATGTTGGAACAGGAAGGGGCCATCCCCAAACAGTTCCCACAAAGTTGGGATCAGGAAATTGTCCAAAATGTCTTGTTATGCTGACGCCTTAAGAGTTCCAGTCACTGGAGCTAAGGGGGTCAAGCCCCACCCCTGAAAAACAACCCCAAACCATAATCCCCTCTCCACCAAATGATTTGGACCAGTGCACAAAGCAAGGTACATAAAGACGTGGATGAGCGAGTTTGGGGTGGAGGAACTTGACTGTCCTGACCTCAACCCGATAGAACACCTTTTGAGGTGAATTAGAGCTGAGACTGCGAGCCAGACCTTCTCGTCCAACATCAGTGCCTGACCTCACAAATGCGCTTCTGGAAGAATGGTCAAACATTGCCCTGAGAATTTTCAAATTGAGTCCATCAGTGTGGCACATAAACATGTAATCCAAAATGAAAAAATGTATGAAGTGCGCCAACTCCTCTTACCCTAAATCACTACTCTGTGAAATTAGGTTGCTGCCCCTTTAATAGTGTCAAACAGTATACAGCATATATAAAAGAATAAAGTGGGCGCTACCTTCAACAAATAAATATGTGAAAGTTCAAAAATAATCAGTGCACATGTGTTAATTATACATGACTCTGCACACAACATATAAACAGTCCATAATATTACAGTGAGACCATATTAAAAAAACAAAACGAATCCAGAAGTATGTGTCCGGTCACCATGTTCTTATGAAAGATGATAGTAGTGCTTCAATCTTCAAAGGAAATATGTGCTCCACCCAATGTGCAAAAAAAAAACAATATGTGCTCACCAGAAATACTCAACCAACAGAGTGATCATCAGGCATATATCTATCCAATTCCCGTTCTCACAGATACAAGGCAGTTCCTGCAGTAAACTTCCTCACTCCTCTTTCCCACTTAAGGTACTGAAAAGAAAGGCTCCAAAGCGGACCACGATAGTGTAGTATGTTTTTAATAAAACCAGGACATACAAATCACAAATATATACACTCACATGTACACGTAGAAAATGAGGCATAAAACACGTGCAGTTTCCCGGCCAGTGTGTTTCACACCGTCATCTACTCCACAGACTAGGCACGTGCGTTCCCCCCGAAGGAAGTGGCAACAGGTATGGCTCCGGCAAATGCGTGTCAAGCTTGCGCTTCAATGCATTTCGCGCATGCCCGCTTCATCAGAAAGTCATCATGACGTCATAGAAGTGGCTCCACCTGGCGCGTTTCCTCACAATAGGAGGTACCTTTTGCAGTTGACGCCTATTACGGGGTAAACACGTCGGGTGGAGCCATTTTTGTGACGTCTGCACGCACGAGCCAGATGGCGAGGTCCACAGCCGCGTCTGTTCGTTATACAATCCGCTGTTTTTGAACTTCATAACTGTAAGTGTAAATGTGTGTGCAATAAATTGGGATGTTGTTAAATACTACACTATGAAGTGCTTCCCTGTTCCTTTGCATGAGAAATATTGAGGACCCCTTTTCCATATGCTGAGCTGAATACCGGATACTTGTTTGGGCGAGCATAAGGCTGAACCCTCCACGGATAATATCCTATCCCTTCTGAGAAACACAGGAATGTGTGGAAACAAAAAGCAGGTTTGATCTCTGTAATTTGAGATCCAACGTTTCTGGTAAGAGCCATGAGTGGGTGTGAGGACGGTCTTACACGAGTACCCTGCTACTGTTTGTTTTGCTGGCTTTTGCACATACTAGCACTGGGATACCTTTTATTCAAACGGACTCCTATTATTTTGGATTACATGTTTATGTGCCACACTGATGGACTCTTTGAGCGCCTTCTGGGAGGGAGGCGTTTGGCTTCAGACAAGAATGTGAGATTCTTTTGGTCAGTAAGTATGAGAACCAGCACAGTGGTACCTTCGAGGAGATGCCTCCATTCTTTAAGGGCTAAAATGATCGCTAACAACTCTCTGTCCCCAATCTCGTAATTGCATTCCGCAGGTGACAATTTCTTGGAAAAGTAACCACAAGGATGCATAGCTCTCTCAGAGGTAGGACGTTGAGACAGAAGGGCGCCAACTCCTGTCTCAGAAGCATCAACCTCAAGGATAAAGGGTAACGTAGGTAGGATCGGGATGTGCCAACACAGGAGCAGAAACAAAGGCAGCCTTGAGACTCTCAAAGGCCTTAATGGACTCCGGAGACCAACTCTGTGGATTACCGTTGTTTCTGATCATATCAGTCAGGGGCTTGACAAGAGACAAGAAGTTACAAATAAATTTTCGATAAAAATTGGCAAAGCCAAGAAAAGTTTCAGAGGACGTATACCCACGGGCCGGGGGCCACTGTAGGACTGCTGCAAGTTTCTCTGGTTCCCTAGATCCGAAAGTGGATACATCAGAGGGAAGCTCCTCGGTAGCTACAGGTCTCCGAAAACCAGTGTTACAAACGCTCCACAATTACCAACTTACTGATGCATGGAGTGCGTATCATCCAGATGAAAGGGATTATACCAGGCCCGGACTGGGACAAAAAATAGGCCCGGGCATTTTGGATTGAGCAGCCCATGACATGTTAACTGGCCCCTTCCCCACTCTCCACCCTGAGAGATCCCCTGAGAGAGGGGAGGGGGGAACCCAGCAGAGGTGGGGGGGGGAGGTGTGACCAGGAAAGAGCATGTGGGTTGGAGAGCACAGGGAAGAATCTTGAGAACATGGGGTGGGGTGAGAGCACAGGAGAGAGGCAGAGAACACAGGGAGGAAGAGGAGAGCACAGGGGGGCAGCGGAGAGAATGGGGGGAGGTGGAGAGCACAGGCGGGCAGTGGAGAGCATGTGGGGAGGTGGAAAGCCCAGGGAGGGCGGCGGAGAGCATGGAGGGAGGTGGAGAGCACAGGGAGGGCGGCGGAGAGCATGGGGGATGTGGACAGCAGAGGAGGGCTGGCGGAGAGCATGGGGTGATGTGAAGAGCACACGGGGGAGTGGCGGAGAGCATGGGGGGAGGTGGAGAGCATGGGGGAGGTGGAGAGCATGGGGGGGCAACGGAGAGCATGGGGGGGCAACGGAGAGCATGGGGGATGTGAAGAGCACAGGGGGGAAGCGGAGAGCGCAGGGGTAATGTGGAGAGCACCGGGGGGTGGCAGAGAGCATTGGGGAGGTGGAGAGCATGGGGGGGAGGTGGAGAGCATGGGGGGGCAGGTGAAGAGCATGGGGGGTAGCGGAGAGCATGGGGGGGAGGTGGAGCGTATGAGGGGGTGGCAGAGAGCATGAAGGGAGGTGGAGAGCATGGGGGGGAGGTGGAGAGTATGGGGGGTGGCAGAGAGCATGGGGGGAGGTGGAGAGCATGGGGGGTGGCAGAGAGCATGGGGGGGGGGCAGAGAGCATGGGGGGGGCAGAGAGCATGGGGGGTGGCAGAGAGCATGGGGGGTGGCAGAGAGCATGGGGGGGTGGCAGAGAGCATGGGGGGAGGTTGAGTGTATGGAGGGGTGGCAAAGAGCATGGGGGGTGGCAGAGAGCATGGGGGGTGGCAGAGAGCATGGGGGGAGGTGGAGAGTATGAGGGGGTGGCAGAGAGCATGGGGGGGAGGTGGAGAGTATGGGGGGTGGCAGAGAGCATGGGGGGAGGTGGAGAGTATGGGGGGGTGGCAGAGAGCATGGGGGGGAGGTGGAGAGTATGGGGGGTGGCAGAGAGCATGGGGGGGAGGTGGAGAGTATGGGGGGTGGCAGAGAGCATGGGGGGAGGTGGAGAGTATGGGGGGTGGCAGAGAGCATGGGGGGAGGTGGAGAGTATGGGGGGTGGCAGAGAGCATGGGGGGAGGTGGAGAGTATGGGGGGGTGGCAGAGAGCATGGGGGGTGGCAGAGAGCATGGGGGAGGTGGAGAGTATGAGGGGGTGGCAGAGAGCATGGGGGGGAGGTGGAGAGTATGGGGGGGTGGCAGAGAGCATGGGGGGAGGTGGAGAGTATGAGGGGATGGCAGAGAGCATGGGGGGAGGTGGAGAGCATGAGGGGGTGGCAGAGAGCATGGGGGGAGGTGGAGAGTATGAGGGGGTGGCAGAGAGCATGGGGGAGGTGGAGAGTATGGGGGGAGGTGGAGATTATGGGGGGTGGCAGAGAGCATGGGGGGAGGTGGAGAGTATGGGGGGTGGCAGAGAGCATGGGGGGTGGCAGAGAGCATGGGGATGGGGGGTGGCAGAGAGCATGGGGGGAGGGGGAAGTATGGGGGGTGGCAGAGAGCACGGGGGCAGCGGAGAGCATGGGTGTGATGTGGAGAGCACGGGGTTGGCAGAGAGTATGGGTGCGGTGGAGAGCCCAGCGGGAGCAGCAGAGAGAAGCAGGATAGAAGGATCGGTGGGGGCGGCTGCATATAGAAGAATCATTATCTCCATCTTCCTCCTGCATTCTCGGAATGCCTGCCTCTCCTCTACCTCTCACAGGCATTCCGATACTGCAGGAGGAAGATGGAGAAAATAATTGTTCTATATGCAGCCGTCCCCACCGATCCTTCTATCCAGTTCACAGGGGAGGCTGAACTCACGTTTTCTGTTCCGGCACCTCTCGACATAACACCGGCTCCAAGGTGTCTGCTCTGGCTACTCCCCCCGGCACCGACGGCTGACCTATACGTGTGGCCGTGCAGCCGTGGTGAGGCCGAAGGCGTCTCATTTAGCTCCTCCCCCCGGCGCCGATGGCTGAGCTTAACTGGCAGCCGGGCGGCCGCGGAGAGGCTGGATGAGCGGCACAAGCTCAAGCCTTGGGCCATGCAAGGACTTGCAGCCTGGCGGCCCCAGCGGCGGCGGCCCACCGGGCAAGTGCCCGGTTTGCCCTATGGGCCTGGATTATACCTTCTAATCAATACCACATAAGGCGTACTCCCGAATCGATTTATTCTTTACCACACACAGTACGTTAACGGCGATTAAAGAAGTAGCCATAGGGAGCATTACATGGTCGGACCACGCTCCGGTTACATTGACATTTATTATGAATGAATATCCCCCCGACAAGATGAGACAGTGGCGATTGAATGAGAGCCTGATGGAGGATAAGGTAGAAGAAGTTATTAAAGAATTGCAGTACAATATAACACCACACCGGAGACAGACGCAGAGACAATTTGGGAAGCGCACAAAACGGTAATAAGAGGGGTACTCATTAAGCCTGGTTCTAGAATAAAAAAAGGAAAGGGAAGCTCAATTGACTAAATTATTGACTGATATACAGGCTTTAGAGACCCAACATAAACAGAACCTGGGGCGTATGGGAGAGACAGAACTTATTAAATTGCGTAGACAAGTGACAGAGTTACTCCAATATAGAGCAAAGGCAGCATTGCAGAGATGCTGAAAATGTTACTATGAATCAGGAGACAAATGTGGTCGCTCATTGGCCAGAGCCTTACAGGAACAGAGAACCCAATCTTATATCCCCTATCTAGTGGACCCTGAGGGTAGAAAGATACACCTTCCCTCACAGATTGCCTCGACATTTCAAAGATATTATCAATCTTTATATAATTTACCTACTAGAGTGCAATCTCAAAACACCATAGAGCAGGGATATGCAATTAGCGGACCTCCAGCTGTTGCAGAACTACAAGTCCCATGAGGAATTGCAAGACTCTGACAGGCACAAGCGTGACACCCAGAGGCAGAGCCATGATGGGACTTGTCGTTTTGCAACAGCTGGAGGTCCGCTAATTGCATATCCATGCCATAGAGGAATATATCTCCACTTCAGGTATTCCTCAGTTGACAGAACAGACTCGAGAAGACTTAAACACAGTTAATACTTTAGAGGAATTACAAGAGGCTATAAGGACATCCAAACCTGGCAAGACTCCGGGCCCGGATGGTTTCACACATAAATATCACCAGACATTTTTTCCCCAGGTGGGTAAGCAGATGGTAGAAACATTTAATGCAATGGTACATGAGACAGGATTCATTCCAGAAACTTTGAAAGCACATATTACCGTTATACCTAAGGAGGATAAGGATCCATCAGCATGTGGCAGTTACTGCCCCATCTCATTATTAAATGTAGATCTCAAACTATTTACAAAAATCTTGGCTACAAGCATCCAACGACACTTGACAGCATTAGTACATCCTGACCAGGTAGGATTCATTCCAACCCGGGAGGCCCGTGATAATACCATCAAAATTTTGAATCTTGTCCACCTAGCTGGCCACTCCAATACACCCACTGTGTTCCTGGGTACGGATGCCGAAAAGGCGTTCGACCAGATAAATTGGTCTTTTATGTTCTCAGTACTACGGTATGTGGGGGTGGGGGAGAGGATGGTTGGATGGATCTCGAGTTTATAATCAAGGCCTGTGGCACAAATTAAAGCGAACAAAGTCTTATCTGAACCCTTTTCCATTTCAAATGGCACCCGCAAAGGATGCCTTTTATCACCTTTCCTTTTTGCTCTCCCACTTGAGCCACTTCTTTGTAGGGTCAGGCAAAGTCTGGATATTTGGGGATTAATAACAGGAGATCTACATCACAAGGTATCCGCATACGTGGATGGCCTTTTATTTTCTATTACTAAACCTGTTATATCTATGCTGAACCTTTTAAGAGAATTGGACCAATACGGAGCATTGTCCAACCTAAAAATTAACATGTCTAAATCAGAGGCAATGGGAGTATCTATGGCACCAACTCAAATTAACGCCTTAAAAACTAATTTCAAATTTAAATGGACCCATACGTGCCTTAAATATCTGGGCACGTATATTCCACCAAAATTGGATCAAACCTATGTGTTGAATTTCCCTCCTCCTCTAGTAGAGTGAGAATCTTACTTTCTAAATGGCACCAGGGCCTTTTCTCTTGGTTTGGGAGATGCAACATAATAAAAATGTCAATATTGCCAAAATGTTCCTATCTTTTTCAAACTTTACCCATTCATATACCTTCAGAATTTTTTTAACAGATTAAAGCGTTAATAACTGACTTTATCTGGGCCCATAAAAGGCCTAGATTACAACGTCGCTTAATGACCATGCCTATACACTATGGGGGGGTAGCGGTACCAGATATGCAGAAATACTACCAGGCTGCTCATTTGGCGAGACTAATAGATTGGTGTAGGCATGCAAGCTTTAAAATATGGAAAAGATTGAGCAATCACAGTGTGAGGCTCCATTGCATCATGCAGTTTGGTGCTTTAGAGACCTGAGTTCTGTTCTTAAAAAGCACCTAACTTTGGGCCCTACTCTGCTCTCGAATATGCTTCACTACTCAATTATTATCTGTTAACTCACCTCTGTATCTTAATGTAGGGAATCCATGTTTCCCCCCCCGGGACTACAGGAGGGACCCTTTAGAAAACTCTAATGCCCCGTACACACAGTCGGATTTTCCGACGGAAAATGTGTGATAGGACCTTGTTGTCGGAAATTCCGACCGTGTGTGGGCTCCATCACACATTTCCATCGGATTTTCCGACACACAAAGTTTGAGATCAGGCTATAAAATTCGTTGTCGGAAATTCTGATCGTGTGTACACAAATCCGACAGACAAAGTGCCACGCATGCTCAGAATAAATAAAGAGATGAAAGCTATTGGCCACTGCCCCGTTTATAGTCCCGACGTACGTGTTTTACGTCACCATGTTCAGAATGATTGGATTTTCCGACAACTTTGTGTGACCGTGTGTATGCAAGACAAGTTTGAGCCAACATCCGTCGGAAAAAATCCTAGGATTTTGTTGTCGGAATGTCCGAACAAAGTCCGACCATGTGTACGGGGCATTAGACTCGCAATGTTACCAGGCCTCGCATTTTATACAAACAATTAATGGGACGTGGCCCTCACTGTCAGTGCTAACCTCATCCAATGACCATTTTCGTCTTGACTTCTGGAACGGAGCTCAGTTGAGACACTTTTTTAACACTCTACCATCTCGGTCTACCACCGGACAGATTTCAAAGACCACTGACTCCCTTAGAACAATTATGTGAGGAGACGGGTCCCTGCTCCCATCTACTCTCGAAAATGTATGCATTATTGGTCGCCCCCCCAGAGGATTATGTACCTCCCTATATATAAGGAAGTGGGAAATGACATTAGACAGGACGTTTACTCAGGTACAATACAGGCAGATTATAAATTTTGCGTTAAAATCTTCAATATCCACTAGAGCCCAAGAAACTAATTTTAAAATTATGAAAAGATGGTATCGTACACCTTCATTACTTAATAAATACTCCCCGGTGATTTCGGACAAATGTTGGAGATGTCTGGAAGAAAGAGGGACCTTACTGCATGTTTTCTGGTCTTGCCAGGAGCTGGAGTATTTTTGGAGGGAGGTACGGCGGATAGCACAGAAAAGAGTATAACCTTCAGGAAGATCCAGCTTTATTTCTGTTACATGTTTCAAACATACAGGGGAAAATATATAGTAAATCAATCCTGCGCCATCTCATTAACGCTGCTGGATCGTGCATTGCATGGCAGTGGAGAGACACAAGACCTCCAACAATCCTTGGATGGGTTACACGAATTGAAGAGGTTAATAAGATGGCGGACACGTCATTATCGCCTCAAAACCGAAATGAGATATATTTAGAAACTTGGGCTCAATGGAATAGATTTAAACTCTCAGAGGAAGGGAGTTCCTTTTTGCACCCTAAGGTTATCTGAAAAAGTGAGGGAAGGGGGGCCCTATGGGGGCCTCCATCCCCCCTGCTGATGGCAACGTCTGTTCTGAAACGTAGGTCCACCTTTTCCTTTTTTCCTATCCCCTTCTAATCCCCCACCCCCCTTTTTTTTTAATTTTTTTGAGGTATTTTTTAAAAGAAAAGGTTAAGAATGTTGTCTGGGCATAGAGGAGAAGTTGGACCACTGACAAGATAGAACATGGACTACTTCAAATATAATTAGTTTTTGATGAATTTAAGATATGAGTAAGGTTGTATATTGGATTGTGAAGGGACTCGTTGGGAGTTTATATGTTTGATGTAATGGATTAATGAATTATTTATTTAAATACAATTATTGAGAAAGTTTCTCTGGTTCCATCGAAAAACTGGCAGTGGAAATGACATTATCCAGGAATTTAACCTGTTTACGATGGAACTAGTACTTCTCCAATTTACAATAGAGATTGTTCTCTCTCAGCTTCTGAAGCACACGACAGACATATGTGTGGTGGCTCTCTAGGGATTTGGAAAAAATGAGGATATTGTCGAGATAAACCACAACACATAGCTGCAACAAATCTCAGAGGACACTGTTGATAAATTCCTGAAAACTGCCGCATCGTTGTAAAGGCCAAATGGCATTACGAGATACTCATAATGGCCTGTTCTGGTATTAAACGCAGTTTTTCATTCATCACCCTCCTTGATCCTCACAAGATTATATGCTCCTCTCAAATCCAGCTTCGTGAAAATCGTTGCTCCCTTGAGGCGGTCAAATAACTCCGTAATCAACAGAATTGGATAAGCACTCTTAATTCCTGAAACGATTGAGACCCCTATAATCAATACAAGGTCTCAGTTCACCACTCTTCTTCTTCACAAAGAAGAAACCAGCACCAGCAGGAGACGAGGATCCTCGAGAAAGAGCATCTGCAACATACTTTTCCATGACCTTATCCTCCGAGACTGACACAGGGTCAAGCCGGCCACGAGGGGGTATGGCACCAGGTTGAAGATCAATTGCGCATATGACTGGTGTGGAAGCAAACTAGCGGCTTGACCTTTGTCAAAGACATCGCTAAAATTGCGGTACTCCTCCGGCAGGGAGGAGAGTGAAGAGGTGCATAGGACCTTAGCCACATTCTGGAAACATGTCTTGCTGCATTGTGGCGACCAGGAGAGAACCTCAGCACAAAGTCAATCAAAAGAGAAGTTGTGCCTCTGTAACCAAGGGTAACTAATAACCAGCGGAAACTTAGGTGAGGAAATAACTTGGAATTGTATTATCTCATGGTGAAGATCCCCTATGGCCATAGACAATGGAACAGTCTCATGAGTCACATGGGCAGTCTGTAAAGGTTTCCCGTCAAGAGCCTCAATGGCAAGTGGAGTGGCACGAAGCTGCAGCAGAATCAAGTGCTTAGATACAAAGGCAGCATCAATGAACAGGCCTGCAGCCCCAGAATCGATTAGAGCCTTATCTCGACAGATGACTCAGACCAAGAAAGGGTAACCAGAACCAGGGGCTTATCCTTCTGGATAACTGGCGACATAACAACGCCATCTAAGGTCTGTTCCCCTCAGGACCTCAAGGTTCGGGCGTTCCCTGAATGGGTAGGACAAGACTTCAAAAAGTGACCTGCCTGGCCACAATAAAGGCACAATCTCTCCCTCCTCCTAAAGGTTCTCTCATCCGCAGAGAGACGTGTGAAGCCCAAGTGCATGGGTTCATCTTCACTGACCGACTCGGTACCAGAAGGAATGGGAGATGAGGAGGCAAGGGTGGGACTGCAAAGCTTGGAGACAAATGTACAGGAGGCTTCCGCAAGCACTCCTTAAAAGAGAGTCTTTCTCTGAGTCTGGAGTCAATGAGGATGGCAAATGTGATCAACTTCTCCAGCTCAGTGGGTATATCTCGGGCTGCTATCTCATCTTTGGTGTCCGACAGACCATGAAAAAAAGCAGTCAAGAGGGCCTCATTGTTCCACACAACCTCTGCTGCCAGAGTATGGAATTCAATGGCGTAATCGGTAACAGTTCTTGTGCTCTGTTTGATAGATATGAGGCACTTGGCAGCAGAAGTGGAGTGTGCGGGAACATCAAATACCCTTTTAAAGGAAGCCACAAACTCTGGGTAACTCAGGACAATGGGTTTTTGCGTTTCCCATAGAGGGTTTGCCCAGGCCAAGGCTCTCTCAGAAAGCAAAGATGTCAAGAAAACCTACTTTGCTTTTGTCTGTGGGAAACGCCTGGGGAAGCATCTCAAAGTATATCTCAACCTGATTGAGAAACCCTCTGCATTGAACTGGATCGCCCCCAAATCGCTGGGGAAGTGGAGCAGAACCAGACATACCTCTTATACAGGTAATACTCGAGGTGGCGGCCTGCACAGAGACTGGAGCAGCAGCAGGGATGGCCTGCAACACAGGTTGTACCGGAGCAGCCACAGTGGGAGATTCCAGGTGAGCGTGCGATTCAGGAGCGTCTGTAACGCTAAGGCAAACTGATCCATACGGTGATCCTGCTCATCCAACCTGGAAAAAATATTACTAACCAAGTGGATTGACCGCATCTTCTGAATTCATGGCCTTCGCCTACTGTCAGAAACCAAGAAAAAGACTGAGGCAGAAGTGCAGTTAAAATCACACTTGTTTAATAATAATAATAGTAAAAGGTAAACAGAGCAACATAGTCAAATCATAGCCAGAGTTTGGTAACTGGAACAGATAGTCAGACAAGCCAGGACATCAGAGCCAGAGATCAGCATACTTTAGGAAAGGCCAGGAAATCAGGAAACCGGAGAATCAGCGTAGTGGAACAGCAAGCAGGATCAGGAACCAGAAGGGATGTCAGCCAAGCAAGTCTTTAACAGGTATACAGGAGAGAGTCTCTGGGTGTGTTGACCAAGGCGAAGGCAGGGAGGGACTGAACAGCTTAAGTAACCAGCAGGACTGCCGAACAGGATATCATCATCAGGTGAGTCACTGTGGAAAAGATTAGAGCTGGCAATTAACCGACAGCTGAGCGGCCTGCTCTGAGAAGGAATGGCTGAGCCCAGCCCTGACAAAAATAACCCAAAACCCCCCTCTCTGTATCTCCATCTCCTTAAGTCCTTAGTGATGACCATTCATATGTATTTTCACAGTATCATCAATCTCTATATTTCAAAAATGATAAATATGTGTTGCATAAATGGACAAAAATAGAACACAGACTTGACCTAATGTGTATGAAACGCATCAAAAAACTGCCTCGTAGTATAAAGGTGCTCCTTAGTGATAAGTAAATCTCTATGTGACTAAATTGACTGAAAAAGGGATGTTGGAACACATAAAAAACTTCATCCACTTGCAATTTGCTCAGTATAATATTTGTATTCCCCCAATGCATCAATGGCTCAAGTGACATCACACAACTGGCAACGCCAAATGTGCCGCAAGACTTAAAGATGTAAAGGTCCAGAGGAGGATAAAAAATCCAAACCACTGAAGCAAATCAGTGATAGTCCCATCTCTCTAATAAGATATATAAACTTAATTAGCGGTTCCGTTCAAACCTCCCGCATACCAGTATGGAACAAACTCAACTGTAGTGCTGCAAACTTGTAATGTGAGAGCCACATGTAATGGAGATTCACTTAATGTTTAAAAATGTCCCCACAGGGCTTCCACGAATGTTTCACAGCCGCCATAACCCAAACTTCATATGAACCAAAGAGATAGTGGCAATATAAAAGGAAAACACATATGTAAGTGTAGTCAATAGTCCAAGTCCAGACATTTTACTAAGAGGAGGGTGGGTTGGGCTTCAGAGATTAAAGCATGATCGGTTTTGCAGGTTCATACTGGCTGCATTATAAGCTGTAAACTTGTTAAAGAGCATGTGTTTAAATGCTTCAAAGTGGCTGCCAAACACCTGGCGGCAGGCGCCAAGCGTTAGGACGTAAGGTGCATTATGATGCAAGCACGCTATGACACGCACACTTCATGACATCACACCAAATGGTGCATGCACGCCGGATGCCATTTTACCTACTAAATTATTTCCATGAATTTCGGTGGTTTAAAAAAAATGACACAAGAGGGCAATATGTGAAACACAAGAGTTAAAGAAAATAAACAGAGGCATCAAACACATAGTCAACACAGGAATCCTCGCCACATTATATAACCAAGTACTAAACACCATCAAAACATAAGAAAAAATACTAAATAAAATAGATAACAAAAAATACTCATTGCCCAAGTGCAAGCTGGATCGTCAAAACCCTACAAAGTGAATGTTTCAAATTCTACTCAAAAACGCTTTTTCCAACAACATTTTTATCCAGATAATTAAACCTTAAGGAAGGGAATGAAACTTAGGCTGTCATTTAGACCTGGTGGCTTCACAGCCTGCAATTCCCAGATCCATCCGGTTCTCGCTGTAAGACCATTTGGTCAAAATTGCTTTCCCTACTACTTTAGGGGATAGTACAAATAAATGGCAACCACCCTAACCTATAACTGGCCTTTGCAGCAAGGAGCATATGAAGGGGCAAAGCATGTAAAAAAAAAAGCAAAAAAAAATAAATTCCCAACTTTTGCCTATACCCCGTCTCAGAATCTTCCCTTTAACCGTCCAGCCTCCTGCTCGAAACCCATCCATCCAATCCGAACAATTCTGTCAAATATTGACCCATAAGAATGCTCCAGAATAATGTTTCTGGGTGCAAGATGTTGGTGGCCATGGGTTTCGTAAAAAGTTTAGTTTTTACAGTGTGATCATCCCCCAGTTCGACTATTAGATCTAAAAATATGACTTGATTCAGGTGATACCCACTTGTAAATTTCAGGTTATAATGATTCACTGCCAGACTGTCAACAAAAAATGAAGACGTCGTCGATGTACCTAAACCAGGAAGGATTTCGGGCTGGAGGAAATATTCCTGAGCTAGAGGCATAAGAAAAAGTGGCTGAGTGGCTGAGTTTCAGGAGTTTAGCCTATCAAAGAGCAGAACTTGCTTGCTCCCTCGTCACTGGCTTTAATTGACAGCAGCGGGAACCAATGGCTCTCACTCAGCAAAGCCAGTGAGACCAGGAAGTGAGAGGAGAGAAGAGCTGCAGATGGGCACAGCGCTGGAGCAAATGGGGGCTCAAGTAAGTAAAAAAGGGGTTGAGGGGGAATATTGATGCCAAAACATTTTTACCTTAAGGTATAACTAAAGGTAGAACTTTTTTTTTATAGTTTTGAATAGATTTTTTTTATGCCTTTCGGTCTTGTGCAAGTTTGGTGTGCTGTCACTTGAGTCATTGATGCATTGGAGGAACACAAATATCATTCTATTGAGCAAATTGCAATTGGATGAAGTTTTTCATGTGTTCCAAACTGGTATCGATTTTTCAGTTTAATTAGTCACAAAGAGATTTACATCTCACTATTAAGCCCCTCTATACTATGTGGCAGTTTGACGTGTTCAATACACATAAACTCAAGTCCAGTTTCTATTTCTGTCCATTTATCCAACACGAACAGATTTATCATTTTTGAAATATAGAGATTGATGATACTGTGAAGATACATATGAATAGTTATCACTTATAAGGGCTTAAAGCGGAGTTCCACCCAAAAATGGAACTTCGGCCTTAAGGGAGGTGACCCCCTGACATGCCACATCTGGATACCCTCTTTTTAGAGGGTCCCAGCTCCCACTTCCTCCCGGCGCACCGCAGCACCAGAAGGGAGATCTCCTCTCCCCCCTCCCTCTCAGCAATCATCTGGGACACGTCACAGGTCCCAGATGATTGCCCGGCCAAGTCACGGCGCGCGGCGCGGCTCACGCATGCACAGTGGGTGCCCGGCTGTGAAGCCACAGCCAGGCGCCCACAGTCACAATGCCGGCGCCGGAGACGATTGGGGCTTTGTTCGCCGGCATCGTTGGACACTGGGACAGGTAAGTGTCCGATTATTAAAAGTCAGCAGCTGCAGTATTAAAATCTAAAAAGTATAAACATTTAAAGGATTGTTTGTATATTTTTTAGTAAAATTCTTGTTTTGTACTGCACAAGTGGACTTGCTCGATTATCTGAGCAATACAGATCTGTAATACATTTCTGTGGGATTGAGTCTAAACCAGGTTTTTAGAGGAGGTTTGATAAAATCTTGCTATGAAACTCACATACTGTGTTTGATGCTTATTTTAAGGACAACTCTGAAGCTAAACATCTGAGAGGCCACATCTGCTTGGATGCAGAAGTTGTTTGGCCAGCAAATGTCCACCTGACTCCTGTCATGCTTCCCCTAATGCAGGTGGTCAGTAGGGATGAGCCGAACACCCCCCGGTTCGGTTCGCACCAGAACCCGCGAACGGACCGCAAGTTCGCACGAACGTTAGAACCCCATTGACGTCTATGGGACTCGAACGTTCGAAATCAAAAGTGCTCATTTTAAAGGCTAATTTGCATGGTATTGTCCTAAAAAGGGTTTGGGGACCCGGGTCCTACCCCAGGGGACATGTATCAATGCAAAAAAAACTTTTAAAAACGGCCGTTTTTTCGGGAGCAGTGATTTTAATGATGCTTAAAGTAAAAAAAAAAAAGTGAAATATTCCTTTAAATATCGTACCTGGGGGGTGTCTATAGTATGCCTGTAAAGTGACGCGTGTTTCCCATGTTTAGAACAGTCCCTGCACCAAATGTCATTTTTAAAGGAAAAAATCTCATTTAAAACTGCTTGCGGGTTTAATGTCATGTCGGGTCCTGGCAATATGGATGAAAATCAGTGAGACAAACGGCATGGGTACCCCCCAGTCCATTACCAGGCCCTTTGGGTCTTGTATGGATATTAAGGGGAACCCCGCACCCAAATTAAAATAAGGAAAGGTCCCTATATACTCTGAACAGCAGTATACAGGCGGTGCAAACAAGACAGGGACTGTAGGTTTGTTGTTAAGTAGAATCTCTTTGTAATTTTGAACATTTTTAATGTGTTTAGCTCCAGCCAAAAAATCTTTTCTAAGCTTTTTGGAAAACATAGGGAAGGGTTATCACCCCTGTGACATTTGTTTTGCGTCTTTCCTCCTCTTCAGAAGATTTCACCTCACTTTTTTGTCCCAATGAAAAATGTTTTTTGAAAATTTGGGTTTTTTTGTGGAACAAGGATTGGAAAGCATCAGTGGAAAGGAGAAATTGTTTTCCCATATTAACTCTTACATGAGAGAATTTCCCTTCCTATGGGTAGATTTCATCTCACTTCCTGTTGTCTCCTTCCGTTTGCAAGTAGGAGTCGTTTGTAAGTTAGATGTTTGAAAGTAGGGTCCTGCCCTATATACTCAGCAGAAATTTGGGCCTTAGGTGTTGCTGTGGCCAAAACACTGTAAGCCCTCACAGGGCCCTGCTGTGAAATATTAGATCAAGAATTGTAATTACATGCCCCTGTTGAACAGGAGCTGAAAAATTAGGCCTTAGGCACTGGTGCTGGTGCCACAACACTGCAACCCCTCACAGACACTCTAGTTGGAACGCAGGAACGAGCACTGCTGCAAAGTATTGCATCAAAAATTGTAATTACACGCCCCTGTTAGACAGGGGCAGAAAAATTGGGCCTTAGGCACTGGTGCTGGTGCCACAACACTGCAACCCCTCACAGACACTCTAGTTGGAACGCAGGAACGAGCACTGCTGCAAAGTATTGCATCAAAAATTGTAATTACACGCCCCTGTTAGACAGGGGCAGAAAAATTGGGCCTTAGGCACTGGTGCTGGTGCCACAACACTGCAACCCCTCACAGACACTCTAGTTGGAACGCAGGAACGAGCACTGCTGCAAAGTATTGCATCAAAAATTGTAATTACACGCCCCTGTTAGACAGGGGCAGAAAAATTGGGCCTTAGGCACTAGTGCTGGTGCCACAACACTGCAACCCCTCACAGACACTCTAGTTGGAACGCAGGAACGAGCACTGCTGCAAAGTATTGCATCAAAAATTGTAATTACACGCCCCTGTTAGACAGGGGCAGAAAAATTGGGCCTTAGGCACTGGTGCTGGTGCCACAACACTGCAACCCCTCACAGACACTCTAGTTGGAATGCAGGAACGAGCCGTGCTGCAAAGTATTACATCAAAAATTGTAATTACACGCCCCTGTTATACAGGGGCTGAAAAATTGTGCCTTAGGCACTGGTGGTGGCGCCCAGAACCAAAAATGTTCTTACAAGCTATCAGCGTGATGATTGAGGAGGAAGAGGATAATTACTCAGGGATAATCACTCAGCATCAACATAGGCAGTCTTTGAAGGGATCTGAAAAAAATTATTCAGTTACATCAGCATCAGGTGCTTGGTAGCTGGTGGTGATCCAAGACTGATTCATTTTTATGAAGGTCAGCCGATCGACCGAGTCAGTGGACAGACGCACCCTGTGATCGGTTACCACGCCTCCAGCAGCACTGAATGTACGTTCCGAAAGAACGCTGGATGCAGGACAGGCCAGTAGCTCAATTGCATACTGTGCAAGCTCTGGCCAGTGATCCATCCTCAAGACCCAGTAACCCAGAGGATTTTCGGTGGGAAAGGTGTCCAAGTCTGATCTTGCCCCTAGGTATTCCTGCACCATGTAAAACAGACGCTGGCGATGGTTGCTGGAACCGATCATACCTTGGGGCTGCGGACCAAAAAATTGTCTGAACGCATCGGTCAGACGGCCACCTTCTCCACCGCTCCTTCTTTGACTGACCGAAGCCTCAGCAACACGTTGTCCAGAAACAGGAGTTTGTAACCTCCCAGTCTCTGGGAACGCGTTGCACAGACCTTTCTGCAAGGCCTCCCGAAGATGTTTCATCCTCTGCTCCCTCTGCGATGGCAAGATAAGGTCCGCAACCTTACCCTTGTAACGTGGATCAAGGAGGGTTGCCAGCCAGTATTGGTCCTTCTCCTTGATACCACGAATACGAGGATCCTTACGCAGGCTTTGCAGGATCAGGGAGGCCATGCAGCGTAGGTTTGCTGAGGCATTCGGTCCGGAGTCCTCTGGGTCACTAAGGACAACAACGTCCGCAGCCACCTCCTCCCAGCCACGTACAAGTCCATGTGTTCCTTGGGACTGATCCCTTAAAGACTGCTGATGCTGAGTGCCAGGCTCCACCTCCATACTGACACAATCTTCCTCCTCCTCCTCCTCCTCCTCCTCGTCCTCTTCCTGTGTGATCGGCGGGCACGCAGGAACACTGTCTGGATAAAGGGGGCCTTGAGAGCTAAGGAAGTCCTCCTCTTCCTGCCTCTGTTCTGCCTCAAGTGCCCTGTCCATTATTCCACGCAGCGTGTGCTCCAACAGGTGGACAAGGGGGACAGTGTCACTGATGCATGCACTGTCAGTGCTCACCATCCTCGTGGCCTCCTCGAATGGTGACAGGACAGTGCATGCATCCCTGATCATGGCCCACTGGCGTGGGGAAAAAAAACCAAGGTCCCCTGACCCTGTCCTGGTGCCATAGTCGCACAGGTACTCATTGATGGCCCTCTGCTGCGTGTGCAGCCGCTGCAGCATGGCCAACGTCGAGTTCCACCTGGTGGGCATGTCACAGATTAGGCGGTTCTTGGGCAGGTTAAACTCCTTTTGGAGGTCCGTCAGCCGAGCACTGGCATTATATGACCGGCGGAAATGCACACAGACTTTCCTGGCCTGCCTCAGGACATCCTGTAAGCCCGGGTACCTGCCCAAGAACCGCTGCACCACCAAGTTAAGGACGTGAGCCAAACAGGGCACATGGGTCAGTTGTCCCTGTCGGAGGGCAGAGAGGAGGTTGGTGCCATTGTCGCAAACCACCATTCCTGCCTTAAGTTGGCGTGGCGTCAACCACCTCTGAACCTGCCCCTGCAGAGCTGACAGAACCTCTGCCCCAGTGTGGCTCCTGTCCCCCAAGCACACCAGCTCAAGCACCGCATGGCATCTTTTGGCCTGCGTACTTGCGTAGCCCCTTGAACGCCTACGGAGCACCGCTGGTTCCGAGGAAGAGGCCATGGAGGAAGAAGAAGAGGAGGGGGTGGAGGAGAGAGGTGTGTCACAATCAGCATTTTGGAGGCGTGGTGGCGGAACAACCTCCAACACTACTGCACCTTGTCCTGCATCCTTCCCAGCTGCCAGCAGAGTCACCCAATGCGCCGTGAAACTTAAGTAACGTCCCTGTCCATGCCTGCTGGACCATGAGTCAGCGGTAATATGCACCTTACCGCTGACCGCCCTGTCCAGCGAGGCATGGACATTGCCTTCCACATGCCGGTAGAGAGCCGGAATCGCCTTCCGTGAGAAAAAGTGGCGTTTGGGTACCTGCCACTGAGGAACCGCACATTCCACAAACTCACGGAAGGGGGCAGAGTCTACCAACTGAAAAGGCAGCAGTTGAAGTGCTAGCAATTTTGCCAAGCTAGCATTCAACCGCTGGGCATGTGGATGGCTGGGAGCAAACTTCTTTCGGCGGTGCAGCAGCTGGGGCAGGGAAATTTGCCTGGTACAATCTGACGTCGGTGTACCAAAAGCAGATTGCCCACAAGTACTTGGCTGTGACACACCTAATTCTACACCTTCATTCCTCTCACTGCAGGTCTCAGAGAGGACTGAAGGTCTAGTGGGGTTGGAAATCTCAGCTGATGAGGAGCAAGGAGAGATCCTCTTTGTTCTTTGGTGTGGGTCTTTCAGATACGCTTGCCAACGAACTGCATGGCAGGTCAACATATGTCTGGTCAAGCATGTGGTACCCAAGCGGGAGATGTTTTGGCCACGCGAGATACGCTTGAGACATATGTTGCAAATAGCAGCGGTGCGATCTGATGCACTCGTCTCAAAAAAGGCCCACACCAAAGAACTTTTTGAATAACGCGCAGAGACTGCAGCGCCCTGCACATGTGGAGCTTTGGGGTGTGATGCAGTCAATGTGCTGCCCTTAGGCTGGCCCCTGGAGGGCATCCTGCCTCGTTGGTGATGTGCCGCCTCCTCCTCCTCCTCCTCCTCCTCTCTCCTATCAGGCACCCACGTTGAGTCAGTGACCTCATCATCCCCTCCCTCCTCATCACTGGAGCAAACCTGGCAGTATGCTGCAGCAGGGGGAGCATGACTGCCAGATTGCTGTCCTTCTTGGGCACCCCCTCTGTCCGTGCTCATGTTACTGCCTTCATCGAGCTCAGTATCATCATCAGAGCCTTCCAAACGCTGGGCATCCTCCTGGAGCATGTACCCAACACTGTGGTCAAACAGTTCGAGGGAATCCTCATGAGGACATGGTGGAGCTAGGGAAGGAGTCACTGATGACATTGAGCTGAGGGAAGAGGCCGCTGCTTTGCCAGACAAAGCACCCTGGGCATGGGTGAGAGAGGATGAGGAGGATGAGGACGGCTTGGTCATCCACTCGACCAAGTCTTCCGCATGTTGCGGCTCAACACGGCCAGCTGCCGAAAAAAAGGCCAAGCGTGTCCCATGGCCACGTGCTGATGAGGATGCACCGTCTCCACGACCAGCACTAGACACAGAGCCTGCTTGCCCTCTCTTATTGGCTTGTGACTGTCTGCCTCTCCTTCTTGGCCTTCCAGACATACTAATGGCCTGTAGCTGCACTAAGCTGGGATAGAACACCTGTAATTTTCTTCAGGTAGCTTTATATACTGTAACCAGACAAGCCTGCCTGTCAGTAGGAAGATAACAGGAACGGATCTAGCTGAACACTGTGAGCAGGACACACTGTACTAAATGTAAATAGTCTAGCTGCCTGACCGTGGTACTAATAGGATCAAAAAGAACACCTGTAATTTTCTTCAGGTAGCTTTATATACTGTAACCAGACAAGCCTGCCTGTCAGTAGGAAGATAACAGGAACGGATCTAGCTGAACACTGTGAGCAGGACGCACTGCACTGAATGTAAATAGCAGGAACGGATCTAGCTGAACACTGTGAGCAGGACGCACTGCACTGAATGTAAATACCAGGAACGGATCTAGCTGAACACTGTGAGCAGGACGCACTGCACTGAATGTAAATAGCAGGAACGGATCTAGCTGAACACTGTGAGCAGGACGCACTGCACTGAATGTAAATAGCAGGAACGGATCTAGCTGAACACTGTGAGCAGGACGCACTGCACTGAATGTAAATAGCAGGAACGGATCTAGCTGAACACTGTGAGCAGGACGCACTGCACTGAATGTAAATAGCAGGAACGGATCTAGCTGAACACTGTGAGCAGGACGCACTGCACTGAATGTAAATAGCAGGAACGGATCTAGCTGAACACTGTGAGCAGGACGCACTGCACTGAATGTAAATAGCAGGAACGGATCTAGCTGAACACTGTGAGCAGGACGCACTGCACTGAATGTAAATAGCAGGAACGGATCTAGCTGAACACTGTGAGCAGGACGCACTGCACTGAATGTAAATAGCAGGAACGGATCTAGCTGAACACTGTGAGCAGGACGCACTGCACTGAATGTAAATAGCAGGAACGGATCTAGCTGAACACTGTGAGCAGGACGCACTGCACTGAATGTAAATAGCAGGAACGGATCTAGCTGAACACTGTGAGCAGGACGCACTGCACTGAATGTAAATAGCAGGAACGGATCTAGCTGAACACTGTGAGCAGGACGCACTGCACTGAATGTAAATAGCAGGAACGGATCTAGCTGAACACTGTGAGCAGGACGCACTGCACTGAATGTAAATAGCAGGAACGGATCTAGCTGAACACTGTGAGCAGGACGCACTGCACTGAATGTAAATAGCAGGAACGGATCTAGCTGAACACTGTGAGCAGGACGCACTGCACTGAATGTAAATAGCAGGAACGGATCTAGCTGAACACTGTGAGCAGGACGCACTGCACTGAATGTAAATAGCAGGAACGGATCTAGCTGAACACTGTGAGCAGGACGCACTGCACTGAATGTAAATAGCAGGAACGGATCTAGCTGAACACTGTGAGCAGGACGCACTGCACTGAATGTAAATAGCAGGAACGGATCTAGCTGAACACTGTGAGCAGGACGCACTGCACTGAATGTAAATAGCAGGAACGGATCTAGCTGAACACTGTGAGCAGGACGCACTGCACTGAATGTAAATAGCAGGAACGGATCTAGCTGAACACTGTGAGCAGGACGCACTGCACTGAATGTAAATAGCAGGAACGGATCTAGCTGAACACTGTGAGCAGGACGCACTGCACTGAATGTAAATAGCAGGAACGGATCTAGCTGAACACTGTGAGCAGGACGCACTGCACTGAATGTAAATAGCAGGAACGGATCTAGCTGAACACTGTGAGCAGGACGCACTGCACTGAATGTAAATAGCAGGAACGGATCTAGCTGAACACTGTGAGCAGGACGCACTGCACTGAATGTAAATAGCAGGAACGGATCTAGCTGAACACTGTGAGCAGGACGCACTGCACTGAATGTAAATAGCAGGAACGGATCTAGCTGAACACTGTGAGCAGGACGCACTGCACTGAATGTAAATAGCAGGAACGGATCTAGCTGAACACTGTGAGCAGGACGCACTGCACTGAATGTAAATAGCAGGAACGGATCTAGCTGAACACTGTGAGCAGGACGCACTGCACTGAATGTAAATAGCAGGAACGGATCTAGCTGAACACTGTGAGCAGGACACACTGCACTAAATAGTCTAGATAGAAGATAACAGGAACGGATCTAGCTAAACTGAATACAGTGTATATATATATATGCAACACCTGGGATGCATATATATACACAATACACTGTAAGTGCAGCTAACTGACTGACTGTTCTGCCTAATCTATCTAACTCAAATCAAATGACACTGTCTCTCTCTCTCTCTATCTCTCAGCACACCGGAACACACACTACACAGGGCCGCCGTGCAGGCGGCCTTATATAGTGTGGGGTGTGTACTAAATCCCCTGAGCCATAATTGGCCAAAGCCACCCTGGCTTTGGCCAATTACAGCTCTCTCTACTGACGGCGCTGTGATTGGCCAAGCATGCGGGTCATAGTGCATGCTTGGCCAATCATCAGCCAGCAATGCACTGCGATGCCGCAGTGAATTATGGGCCGTGACGCGCCACACGAATTTGGCGCGAACGGCCCATATCGTTCGCAATTCGACGGACGGTCGAACAGCCGATGTTCGAGTCGAACATGGGTTCGACTCGAACACGAAGCTCATCCCTAGTGGTCAGGCACTATAGCTAGCTTCTGTGTTCTTCACCTATAGTAGTCCCCTTTCCCATAAGGCAAGCAGGCCTACTGGTACTCGGTTGCCCCAGGTCTCATATACAATGCTATAGTACCTGGCCACCATGCTGGGGCAGGTGCAAACTGATCAAAGAAAACAGGTACTTGCAGTTGGCAGACAGGCAGTGCGGTTCAGTGACAGTCAAGGTACAAGGCAGGCAAGGTTCAGAGTAGTCAGGGTCCAATCTGTAGTCAAAGGCAGGCAGAGTTCAGAGAATAGTCACTATTAATTCCGGGGTCATAAACAGGGGTATCCAAACAGCCGAGCAGGACAGACAGACAGACAGAGAGATTGAGCACATATTATACATGCTATCACAAGCATGAAAATGCACGTTTGGCTGGCTTAAATCAGGTTTGGTCTCCACCCAGAGACTGGTCACAACACTCATCTTGCAGGTGAACAGACAGACAAGGATGCATCATAGCCAAAACCAGGATGCTGGAATGAGACCAGCATCTGTCAAAGAACAGGAACATTTGCACACTTCTGACAACTTTGATTTTCAGATCGAAGGAGGTGAGGCAGGAGGGTGTCAACAGGACAACCCAGGACTCAAATTTTGGCCAGTTTCTGAGGAAAAATTCCCTCCAAGAATGACCAGCTTTGGTCTACCAGTTACTGCCCTGTTTTTTTGCTGATATGAGTTACTGCCTCTCCTTTCCAGAATACACCTAACAGAGTAACATCCTTTAATTCCTTTTATAGTGTTTTTCAAATCAAAGTCTGTGCCCCCATCAGTAGAGTTCCTCCTTACATCTGCGTCCCCAGCGGAGCCCCTCCTTACATCTGTGTCCCCAGCAGAGCCCCTCCTTACATCTGTGTCCCCAGCAGCGGAGCCCCTCCTTACATCTGTGTCCCCAGCACTGTCCTACTTACATCTGTGTCCCCAGCGGAGCCCCTCCTTACATCTGTGTCCCCAGCAGCGGAACCCCTCCTTACATGTGTGTCCCCAGCGCTGTCCTCCTTACATGTGTGTACCCAGCAATGTCCTCCTTACATGTGTGTCCGCAGAGCTGTTCTCCTTACATGTGTGTCCCCAGCACTGTCCTCCTTACATGTGTGTCCCCAGCGCTGTCCTCCTTCATATCGCATCTGTCTCTCTCTTCAGCTACTTTCTGTCTTTCACCGTGTGTTCAGTGGAGAGGGGAGGGGCCTCCCCTCTCCACTGAACACAAGGGGATTAGGCGGCGGCCATCTTTCTGTAGCCTGCCGGGTGCCGGAAGTGACCTTGTTCTCACACTGAGAACAAAGCACCTGGCCGGACGCCGAGCGGATGCTGCACGGCGCAATGGATTGCACTGCAAAGCAGCTACAAACCCCGTGAATGAAGCGCCGCGTCTGCAATCTCGTGATTGCATTGAAGTGGTGCTTCCCATAGTGCACTGTGTCTGGCGCCTGAGCACAATGCACTTAAGGACTTTTTTTTTTTAAAGGGCCATGTTTAAAAAAACATTTTTTTTTTTTTTTTTTGACTGCCTGAGAGGGGGGCCCCCTATGGACGGGCTGCCACTGATTACAGGTAAATAATGGATTCCAAGCAGAAGCAACGTATTGTCATTGAGTTCTTGATGAAGGAGGGGTGCAGGCTTTCCAACGGCCACAGAAGGCTACAGAGTGTTTATGGAAATAACACCATTGACAAGAGTCGCCAATGACAAGACATTGCTCTTGTCAATGGTGTCATCTCCATAAACACTCTGTAGCCTTCTGTGGATGTCGGACAGAATGCACCCCTCTTTTATCAACAACTCAATGACCGCGCATTGCTTCTGCTTGGAATCCATTACTTACCTGCAATGAAAAAGAAGAGTAACTACGAGGGGAGGCCATTACCTTCTTACCCTTACCAAAATCCAGATGTGCTAGGGATCTGAAATTTAGTCCACTGACTCTTCCTTCTCTACATAACCACATCCTATGGTTATACACTTCTCACATCTGTGCAACAGACCTTTAATCCCATCTGCGTAGAAGCAGGGCTTTTTTCAGCAGGAAATAAGGGGAACTCAGTTCCACCACCTCTGGCTCAGGTCATCTGCTCACTGCTCACCACTATCACTTGGTAACACTGAAGTCCAGCTTTTATGTTTACAAGTGATAGCTTATCTCCAAGCAGGCCCGGACTGGCCATAGGGCAGACCGGGCATTTGCCCGGTGGGCTGGGACCTCCAGCTCCATAGCCTGTTGATGATCAGGCCGCACAGCGGGAGGTAAGCGGCGCCCGCGGCCTGGACAGGGTTAACACAGGCCACGGCCGCCGCTCACCCACCGCTATACGGCCGTGCCTGTGTCATCTCTGGGCTCCGGCGCAACTACGATAGCGGCTGATTGGCTGAGCGGCTGAGCTGTGTGTCTCTCTCACACACAGCTCAGCCAACGCTGACAGTTCCACTGCTCCTCCTCTTCCCGCCCCTCTACTCTAACTGCTCCGCCCATACCCCTGTGTCTGCCCCGCCCATACCCCCTGTGTCTGCCCCGCCCACACCCCCTGCGTCTGCCCCGCCCACACATCTATGGGGTGAAGGAAGATAGATTTAAAAGCTGCAGGCAGCCCGCTCCTGAGCCTCATCCTGGGTTGAGTAAGCTCACCCTCTCTCCAGCCTTCCAATGTGTATAGAAAACTAATTTAAGGGGTGTTGTGTGGACTCTGATACAAGAGGGGGGCTTTGGTGAGCAGAGACCCCCTTAAATCAGTGTTCCCCTTTACATTAGAGTCCACAGAGCTCCCCCTTACAGTAAGTGGGGGCTGAGTGCGGACTCTGATGTAAGGGGGCTCAGTGCGGACTCTGATGTAAGGGGGCTCAGTGCGGACTCTGATGTAAGGGGGCTCAGTGTGGACTCTGATGTAAGGGGGCTGAGTGCGGACTCTGATGTAAGGGGGCTCAGTGCGGACTCTGATGTAAGGGGGCTCAGTGCGGAATCTGATGTAAGGGGGCTCAGTGCGGACTCTGATGTAAGGGGGCTCAGTGCGGACTCTGATGTAAGGGGGCTCTGTGCGGACTCTGATGTAAAGGGGCTCAGTGTGGACTCTGATGTAAGGGGGCTGAGTGCGGACTCTGATGTAAGGGGGCTCAGTGCGGACTCTGATGTAAGGGGGCTCAGTGCGGAATCTGATGTAAGGGGCTCAGTGCGGACTCTGATGTAAGGGGGCTCAGTGCGGACTCTGATGTAAGGGGGCTCAGTGCGGAATCTGATGTAAGGGGGCTCAGTGCGGACTCTGATGTAAGGGGGCTCAGTGCGGAATCTGATGTAAGGGGGCTCAGTGCGGACTCTGATGTAAGGGACCTCTGTGCGGACTCTGATGTAAGGGGGCTCAGTGCGGAATCTGATGTAAGGGGGCTCAGTGCGGAATCTGATGTAAGGGGGCTCAGTGCGGACTCTGATGTAAGGGGGCTCAGTGCGGACTCTGATGTAAGGGGGCTCAGTGCGGAATCTGATGTAAGGGGGCTGAGTGCGGAATCTAATGTAAGGGACCTCTGTGCAGACTCTGATGTAAGGGGGCTCAGTGCGGAATCTGATGTAAGGGGGCTCAGTGCGGACTCTGATGTAAGGGGGCTCAGTGCGGACTCTGATGTAAGGGGGCTCAGTGCGGAATCTGATGTAAGGGGGCTCAGTGCGGACTCTGATGTAAGGGACCTCTGTGCGGACTCTGATGTAAGGGGGCTCAGTGCGGAATCTGATGTAAGGGGGCTCAGTGCGGAATCTGATGTAAGGGGGCTCAGTGCGGACTCTGATGTAAGGGGGCTCAGTGCGGACTCTGATGTAAGGGGGCTCAGTGCGGAATCTGATGTAAGGGGGCTGAGTGCGGAATCTAATGTAAGGGACCTCTGTGCAGACTCTGATGTAAGGGGGCTCAGTGCGGAATCTGATGTAAGGGGGCTCAGTGCGGACTCTGATGTAAGGGGGCTCAGTGCGGACTCTGATGTAAGGGGGCTCAGTGCGGAATCTGATGTAAGGGGGCTCAGTGCGGACTCCGATGTAAGGGGGCTCAGTGCGGAATCTGATGTAAGGGGGCTGAGTGCGGAATCTGATGTAAGACACCTCTGTGCGGACTCTGATGTAAGGGGGCTCAGTGCGGACTCTGATGTAAGGGGGCTCAGTGCGGACTCTGATGTAAGGGGGCTCAGTGCGGACTCTGATGTAAGGGGGCTCAGTGCGGACTCTGATGTAAGGGGGCTCAGTGCGGACTCTGATGTAAGGGGGCTCAGTGCGGACTCTGATGTAAGGGGGCTCAGTGCGGAATCTGATGTAAGGGGGCTCAGTGCGGTCTCTGATGTAAGGGGGCTCAGTGCGGAATCTGATGTAAGGGGGCTCAGTGCGGTCTCTGATGTAAGGGGGCTCAGTGCGGAATCTGATGTAAGGGGGCTCAGTGCGGACTCTGATGTAAGGGGGCTGAGTGCGGACTCTGATGTAAGGGACCTCTGTGCGGACTCTGATGTAAGGGGGCTCAGTGCGGACTCTGATGTAAGGGGGCTGAGTGCGGACTCTGATGTAAGGGACCTCTGTGCGGACTCTGATGTAAGGGGGCTCAGTGCGGACTCTGATGTAAGGGGGCTGAGTGCGGACTCTGATGTAAGGGACCTCTGTGCGGACTCTGATGTAAGGGGGCTGAGTGCGGAATCTGATGTAAGGGGGCTCAGTGCGGACTCTGATGTAAGGGGGCTGAGTGCGGACTCTGATGTAAGGGACCTCTGTGCGGACTCTGATGTAAGGGGGCTCAGTGCGGACTCTGATGTAAGGGACCTCTGTGCGGACTCTGATGTAAGGGGGCTCAGTGCGGACTCTGATGTAAGGGGGCTCAGTGCAGACTCTGTTGTAAGGGACCTCTGTGCGGACTCTGATGTAAGGGGGCTCAGTGCGGACTCTGATGTAAGGAGGCTGAGTGCGGACTCTGATGTAAGGGGGCTGAGTGCGGAATCTGATGTAAGGGGGCTGAGTGCGGACTCTGATGTAAGGGGGCTGAGTGCGGACTCTGATGTAAGGGGGCTGAGTGCGGAATCTGATGTAAGGGGGCTGAGTGCGGATTATGATGTAAGGGGGCTGAGTGCGGAATCTGATGTAAGGGGGCTCAGTGCGGACTCTGATGTAAGGCGGCTGAGTGCGGACTCTGATGTAAGGGGGCTCAGTGCGGACTCTGATGTAAGGGGGCTGAGTGCGGATTATGATGTAAGGGGGCTGAGTGCGGAATCTGATGTAAGGGGGCTCAGTGCGGACTCTGATGTAAGGCGGCTGAGTGCGGACTCTGATGTAAGGGACCTCTGTGCGGACTCTGATGTAAGGGGGCTGAGTGCGGAATCTGATGTAAGGGGGCTGAGTGCGGACTCTGATGTAAGGGGGCTGAGTGCGGACTCTGATGTAAGGGGGCTCAGTGCGGACTCTGATGTAAGGCGGCTGAGTGCGGACTCTGATGTAAGGGGGCTCAGTGCGGAATCTGATGTAAGGGACCTCTGTGCGGACTCTGATGTAAGGGGGCTGAGTGCGGACTCTGATGTAAGGGGGCTCAGTGCGGAATCTGATGTAAAGGACCTCTGTGCGGACTCTGATGTAAGGGGGCTCAGTGCGGACTCTGATGTAAGGGGGCTGAGTGCGGACTCTGATGTAAAGGGGCTCAGTGCGGACTCTGATGTAAGGCGGCTGAGTGCGGACTCTGATGTAAGGGGGCTCAGTGCGGACTCTGATGTAAGGGGGCTGAGTGCGGATTATGATGTAAGGGGGCTGAGTGCGGAATCTGATGTAAGGGGGCTCAGTGCGGACTCTGATGTAAGGCGGCTGAGTGCGGACTCTGATGTAAGGGACCTCTGTGCGGACTCTGATGTAAGGGGGCTGAGTGCGGAATCTGATGTAAGGGGGCTGAGTGCGGACTCTGATGTAAGGGGGCTGAGTGCGGACTCTGATGTAAGGGGGCTCAGTGCGGACTCTGATGTAAGGCGGCTGAGTGCGGACTCTGATGTAAGGGGGCTCAGTGCGGAATCTGATGTAAGGGACCTCTGTGCGGACTCTGATGTAAGGGGGCTGAGTGCGGACTCTGATGTAAGGGGGCTCAGTGCGGAATCTGATGTAAAGGACCTCTGTGCGGACTCTGATGTAAGGGGGCTCAGTGCGGACTCTGATGTAAGGGGGCTGAGTGCGGACTCTGATGTAAAGGGGCTCAGTGCGGACTCTGATGTAAGGGGGCTGAGTGCGGACTCTGATGTAAGGGGGCTCAGTGCGGACTCTGATGTAAGGCGGCTGAGTGCGGACTCTGATGTAAGGGGGCTGAGTGCGGACTCTGATGTAAGGGGGCTCAGTGCGGACTCTGATGTAAGGGGGCTCAGTGCGGACTCTGATGTAAGGCGGCTGAGTGCGGACTCTGATGTAAGGGGGCTCAGTGCGGAATCTGATGTAAAGGACCTCTGTGCGGACTCTGATGTAAGGGGGCTCAGTGCGGACTCTGATGTAAGGGGGCTGAGTGCGGACTCTGATGTAAAGGGGCTCAGTGCGGACTCTGATGTAAGGGGGCTGAGTGCGGACTCTGATGTAGGGGGGCTCAGTGCGGACTCTGATGTAAGGCGGCTGAGTGCGGACTCTGATGTAAGGGGGCTGAGTGCGGACTCTGATGTAAGGGGGCTCAGTGCGGACTCTGATGTAAGGCGGCTGAGTGCGGACTCTGATGTAAGGGGGCTCAGTGCGGAATCTGATGTAAAGGACCTCTGTGCGGACTCTGATGTAAGGGGGCTCAGTGCGGACTCTGATGTAAGGGGGCTGAGTGCGGACTCTGATGTAAAGGGGCTCAGTGCGGACTCTGATGTAAGGGGGCTGAGTGCGGACTCTGATGTAAGGGGGCTCAGTGCGGACTCTGATGTAAGGGGGCTCAGTGCGTAATCTGATGTAAGGGACCTCTGTGCGGACTCTGATGTAAGGGGGCTCAGTGCGGACTCTGATGTAAGGGGGCTCAGTGCGGACTCTGATGTAAGGGGGCTCAGTGCGGACTCTGATGTAAGGGGGCTCAGTGTGGACTCTGATGTAAGGGGGCTCAGTGCGGACTCTGATGTAAGGCGGCTGAGTGCGGACTCTGATGTAAGGGGGCTGAGTGCGGACTCTGATGTAAGGGGGCTCAGTGCGGACTCTGATGTAAGGGGGCTGAGTGCGGACTCTGATGTAAGGGGGCTGAGTGCGGACTCTGATGTAAGGGGGCTCAGTGCGGAATCTGATGTAAGGGGCTCAGTGCGGACTCTGATGTAAGGGGGCTGAGTGCGGAATCTGATGTAAGGGGCTCAGTGCGGACTCTGATGTAAGGCGGCTGAGTGCGGACTCTGATGTAAGGGGGCTGAGTGCGGACTCTGATGTAAGGGGGCTGAGTGCGGACTCTGATGTAAGGGGGCTTAGTGCGGACTCTGATGTAAGGGGGCTGAGTGCGGACTCTGATGTAAGGGGGCTGAGTGCGGACTCTGATGTAAGGGGGCTGAGTGCGGAATCTGATGTAAGGGGCTCAGTGCGGACTCTGATGTAAGGGGGCTGAGTGCGGACTCTGATGTAAGGGGGCTCAGTGCGGACTCTGATGTAAGGGGGCTCAGTGCGTAATCTGATGTAAGGATGATGGACAGTGCAGTCCCCTTTATATTTATATCAGTGTTACTGCACATTACAGCGTGGAGGACCGATGCACCCCCCCCCCCCCCCCCCCCCCATCCATGGAAAAATTGGCTGCTCAGTCTAAAATGCCCGGGCCTATTTTTTGTCCCAGTCCGGGCCTGTCTCCAAGTAATTCCCACAGGTCACATCTCCTGCGCAGATCCCACTGAGTGCCGGACAGGGACAAGGGAGATACAGAACAGGTGCCCAGGGTTCAGTGCAGTCATGGGCAGGAGAGGGTGCGTGGTAGGCTGCACCCTCTGTGGTCTCCATTTTTTCCCTGGTGACCAGTTGTTGATGCTCCTACTGCATGATCTCCCTTGCAAATGACTGTAGTATAGTATAGTATGCTGGGAGGTACTACAGCCAGATAGGTGTTTCAGCTTAATATTGCAACAAAGGTAAAACATATGACAGATAGTGGAGCTTTTTAAGGAGGGGGGGGGGGAGTTGAGGACAGTTGGGCGAGGGGGTTGTATGTAGAGGGAAGAGCTACTATTTGATGCTATTTGGCAGGTATGTGCGTGTGGTGGGCATGGTTGCGTTCCTGCACCTATTCTCTGAGAAAAAAAGCCCTGCGTAGAAGTATGCAGATTTGGAGGAAAACCAGCAATCAACATCAGTAATGACTGTCTCATCATTGTTGAAACGTCTTCCCCATAAATGTTTCTTCAGATTTGGAAACAGGAAGAAGTCCGAAGGTGCCAGGCAGGTGAGTAAGGTGGATGAGGCAGAAGATCATAGCCACAATCGCAAACAAAAGTGACAGTTAGTACAGGTCCAAAATGCTTTGTGCACATTCCACTCATTGCTGCTTTTGGAAAGGCGTCAGTAACCTGGAAACCCAACGTGCAGCCACTTTGCTCATATATAAGATTTAATGTAATATGTTGTAAACTGACCCCCTATTAGTGTTCACCTCCCTAGCTAAGAAATTATTAGTACTTCAAGCACTAGCTGCTCAACTTTCGCCACCACACTTGGTTCTGTGGCAGTTGACGGATGACCTTCCCTTGGGTCATCCTGTATATTTGTGCGACCACACTTTAATTCTCTCTTCCATCGATTGACAGTCTCATATGATGCACAATCCTCTCCATACACAGCTGACATCTCTTCATGGACTATGTGGGCAGATTTTCCCCCACGGCTCGGTATTCAGCTTTGTCCAGCATGACACCTACTCAATTTCTCTTGGCTCTAACTATAATTTCATCATTCACTATAATTCACCAGGACCTACAAAAAATGGCATGCATATTACTAAGATATCGACCTATAAACCTGTAAAATTTCAGATCCCTAGCACATCTAGATCATGGTGAGGGTAAGAACGTATTGGCCTCCCCTCGTATAGAGGAAGAGTTACTCTACTAACTCTACTAATTTAAGCAACCTATGGAAGTTATTTAAAATGTTATACCCACTTTTGCATTACTTTTGGTACAGCTCTCGTATTAATCTTCAATTAGCAACTTTGCCAGAGACATACATGGAAAGGTCATATAGAGAAAGACAGCAGAAATGCAATATCGAAAATCAAAAAAAAGCTTTGGCTGCAGTCCCACTTTAATTCTGTCCCAGTCCTACTTTTAGCTTAAAACTTTCTGGAACTTTTTGCTCTCGTTTTAATGTCTGGATAGATGCGAGCAAGCAGAATGAGAAGTGAAGGTATTTGTTTTCTGTTTGTGCTTCCTGTCTTCTCTGATCTGTGTCTTGTTGGCACTCACAGGCTGCTCTCCTTTCTTCTGACAAGATGTAATTTAAAAATCGATACGGTAGGGGTTGTCAGCCCGAGAAAGCAGGTAAACCAGATGCATATCAAATCCTCGGTATAGGGAAAAGGCCAAAATCAAAAGTTGCCTGGATGACGTGCTACATAATATAATAATCTGTCAGACTTGTTTTAAGAATTCCCGTAAAAGACAAAACCTTCTACAAGCCCGAATAGCAAATCCTATGTTAAAATTTCTGAAGAAGAAGCCTAAGACTTTCAGGTCCAAGTCAATTATGCAAGGGAAAATAAAGAGCAAGGGACAGCCGCAGTGAATTTCCACTTTTATTAGGAGAAAACTGGTACATGGAAATAAACCAATTTACAGGTTAGAGTCGATTTAGGACTGTCTGGCACAACAATCTCTCATTATTTGGCTTTGTTTCTTAATACCCAGCACAGCCTTGGTAAGTCACCTATCCCGATCAGGACACTTTGGACAATGTCAAAGGAAGCCCAAAAGACCCATGTGCTACATTGGATCAATTCCTTGGTTGTGAGGTACCACGCATGGACAATCTTGCAAAAAGATTCAAGGTGACCCTTTTGAAAGTACAAATATATTCCCCACCCCCCTGGGTTCACCATATTGTAAGCCTATGTAAGTACGAGGGATAAACGAAACTAAGGGCCCATTTAGCTCTTCGAGGTGCTTTACTGCCAATGTTGTACCTGTAAAGTCCGATTTGTTGTGGCGCAGCAGTTATCCGCACTTTCCACCATTTCCACCAGTGCTTTGATGCCCATTATGTGCTGTGTTAAGTTAACATCCCTTGCGTTAAGAAAGTCCATTCAAGATGCATGGCCGGCCAAAAAATCCCAACATGCTTAAAATCGCACATAACCCTTTTCTCCCTGCTGGAGCAAATTGGACAATGCTTTTAAGCATTTTTGTTCCATTCCGCTGGATCAACTGTGGGTATAAAATTTAGTATATGGAAGTTTTTTATTTATTTTTTTTCTGTTGGTTACACTAGATGGACCTGTGTCTTTTTTTCAACTTGACTATCTATGTAACTATGTGTAGCACCCTCTAGTCTGTGCTAGTACAGGTAAATTTTAGTTAGCTCAGAGCTAAGCCTGAGCTGCGAATCTGGGTCAGGGTTCATTGAGTCAGGGCTGGATGACTCATCCTGACAGCTCCTCTGATGCCTACCCCTGGTCTAGAATGTTGTAGAAACTTCTAGAGCTAGTGGGTGGAGGCTAGGAGGGGCTGCCTGGAACATTTATGAGGGCCTCTGCCAATCCCCAGTAAAGGGCTGGCAGGGGGAAAGGCTTACCTCATAAATAGGCATGAGCCATGCCAGCAGGGGCAGCCGGGTGGAATAGGGAGATACAGTACTGAGGAGGCTATTGGTGGCACTCTGGGGTAGTCCCCTAGTCTGAGGAGGGTGAGCTTGGGCCAGGGCTCAGGTGCTGGAAGGATCCTGCCACAACACACGGAGGAAGCTCTTCCTGGAGGCACCGGAGCAAGAGAAAGGATGGTGTGAGTAGAGCAGCACTACTGGGGACTTACAAGGTGGGAGACTGACACATGTAGCTAGTTCTCCCTGAAAATAGCAAAGTGCCAAGTCTTCATCCCTTCCCTGGGAGATCACCTTCAGAGTCAAATGGGTGAGCTGGTGAGGATCAGTCTGGAGGACTGTAGAGGAAAGTTAGCCTGGAGGGCTAGTGAAAGGGGCAGCTGCAGCCAGGTGGGTTGGCAGTGCTTGAAGAGGTGGTACTGGGACCATTAGCCACAGGAGGGAAAGTATATGCTGATCACTGTATTCTGCTGCACAACAAGGGTCTCCGAGCACAAACTGCGTACCACACAAGAAAGGTGTGAATGGGCCCAAAGAATAATTGGGATTGTTTGGTGAAAGTTTGGGGGAAGGCAAAATGAATGTGGTTTGTGGTGAGTAAATCTAAATCTAAACCTAAATCTAGGTTATTGTGGCAAAAAAGATCCTCATTAGCTTCATTATTTTACATCTATTCTACTGATATATGGGGAAAAAAACAGACAGTGAAAAAACTACAAAAAAGACACAAAATACCAATAACTGGCACTGATTGACACTGATAGATGGCACTGATTGGCATCACTGATTTGGAGGCACAGGCAGGTATTGCTGGTGGGCACTGATTGGCATCATGTGTGGGCACACATTGGCATCATGTGTGGGCACACATTGCCACCCATGGCCATCAGGTGGCAGCGGCTTGTTATCCTTACCACGTCATATGACGTCGGGTCAGGATATCGCAACCACTTTGCCGACCTCATTTTGTTATATGGCGATTGGAAAGTGGTTAAAGTGGTTCTAAAGCCTTAAGGTTTTTCTCCTTAATGCATTCTATGCATTAAGGTAAAAAACTTCTGTGTTGCAGCTCCTCCCCAGCCCCCCGCCTTTTCTTACCTGAGCTCGACCTGACTCAGCGATGTGCATGAGCGCAGCTGTCTCCCTTCTCATTGGGCAGCTTGATAGCAGCAGGAGCCACTGACAATCAAATGCTGTGACACAGGAGCAGGGGGTGTGGCCATGTTCCGCTGTCTGTGTCAATGGACACAGCAGCGGGACTCGGGAGTGAGCATGCACGGGAGCCCCCATAAAAAGCAGCTTTCCATGGGAGGAAGAGGAGGGGCCTGGAGCACCAGCAGGGGGACCCCAGAAGAGGAGGATTGGGGCTGCTCTGTGCAAAACCATGGCACAGGGCAGATAAGTAAAGCATGTTTGGTAATTTAATTAGTAAAAAAAACAAAAAAAACAAAGGTTTTCAACCACTTTGAAGCATTAGATCCACTTTAATTTAACTTTTTTTTAAGCTTATAAATTACAAAAAATACAAAAATAATTATTATTAATTATTATTTACTTATTTATAATTTAATTATTACTATTAATTATTATTATTTAAAAAAAAACCTGCCATAGGGTATATATTTTTGTCTATCCAGTCCAACACAGCCCTTTCTGGTAGGAAGGGGACTTTTTTTTTTTTTTTTATTCTACTGCAGTTTCACTGATAAACTTTTTATGCTGTTTTTCCTTCTCCCAGTCTGACATCTATTGTAAAAATGCATTTAATGATGAATAAAAAACACAGATCAGCATTTGTGTCTTTTACATTTGCTGAAATTCAGCTTTCAGGCTGACTGAAATTTCAGAAAAAGCTGCCCAATAAAGGATTAGTCAACACAATGAGTCAATTAGTTCTGCTTGAGCTATTGAGCATAGTGAGCAACTGGATTTTTTTTTTCATCCAAAGGAACTAGAAAAGCCTATATAAAATTATCAATATAAAATGTTTTATATAGACAGAAATAAAAAAAAAGGAAACGATATCTAAACAATTCATTTTTTAGTCCTGACCATAACAAATTAAGAAAATACAGTATATATAAAACCACTACACTCCTCCTTCCACCTTTTCTTAGCCAGCATATGCAGCTCCTTTCAACATGTTTGCAAGGCTGCAATTATTCTGAAAAAAGTCTGGTGTTTGCAGAGCTCAGAAGTTGAACCTCAGATTAGTAGAGTGACTTGTCCTCCCCTTCACCTGCTCTGTACATGTTTTCAGTCTGAGAGAGACAGTCTGCGAGTAAACAGCTACTGCTATGCTCTTTTACATTAGTGCACCCTGCATTGATTCTTTATTTGTTAAATATATATTTTGTTAAATATATATATATATATATATATATATATATATATATATATATATATATATATATATATATATATATATATATATATATTGTATATACACTATATTACCTAAAGTATTGGGACGTCTGCCTTTGCACGCACGTTTTAATGGCATCCCAGTCTTAGTCCGCAGGGTTCAATATTGAGCTGGTGTAAGTGCCCACAGCTTACTACTCTTGCTGCAAGAGGAAATCCATGCCAACTGAGCATGCGCCAAAGACGCCTCAAGGCCCCAACCCGAACCTGTGCAGAAGACTTGATGGAAAAGGGCAGGAAAATGCCGAGGACGCGCACAGGAAGTGACCTCAACCTGATGGAAAAAGGCGGGAAAATACCCAGGAGGCGCACAGGAAGTGACATCAACCTGATGGAAAAAGGCGGGAAAATGCCCAGGAGGCGCACAGGAAGTGACCTCAAACTTCCCTATATAAGCCCAGCCCAGACACTGCCGAATTGCTGGATTATCTTCAGTCCCCCCTTGTTCCTGTGCTAGTGTGTGATCTGTCTGAACCTGTTGTGACCTGGAAACCTGTTTGACTACTCTTGATTGCTGCTTGCCTTTGACCTCAGATTTGTACCTTATCCATTCTACTTCTTTGCCCATTTTGTACTGCCAGATTGGAACCGACCCAAGGGGTCTTGGGGACCTCAGTTATGAGGACCAATTAGAAACAATACATTTATTCTCCTTGGAAAAGAGACGCTTAACAGGGGATATGATAGCAATATACAAATATTTTAATGGCAATTCCAATATAAGGAGGAAACTATTCAGTCTCAGGTCACTCAAGAAGACACGTGACCACTCAATGAAGTTGGATGAGAAGCGGTTCAAACTTAAAGCGGAGAATACAGATAATTTTGCCTAAAGAGAACATGGCTCATGCAGGTTTGTCCTTTTCCCCTGGAAACTTAAGACATTTGACTTCTCAGAATTGTAATTTAATGTTCACATCAGCAAAGGAAGGCAATTAGATTTTTAAATCAAGTATGCTTTTTATTTCCTTAATTTAGTTTCTTCTTTTTTTTTTTAACTGGTGCTTGTTATTTAAATGTAATTTAAAAGGTTTTGAATGTTTCAGCAGCTGAAGGAGGGTAATGGCTGGTTGTGGGATAAGTTTGTCCAATGTAGCGGAGCTTTGCATAGAAATAAATTTGAGATAATCACAGAGACTTACAAGCTTAATTCTTTATATGTTGCTAGGAGCAAGGTCAGTTAGACTTTTTTTTTTTTTAATCAACGGGAGAAAAGACAACTTTGACTCATTAAAGGTCAAGATCGTCTTTTTACATTTTGGAGCTGTAAGATAATTTCTGTGCAATTCCAAGCCATCTTCTCAGTTACATTGCCGACCGCAATACATAAATATATATTGCGGTTTGCAAGTGGTTTACTGGGATTATGGCTGAAGATGTCAGTCATAACCCCGTTCTGACACCGTTCTTTGCAGCCAAGGGCTGCCTTTCTCATCAAAGCGTTCCAAGCGACTCATGAGCTGCGTTCCGAATCGGCAGGGGTGGGCGTCGCCGGTGTTTCTCGTGCTTACCGTTTCCGCCTTTTCGCATGAGAAGCGCTTCGACGGTGCGGCCAGCTGCTCCCCTAAGCAATCAAAGAATAGATACTCTATAAACGCCTCTATGGCCTTGGAGGACCGGAGCGATGTCATGAAATCATTTCTGGTCCAGGCTGGAAATTCTTTTGTTTTTGTTTTTTTAAAAGCAAAAGATCAAAAAACTTTATTAGAAAATTAGATTATAATATTTTATGATAGTTAAAATATGAGCTCTGGTGGGGACATATGCCCATACCAAATACACAAGATTGCAAACACAAAAATTATACAACATTACATAATGTCTGATGTATAACAATGACAGGCGTGTTTCGACCCATACAGGTGGGATCTTCTTCAGAGGATAAGTTTGCTGAAAAGAGATTGCATTTAGCATATCACATTTTGAAAGTATAATGTATACATAATTATATATGCAGTGTAAACATCTCACATAGTTACCAATGCATTTGGAAAAGGCCTCTCAACCAGAATTTCCTTAAAAACTGTCAGACAATCCTGTGTGTTTTTTGTGTTTGCAATCTTGTGTATTTGGTATGGGCATGTCCCCACCAGAGCTCACATTTTAACTATCATAAAATATTATATTTTACTTTATAATAAAGAATTTATTTTTCTAAACCAACGTATTCCTTACTAACTACTTTACGCCGCTGCTTAAAAGCCCTCCTGGGGGATTTTTCCCATATTGTACTATTCGGGGTGTGCAGCACCATCATCTCTCCCTATATGTGTCTTTCCCATGTAAGATCAAAAAACTTTTTTTTGATCTTTTGCTTTTAAAGGTAAAAAAAGAGATTTTGGATCTTTTTGACCCCAGATCTCGCCAAGGGATGTTTACATTCCTTGTAATAGGAATAAAAGTAAATAAAAGTGATTAAAAAAATTAAATAAAAAAAGGGACAGTGTAAAAATAAAAAATAAAAAGTAAAATAAATAAGAAAAAAAAATTAAAGCATCCCCATCCATCCGTGCTCGCGTGCAGAAGTGAACACATACGTATGTCTCGCATGCATATGAAAAACGGTTTTCACACCATACAAGTGAGGTATTGCCGCAAATGTTAGAGCGAGCGCAATAATTCTAGAACTAGACCTTCTCTGTAAGGTTGGGTTCCGATATGTGCGAATTGGATGTGGATTTCCCGGCATTCAATTAGCACGACATGCAAGTGTGACCGGCTCTCAATGGAGCTGGTTCACACAAGTCCAGGGCAGCCACAGTCCAAATTCCAAAAGGGTCCTGTGCGTGTTTGGGTCCGGTTCAGTTGCGAGTTTAGGCAAACATTCGCACCTGCACCGGTGAACAGGAATGCACCAGACCCCATGCTGGGAACCGCGGCCACACATATGTGAACCTGGCCTTACTCTAAACTGGTAACCTGTAAAGGCATTTAAAACGTCACCTATGGAGATTTTTAGGTACCGTCGTTTGTCCCCATTCCACAAGCTTGCGCAATTTTAAAGCGTTACATGTTAGGCATCTTTTTACTCAGCGTAACATCATTTTTGACATTTTATTAAACAAATAGGGTATATGTATTGTGTTTTTTTTTTAATTCATTAAAATCTACCGCAATTCTGCGCAAATGTCGTGTAACATAAAAAATTGCAACGATCGCCATTTTATTCCCTAGGGTCTCTGCTAAAAAAAAAAAAAGTATAATGTTTGGGGGTTCTAAGTAATTTTCTAGCAAAAATTGCTGATTTAAACTGATGTAAACAAAAAGTACCAGAAAAAGCCTGGTCGGCAAGTAATTAATGCCAGGGGCTGGATTGTTGTGTTCCCAGGCTCTAGGCACCCAAAGGCCTTTAAAGTTGAGATACTTATATGACAAATCCTGCAGCAATTTTTATAGAATCTTTCCATGAAAAAAAAGCTTACACACTCCACCTTTTATACAAGATCAGTTTGAATTAAAGATTTTTAGCATGTAGGCAGGTGAAGTTCAGCCTCCTTGCACGGGTGGCGCTGTTATGGCAGTTGCCATACAGAGAGGATGGAGGAGAAGAGGAACTCTTGTTCCTATGAGACCTCCGTAGGCGTCAACTAGGGAGTAGCCATCCGACTGGACACTGTAGCGCTGAATGACTTCTGCGACCATCTTTATTGAGGACAGGGTGCTAATAAATAGCACTGTTCCACTGCATTTGGCGCTTGCTGGAATTCAACATGATTTAATATCATATTTATGGTATTTCATTCCCTGGCTAATACGGGCAGATGGCCCCAAGTTGGAATGTAACCAGTTATACATCAAAGCTTTGTAGCATATCAGAATAACAATGGCTTGGCTGAAGCCCACCTGGTGTGATATGCGTGATTACAGGCTTCAAAGAGAATAAGGGCTAGTTAAGACGGCCCAGGGCTCATAGAGATGATTCATGGACAAGCGCTGCCCCCTAGTGGACAATACAGCATGCTTCCTGGAGTATGGACAGATATTAGAAGGACTACCACTTGGCAATACCTCATTGGACAGAAGGCAAGTTGGGGGTTGCGATTGGGTGTGAATGTTTTTGAGTAAAAAGGGCACATAGAAGAGAAATAGTCCCTTTCTCCTTTGGATCCTGACTTGGGCCTAAGCCTCATGGTGATGGCCCTCTCTTGGTCATCTGAGCACAGCTGGAAGAAACAAGTCTCGCGGAGAGCCTTGTGATAAGTATCTTTGATATTCTGATATGATGTATTTTGTTGATATATGTTTGTAATATCCATTCAGTATTTTGTGTTAGCGTATTCCTATCTTCTTGGGAAATAAATAAGATGTGTGCTTGGATAGCTAACCTTGTATTATTGTGATATCAATAGTAACATGTGGTCAGAGTTTTAATAGACTAGCTAACTAGGGGAATAGACAAGTTAATACATAGGTACAATAATATTTATTGTACAATTTACTTCAGCGCTCATTTGCAAAGCGGCTCGGTCAGGGACAGAGAACCCACTGGTGAGGAACGGTGTGTCTAGCATAGGGAAAGGTTCCAGTGGAGAAGAGACAGCGTAGGGATGACATGCCTGAACTGCCACCTTAAAGCTCCTTCTGCGTCCTTGGCGCACTTGTTGCCACACCACCTAACAGGCACCTCCTTTGTCAGATGCTGTCAGTATCATATGCTTACCCAAATGTCTTCTACAGTACTGAGACTGTGGTCTACAAGTCCTTCTGTAAGGCACTGGTGTACTGGGGTCGGCCATGATATTCAAGTCCCGTTGCCACTTTGTTGGAACTTTGAGTTAATACATTGTGCTGCATTCCTTGACCTAAGTGTGCCATTATTTCACACATTATACAAACATCTGGTCATAGGTGTGCGCAGCCTATTGCATTAGTGTGTGCACCCCAAATCTCAAACACACATGAACGCCACCTGCTGTCACAGAAAGGAGGCTCTGGTGGTGGGAGACAGTTGATTGGGAGCGTATTATGTTATGCCCTAAATACGGGTGTAACGTTTTCATACGGTTGAACCTAGCCTTTAATATAATGGAGGCATTTACACTGGCCACTGGCGCACCCAACCACCCACCTGGTGCTGTCCCTGGATAATGCTAATGCACATGGAGTGATTAGGGTGTGCCCAGGCACACCTGGCACACCCTGTGCGCACGCCTATGCTTCTGGTCCCTCTTACAAGTGAGTCACAAGCATTCTTACAGCCATCACGTGTAATCACAATATTGTGTGTAATCGTTTTTTCACCTATGATCGTCAGCTCCATCTAGTGGCCATGATGTGGTATTTTCCTAACTGAGATATTTCAGGAAAATACCACATGATAGCCACTAGATGGAACTGACGATCTTTGAAAAAAGTTACTGTGGTTATTAGTGACAGCTGTGTGAATGCTTGTGACATTTAAACAGTATTTTTTTATAAATAGAAGCAAAGGGTTGATTTACTAAGGGGGAAATAGGCTATTCACTATGCAAGGGTAGTTGAAAGGTAATTTTCCCCACAGTTTAGTTAATTAGTGCAAAAATGCATTTTTTTGTTTCCTTGTATGTGACGTGGTGTTTTTTGTGAAATGAAATTTTACCACATTTACTAAGCCCTGGGGCCAATCCACTTGCAAAATGCAGCTTTTCATGCAAAGTGCAACTTCCATTATCTAAGGTATGTGCTTGGCTTCATCTTCATGGTGTTTGCATAGGAGAACTCTTTGGGGTCTTTACTCGCAAGTCCTCAGGACTGCTGCCACCTTCCTCTGGACATGGTCCAGTGAGTGAGATAGTGCTGCTCCAGACCAGATCCCTTGAGGTGAAGTCCTAAAATCTGCTTCTAGCACAGTCCTTTCAAACCCTCAGCCCTTACCTCTCTGAGGCCCCTAGAACAGCTATACAGCCCAAGGGCTGCCTCTTGGGGAGAAGGAACCCAGCTTTCCATTGACTATTTATCACTACTCCAGCCCCAATCTAACACTCCTTTCCAGGGATTGGCTGGAACATGCTCAGGCTGGTTAATTGAATCTCCCGCCCTAAGCTCTGGAAGGGCAGGACAAACAATTGCTGCTCCCTTGAATACAGACAAAAAGGAAAAGGTCTGGTGTCACCCACAAAAACCACCTCCATCCTAATATATGCAATAAAAAACAGGAAATCGCCCCGGGACTTTAACCACTTCAAGACCGCCGCACGACGATGTACGTCCAAACTTTGAATGGGGATATCGTTGTTATGGCAGCAGCTAGTTGTACAAAAGAATATTCCTGCGCTATCAGATATGGAATGGGCTAAAAGTGGAACAGCTGCACGCACCTATTAGGTATCACTTGGCCTAAATGAATATTGTGTATATGGATGGTGCCGCGCTAATCCTATTGTGTAAGCTTCAACTTAATAAATTAGATAAAGAAACCGGCCTGAGGGGCCACTGATGTATAAAAACAGGTACTATAACCCACTGTGTAAACTAAATAAATACAAATGTGAATAAATATGTGGATGTGAACAATGAATAAAACAGCCTAAATGCTTAATAAATAATCACCGTGACTAACCATAAATATGACTGTTCTGATCAAAAAACAGTGAAATAAATAATATTACTTGATTGTCAATCACAAATCAGCAAAGTGCATGGTGCCAACACTGTGCAACCTAGATATCTAAATCATAAAGTACCTATATGTTGTGAAACAACAAATTTTCCATAAAGTGCAGGCGTGCAAACAAACGTAAAAATATGTGCAGATAATAACTCCAAAAAACTGAATAATAATAAATTGAAAGTCCCAATAAATTGAAAATGAAAAACGAGGGAGAATCACACGGGAAAACTGTCCATAATCTTTAAATACAATCTTGTGACATATGGTGCTGGCATGCGCATGTAGCAGTTAAAGTGCCTGGTGATTCAAAATTTCATGCAGCTTCGTGTGTGAACACTCTAGTGAGCAGTGGCCCCTTACCTCACAGAAATGGGGCAACAGCATATGACCAAACTGGTTCTTTAACTTTTTCCACCTAGCGGCTCCTACGTATTCCTCACCGTCCTGGGGTGGGATTCCCTCAGATATGGTCCAGGGGGGTGTTTAAAGACAGGGATAAAAGGAACCCAATAGTGTAACTCCGTTTAAAAAGTAACAACGTTTATTAGGCAAAAACAGCAGGTACTCACATTTACAATGAATGGTAAGGTGTTTGTATCCGACGAGCGGCGAGCTCGTAGCTTTCTTTCAGTGTATCCAGCCTATCCTGTCCCTACGCGTGACGTCACACCACACGTGACTTCTTCAGAGGATCCCCTGAAGAAGTCACGTGTGGTGTGACGTCACGCGTAGGGACAGGATAGGCTGGATACACTGAAAGAAAGCTACGAGCTCGCCGCTCGTCGGATACAAACACCTTACCATTCATTGTAAATGTGAGTACCTGCTGTTTTTGCCTAATAAACGTTGTTACTTTTTAAACGGAGTTACACTATTGGGTTCCTTTTATCCCTGTCTTTAAACACCCCCCTGGACCATATCTGAGGGAATCCCACCCCAGGACGGTGAGGAATACGTAGGAGCCGCTAGGTGGAAAAAGTTAAAGAACCAGTTTGGTCATATGCTGTTGCCCCATTTCTGTGAGGTAAGGGGCCACTGCTCACTAGAGTGTTCACACACGAAGCTGCATGAAATTTTGAATCACCAGGCACTTTAACTGCTACATGCACATGCCAGCACCATATGTCACAAGATTGTATTTAAAGATTATGGACAGTTTTCCCGTGTGATTCTCCCTCGTTTTTCATTTTCAATTTATTGGGACTTTCAATTTATTATTATTCAGTTTTTTGGAGTTATTATCTGCACATATTTTTACGTTTGTTTGCACGCCTGCACTTTATGGAAAATTTGTTGTTTCACAACATATAGGTACTTTATGATTTAGATATCTAGGTTGCACAGTGTTGGCACCATGCACTTTGCTGATTTGTGATTGACAATCAAGTAATATTATTTATTTCACTGTTTTTTGATCAGAACAGTCATATTTATGGTTAGTCACGGTGATTATTTATTAAGCATTTAGGCTGTTTTATTCATTGTTCACATCCACATATTTATTCACATTTGTATTTATTTAGTTTACACAGTGGGTTATAGTACCTGTTTTTATACATCAGTGGCCCCTCAGGCCGGTTTCTTTATCTAATTTATTAAGTTGAAGCTTACACAATAGGATTAGCGCGGCACCATCCATATACACAATATGGCAGCAGCTAGCTGCCATAACCCCGGTATCTCCGTTTTCGTGCGGCAGCCGGCTTTCAGATAAAAGTGGTCCCTGCGGCGGATTCGCCACGAGATCACTTTTATCCGTGGCGGGAGAGGGGCCCCCCTCCCGCCGTGATCCGGTGCCCTCCGCCGCTTACCGGAGCCGTCGGTAGCGGCGAAGTCGATCGCGTCCTCCTCCGTGGTGTGTCTGGAGAGGAGTGAGGCTAAGATGGTGCTCACTTGTCTCCATGACACTGCTGGGCGGAAGCGACGTCAAAACGTCACTTCCGTCCACGCCTCTTAAAGGCATATTTTTTCAAGTGTCATTTTTCTAAATGACTTTTTTTTTTTTTTTTTTTTTATTGCATTTTAGTGTAAATATGAGATCTGAGGTCTTTTTGACCCCCAGATCTCATATTTAAGAGGTCCTGCCATGCTTTTTTCTATTACAAGGGATGTTTACATTCCTTGTAATAGGAATAAAAGCGACACCATTTTTTTTTTAAACAGTGTAAAAATAAATAAAATATTGTAAAATAAATAATAAAAATAAAAAAAAATTTTTTTTAAACCCCCCTGTCCCGACGAGCTTGCGCGCAGAAGCGAACGCATACGCGAGTAGCGCCCGCATATGAAAACGGTGGTCAAACCACACATGTGAGGTATCGCAGCGACCGGTAGAGTGAGAGCAATAATTCTAGCCCTAGACCTCCTCTGTACCGCAAAATATGCAACCTGTAGAATTTTTTAAACGTCGCCTATGGAGATTTTTGAGGGTAAAAGTTTGACGCCATTCCACGAGCGGGCGCAATTTTCAAGTGTGACATGTTGGGTATCAATTTACTTGGCGTAACATTATATTTCACAATATAAAAAAAATTGGGCTAACTTTACTGTTGTCTTATTTTCTATTCAAAAAAGTGAATTTTTTCCAAAAAAAGTGCGCTTTTAAGACCGCTGCGCAAATACGGTGCATAAAAAAGTATTGCAATGACCGCCATTTTATTTTCTAGGGTGTTAGAAGAAAAACCATATAAAATGTTTGGGGGTTCTAAGTAATTTTCTAGCAGAAAAACCTGTTTTAAACATGTAAACACCTACAATCCAAAACGAGGCTGGTCCTTAAGTGGTTAAATGAGGTGAATGCGGTTAGCCAACAATTGACAGTAAATGCAATCTCAAAATTTATTAAAATTGTCATGCAAACATAAACCTGAATCATAGCCAAGGCACTGTAATGATAAATACTAGGGATGAGCCGAACACCCCCCGGTTCGGTTCGCACCAGAACCCGCGAACGGACCGCAAGTTCGCACGAACGTTAGAACCCCATTGACGTCTATGGGACTCGAACGTTCGAAATCAAAAGTGCTCATTTTAAAGGCTAATTTGCATGGTATTGTCCTAAAAAGGGTGTGGGGACCCGGGTCCTACCCCAGGGGACATGTATCAATGCAAAAAAAACTTTTAAAAACGGCCGTTTTTTCGGGAGCAGTGATTTTAATGATGCTTAAAGTAAAAAAAAAAAAAGTGAAATATTCCTTTAAATATCGTACCTGGGGGGTGTCTATAGTATGCCTGTAAAGTGACGCGTGTTTCCCATGTTTAGAACAGTCCCTGCACCAAATGTCATTTTTAAAGGAAAAAATCTCATTTAAAACTGCTTGCGGGTTTAATGTCATGTCGGGTCCTGGCAATATGGATGAAAATCAGTGAGACAAACGGCATGTGTACCCCCCAGTCCATTACCAGGCCCTTTGGGTCTTGTATGGATATTAAGGGGAACCCCGCACCCAAATTAAAATAAGGAAAGGTCCCTATATACTCTGAACAGCAGTATACAGGCGGTGCAAACAAGACAGGGACTGTAGGTTTGTTGTTAAGTAGAATCTGTTTGTAATTTTGAACATTTTTAACGTGTTTAGCTCCAGCCAAAAAATCTTTTCTAAGCTTTTTGGAAAACATAGGGAAGGGTTATCACCCCTGTGACATTTGTTTTGCGTCTTTCCTCCTCTTCAGAAGATTTCACCTCACTTTTTTATCCCAATGAAAAATGTTTTTTGAAAATTTGGGTTTTTTTGTGGAACAAGGATTGGAAAGCATCAGTGGAAAGGAGAAATTGTTTTCCCATATTAACTCTTACATGAGAGAATTTCCCTTCCTAGGGGTAGATTTCATCTCACTTCCTGTTGTCTCCTTCCGTTTGCAAGTAGGAGTCGTTTGTAAGTTAGATGTTTGAAAGTAGGGTCCTGCCCTATATACTCAGCAGAAATTTGGGCCTTAGGTGTTGCTGTGGCCAAAACACTGTAAGCCCTCACAGGGCCCTGCTGTGAAATATTAGATCAAGAATTGTAATTACATGCCCCTGTTGAACAGGAGCTGAAAAATTAGGCCTTAGGCACTGGTGCTGGTGCCACAACACTGCAACCCCTCACAGACACTCTAGTTGGAACGCAGGAACGAGCCCTGCTGCAAAGTATTGCATCAAAAATTGTAATTACACGCCCCTGTTAGACAGGGGCAGAAAAATTGGGCCTTAGGCACTGGTGCTGGTGCCACAACACTGCAACCCCTCACAGACACTCTAGTTGGAACGCAGGAACGAACCCTGCTGCAAAGTATTGCATCAAAAATTGTAATTACACGCCCCTGTTAGACAGGGGCAGAAAAATTGGGCCTTAGGCACTGGTGCTGGTGCCACAACACTGCAACCCCTCACAGACACTCTAGTTGGAACGCAGGAACGAGCCCTGCTGCAAAGTATTGCATCAAAAATTGTAATTACACGCCCCTGTTAGACAGGGGCAGAAAAATTGGGCCTTAGGCACTGGTGCTGGTGCCACAACACTGCAACCCCTCACAGACACTCTAGTTGGAATGCAGGAACGAGCCCTGCTGCAAAGTATTACATCAAAAATTGTAATTACACGCCCCTGTTATACAGGGGCTGAAAAATTGTGCCTTAGGCACTGGTGGTGGCGCCCAGAACCAAAAATGTTCTTACAAGCTATCAGCGTGATGATTGAGGAGGAAGAGGATAATTACTCAGGGATAGTCACTCAGCATCAGCATAGGCAGTCTTTGAAGGGATCTGAAAAAAATTATTCAGTTACATCAGCATCAGGTGCTTGGTAGCTGGTGGTGATCCAAGACTGATTCATTTTTATGAAGGTCAGCCGATCGACCGAGTCAGTGGACAGACGCACCCTGTGATCGGTTACCACGCCTCCAGCAGCACTGAATGTGCGTTCCGAAAGAACGCTGGATGCAGGACAGGCCAGTAGCTCAATTGCATACTGTGCAAGCTCTGGCCAGTGATCCATCCTCAAGACCCAGTAACCCAGAGGATTTTCGGTGGGAAAGGTGTCCAAGTCTGATCTTGCCCCTAGGTATTCCTGCACCATGTAAAACAGACGCTGGCGATGGTTGCTGGAACCGATCATACCTTGGGGCTGCGGACCAAAAAATTGTCTGAACGCATCGGTCAGACGGCCACCTTCTCCACCGCTCCTTCTTTGACTGACCGAAGCCTCAGCAACACGTTGTCCAGAAACAGGAGTTTGTAACCTCCCAGTCTCTGGGAACGCGTTGCACAGACCTTTCTGCAAGGCCTCCCGAAGATGTTTCATCCTCTGCTCCCTCTGCGATGGCAAGATAAGGTCCGCAACCTTACCCTTGTAACGTGGATCAAGGAGGGTTGCCAGCCAGTATTGGTCCTTCTCCTTGATACCACGAATACGAGGATCCTTACGCAGGCTTTGCAGGATCAGGGAGGCCATGCAGCGTAGGTTTGCTGAGGCATTCGGTCCGGAGTCCTCTGGGTCACTAAGGACAACAACGTCCGCAGCCACCTCCTCCCAGCCACGTACAAGTCCATGTGTTCCTTGGGACTGATCCCTTAAAGACTGCTGATGCTGAGTGCCAGGCTCCACCTCCATACTGACACAATCTTCCTCCTCCTCCTCCTCCTCCTCCTCGTCCTCTTCCTGTGTGATCGGCGGGCACGCAGGAACACTGTCTGGATAAAGGGGGCCTTGAGAGCTAAGGAAGTCCTCCTCTTCCTGCCTCTGTTCTGCCTCAAGTGCCCTGTCCATTATTCCACGCAGCGTGTGCTCCAACAGGTGGACAAGGGGGACAGTGTCACTGATGCATGCACTGTCAGTGCTCACCATCCTCGTGGCCTCCTCGAATGGTGACAGGACAGTGCATGCATCCCTGATCATGGCCCACTGGCGTGGGGAAAAAAAACCAAAGGTCCCCTGACCCTGTCCTGGTGCCATAGTCGCACAGGTACTCATTTATGGCCCTCTGCTGCGTGTGCAGCCGCTGCAGCATGGCCAATGTCGAGTTCCACCTGGTGGGCATGTCACAGATTAGGCGGTTCTTGGGCAGGTTAAACTCCTTTTGGAGGTCCGTCAGCCGAGCACTGGCATTATATGACCGGCGGAAATGCACACAGACTTTCCTGGCCTGCCTCAGGACATCCTGTAAGCCCGGGTACCTGCCCAAGAACCGCTGCACCACCAAGTTAAGGACGTGAGCCAAACAGGGCACATGGGTCAGTTGTCCCTGTCGGAGGGCAGAGAGGAGGTTGGTGCCATTGTCGCAAACCACCATTCCTGCCTTAAGTTGGCGTGGCGTCAACCACCTCTGAACCTGCCCCTGCAGAGCTGACAGAACCTCTGCCCCAGTGTGGCTCCTGTCCCCCAAGCACACCAGCTCAAGCACCGCATGGCATCTTTTGGCCTGCGTACTTGCGTAGCCCCTTGAACGCCTACGGAGCACCGCTGGTTCCGAGGAAGAGGCCATGGAGGAAGAAGAAGAGGAGGGGGTGGAGGAGAGAGGTGTGTCACAATCAGCATTTTGGAGGCGTGGTGGCGGAACAACCTCCAACACTACTGCACCTTGTCCTGCATCCTTCCCAGCTGCCAGCAGAGTCACCCAATGCGCCGTGAAACTTAAGTAACGTCCCTGTCCATGCCTGCTGGACCATGAGTCAGCGGTAATATGCACCTTACCGCTGACCGCCCTGTCCAGCGAGGCATGGACATTGCCTTCCACATGCCGGTAGAGAGCTGGAATCGCCTTCCGTGAGAAAAAGTGGCGTTTGGGTACCTGCCACTGAGGAACCGCACATTCCACAAACTCACGGAAGGGGGCAGAGTCTACCAACTGAAAAGGCAGCAGTTGAAGTGCTAGCAATTTTGCCAAGCTAGCATTCAACCGCTGGGCATGTGGATGGCTGGGAGCAAACTTCTTTCGGTGGTGCAGCAGCTGGGGCAGGGAAATTTGCCTGGTACAATCTGGCGTCGGTGTACCAAAAGCAGATTGCCCACAAGTACTTGGCTGTGACACACCTAATTCTACACCTTCATTCCTCTCACTGCAGGTCTCAGAGAGGACTGAAGGTCTAGTGGGGTTGGAAATCTCAGCTGATGAGGAGCAAGGAGAGATCCTCTTTGTTCTTTGGTGTGGGTCTTTTAGATATGCTTGCCAACGAACTGCATGGCAGGTCAACATATGTCTGGTCAAGCATGTGGTACCCAAGCGGGAGATGTTTTGGCCACGCGAGATACGCTTGAGACATATGTTGCAAATAGCAGCGGTGCGATCTGATGCACTCGTCTCAAAAAAGGCCCACACCAAAGAACTTTTTGAATAACGCGCAGAGACTGCAGCGCCCTGCACATGTGGAGCTTTGGGGTGTGATGCAGTCAATGTGCTGCCCTTAGGCTGGCCCCTGGAGGGCATCCTGCCTCGTTGGTGATGTGCCGCCTCCTCCTCCTCCTCCTCCTCCTCTCTCCTATCAGGCACCCACGTTGAGTCAGTGACCTCATCATCCCCTCCCTCCTCATCACTGGAGCAAACCTGGCAGTATGCTGCAGCAGGGGGAGCATGACTGCCAGATTGCTGTCCTTCTTGGGCACCCCCTCTGTCCGTGCTCATGTTACTGCCTTCATCGAGCTCAGTATCATCATCAGAGCCTTCCAAACGCTGGGCATCCTCCTGGAGCATGTACCCAACACTGTGGTCAAACAGTTCGAGGGAATCCTCATGAGGACATGGTGGAGCTAGGGAAGGAGTCACTGATGACATTGAGCTGAGGGAAGAGGCCGCTGCTTTGCCAGACAAAGCACCCTGGGCATGGGTGAGAGAGGATGAGGAGGATGAGGACGGCTTGGTCATCCACTCGACCAAGTTTTCTGCATGTTGCGGCTCAACACGGCCAGCCACCGAAAAAAAGGCCAAGCGTGTCCCATGGCCACGTGCTGATGAGGATGCACCGTCTCCATGACCAGCACTAGACACAGAGCCTGCTTGCCCTCTCTTATTGGCTTGTGACTGTCTGCCTCTCCTTCTTGGCCTTCCAGACATACTAATGGCCTGTAGCTGCACTAAGCTGGGATAGAACACCTGTAATTTTCTTCAGGTAGCTTTATATACTGTAACCAGACAAGCCTGCCTGTCAGTAGGAAGATAACAGGAACGGATCTAGCTGAACACTGTGAGCAGGACGCACTGCACTAAATGTAAATAGCAGGAACGGATCTAGCTGAACACTGTGAGCAGGACGCACTGACTGCACTAAATGTAAATAGCAGGAACGGATCTAGCTGAACACTGTGAGCAGGACGCACTGACTGCACTAAATGTAAATAGCAGGAACAGATCTAGCTGAACACTGTGAGCAGGACGCACTGCACTAAATGTAAATAGCAGGAACGGATCTAGCTGAACACTGTGAGCAGGACGCACTGACTGCACTAAATGTAAATAGCAGGAACGGATCTAGCTGAACACTGTGAGCAGGACGCACTGCACTAAATGTAAATAGCAGGAACAGATCTAGCTGAACACTGTGAGCAGGACGCACTGACTGCACTAAATGTAAATAGCAGGAACAGATCTAGCTGAACACTGTGAGCAGGACGCACTGCACTAAATGTAAATAGCAGGAACGGATCTAGCTGAACACTGTGAGCAGGACGCACTGACTGCACTAAATGTAAATAGCAGGAACGGATCTAGCTGAACACTGTGAGCAGGACGCACTGCACTAAATGTAAATAGCAGGAACGGATCTAGCTGAACACTGTGAGCAGGACGCACTGCACTAAATGTAAATAGCAGGAACGGATCTAGCTGAACACTGTGAGCAGGACGCACTGCACTAAATGTAAATAGCAGGAACGGATCTAGCTGAACACTGTGAGCAGGACGCACTGCACTAAATGTAAATAGCAGGAACGGATCTAGCTGAACACTGTGAGCAGGACGCACTGCACTAAATGTAAATAGCAGGAACGGATCTAGCTGAACACTGTGAGCAGGACGCACTGCACTAAATGTAAATAGCAGGAACGGATCTAGCTGAACACTGTGAGCAGGACGCACTGCACTAAATGTAAATAGCAGGAACGGATCTAGCTGAACACTGTGAGCAGGACGCACTGCACTAAATGTAAATAGCAGGAACGGATCTAGCTGAACACTGTGAGCAGGACGCACTGCACTAAATGTAAATAGCAGGAACGGATCTAGCTGAACACTGTGAGCAGGACGCACTGACTGCACTAAATGTAAATAGCAGGAACGGATCTAGCTGAACACTGTGAGCAGGACGCACTGACTGCACTAAATGTAAATAGCAGGAACGGATCTAGCTGAACACTGTGAGCAGGACGCACTGCACTAAATGTAAATAGCAGGAACAGATCTAGCTGAACACTGTGAGCAGGACGCACTGACTGCACTAAATGTAAATAGCAGGAACAGATCTAGCTGAACACTGTGAGCAGGACGCACTGCACTAAATGTAAATAGCAGGAACGGATCTAGCTGAACACTGTGAGCAGGACGCACTGCACTAAATGTAAAGAGCAGGAACAGATCTAGCTGAACACTGTGAGCAGGACGCACTGCGCTAAATGTAAAGAGCAGGAACAGATCTAGCCTAATCTAGCTCTCAAATCAAATGACACTGTCTGTCTCTCTCTCTATCAGCACACCGGAACACACTACACAGGGCCGCCGTGCAGGCGGCCTTATATAGTGTGGGGCGTGTACTAAATCCCCTGAGCCATAATTGGCCAAAGCCACCCTGGCTTTGGCCAATTACAGCTCTCTCTACTGACGGCGCTGTGATTGGCCAAGCATGCGGGTCATAGTGCATGCTTGGCCAATCATCAGCCAGCAATGCACTGCGATGCCGCAGTGAATTATGGGCCGTGACGCGCCACACGAATTTGGCGCGAACGGCCCATAACGTTCGCAATTCGACGGACGGTCGAACAGCCGATGTTCGAGTCGAACATGGGTTCGACTCGAACACGAAGCTCATCCCTAATAAATACATTAAAAAATGTCATTACACGTATCATGGTATAGAATGTAAATTGCAAAGTACACAGGCATGAAAAGTATCCCAACGTGTTTTGCAAGACCATGCTCGCTTCATCAGGGGTAGAAGCGTGTGTAATACATCAAAGGCTAAATAAGACTACCAATTGTTTGATACCCAGAGGCGGCAGTAATGAGCGTCTGGCTTTGGTAACACATTCCCCCATCCCGGCCATGTCTGCCCCCCGTTTGTGCTCTGTTGGGTTGGTTTTTCCTCTCCCTCCTCAGCTCCCGAGCGGGATGCTCATTACTGTCGCCTCTGGGTATCAAGCAATTGGTAGTCTGATCCAGCCGGATGTACCACACACGCATCTACCCCTGATGAAGCGAGCATGGTCTTGCGAAACGCATTGTGATACTTTTCATGCCTGTGTACTCTGCAATTTACATTCTATACCATGATACGTGTAATGACATTTTTTACTGTATGTATCATTTCAGTGGCTGGCTATGGTTCATGTTTATGTTTGCATGACAATTTTAATAAATTTTGAGATTGCATTTTCTCTGTCAATTGTTGGCTAACCGCATTCACCTCATTTAAAGTCCCGGGGCGATTTCCTGATTGAATACAGAAGGAGCCAAAAACTAGATTTATCTAGATTCTTATGCCCCGTACACACGGTCGGATTTTCCGACAGAAAATGTGTGATAGGACCTTGTTGTCGGAAATTCCGACCGTGTGTGGGCTCCATCACACATTTTCCATCGGATTTTCCGACACACAAAGTTTGAGAGCTGGCTATAAAATTTTCCGAGAACAAAATCCGTTGTCGGAATTTCCGATCGTGTGTACACAAATCTGACGCACAAAGTGCCACGCATGCTCAGAATAAATAAAGAGATGAAAGCTATTGGCTACTGCCCCATTTAGAGTCCCGACATACGTGTTTTACGTCACCGCGTTCAGAACGGTGGGATTTTCCGACAACTTTGTGTGACCATGTGTATGCAAGACAAGTTTGAGCCAACATCCGTCGGAAAAAATTCTAGGATTTTGTTGTCGGAATGTCCGATCAATGTCCGACCGTGTGTACGGGGCATTAGACTAGGAGGGTGCTACATTACTTTGCAAAGTGCAATTTACCTTCCAAAGTGAACAACCTATTTTGCTTTAGTAAATCAACCCCTACAGAGTCCTCCTATGCAAAATCCATGAAGATGAATCCAACCAAAGACCTTAGCTAATGGCTCAACCACCAAGTCATCAAATCTTAGAAGCTTCCAGAATCATCTGTAAAAGACTCCCAATTTCTACAGCTTTTTGTAAAACATTTAACCCAGCCTCAGGTAGAATGAAGTCTTGCACAATTACTTTACTGTTCCTTTTGTTAATTATATAATATACAACTCAGAACAAAGTCTCTTGACTTTCAACTTCCTCTTTGTGGCGCTGACCCCTTGTAAATTTTACTGCAGACAGCTCTGCAAGGTAACTAATCCTGTTCTATTTATAACACAGCAGAACTGGCTTTTGGAGAGTGGTTTGTATTTTAGTGTTCATTACTGTGGTTGAAAGTATTATGTCGATATAATTAGAATTTCAAATGTAGTGCACACCCTAGAGAGCCGCTGGTGAATGAACTTGGGTAGGGGTAGGGAGCATGGGATACCCCGAAACTGTGAAACTGTACAACTTGAGAACTCTCCAACTTCTGGCTGAACTGCTCACGCTTCTGGCTGCACTTGAACAAACTGAGATGTCCCACTGGATCTCTACGCTGGATGTGACCTGTACTCCTTCCAGAGTTTTAAACTACACACTGTCACTCTTTGCAGCACTGGGATCTTGTACTCATGGTTGCCTCCTGCCGATATCCAACAGGGTCTTTCTAGTGAGGGACATGTAGACTCACACCTCCTCTGGACAGCTCCGACCCTCTCTTACAACTTCCTCCCGGCCTTCTCTCATGAGCTTTCTCCTGACCCAGTTGGATCTTTGGAATATGTCTTGCAAATAGGCCCCCCAGCTAAGCCTAACTGGGACCTCAGTGTCTTCCAGCTGGCTTCCTCCCAGTGTTCTGCCCCAGGGGGCAGAGCCCTTACACAGAGGTCTCCTCCTGCAGGACTGGACCCAGGAACACTGCTCCCTGCTGCACAGGCCTCAGACTATTTGTAGTTTTTCTTACCACCTACTGGGCACACCTTCCCAGAGATTGGCTAGAGTCCCATAAATATTCAGGCTGCATGGCCCATCCTTTCTCCTAATATTATTCTAGCATCTTCAAGAAGACAGGGAGAAGTAACAGAGCAGCAGCCTCTGGAACTCTGAGCAGCCCTAAATAATCAAAGCCTTCTCCTCCGATTGCAGGGGAACCAAACTAAATTGACCTAGCAGCCTACTCTACACTATGAGGGTGCTACATGTCTCATCCTGCAGAACTAAACCCAGGAACACTGCACTCTTCTGCTTAGGCCTCATATTATTTATGGGTTCTCTCTCCACCCTCTGAGTGAGTATTGAAATCATGCGCTGGAAGCTTGTTGCATGCAGAGGATAGCTTTACTTTCATAGAGGAATATCAGAACATGTCTTTTCATGAAAACAGGAACAAGGAGCATACAAGTACATAGTGAGGAAAGCAAACACTTCCTCTCATTACATTACCATAGAATACATATTATAACACTGCAGTGCCACCTGCTGGATAGAAAGGTAATTTATATATATAGTTCATATTGTAAAAAGCTACTTGCTGTTGCTTTTCCAACACTGGGCATACCCCCCAGGGATTGGCTGGAGTGCCATAAATATCCAGGCTGACTGTTCTGCTCCCCCTCCCCATATGTTTCTAGAAGCCTCTAGAAAATAGGGGGGAGTAGCAGAACAGTAGCCTGTAAAATACAGAGCAGCCCTAAGCAATCAGCTCCTGCTCCACTGGTTACAGAAGAGCTAAACTAAATTTACCTAGCAGGCTAAACTAGGAGGCTGCTACCCTAATAATAATAACAAGGGACACATGGGCAAGAGCGAAGTACTAGAAAAATAAATAGTCTACCTCTAAATGTCACCATTGTGAAGAAGCCTTTGAGAATTGCGAATTAGCAAGCCAGAGTCAGATGCCGCAAGATCTTTAGGTGAGGTGCAACAAGTTGGCAATGAAGATATTCTCTAATGGAGTTTACTTCCTCTTTGTTTCCTTGCAAAGGTAAAGCATAATGGGTTACTATGCATCGCATAGTAGCCCATTATGTGTCACTTACCTGACAAGGGAGCCTGCGATGTCACCACTGTCCCTTCTCCTACGAAGGCTCCATCTTCTTTCTGGGTATCGCGGCTCCGGCGCTGTGATTGACTGGAGCCACGATGATGTCACTCCCGCGCATGCGCGCTGGTGCCGCCACTAATGGCAAGATTGCCGTAAGAGACGGCACGCTCAGTGCGCCTGAGCGCCGTTGTCTACGGCGCATGCGCCGTAGACATTGGTGCCTGTCTTTTGGAAATATCTCCTAAACCATGCAGGTTTAGGAGATATTTATTGCACCTACAGGTGAGCCTTAATCTAGGCTTAACTGTAGGTAAAAGTGGTCTGTAAGGGTTTACAACCACTTTAAAGAGTCCATCTACAGAGGGGACGGAAAGTATTCAGACCCCCTTAAATTTTTCACTCTTTGTTATATTGCAGCCATTTGCTAAAATCATTTAAGTTCATTTTTTTCCTCATTAATGTACACACAGCACCCCATATTGACAGAAAAACACAGAATTGTTGACATTTTTGCAGATTTATTAAAAAAGAAAAACTGAAATATCACATAGTCCTAAGTATTCAGACCCTTTGCTCAGTATTTAGTAGAAGCCCCCTTTTGATCTAATACAGCCATGAGTCTTTTTGGGAAAGATACAACAAGTTTTTCACACCTGGATTTGGGGATCCTCTGCCATTCCTCCTTGCAGATCCTCTCCAGTTCTGTCAGGTTGGATGGTAAACGTTGGTGGACGGCCATTTTTAGGTCTCTCCAGAGATGCTCAATTGGGTTTAAGTCAGGACTCTGGCTGGGCCATTCAAGAACAGTCACGGAGTTGTTGTGAAGCCACTCCTTCGTTATTTTAGCTGTGTGCTTAGGGTCATTGTCTTGTTGGAAGATAAACTTTGGGCCCAGTCTGAGGTCCTGAGCATTCTGGAGAAGGTTTTCGTCCAGGATATCCCTGTACTTGGCCGCATTCACCTTTCCCTCGATTGCAACCAGTCCATCTGTCCCTGCAGCTGAAAAACACCCCCACAGCATGATGCTGCCACCACCATGCTTCACTGTTGGGACTGTATTGGACAGGTTATAAGCAGTGCCTGGGTTTCTCCACACATACCGCTTAGAATTAAGGCCAAAAAGTTCTATCTTGGTCTCATTAGACCAAAGAATCTTATTTATCACCATCTTGGAGTCCTTCAGGTTTTTTCTAGCAAACTCCATGCGGGCTTTCATGTGTCTTACACTGAGGAGATGCTTTGGTCGGGCCACTCTGCCATAAAGCCCCGACTGGTGGAGGGCTGCAGTGATGGTTGACTTTCTACAACTTTCTCCCATCTCTGCATCTCTGGAGCTCAGCCACAGTGATTTTTGGGTTCTTCTTTACTTCTCTCACCAAGGCTCTTCTCCCCCGATAGCTCAGTTTGGCCGGACGGCCAGCTCTAAGAAGGGTTCTGGTCGTCCCAAACGTCTTCCATTTAAGGATTATGGAGGCCACTGTGCTCTTAGGAACCTTAAGTGCAGCAGAATTTTTTATTGTAACCTTGGCCAGATCTGCGCCTTGCCACAATTCTGTCTCTGAGCTCTCCAGGCAATTCCTTTGACCTCATGATTCTCATTTGCTTTGACATGCACTGTGAGCTGTAAGGTCTTATATAGACAGGTGTGTGTCTTTCCTAATCAAGTCCAATCAGTATAATCAAACACAGCTGGACTCAAATGAAGGTGTAGAACCATCTCAAGAATGATCAGAAGAAATGGACAGCACCTGAGTTAAATATATGAGTGTCACAGCAAAGGGTCTGAATACTTAGGACCATGTGATATTTCAGTTTTTCTTTTTTTAATAAATCTGCAAAAATGTCAACAATTCTGTGTTTTTCTGTCAATATGGGGTGCTGTGTGTACATTAATGAGGAAAAAAAATTAACTTAAATGATTTTAGCAAATGGCTGCAATATAACAAAGAGGGAAAAATTTAAGGGGGTCTGAATACTCTCCGTCCCCACTGTATGTTAGATAGGAACAACTAACCCTAAACAGGGGTGTGGCACTTCAACACCATCTGTCCTTCACCGATAATACTGTTTTAATATCTCTACCCCAGAGAACTGAAAACAATTAACATCTTCAGCCATGTGACTCTAACAATAAGCACCTGTCACAGATAGATTTATTGACATGAAGGGATTGAATTTTGTACGAGGGCAGTACCTAAAGTAACTGTCGGGGACATGCTGGCTATAGCACAAGTGAAGCTCTGAGGCACACTCCAAAGCTCACACTCCAAAGCTCAGGCCTGCGGGTTAAGGTTGCCACCTGTTCGGGACTCAACCGGACAGTTTGGATTTGAAATCATGTGTTCGGGTTTCAGACTGTCCGAGACACATTATTCTGATTGGACTATAGTCTCCCAGCAGGATTGCTGGCTGAAGTTGTCTAAGCTGAGAGTGTCTATTACACCCCTTTTCAGACTGCCCAAAGCCAGGACTAACAATCCCCCCCAAACACACACACACAGATGGGAGAGGAGAGAGGGCTTGATGTGCACCTCTTCTCCCCACCCCTACCCTTCTTTGTCTGCCCTCACCCCAATCCCCAGCACTGTGCCTTAGAAAAGGAAAGTGGGGACGGGAAATTTGAAGTCCAGCAGCCTCAGATACATCTGGATGAGAGGTGCTGACTGCCAAGGTGTGAGTGAGCTCCCCATCCATCCCTGTCTGTGACTGAAGTCTCCCTCCTTCTCTCTCCTGCCTCTGAGTGGGTACACTAAGGTAAATCAGGGTTCTCAGAGCACCCCTTACATCAGAGCTCCCCTTTACACCAGAGGCCACAGTGTTCCCCCTTACATCAGAGTCCTCTCCGTACACCAGAGCATCCCTTATGTTAGAGACCCCAGAGTTGTCCTTTACATCAGAGTCTGCAGAGTCCCCCCTTACAGTGAAAGGGAAGTTCAGATGTAAAAGGCGAACTCTGCGGATTCAGATGTAAAAGGTGAACTCTGATGTAAAGGGGGAACTCTGTGAACTCTGATGTAAAGGGGGACTCTCTTATTTAATAGCAACATCTATGCATAGTTTATCTATGCATACTATGAAAAAAAATTGCTGTGCGGCGCTGAAGTGTTCGGGTTTGACTTGAAGAAAAGGTGGCAACCCTACTGCGGGTGCTTGTACATGCGTGGGTGTGCGCGCATTGGCTAATTCTGGCGCCCAGTTGCCTGTATAAGTGCAGCAGCTGCTCTAGTGAATTGCTGTCTGATCTGCAGCTATTCCCAAGTTCTGCAAGTTCTGCAAGTTCTGCTCCTGTTCATCTGCCTGGTTCTATGGTGCTGACATTTGCTCGTATCCTGAACCTTCTCTGCCTGCCGTCCATGCCTATATCTGACCATCTTTTGCTGACCTGGCTCCTCTGACCTTGCATCCAGTTATCCACCCATCCTGCTCTCCATGCTACCTGGTCCCTGCTGGTCCTCCATCTGCTGAGTGCTGCCAGACCTTCCTGCTATCTGCCAACTGCCTGTCAAGCACCTCGCTGCACTCTCATTGGGTTAGCGGGTGATGTCACCCGGTGACTACGCCCCATGCCTGTATAAGTCGTTTCACACCTCGCACATGGCATTACAGCGGGAGAGAGTGTCGTGTCGACATCGGAAGAAGAGAAGAGGGAACAAGACGATGGAGAAGACCGGACCACCGCTAGCAAAAGAGCAGAAGATAGCGGAGGAGCCCGGCAGAAGAACCGGAGAGCGGGAGAAGAACCGGAGACCTGGAGAAGAGGCCGGAGAGAGCGGAGAAGTCGGAAGAGACCCCCCAAAGTCGGAAGAAGACCTGCCTAATAAATTACTTTAAAAACCTGTCTAGTGTGTTTTTTAATTGACACTTTTTTCCCCAGATGAATTAGTAGGGGTACGATGTACCCCATACTAATTCACATAGGGTGGGGGGGCCAGGATCTGGGGGCCCCCTTATTAAAGGGGGCTCCCGGATTCCGATAAGCCCTCCGCCCGCAGACCCCGACAACCAACGGCCAGGGTTGTCGGGAAGAGGCCCTTGTCCTCATCAACATGGGGACAAGGTGCTTTGGGGTGGGGGGGCCGCAGGGCCCCTCCGTCTCAAAGTGCCCACCCCCCATGTTGAGGGCATGCGGCCTGGTACGGTTCGGGGGGGGGGGGGGCGCTCGCTCGTTCCCACCCCCTTTCCTGACCGGTCGAGCTGCGTGCTCGGATAAGGGCCTGGTATAGATTTTGGGGAGACCCCCACGCCATTTTTTCGGCGTAGGGGGTTCCCCTTTAAAATCCATACCCGACCTAAGGGCCTGGTATTCCCTGGGAGGGGAATTCCCTCTCGCGCTCGCTGCAATAGGAATATGTGTTTTTCCTATAGCAGCCAGCACGAGATGTACAGTACCCTGCCGCCGAGGACCAGCGCGATGGTATCGCGTTGGAAACATTCTCGCGGGCAGGTACTGTAGTTTGTACAAAAGTCCGATGGCTTTGTGTACACACGATCGGACTTTGCTCCATCAGACTTTTGTTGCCGGAAAGTTTGTCGTTCGCACAGCCAACAAAAGTCCGATGAAAACTGAAAAGGTTTGTCCAATGGAGCGTACACACGGTCGGATGTTGCCTTAAAACAGCTAATTTGCATGTTTGTTGTCAAAAAGTCCGATCGTGTGTGCAGGCCTTTACTCTTCCTCTATACTAGTAAGTTTCATTTTTTTTTTTCATTGCAGGTAAATAATAGATTAAAACCAAAAGTAATGTGCGTCATTAAGCTGTTGATGAAGGAGGGGTACAGGCTGTCCTACATCCACAGAAGGCTACAGAATGTTTCCAGAGATAACATGTTTACAAGAGCAATGTGAACAGACAGATTAGTAAAACTTACACACACCACTTGCTGTCCCCCTAGCTGGGAAAATACGATACAGATTAGTACGGTGGAACCTTGGTTAACGAGTAACGGGGTTAACGAGCGTTTTTAATGACGTGCAACTTTTTTTTTTTTAAATGCTGACTCGGTTTGCGAGCGTTGTCTTGCAAAACGAGCAGAATTCAAGCTAATGGGGTGTGCATTACCGCATTTGGCCAGAGGTGCGGGGGCGCTGGTGACACTCGGAACGGTTCGCAGCCGTTCGGAAATACTCATAATCACTCGGAATTAGTCGGAAACACTCGGAAATACTCAGTTTCCGAGTCTTTCTGAGCCTTTCCGAGGCTTTCCGAGTTCAGCCGAGCTGTCCCTGAGTATTTCCGAGGATCTCCGGCGCCCCCCCCAGTACCTCTGGCCACATGCGGTATTGCATGCAATATAAGTCAATGCGGAACAAATTATCTACGTTTCCATTGACTTCTGTGGGGAAACTCGCTTGGATATGTGAGTACTTTGGATTACAAGCATTCTCCTGGAACGGATTATGCTCGTAATCCAAGGTTCCACTGTACCAGGGTTCCAGGGAGCAGCGCCATGACGTCACCACCAGTTCACAACCGATGGGAACAAGGCCATCTTTTTTTTTTCTTTGGAAAGCATTAGATCAATGTTTTTTTTTTATCTGATGCTTTCCATTGTAAAGGAGAGATGTGGGGCCTTATTGACCCCAGATCTCTCTATAAAGAAGACCTGTCATGCTTTATTGTTGTCAGAAGAGATGTTCTTGTGATGGCAATAAAAGTGAAAAAAAAATAATCAAATCGGCAGTTTAAAAATAAAAAAAATAAAAATAAAAAAACAAATATACATTTTATTTCTTAAAGCAACACCGCCCCCCGAGCCCCCCCCCCCCCATGCTCTCGCGCAGTGGCGTACACACATTTAGGTCATGCCCACATACGTAAACGGTGTTCGCACCACACATGTGAGATATCGCTGTGAATGTTATAGCGAGAGCAATATTTCTAGCACTAGACCTCCTCTGTACTTAGAACCCCCAAACATTATATATCATTTTTTTAGCAGAGACGCTAGAGAACTAAACGGCGTTCGTTGCAATATTTTATGTCACACTGCATTTGCGCAGCGGTCTTTCAAACGCAATTTTTTGGGGGGGAAAAAATACACTTCAATGAATTTAAAAAAAAAAATAAAGAGTAAAGTTAGCCCAATGTTTTTATATAATGTAAAAGATGATGTTATGCCGAGTAAATAGATACTCAACATGTCACGCTTTAAAATTGCACACGCTCGTGGAATGACGACAAACTATTGTACTTAAAAAAAAAAATCCTGTACGTGATTTTTTTCTTTCTGCTCTGGGGCTCGTGTGCGCGCCGCCGGAGCCCCGCTTCCGCTGTGATTGGACACAGTGGGAGCCAATCAGCAGGACCCGCCGATCGTTTACAGGAGAGGCAGGACGGCGGTCTGCCTATGTAAAGAAGGCAGATCGCTGTTCTGCCAGAGAGGAAAATGGAGATCTCCTGTACACGGATCTGTTTTCCTCCAGTCAAAGCATTCCCGCGCAGTTAGCAAGGACTCCCTAGGAGTACACTTAAAGCGGAGGTTCGCTGAAAAAAAAATATTAAAAGCCAGCAGCTACAAATACTGCAGCTGCTGACTTTTAATATATGGACACTTACCTGTCCAGGGATCCCGCGGTTTTGGCAGCCGAAGCCTATCCGTCCTTCGGGCTCTCGGCTGCTGCCGCCGCCATCCTCGGTGAGGGAATAAGGAAGTGAAGCCGTGCGGCTTCACTTCCTGGTTCCCTACTGCGCATGCCCGAGTCGCGCTGCGCGTCCTCTCTGTTCCCTGCTGTGTTCTGTGTCTCACAGAATACAGCGATGGAGGAGGACAGAGTAGGCGGCGGAAGTGGCGTAGGTCACCGCAATCACCGCGGTGATCTATGCCAGGAAGTGCCAGCAAATAGCTGTATTAGACAGGTATCTGCTCCCTCCGCCCCCCTGAAAGGTGCCAAATGTGACACCGGAGGGGGGAAGGAATCCAAAAAGTGGAAGTTCCATTTTTGGGTGGAACTCCACTTTAACCCTTTGATCGCCCCTGATGTTAACCCCTTCCCTGCCAGTGTCATTTATGCAGTGACAGTGCATTTATTTATTTTATTTTTAGCACTGATCACTGTATTGTTTTACTGGTCCCCAAAAAGTGTCACTTAGTGTCAGATTTGTCTGTGACAATGTCGCAGTTCTGCTAAAAATCGCTGATCACCGCCATTAATAGTAAAAACAATAACAAAAAAAAAGTCCATAAATCTATCCCATAGCTTGTAGATGCTAGAACTTTTGCACAAACCAATCAATATACGCTTATTTTTGGGGTATTTTGTTACCAAAAATATGTAGCAGAATACATATTGGCCTAAATTAATGAAGAAATTCGATTTTTTAAAATTTTTTAATCGGATGTGTTTTATAGCAGAAAGTAAAAAATATTGTTTTTTTTCCCCCCAAAATTGTGGCTTTTTTTGTTTAAAGTGCAAAAAATAAAAACTGCAGAGGTGATCAAATACAGTAAAACATTGATTTGAGAGTAACTTGGTTTGAGAGCGTTTTGCAAGACAGGCAAAATTTTTTAATATATGTTGACTTGATATACAAGCGATGTCTTGATATACAAGTAGCGTCATGTCACAACTGAGTATAAAAGAGAAGAGAGGCGCCTCTAAGTGTAGCAATATGGTTACATTTAACCACTTCCCGCCTGGCCTATAGCAGAATGACGGCTGGGAAGTGGTTCTGTTATCCTGACTGGGCGTCATATGACGTTCAGCAGGATAACATGCCGGCGATCGCGAGTGCGGCGTGTCAGTCTGACACCCCGCATCTCCGATCATGATAAGAAGCCTCTTTCAGAGGCTTCTTACCACGTGATCAGCTGTGACCAATCACAGCTGATCACAGCGTGAACCAGGAAGTGTCGGTAAAGGGCATTCCTCGGTTCGCGCTGACAGGGAGAGCTGATCGAAGCCGATCGGTGGCTCTTCCTGTCAGAGGGGGGGGGGGGTGTGTCTGTGCTCCCTCAGATGTGAAAAAAAACACTACCAATCAGTGCCCAGCATTTCCCCAATAAAAAACCCTTCAAGTGCCCACCACTGTGCCAATCAGTGCCCACCACAGTGCCAATCAGTGCCCACCACAGTGCCAATCAGTGCCCAGCAGTAACACCTGTCAGTAACCCATTATTACCTCATCATCAGTGCTACCTATCAGTGCCACCTGTCAGTGCCAATCAGTGTCCACCACAGTGCCAATCAGTGCCCACCACAGTGCCAATCAGTGCCCACCACAGTGCCAATCAGTGCCCAGCAGTAACACCTGTCAGTAACCCATTATTACCTCATCATCAGTGCTACCCATCAGTGCCACCTGTCAGTGCCAATCAGTGTCCACCACAGTGCCAATCAGTGCCCACCACAGTGCCAATCAGTGCCCACTGCCCAGCAGTAACACCTGTCAGTAACCTATTAGTACCTCATCATCAGTGCTGCCCATCAGTGCCACCTGTCAGTGCCAATCAGTACCACCTATCAGTGCCAAACAGTGCCACCTGTCAGTGCCCATCAGTGCCGCCTGTCAGTGTCCATCAGTGCTGCATATCAGTGCCCATCAATTCTACATATCAGTGCCCATCAGTGCCACCTTATCAGTGCCAACTCATCAGTGCCCATCAGTGAAGGGAAAAACAAAATTTTATGACAAAAACTAAGAAAAACTTATTTTTTTCAAAAATGTTGCTCTTTTTTAGTTTGTTTATCAAAAAATAAAAACCCCCAGAGGTGATCAAATACCACCAAAAGAAAGCTCTATTTGTGGGAAGAAAATTATAAAAATTTTGTTTGGGTACAGTGTTATATGACCGCGCAATTGTAATTCAGAATGTGACAGCTCTGAAAGCTGAAAATTGTCCTGGGCAGGAAGGGGGGTGAAAGTGCCCGGTATTGAAGTGGTTAATGGAGGTACAACATTTAGCAACATATTGCTACACTTAGCGGCGCCTCTCTTCTCTTTTATACTCTGGAGCTCCTGCTGAATTTTGTTTCTAATCCCCTTGTGGAGGCTTCCATTTGTGGATGGACATTTTATGATTACACAACCTGGTCACATCGCTATGATCTTTTTATACGGACTATAAACTGAAGGATCTATGAATAAATGGTTGTGGAACGAATCATCTGAGTTTCCATTATTTCTTATGGGGAAATTTGCTTTGATATACAAGTGCTTTGGATTACAAACATGTTTCCGGAACGAATCCAAGGTTTTACTGGATTGGTTAAAAGAAGGTAAAACCTTCCAGAAGTTAATTGGTAATGTTAAATTACAATATGGCTTGTGTAGCAATTGTATATATCAATAATTTCATTGTTAATTATTATTAGTTTTTTTTTCTTTGCAATATATATATATATATATATATATTTTTAAAGTGGAGTAAACCTTTAACTGTATTACTCGAGCTTGTTAATATAACTTACATTGTATTGTATGGCAAGGCAGAAGATGGAATAATAAATCATTATTATTGATATGATATTCTTGTTCTTTTCTTTCCCTAACGACATTATCAGTCGCTGTATCTGGCGTGTTGATTTAGTCATATATATCGGACACGTTGCCGTTTGGAAGCTCGGTACGCTCCTCGCCGGTCTGATCTTCAAGCCGGACAAGATCTGCGAGCCGTCAATCGCGGCACTTAATTGTAACGCACATGCGTAATAATCCAACAATCTGTCACCATAATTTGCCGATCTATTAAGGGGGCCGCTGTCATTGAATTAACTAACATCATCTGGGGACGGCGCCTCGCTTGTGATTAATATATTCCAGGAGTGAGCCCTTCACACCGTCGCTGTTGAGACTAACATGTTGTAATTAAAGGGAATGTTCAGTCTCTTGTGCAATGCAACGGACGGCGAGGCTGAGCCGCACGGCATCACCATTCTTGATTGCGCGTCTATGGGTCATCCTAAGTTATGTTCTAGGATTGGCTGGCTCCTGTCGCCCAGAGCTTGTAAGATTTCACAGATTAAAATCGGGCTGAAGCGGATCTCCGGGGGTTTGAAATAGTCCTGACCTTCTGGGTCTGGTCCTCTCTATGTCATGTGACGGGATGTCATTTCCAAATAACTAGAGCAAAGTGTTGCACCTGCACTCAATTTTATTTAATGTACTGTAAAGCCTCGGATTGAGAGTAACTTGGTCTGAGAGCGTTTTGCAAGACAAGCAAAATGTTTAAATACATTTTGACTTGATATACAAGCGATGTATTGATCTACAAGTAGCGTCCTGTCACAACTGAGTATAAAAGAGAAGAGAGGCGCCTCTAAGTGTAGCAATATTGTTACATGTAAATGAAGGTACAACATTTAGCAACTCACATGGTTGATGATTAAAAGAGGCACATCTGAGTATGCAGGCATCCGGGGTAAATCTTAGGGTTGCCACCTGTCCGGTTTTTACCCGGACAGTCCGTTTTTTGAGACATGTGTCCGAGTCGCTGCCCACCTTTAACCCGGGCAATACCTCACCTAACCCGACCCGCAGTGCCATGCCAAGGTTTCTCCCTCCCCATTTACCCCCTGCACTCCGTGCCTCCATCCGCTCAGTGTGCTAAGTTCAGACGGAACACGGAGGTGGAGCCTCCATGTTGCTGGGTGCTCTGGCTGGTTGCAGACGGGGGGGATTCGGAGGTCTTGGGCTCTGGCTGGCTGCAGACCGGGAAGACACGGAGGTCTTGGGCTCTGGCTGGCTGCAGACGGGGGGGACACGGGGGTCTTGGGTTCTGGCTGGCTGCAGACGGGGGGACACGGAGGTCTTGGGCTCTGGCTGGCTGCAGACGGGGGGGACACGGAGGTCTTGGGCTCTGGCTGGCTGCAGACGGGGGGGACACGGAGGTCTTGGGCTCTGGCTGGCTGCAGACTGGGGGGACACGGAAGTCTTGGGCTCTGGCTGGCTGCAGACAGGGGGGATACGGAGGTCTTGGGCTCTGGCTGGCTGCAGACCGGGAAGACACGGAGGTCTTGGGCTCTGGCTGGCTGCAGATGGGGGGGACACGGAGGTTTTGGGCTCTGGCTGGCTGCAGACGGGGGGGGGACACGGAGGTCTTGGGCTCTGGCTGGCTGCAGACGGGGGGGACACAGAGGTCTTGGGCTCTGGCTGGCTGCAGACGGGGGGGACACGGAGGTCTTGGGCTCTGGCTGGCTGCAGATGGGGGGGACATGGAGGTCTTGGGCTCTGGCTGGCTGCAGACGGGGGGGGGACACGGAGGTCTTGGGCTCTGGCTGGCTGCAGACGGGGGGGGGGCACGGGGATCTTGGGCTCTGGCTGGCTGCAGACGGGGGGGGACACGGAGGTCTTGGGCTCTGGCTGGCTGCAGACGGGGGGGACACGGAGGTCTTGGGCTCTGGCTGGCTGCAGACGTGGGGGACACGGAGGTCTTGGGCTCTGGCTGGCTGCAGACGGGGGGGGGACACGGAGGTCTTGGGCTCTGGCTGGCTGCAGACGGGGGGGGGGGACAAGGGGGTCTTGGGCTCTGGCTGGCTGCAGACTGGGGGGACACGGAAGTCTTGGGCTCTGGCTGGCTGTGAGATCCACGGGCAGGTGGCTCTCCTCTCTTCCTCTGGCTGCCTGCTGTGATGATGATGGGCGCACCCACAGCTGAGCTGAGCTGCGCTGCTGCAGGACACGTGAAGTCTGTCTCCTGGTCAGGTAGGTCAGTGTATGTATGTCACTACTGTCAGTGTGTGTATGTCAGGTAGGTAGGTCAGTGTATGTCAGGAAGGTCAGTGTATGTCAGTTAGGTAGGTCAGTGTATGTATGTCAGGTAGGTCTGTGTATGTCAGGTAGGTAGGTCAGTGTATGTCAGGTAGGTCAGTGTATGTATGTCAGGTAGGTCGGTGTATGTCAGGTAGGTCAGTGTATGTATGTCAGGTAGGTCAGTGTATGTATGTCAGGTAGGTCAGTGTATGTCAGGTAGGTAGGTCAGTGTATGTCAGGTAGGTAGGTCTGTGTATGTCAGGTAGGTCAGTGTATGTATATCAGGTAGATCAGTGTATGTCAGGTAGGTCAGTGTATGTATAACAGGTAGGTCAGTGTATGTCAGGTAGGTCAGTGTATGTCAGGTAGGTAGGTCAGTGTATGTCAGGTAGGTAGGTCTGTGTATGTCAGGTAGGTCAGTGTATGTATATCAGGTAGGTCAGTGTATGTCAGGTAGGTCAGCGTATGTCAGGTAGGTAGGTCAGTGTATGTCAGGTAGGTAGGTCTGTGTATTTCAGGTAGGTCTGTGTATGTCAATTAGGTCTGTGTATGTCAGGTAGGTCAGTATATGTATGTCAGGTAGGTCAGTGTAATGGTCAGTGTGTCAGGTAGGTGAGTTTAGTGGTCAGCATTGATGGGCACTGGTAAGCCAGGCAGCAACCAGGCAGCAAGCTTACCCCTCACCACACAACCCCACCACCCAGCCAAAAAACCCCGCGCCACCCACCGCGGTCTCCCCCCCCCCCTTGGACCTCGGGCTGAAGCCCCTGGTCTTTGTGCCACCTAGCAACGCCCCTGCTTCTTGGATTTCGATACACTTTAAATAAATTGTTTCGTTTTGTTAATCCTTATCACAGTCTGTCCGTGACAATAAATGATGACAGTTCCCCTTTGACCCCGAGTGATATTATATCTAACGTGTCATTTCCAGATGGATGGCTCCCGTGTCATTCCCGTGTTTTGTAGATCACGCGATGAGAGAACATGAACATAGTTACAGATCTGTACGTTTATCTATACAGAAACCAGATACAGATACTTGCGTTATCTAAGTGTATCTAAGCAACCAGCCTCGATATTGATACAGCGTGCCGGTCGCCTGAGTCGCATTCACTGAGAAATAGGGGAAGGGTGATGGCAGAACGTCGGCGGGACATTATTAATACGTCTGTCATGACCTGTGGCCATGGGCGGAAAAGATTTACAGCAGAGGAAACCCGGTGACAAGGGAACTGCAAAAGGCTGCAATCCTCGCCGTCCCTCTTCCCGGGGAGGATCGCAGACCGTCATGCTGATCCGCCGGCTTGGACGGTTCCCCCCCGTCCCAATCCAGAAACAAGCATGCAGCCAGTGAAGTCAGGGGTAAAGCCTTGATTTCAGCGATTAAAGAATTACAAAGTCATCCCTTAGGTTTTTAACCACTTCAATACAGGGCACTTTCACCCCCTTCCTGCCCAGGACAATTTTCAGCTTTCAGCGCCATCACACTTTGATTGACAATTGCGCGGGCATGCCACACTTTACCCAAACGACATTTTTATCATTTTTTTTTCACAAATAGAGCTTTCTTTTGGTGGTATTCGATCACCACTGGGGTTTTTATTTTTTGCTAAACAAACAAAAAAAGAACGAAATTTTAAAAAAAACAAACGTTTTTTTCTTAATTTCGGTTATAAAATTTAATTTTCTCCTTCACTGAAGGGCACTGATGAGGCTGCACTAATGGGCACTGATGAGGTGGCACTGATAAGGTGAAACGCGCCGGGATGACTTATCCTTCCCATATGTGGAAATAAGCACTGATGGACACTGAGGAGGAGGCACTAATATGTAGAATTGATGGGCACCGATAGGTGGCACTGATATGCAGCCCTGATGGGCACCAATAGACTACACTGATATGCAGCACTGATGGGCACCAATAGACTGCACTGATATGCAGCACTGATGGGCACCAATAGACTACACTGATATGCAGCACTCATGGGCACCAATAGACTACACTGATATGCAGCACTGATGGGCACCAATAGACTACACTGATATGCAGCACTGATGGGCACCAATAGACTACACTGATATGCAGCACTGATGGGCACTGTGGGATCACAGTGCACTCACTGGATCCTCCAGAGACAAGTTCTGCTTTCAAATTCACTCAACCCTCTCCAACTGCACCCTCTAAACCCCTAAGGAAGCTGATAAAACGAAACGCGCCGGGGTGACTTATTCTTCACATATGTGGAAATAAGCACTGATGGGCACTGATAGGTAGCACTGATGGGTGGCACCGATGGGCGCTAATAGGTGACACTGATGGCAACTGATAGGCAGCACTGATGGGCACTGATTGGCACTGATAGGTGGCACTGATGGGCAATGATAGGTGGCACTGATGGGCACTGATTGGCACTGATAGGTGGCACTGATTGGCACTGATAGATAGCACTGATAGGCAGCACTGATGAGGAGGTACTGACAGGCAATAACTGATGGTTACTGATTGGCAATGATTGGCACTTTGATGGGCACTGATTGAAACTTTGCTGGGCACTGATTGGCGATTTGGGTGGGCACTCATTGGGATTTGGGTGGGCACTGATTGGCATTGCGGTGGGCACCTCTGATGGGGGCTGCGCTGATAATCAATGTGCTGATTATCAGTGCACCCCCCCTCCCCTGACAGGTGATAAAAGGAAGGGAACAGGATCTTTTTTTTTTTTTTTTAGGGTTACAAACACTTTAACGACTATTTACCTGCAAAGCTGTCATTCTCCTGCTATTGTACAGCTAATCAAGCACAACTTGTGCTTGATTAGATGCAGTAGAGGGCAGGAGAGGCATTGGGGGTTTAATAGACCCCTAATGTCTCCATAAAGAGTACCTGTCACTGGCCCAATGCTTTTACATAGGGGCTTGTTGAACCCCTTGTGATAACAATAAAGTTAAATAAAGAAAAATATTTTTAAAAGCAAAAATAAAGAAAATAATTATAATTGTAAACAAAAAATATATATAAAATAAACATAATATTTTACGCCACAAATGTTGGCGTGAGAGCAAGCATTCTAGAGCCACCATTTATCGTTAACTCTAAACTGATAACCTGCAAAGGCTTTTAAAGCGTTGGCGATGGACAATTTTGGGTACCATCGATTTTTGTGATTTCACGGGTGTGCCCAATTTTATGACTTGACATATTTGGTATCTATTTATTCTACACAAACCTCATCTTTGATATTTTTCCAAAAAATTGGGTATAGTAACCGGGTTTGCATTAAGATTGATTTAAGTGTATTTTTACCTGATAAATAGCTGTGAAAATATTGTGCAACTTGGAAACATTGCAACTACCGCCATTTTATTCTCCAGGGTCTTCTGCTTTCCAAAAATATAGGTTTGTTTGGGGTTTGACCGCTCGCTGACCGCCTCACGTAGGAGTATGGCAGTAGAGAGGCTCTTCCTACGCCGGATCACGTATCTAATACGCGATCGGGCACTTCTGGGTAGGCGGTGCGTGCGTGGCTGTGCTATGATTAGTCCCAGCACAAGTCAATCAGCAGGTGCCCGGCCAATGATTGACCACTGGCACCCGCTGATCGGCAAAGAGGATGACAGGTCCTATAAGCGTGAATGTGCTGGTTTTCGCTACCCTGTAAAGCACTTACCTTAGTAAAAGCAGCTCACAGTGAATGCACCAAACCCACTTAACCCTTTGATTGCCCCTGATGTTAACCCCTCCCCAGACAGTGTCATTAGTACAGTGACAGTGTATTATTTTAGCACTGATCTCTGTATTCGTGTCACTGCTTCCCACAATGTGTCAAAAGTGTCAGTTAGTGTCAGATTGCTCACCGCAATATCGCAGTCTCTTAAGTCGCTGATCGCCGACAGTACTAGTGTAAAAAAATAAAATAAAATAAAAATTTCAGTGTATATCATAGTTTGTAGACGCTATAACTTTAGTGCAAACCAATCAATATACGCTTATTGGGATTTATTTTCCCCAAAAATATGTAGCAGAATACACATAGGCCTAAATTTATGAAGATATTCAATTTTTAAAAAAAAAATATGGGGTATGTTTTATAGCAGAAAGTAAAAAAAATCAAATGTTTTTTTTTTTTTAATTTTTGGTCTTTATTTTTTTATAGCACAAAAAATCAGAAACATAGAGGTGATCAAATACCACCAAAAGAAAGCTCTATTTGTTTGAAAAAAATGATATAAATTTTATTTGGGTACTGTGTTGCATGACCGCGCAATTGTCAGCCCCGCCCATTTGGCTGGCCAAAGACCAGAACACTTGTTGCGATTCGGCGCTGCGTCGCTTTAACTGACAATTGCACGGTCGTGCGACGTGGCTCCCAAACAAAACTGACGTCTTTTTTTCCTCACAAATAGAGCTTTCTTTTGGTGGTATTTGATCACCTCTGGGGTTTTTATTTTTTGCGCTATAAACAAAAAAAGCGACAATTTTGAAAAAAACACATTATTTTTTACTTTTTGCTATAATAAATATCCCCAAAAAATATATAAAAAAACATTTTTTTTATATATTTTATATATTAAGGCCGATACGTATTCTGCTACATATTTTTTGGTAAAAAAAAAAATCCCAATAAGTGTATATTGATTGATTTGTGCAAAAGTCATTGCGTCTACAAACTATGGGATATATTTATGTAATTTTGATTTATTTTTACTAGTTATGGTGGCAATCAGCGACTTATAGTGTGACTGCGATATTGCAGCGGAAAAATCGGGCAACCTGACTGACACTTTTGACACTTTTTTGGGGACCAGTGACACGAATACAGTGATCAGTGCTAAAAATATACACTGTCACTGTACTAATGACACTGGATGGGAAGAGGTTAACATCAGGGGCAATCAAAGGGTTAAATGTGTGCCTAAGGAGTGCTGTCTAACTGTGTGTTTCTGTGTGTGTGTGTGTGTGGGGGGAGGGGTGCTTGTACTGTAAGAAGACAGAGATTGGTGTTCCTGCTTAACAGAAACACAAGATCTCTGTCTTCTCCTGGCACAGAACAGCGATCTGCCTTGTTTACATAGGCAGATCACCTTCTGTTTGCCTCGGAAACCAGTGGACATCGGGTACGCCGGACCCGCTGATTGGCTCCTGCTGTGTCCAATCACAGCGGAAGCTGGTTGCCGGTGGCGCGCTTGCATGCCCCAGACCGAGAAAAGCAAAATCCCGTGATTCTGCGCAGAAAGGCCGCCCTGCGGCAGTAAAAGGGGGGCGGTCCAGAAGGGGTTAAACACCAAAAGTATTTAAATATCTACATGAGGTGTACAAGAGGGGCAGTCGTGAAAGGACTGGGGCAGTTTTGGGTCCAGAAAAGAGACAGTTGGGGAAATATGTAGTTGGAGGGTTCCTATTTCCCAGTCAGGAATTTAGAAGTAAGTAAACCTTTACTATGATGATACTTTTGTATTATTGCAGTTTGAGTTATGGAAATGTTTAGGCAAAATGTTCCTAAACTTCCTAGTGAGCTGGATTTATGTCGGCTACAAGAGCCGTTTATATTCCTGGGCAGACAGTGTTGAAGATATATGGCTCCAGCTGATACTGTGTGCAGAGACAGGAGAAAACTTTGGCTTCCCGACCTGTAGATGTTACATCATCTGATTATCTGGTGTTACATTGTGCTGGAGCTAGGGTTGTCACCTTTTCTTTAAACCAAACCCGAACACTTTATTGAAGCCTAAAAAAAAAAAAAAGAGTAGAGTAGAGGGTACCTAAGAGTACCCCCATTAGATCAGGGTCCCCATATATAGCTACCTCCACTTAGAGACCCCCATTAGATCAGGGTCCCCTTATATAGGCACCTCAACTTAGAGACCCCCCATTAGATTAAGCTCCCCTTATATAGGCACCTCAACTTAGAGACCCCCCATTAGATCAGGGTCCCCTTATATAGGTACCTCCACTTAGAGACCTCCCCCACATTACATCAGGCTCCCCTTATATAGGCACCTCCACTTAGAGACCCCAATTAGATCAGTGTGCCCTTATATAGGCACCTCCACTTAGAGACCCCCCCATTACATCAGGGTCCCCTTATATAGGCACCTCCACTTAGAGACCCCCCATTAGATCAGGGGCCCCTTATATAGGCACCTCCACTTAGAGACCCCCATTAGATCAGGGTCCCCTTATATAGGCACCTCCACTTGGAGACCCCCCATTACATCAGGGTCCCCTTATATAGGCACCTCCACTTAGAGACCCCCCATTACATCAGGGTGCCCTTATATAGGCACCTCCACTTAGAGACCCCCCATTACATCAGGGTGCCCTTATATAGGCACCTCCACTTAGACACCCCCATTAGATCAGGGTCACCTTATATAGGCACCTCCACTTAGAGACCCCCCATTAGATCAGGGTCCCCTTATATAGGCACCTCCACTTAGAGACCCCCCCCCCCATTACATCAGGGTCCCCTTATATAGGCACCTCAACTAAGAGACCCCCCCATTACATCAGGGTCCCCTTATATAGGCACCTCCACTTAGAGACCCCCCATTACATCAGGGTCCCCTTATATATGCACCTCCACTTAGAGACCCCCCATTAGATCAGTCTCCTTATATCAGCACCCACCAAGGCTATATTCACCCCCCCCCCCCCCTTACAGACCCCAGTATGTAAATTTGCAGCCGGCAATTCTCTTTCTGACAGAAGTGATGGAGAGTCTAATTAGCCACTCCATCACTTCTGTGATTGGCGGAAGAAGTCCCTCCCGCGCCCGCCGCCGCTGCCTCTCCTGGGCTCTCCGACCCCGTACAAAGTTATGCCATCACTTCCAGTTCTGCCTCTTTGTTTACCTGGCCACCGGCAGGCAGGGAAGCAGCCGATCAGACCGATCTGTGTTTGATCAGCTGCATGGGAGGCGAGAGGAGAGATTTGGGGTCTAATAGACCCCAAATCTTTCCATAAAGAGGACCTGTCACAGCCCATGCTACATAGTTACATAGTAGGTGAGGTTGAAAAAAGACACAAGTCCATCAAGTCCAACCTATGTGTGTGATTATATGTCAGTATTACATTGTATGTCCCTGTATGTTACGGTCATTCAGGTGCTTATCTAATAGTTTTTTGAAACTATCAATGCCCCCCGCTGAGACCACCGCCTGTGGAAGGGAATTCCACATCTTTGCCGCTCTTACGGTAAAGAACCCTCTATGTAGTTTAAGGTTAAACCTCTTTTCCTCTATTTTAAATGAGTGGCCACGAGTCTTGTTAAACTCCCTTCCTTAAAAAAGTTTTATCCCTATTGTGGGGTCACCAGTACGGTATTTGTATATTGAAATCATATCCCCTCTCAAGCGTCTCTTCTCCAGAGAGAATAAGTTCAGTGCTCACAACCTTTCCTCATAACTAAGATCCTCCAGACCCTTTATTAGCTTTATTGCCCTTCTTTGTACTCGCTCCATTTCCAGTACATCCTTCCTGAGGACTGGTCAGCATACTCCAGGTGCGGCCGGACCAGAGTCTTGTAGAGTGGGAGAATTATCGTTTTATCTCTGGAGTTGATCCTCTTTTTAATGCCAATATTCTGTTTGCTTTGTTAGCACTAGCTTGGTATTACATGCCATTGCTGAGCCTATCATCTACTAGGACCCCCAGGTCCTTTTCCATCCTAGATTCCCCCAGAGGTTCTCCCCCCGGTCTATAGATTGCATTCATATTTTTGCCACCCAAATGCATTATTTTACATTTCTCTACATTAACCACTTGCTGCCCGCCATATAGCAAAATGACGGCGGCAAAGTGGTTTCAATACCCTGACCGGACGTCATATGACTTCAGGACGTTAAGCCGCTGCGCGCCCCCGGGGGCACGCATAGCGGCGATCGTTGTTGCGGTGTGTCAGTCTGACACACCGCAACACTGATCTAGGTAAAGAGTCGTGGTAAAGAGACGGAGACTCTTTACCACGTGATCAGCCGTGTCCAATCACAGCTGATCACGATGTAAACAGGAAGAGACGGTGATCGGCTTTTCCTCACTCGTGCCTGTCAGAGGCGATCAGAGGAGAGTCGATTGGCTGCTCCTCTGACAGGGGGGGGGATCGATTATCAGCGCAGATCCCCTGAGGATGCCCACACTGGACAACCAGGGACGCCACTAGGACCACCAGGGATATCACCACCAGGTATGCCACCCTAGACCACCGGGGATGCCAATCAGTTCCCACAATGGATGCCAATCAGTGCCCACAATGGGCATCACTGATTGGCAGGCATTATTGTTTGGCACTGATTGGCATCGATCAGTACCATACATTACAGTACATCAGTGCCACCTATCAGTGCCCATCCATGCCCATCTGTGCCACCTATCAGTGCCCATCTGTGCCGCCTATCAGTGTCCATCTGTGCTGCCCATCAGTGCCGCCTATCAGTGCCGCATATTAGTGACCATCATCAGTGCCCATCAATGCCACTTCATCAGTGCCACCTCATTAGTGCCACCTCATCGGTGCCCATCAGTGCCGCCTTATCAGTGCCCATCAGTGCGGCCCCATCAGTGCCCATCAGTGAAGGAGAAAACTTACTTATTTACAAAGTTTTGTAACTTAAACAAAAACATTTTTTTTTTCAAAATTTTCGGTCTTTTTTTTATTTGCTTAGCAGAAAACAAAAATCCTAGAGGTGATCAAATACCACCAAAAAAAAGCTCTATTTGTGGGAACAAAATGATAAAAATTTAGTTTGGGTACAGTGTGATATGACCGCGCAATTGTTATTCAAAGTGCAACAGCGCTGAAAGCTGAAAATTGGTCTGGGCAGGAAGGTGTATAAGTGCCCGGTATTGAAGTGGTTAAACCTCATTTGCCATGTAGTTGCCCACCCCATTAATTTGTTCAAATCTTTTTGCAAGGTTTCCACATCCTGCGGAGAAGTTTTTGTCCTGCTTAGCTTAGTATCGTCTGCAAATACAGAGATTGAACTGTTTACCCCATCCTCCAGATCGTTTATGAACAAAATAAATAGGATTGGTCCCAGCACAGAACCCTGGGGAACCCCACTACCCACCCCTGACCATTCAGAGTACTCCCCATTTATCACCACCCTCTGAAATCGCCCTTGTAGCCAGTTTTCAATCCATGTACTCACCCTATAGTCCATGCCAACTGACCTTATTTTGTACAGTAAACATTTATGGGGAACTGTGTCAAATGCTTTTGCAAAATCCAGATACATCACGTCTACGGGCCTTCCTTTATCTAGATGGCAACTCACCTCCTCATAGAAGGTTAGTAGATTGGTTTGGCAAGAACGATTCTTCATGAATCCATGCTGATTACTGCTAATGATACCGTTCTCATTACTAAGAACTTGTATATGGTCCCTTATCATCCCCTCCAAGAGTTTACATACTATTGATGTTAGGCTAACTGGTTTGTAATTCCCAGGGATGTATTTTGGGGCCTTTTTAAATATTGGTGCTACATTGGCTTTTCTCCAATCAGCTGGTACCATTTCAGTCAGTAGACTATCTGTACGGTCTGGCAATTACTTAACTGAGTTCCCTAAGTACCCTCGGGTGCAAGCCATCCAGTCCCGGTGATTTATTAATGTTAAGTTTCCCAAGTCTAATTTTAATTCTGTCCTCTGTTAGCCATGAGGGTGCTTCCTGTGTTGTGTCATGAGGATAAACACTGCAGTTTTGGTTACTTAAGCCCCCCGATTCCCTCGTGAAGACTGAGGAGGAGAAATTCAATACCTTCACCATCTCCCCATCCTTTGTAACCAGATGCCCTTTCTTATTCTTTATGGGGCCAATATAGTCCGTCCTCCTTTTTTTTACTGTTTACATGCTTAAAGAATTTCTTGGGATTTTTTTTGCTCTCCTCCGCTATGTGTCTTTCATGTTCTATCTTAGCCGTCCTAATTGCACCCTTACATTTCTTGTTGCATTCTTTATAAACTCTGAATGCTGATGATGATCTCTCAACCTTGTATTTTTTGAAGGCCTTCACCTTTGCTTTCTTATGCATTTTTACATTGGAGTTAAGCCATCCAGGACTTTTGTTCGCTTTTTTAAATTTATTTCCCAATGGGATACACTGGCGAATGCCCTTATTTAATATACTCTTAAAGCAAACCCATCTCTCCTCCGTGTTCTTTGTTCCTAAGATTTTATCCCAATTCATGCCTTCTAACAAGGTTTGTAGTTTAGGGTAGTTGGCTCTTTTGAAATTCAGTGTCTTTGTATTCCCCTTATGTTTCCTATTTGTGTGATTTATACTGAAGCCAATTGACCTGTGATCGCTGTTTCCTAAATTGCCCCGTATTTCCACATCTGTGATCAGGTCTGTATTGTTGGTAATCAGTAGATCTAGTAACGCTTTATTTCTAGTTGGTGCGTCTACCATCTGACCCATGAAAATGTCCTGCAAGACATTTAGGAACTGGCGAGCTGTCACAGTTCGTATCTGTATTGGTGCAAATGCATCGATACCTAAAACCGATATTTTTAGGCTTGGTTCTTTGAGCTGTCAGTGGGGTCTCTCCTGTTGACAGCTGAAGTGTTAACCACTTCAGCCCCGGAAGGATTTACCCCCTTCCTGACCAGAGCACTTTTTACAATTCGGCACTGCGTCGCTTTAACTGCTAATTGCGCGGTCATACAATGGTGTACCCAAACGGAATTTGCGTCCTTTTCTTCCCACAAATAGAGCTTTCCCTTGATGGTATTTGATCACCTCTGCCGTTTTTATTTTTTGCGCTATACACGGAAAAAGACCGAAAATTTTGAAAAAAAATGATATTTTCTACTTTTTGTTCTAAAAAAAATCCAATAAACTCAATTTTAGTCATACATTTAGGCCAAAATGTATTCGGCCACATGTCTTTGGTAAAAAAAATGTCAATAAGCGTATATTTATTGGTTTGCGCAAAAGTTATAGCGTCTACAAACTAGGGTACATTTTCTGGAATTTACACAGCCTTTAATTTATGACTGCCTATGTCGTTTCTTGAGGTGCTAAAATGGCAGGGCAGTACAAAACCCCCACAAATGACCCCATTTTGGAAAGTAGACACCCCAAGGAATTTGCTGAGAGGCATGTTGAGCCCATTGAATATTCATTTTTTTTGTCCCAAGTGATTGAATAATGACAAAAAAAAAAAAAAAAAAAAAAAATTACAAAAAGTTGTCACTAAATGATATATTGCTCACACAGGCCATGGGCATATGTGGAATTGCACCCCAAAATACATTTAGCTGCTTCTCCTGAGTACGGGGATACCACATGTGTGGGACTTTTTGGGAGCCTAGCCGCGTACGGGGCCCCGAAAACCAATCACTGCCTTCAGGATTTCTAAGGGCGTACATTTTTGATTTTACTCCTCACTGCCTATCACAGTTTTGAAGGCCATAAAATGCCCAGATGACATAAAACCCCCCCAAATTACCCCATTTTGGAAAGTAGACACCCCAAGCTATTTGCTGAGAGGCATGTTGAGTCCATGGAATGTTTTATATTTTGACACAAGTTGCGGGAAAGTGACAAATTTTTTTTTTTTTTTTTTTTTTTTGCACAAAGTTGTCACTAAATGATATATTGCTCACACAGGCCATGGGCATATGTGGAATTGCACCCCAAAATACATTTAGCTGCTTCTCCTGAGTATGGGGATACCACATGTGTGGGACTTTTTGGGAGCCTAGCCGCGTACGGGACCCCGAAAACCAATCACTGCCTTCAGGAATTCTAAGGGCGTACATTTTTGATTTTACTCCTCACTGCCTATCACAGTTTCGGAGGCCATGGAATGCCCAGGTGGCACAAACCCCCCCCCAAATGACCCCATTTTGGAAAGTAGACACCCCAAGCTATTTGCTGAGAGGCATGGTGAGTATTTTGCAGCTCTCATTTGTTTTTGAAAATAAAGAAAGACGAGAAAAAAAAATTTTTTTTTTCTTTTTTCAATTTTCAAAACTTTGTGACAAAAAGTGAGGTCTGCAAAATACTCACTATACCTCTCATCAAATAGCTTGGGGTGTCTACTTTCCAAAATGGGGTCATTTGGGGGGTTTTTTTGCCACCTGGGCATTCCATGGCCTCCGAAACTGTGATAGGCAGTGAAGAGTGAAATCAAAAATTTACGGCCTTAGAAAGCCTGAAGGCGGTGCTTGGTTTTCGGGGTCCCGTACGCGGCTAGGCTCCCAAAAAGTCTCACACATGTGGTATCCCCGTACTCAGGAGAAGCAACAGAATGTATTTTGGGGTGTAATTTCACATATTCCCATGGCATGTTTGAGCAATATATCATTTAGTGACAACTTTGCGCAAAAAAAAATAAAAAAAATAAAAAATTGTCTCTTTCCCGCAACTTGTGTCACAATATAAATTATTCCATGGACTCAACATGACTCTCAGCAAATAGCTTGGGGTGTCTACTTTCCAAAATGGGGTCATTTGGGGGGGTTTTGAACTGTCCTGGCATTTTATGCACAACATCTAGAAGCTTATGTCACACATCACCCACTCTAACCACTTGAAGACAAAGCCCTTTCTGACACTTATTGTTTACATAAAAAAATAATTTTTTTTTGCAAGAAAATTACTTTGAACCCCCAAACATTATATATTTTTTTTAAAGCAAATGCCCTACAGATTAAAATGGTGGGTGTTTCATTTTTTTTTTTCACACAGTATTTGCGCCGCAATTTTTCAAACGCATTTTTTGGGGAAAAAAACACACTTTTTTACATTTTAATGCACTAAAACACACTATATTGCCCAAATGTTTGATGAAATAAAAAAGATGATCTTAGGCCGAGTACATGGATACCAAACATGACATGCTTTAAAATTGCGCACAAACGTGCAGTGGCGACAAACTAAATACATTTTTAAAAGCCTTTAAAAGCCTTTACAGGTTACCACTTTAGATTTACAGAGGAGGTCTACTGCTAAACTTACTGCCCTCGATCTGACCTTCGCGGCGATACCTCACATGCATGGTGCAATTGCTGTTTACATTTGACGCCAGACCGACGCTTGCGTTCGCCTTAGCGCGAGAGCAGGGGGGACAGGGGTGCTTTTTTTTTTTTTTTTTTTTTTTTTTTTTTTCTTTATTATTATTATTTTTTTATCTTATTTTTAAACTGTTCCTTTCATTTTTTTTTTAAATCATTTTTATTGTTATCTCAGGGAATGTAAATATCCCCTATCATAGCAATAGGTAGTGACAGGTACTCTTTTTTGCAAAAATTGGGGTCTATTAGACCCTAGATTTCTCCTCTGCCCTCAAAGCATCTGACCACACCAAGATCGGTGTGATAAAATGCTTTCCCAATTTCCCAATGGCGCTATTTACATCCGGCGAAATCTAAGTCATAAAATGCTCGTAGCTTCCGGTTTCTTAGGCCATAGAGATGTTTGGAGCCACTCTGGTCTCTGATCAGCTCTATGGTCAGCTGGCTGAATCACCGGCTGCATTTTCAGGTTCCCTGTTGAGACAGGAGAGCCAGAGAAAAACACGGAAGACGGTGGGGGGGGGGGCATTCCCTCCCACTGCTTGTAAAAGCAGTCTAGAGGCTAATTAGCCGCTAGGATTGCTTTTACATGAAAGCCGACCGCTGGCTGAAAAGAATGATACCAAGATGATACCTAAACCTGCAGGCATCATTCTGGTATAACCATTCAAAGTTGTGAATGGCGTACCTGAAGACAAAAAAATGGTTAACAATAAAGCACAGTAAACGGTAAAGTATAAAAAATTGCATACCTGAAAAACAAACATGATAAAACATAATAACAATAAAACATTGCAGAATAGAATACAGTAAAAAAGAGCAGAACAATAGAGAGAGAGAATAGAGAGAGAAAGAACAATAAAACGACAACTATTTTTTTTTTATTCTATATTTTTGTATGTGTTTTTTTTTTTTGTAACTAACTTTTATAACTGTACCCGGTTCCAGGTTCGGGTCTCTCAAAATGCGATGGCATCTTGGGAGACCCTGTGAAAGTGTGCCTAGTCTGTGGAATGCTGTACCCTACGCTAATAGTCAACTAGTGCATGGTAGCGTTCAAAACATTCACCAATGCAAAGACCAGGATTGTCAGGACAGGAGGGACAATAATAGCGGGTGTCACCCCTATATCCGCGCTAGCTGCAGACACAATATCTTTTTTGGGGGCGTTCGCTGGGTAGGGGTACTCGGGAGGACATAAAGAAAATGCCTCTCATGCAGCCGACTGCATTTGGTTGGGGATGTGAATGGGGGAAGTACGGGCGCTGCAGAAGCGGTGGGTTCCCAATTAGGATTGGCGAATGCAGCAGGAAGGGCACTATGGGCACGACGGGCCTGTGTTTGTCTTTTTGGTGGCAGCGGGACACTACTTGTGCTTGCCACCTCACCAGCTTGAACTGCACTTATGGGACTCGCCACGTCACCAAGTGTTACTGCAGTGCTGGTTTGACTACGACCGGGGTGTACTAGGCCGCTGGCGCTTGCCAGTTCACCAAAACGCTACCAAAAAAACTGTTAGCGATCGCAGGGATCAGGCCTGACTCTGCGAACGCTGCAGTTATGCGTTTAGTGTTCTGTAAGTGACAGTGATCGATCGATACTGCACTTGGGTGGGCTGGGCTGGGCCGGGCGGAGGGGCAAAACGCAGGTGCTAGCAGGTATCTGGGCTGATCCCGCTAACACTGCGTTTGTGGGAACCCTAAACTGCTGGGGACGCTAGTATAGATCTGATCGGATCAGATATTGATCCGTTCAGATACTATACCACTAAGGGAGGCGTATGCTGCGTGCGTGGGTGTTAGCGGTACTGGCGCTAATCTGACGCTGCCTGGGGCTGGTGCTTGCCAGTTCACCAAAACGCTACCAAAAAAACTGTTAGTGATCGCAGGGATCAGGCGTGACTCTGCGAACGCTGCAGTTATGCGTTTAGTGTTTTGTAAGTGACAGTGATCGATCGATACTGCACTTGGGTGGGCTGGGCTGGGCCGGGCGGAGGGGCAAAACGCAGGTGCTAGCAGGTATCTGGGCTGATCCCGCTAACACTGCGTTTTCGGGAACCCTAAACTGCTGGGGACGCTAGTATAGATCTGATTGGATCAGATATTGATGCGTTCAGATACTATACCACTAAGGGAGGCGCATGCTGCGTGCGTGGGTGTTAGCGGTACTGGCGCTAATCTGACGCTGCCTGGGGCGACGCATATCACCGCCGGGCGATCGGGGGGCTAAACCTTTATTCGGTAATAAACGGCGGGTGCCCTGACACTATAAAAAATAAACGAACTAACCAGCGTCACCCGTAACAGTTATACGGTGATCAGTGGTGAAAGGGTTAACTAGGGGGCAATCAAGGGGTTAAAACATTTATTAGGTAGTATATGGGGGTCCCTGTCACTATAAAACGCTGACGGCGAACCTAAATATTTATGTCCCTAACTAGCGTCACCAGCGACACTAATACAGCGATCAGAAAAATGATCGCTTAGTGACACTGGTGACGGAGGGTGATCAAGGGGTTAAAACTTTATTAGGGGGGGTTAGGGGGGTACCCTAGACCTAAAGGGGGCCTAACATTCACTGCCCTAACACACTAACTGTCACAAACTGACACCAATACAGTAATCAGAAAAAAAAAAAAAAAAAAAAAAAAACCTGCTTTGTGTCAGTTTGTGACAGGGGGGGGGGTGATTGGGGGGGATCGGGGGGCGATCGGGGGGGGGATCGGGGTGTAATGTGTGCCTGGCATGTTCTACTGTGTGTGTGTGTGTTGTGCACTCACATTACAGTCTTCTCTCCTCGGCCCGGAACGGAAAATACCGAGCCGAGGAGAGATGACATCATTTCCTCTGCCTCTGTGTACAATACAGAGGCAGGGAAATGATCCCATTGGCTGGGAGCGATCGCGAGGGGGGGGCCACGAATGGATGGCCTCCCCCTCACCACCGATCGCCGGGGGACATTTGCCGACCGTCGCAGGCACCGGGGGGGGGTCCGATCGGACCCCCCACCCGTGGGCAGGCAGGGACGTACAGGTAAGCCCTTTTGCCTGCCCGTGCCGCTTTGTCGACGTACATCTGTGTGCGGCGGTCGGCAAGTGGTTAAAGAAGTCCGGTAATTGGAGCTGTCAAAAAAAAAGCAACCAGCAATGTTTAGTAACAACATTGCTCAGCCCCTGAAACACTAAAATAAAAAGAAACATTGTTACTTTTTGAATCTTTCTGTTTCTTCATCTGCAGATCAAAGGGATGAACAAATGTTCCTCTGCTTAACCCCTTATAAACCCTTCATTTACTCTAATCAGCCTTAATTAACTCCTTATTCTCCTCCATTTAATTATTTTCCGTCTTTTTTTTTTTTTTTTTTTTCACGTCTATTTTATAAACGATAAACAATTAAAACTTTTTTTTCTTTGCTTTGTTAGGGAATATTTTTACACATATATTTTAACATATATTTACACATTTCACATTAAAAAAAGCGCAAAATTAAAAAAAATATATATCTATTTATTTCATTTGTAAATAAATTTTCAATGCTTTGTACCATTGCTGACAGCTGAAGTGAAAACAAAACAGTTGCGGTAGGTATTGGTAATTGATATCGGCGAGTACTAGAAAAAAAAAGTATCGGTACTCATACTTGTTGTAAAAATGAATTCGTAGCTATGGGGCTTCCTGACTGACAGAACTTCTTCTGATGCACTGAAGTTTGGAACGTTTACTGTAAAGCTCGCCAGGATATGAGAAACTTAAATATTCTTTACTCGCGCGTACAATTACTTGCGGCATATCCGCCAGCTTAAACCAAATCTGCATAGACCACATGTAAGACATTCTGACAACATCAGAGTTTTAAGCCCCTTTCATTTCACCACCCCACCGTCAGGAAGACACCAATGAGATGTCACTCTTCATCAGGTTTGTTGGAAACATCAAGATTTACAGTTAAGTTAAAAAAAAAAAGTTTTCAGCTACATTTAGCTGCAGGAAAAAGTTCACTCTAACTCTGAGATTAAAGATATGTCTCCAAAATAAAAGGGTTGTACCAAAAGTAATGCAAAAGTGGGCATAAATTCTTTAACCACTTCCCGGCCAGCGCACGCCGATGTACGTCAGCAGAGTGGCACGGCTGGGCAAATGGGCGTACAGGTACGTCCCTTTGAATTTGCCGCCGTGCCATCGCGTGCGCGCCGGCCGGGGCCTCTGTGATTTGGGTCGCGGGTCCCGATACCTGCGATCGCCTCACGGAGAGGACGAACGGGGAGATGCTGATGTAAACAAGCATCTCCCCGTTCTGCCTAATGACAAGTGTCACTTATCTCTGCTCCCTGTCATCGGGAGCAGAGATCAGTGACGTGTCACAGCTAGCCCATCCCCCCTACAGTTAGAATCACTCCCTAGTACTGACTTAACCCCTCCCCGCCCCCTAGTGGTTAACCCCTTCACTGCTAGGGTCATTTACACAGGAATCAGTGCATTTTTATAGCACTGATTGCTGTATAAATGACAATGGTCCCAAAAAATGTGTCAAAAATCTCCGATGTGTCCATCATAATGTCGCAGTCACAATAAAAATCGCTGATCGCCGCCATTACTAGTAAAAAAAAAAAAAATATTAATATAAATGCCATAAAACTATCCCCTATTTTGTAAACGCTATAACTTTTGCACAAACCAATCAATAAACGCTTATTGCGATTTTTTTCTACCAAAAATATGTAGAAGAATACGTATCGGCCTAAACTGCGGAAAAAAACATTTTTTTAATATATTTTTTGGGGATATTTATTATAGCAAAATGTAAAAAATAATGCGTTTTTTTCAAAATTGTCGATCTTATTTTGTTTATAGCGCAGAAAATAAAAATTGCAGAGGTGATTTTTTTGTTGTTTTTTTTTGCGCTATAAACAAAAAAAGACTGACATTTTTGAAAAAGAAAGAAATATTTTTACTTTCTGCTATAAGACATATTCAATAAAAAAAGTAAAAAAAAAATCCAATTTCTTCATTAATTTGGGCCAATGTGTATTCTGCTACATATTTTTGGTAAAAAAAATCCCAATAAGCGTATATTGACTGGTTTGCGCAAAAGTTATAGGGTTTGATTTACTAAAGGCAAATAGACTGTGCACTTTGCAAAGTGCAGTTGCACCAGAGCTTAGTAAATGAGGTAACGGTTCAGTTTGCAAAGAATACGTGCAATCACGTGCAAGGAGAATAAGAAAAAAAAATGCATTTTTGCTTGCACATGATTGGATGATGGAAGTCAGCAGGGCTCCCCCTCATTTACTAAGCTCTGGTGCAACTGTGCATGCAGAGTGCAATTGCACTTTGCAAAATGCACAGTCTATTTTCTTTTAGAAAATCAACCCCATAGTGTCTACAAACTATGGAATATTTTAATGGAATTTGTATTTATTTATTTTTACTAGTGATGGTGGTGATCAGCGACTTATAGCGTGACTGCGACATTGCGGGGGACAAAACGGACACAAATTTTGATACTTTTTTTGGGGGGACCAGTGACCCCAATATAGTGATCAGTGCTAAAAAAAAATGCACTGTCACTGTACTCATAGCTCCCAACTGTCCCTGATTTCAAGGGACTGTCCCTCATTTGGGGCAATGTCCCTCTGTCCCTCATTCCTCCTCATTTGTCCCTCATTTTGGTCTGATCTATAAAGTTGTATATAAAATGCACTTTTTATCTTTGGAAAAGTGTTTCCCAGTGCTAAACTTTTCATCCAATGTCTAAATGACTGCAATTGTACATTTTAAAAGCCAATATAAAGGAATACAGTAGTAGCGGTAAAAAAAAGTCCTTGTGGATTTAGATAACCTTTTTTTTTGGTTAATTCTCCTTTAAAGGGGCGTGGCAGGGGGTGTGTCCTATGCCTACATACATTTGTTAGTAGGTGGTGTCCCTCATTCCCATCTCAAAATGTTGGGAGATATGACTGTACTAATGACACTGGCAGGGAAGGGGTTAGCATCAGGGGCGATCAAAAGGGTTAAATGTACTTCTAGGGAGAGCTCACTAACTGTGGGGGGGGGTGCTTTAACTGGGGGAAGACAGAGATCCGTGTTCCTGCTTAGTAGAAACACAGGATGTCTGTCTTCTCTAACAGAACGGCGATCTGCCTTGTTTACATAGGCAGACCACCATTCTGCCTCTGTGGGGGAATGATCGGCAGACATTGGGTGATTGGACACAGCCGGAGCAGGTCGCCGGAGGCGCGCGCCGCAGACCTGGAAGTGCAAAGTCACATATCTGTACGTGATTTTGCGCAGAGGAGCTGCTGCCCCCCGCAGTACATGTACGTGGGGCGGTCGGCAAGAGGTTAACACTTGCATAAGTTGTTAAAATGTCACATGTTGGTAGAGTAGCTTCCTCATTAGTAACTCTTCTTCTTTTTCATTGCCGGTAAATAATGGATTCTAAGTAGAAGCAATGTGCAGCCATTGAGTTCTTGATGAAGGAGGATGCAGACTGTCCAATATCCAAAGAAGGCTACAGAGATGGCACCATTGACAGCCAGCAACACATTGCCCTATGGAAACCGCCGATGTATATATCACCGCGTCATATGATGTCCCGTCAGAGGGTGCCGCTCGCGGGGCCGGTGCGATCTGCAGTGGACACAGCCAAGGACCGATCACTACACCAGCCTGCTGACAGTGTCATGTGATCCCTGTGATCAACCACAGCAGATCACATGACAGTTGTAAACAATGGATGGCTTCCTTTCATGCCATCCATTGTATACAATTGTGCTGCTAGCTGTGATTGGTCACAGTGATCACATGGTACAGACAGGGCAAATCACAGTCCCTCTGTACCATGTGATTAGCTTTACCCAATTGCATACCTCCCAACACTTTGAAATGGGAATGAGGGACACCTACTAGCAAAAGTATGCAGGCATAGGACACGCCCCATGCCACGCCTTCTTAAATGAGAATTACCTAAAAAAAAAAAGATTAGTTACATCCACAAGGCTTTTTTTTTTACCACTACTATTCCTTTATATTGGCTTTTAAAATCTACAAATGCAGCCATTTAGAATTTGGATGGGAGGTTTAGCGCTGGGAAAAACTTTTTGAAAGATAAATAGTGTATTTTATGTACAACTATAGAGATCAGACCAAAATGAGGGACAAATGAGGAGGAAAAAGGGACAGAGGAACATTGCCCCAAGTCAGGGACAGTCCCTCGAAATCAGGGACAATTGGGAGCTATGCAATTGCAGCTAATTATAATAAAAGACACTGAATGAATCAGTTTCATTCAGTAAAAATGGTTGCTTATACTAACAAAATTCATTGGTATAAGAAATTGTAATGTGTAAAAGAAAAAAAAAAAAAGAAAAATCCTGATCACTTTCCTAGAGTAGTATAGTGTTACTATGGTAACACTGTATTGGTCTGGTCACTGTGTTAAAAAAAAAAAAGAAAGAAAATGTAATAAAAAAGGAAAAAAATAGAAAAAACTTATTATTATCATTTTTTTTTTTTTTTTTACATACTGTCACCAGTCAGTGTCCCTGATCACTGCCACACCAGTTATATGATAATGCTGTACTGTACTGGTGACAGAAATAAAAAGAAAAAAAATTGTGAACATTTTTTTTTCATTTCTTCATTTTCCAAACAATTGTGAAAAAAATTACAACTTCCTAAACTTTTGAAGAAAGATTTTTTTTTTTTCAAAATTTTTTGCAAAAAAAACATTTAGCAAATAATTAAAAAAACCCAGTGGTGATTAAATATGACCAACAGAAAGCTCTATTTGTGTGAAAAAAATGATAAAAAAATTCATATGGGTACAGTGTCGCATGACCGCGCAATTGTCATTTAAAGTGCGACAGCGCTGAAAGGTAAAAATCGGCCTGGGCAGGAAGGAGGGTAAAAGTGCCCGGTATTGAAGTGGTTAACTACTAGACTGGCTTTTAGTAGTTAAATGGTTTACTTTATTTCCTTCACACTGTGTTATTTGTTCTGTGCTGCCCAGCCCTTTTCTCCTTTTATCTTTTTTTTTACCTTTTTTCTTTTCATCTTTTATTATTGATCTTACTGAGAGATACCAAATGTGGCACCAGAAATATTTAACGGGAACACAAATGTAGAAGAACTGAATTGTATTGCTGCCGTCTATAATTGACTTATGAAGCATATCTTCCGTCTTTGACCTCCTCCTCTAATAGTCTCTGACCATCTCCTGTACTATGTCTGCAGTCTCTGACCATCTCCTGTACTATGTCTGCAGTCTCTGACCATCTCCTGTATCATGTCTGCAGTCTCTGACCATCTCCTGTATCATGTCTGCCGTCTCTGACCATCTCCTGTATCATGTCTGCAGTCTCTGACCATCTCCTGTATCATGTCTGCAGTCTCTGACCATCTCCTGTATCATGTCTGCCGTCTCTGACCATCTCCTGTATCATGTCTGCAGTCTCTGACCATCTCCTGTATCATGTCTGCAGTCTCTGACCATCTTCTGTATCATGTCCGCAGTCTCTGACCATCTCCTGTATCATGTCTGCAGTCTCTGACCATCTCCTGTATCATGTCTATAGTCTCTGACCATCTCCTGTATCATGTCTGCAGTCTCTGACCATCTCCTGTATCATGTCTGCAGTCTCTGACCATCTCCTGTATCATGTCTGCAGTCTCTGACCATCTCCTGTATCATGTCTGCAGTCTCTGACCATCTCCTGTATCATGTCTGCAGTCTCTGACCATCTCCTGTACTATGTCTTCAGTCTCTGACCATCTCCTGTATCATGTCTGCGGTCTCTGACCATCTCCTGTATCATGTCTGCGGTCTCTGACATCTACTGTATCATGTCTGCAGTCTCTGACCATCTCCTGTATTATGTCTATAGTGTCTGACCATCTCCTGTATCATGTCTGCAGTCTCTGACCATCTCCTGTATCATGTCTGCAGTCTCTGACCATCTCTTGTATCATGTCTGCAAAGTTCAAAGGATAAGATTGTTCTTCCCATGGCAAACATGGCAGCTGTCAAGCACAGAGAAGGCCGCCCTGTATAGGTGAAGTACAGAGAAGGCCGCCCTGTATAGGTGAAGTGCAGAGAAGGCCGCCCTGTATAGGTGAAGCACAGAGAAGGCCGCCCTGTATAGGTGAAGCACAGAGAAGGCCGCCATGTATAGGTGAAGCACAGAGAAGGCCGCCCTGTATAGGTGAAGCACAGAGAAGGCCGCCCTGTACAGGTGAAGCACAGAGAAGGTCGCCCTGTATAGGTGAAGTGCAGAGAAGGCCGCCCTGTATAGGTGAAGCACAGAGAAGGCCGCCCTGTATAGGTGAAGCACAGAGAAGGCCGCCCTGTATAGGTGAAGCACAAAGAAGGCCGCCATGTATAGGTGAAGCACAGAGAAGGCCGCCCTGTATAGGTGAAGCACAGAGAAGGCCGCCCTGTATAGGTGAAGCACAGGTGAAGCACAGAGAAGGCTGCCCTGTATAGGTGAAGCACAGAGAAGGCTGCCCTGTATAGGTGAAGCACAGAGAAGGCCGCCCTGTATAGGTGAAGCACAGAGAAGGCCGCCCTGTACAGGTGAAGCACAGAGAAGGCCGCCCTGTATAGGTGAAGCACAAAGAAGGCCGCCCTGTATAGGTGAAGCACAGAGAAGGCTGCCCTGTATAGGTGAAGCACACACAAGGCCGCCCTGTACAGGTGAAGCACAGAGAAGGATGCCCTGTATAGGTGAAGCACAGAGAAGGCCGCCCTGTATAGGTGAAGCACAGAGAAGGCCGCCCTGTATAGGTGAAGCACAGAGAAGGCCGCCCTGTATAGGTGAAGCACAGAGAAGGCCGCCTTGGATAGATGAAGCACAGAGAAGGCCGCCCTGTATAGGTGAAGCACAGAGAAGGCCGCCCTGTACAGGTGAAGCACAGAGAAGGCTGCCCTGTATAGGTGAAGCACAGAGAAGGCTGCCCTGTATAGGTGAAGCACAGAGAAGGATGCCCTGTATAGGTGAAGCACAGAGAAGGCCGCCTTGTATAGGTGAAGCACAGAGAAGGCCGCCCTGTATAGGTGAAGCACAGAGAAGGATGCCCTGTATAGGTGAAGCACAGAGAAGGCCGCCCTGTATAGGTGAAGCACAGAGAAGGATGCCCTGTATAGGTGAAGCACAGAGAAGGCTGCCCTGTATAGGTGAAGCACACACAAGGCCGCCCTGTACAGGTGAAGCACAGAGAAGGATGCCCTGTATAGGTGAAGCACAGAGAAGGCCGCCCTGTACAGGTGAAGCACAGAGAAGGATGCCCTGTATAGGTGAAGCACAGAGAAGGCCGCCCTGTATAGGTGAAGCACAGAGAAGGCCGCCCTGTATAGGTGAAGCACAGAGAAGGCCGCCCTGTATAGGTGAAGCACAGAGAAGGCCGCCCTGTATAGGTGAAGCACAGAGAAGGCCGCCCTGTATAGGTGAAGCACAGAGAAGGATGCCCTGTATAGGTGAAGCACAGAGAAGGCCGCCCTGTATAGGTGAAGCACAGAGAAGGATGCCCTGTATAGGTGAAGCACAGAGAAGGCTGCCCTGTATAGGTGAAGCACACACAAGGCCGCCCTGTACAGGTGAAGCACAGAGAAGGCCGCCCTGTACAGGTGAAGCACAGAGAAGGCCGCCCTGTACAGGTGAAGCACAGAGAAGGCTGCCCTGTATAAGTGAAGCACAGAGAAGGCTGCCCTGTATAGGTGAAGCACAGAGAAGGCCGCCCTGTATAGGTGAAGCACAAAGAAGGCCGCCCTGTATAGGTGAAGCACAGAGAAGGCCGCCCTGTATAGGTGAAGCACAGAGAAGGCCGCCCTGTATAGGTGAAGCACAGAGAAGGCCGCCATGTATAGGTGAAGCACAGAGAAGGCCGCCCTGTATAGGTGAAGCACAGAGAAGGCCGCCCTGTACAGGTGAAGCACAGAGAAGGTCGCCCTGTATAGGTGAAGTGCAGAGAAGGCCGCCCTGTATAGGTGAAGCACAGAGAAGGCCGCCCTGTATAGGTGAAGCACAGAGAAGGCCGCCCTGTATAGGTGAAGCACAAAGAAGGCCGCCATGTATAGGTGAAGCACAGAGAAGGCCGCCCTGTATAGGTGAAGCACAGAGAAGGCCGCCCTGTATAGGTGAAGCACAGGTGAAGCACAGAGAAGGCTGCCCTGTATAGGTGAAGCACAGAGAAGGCTGCCCTGTATAGGTGAAGCACAGAGAAGGCCGCCCTGTATAGGTGAAGCACAGAGAAGGCCGCCCTGTACAGGTGAAGCACAGAGAAGGCCGCCCTGTATAGGTGAAGCACAAAGAAGGCCGCCCTGTATAGGTGAAGCACAGAGAAGGCTGCCCTGTATAGGTGAAGCACACACAAGGCCGCCCTGTACAGGTGAAGCACAGAGAAGGATGCCCTGTATAGGTGAAGCACAGAGAAGGCCGCCCTGTATAGGTGAAGCACAGAGAAGGCCGCCCTGTATAGGTGAAGCACAGAGAAGGCCGCCCTGTATAGGTGAAGCACAGAGAAGGCCGCCTTGGATAGATGAAGCACAGAGAAGGCCGCCCTGTATAGGTGAAGCACAGAGAAGGCCGCCCTGTACAGGTGAAGCACAGAGAAGGCTGCCCTGTATAGGTGAAGCACAGAGAAGGCTGCCCTGTATAGGTGAAGCACAGAGAAGGATGCCCTGTATAGGTGAAGCACAGAGAAGGCCGCCTTGTATAGGTGAAGCACAGAGAAGGCCGCCCTGTATAGGTGAAGCACAGAGAAGGATGCCCTGTATAGGTGAAGCACAGAGAAGGCCGCCCTGTATAGGTGAAGCACAGAGAAGGATGCCCTGTATAGGTGAAGCACAGAGAAGGCTGCCCTGTATAGGTGAAGCACACACAAGGCCGCCCTGTACAGGTGAAGCACAGAGAAGGATGCCCTGTATAGGTGAAGCACAGAGAAGGCCGCCCTGTACAGGTGAAGCACAGAGAAGGATGCCCTGTATAGGTGAAGCACAGAGAAGGCCGCCCTGTATAGGTGAAGCACAGAGAAGGCCGCCCTGTATAGGTGAAGCACAGAGAAGGCCGCCCTGTATAGGTGAAGCACAGAGAAGGCCGCCCTGTATAGGTGAAGCACAGAGAAGGCCGCCCTGTATAGGTGAAGCACAGAGAAGGATGCCCTGTATAGGTGAAGCACAGAGAAGGCCGCCCTGTATAGGTGAAGCACAGAGAAGGATGCCCTGTATAGGTGAAGCACAGAGAAGGCTGCCCTGTATAGGTGAAGCACACACAAGGCCGCCCTGTACAGGTGAAGCACAGAGAAGGCCGCCCTGTACAGGTGAAGCACAGAGAAGGCCGCCCTGTACAGGTGAAGCACAGAGAAGGCTGCCCTGTATAAGTGAAGCACAGAGAAGGCTGCCCTGTATAGGTGAAGCACAGAGAAGGCCGCCCTGTATAGGTGAAGCACAAAGAAGGCCGCCCTGTATAGGTGAAGCACAGAGAAGGCCGCCCTGTATAGGTGAAGCACAGAGAAGGCTGCCCTGTATAGGTGAAGCACACACAAGGCCGCCCTGTACAGGTGAAGCACAGAGAAGGCCGCCCTGTACAGGTGAAGCACAGAGAAGGCTGCCCTGTATAGGTGAAGTACACAGAAGGCCACCCTGTATATGTGAAGCACAGAGAAGGCCGCCCTGTATAGGTGAAGCACAGAGAAGGCCGCCCTGTATAGGTGAAGCACAGAGAAGGCCGCCCTGTATAGGTGAAGCACAGAGAAGGCCGCCCTGTATAGGTGAAGCACAGAGAAGGCCGCCCTGTATAGGTGAACCACAGAGAAGGCCGCCCTGTATAGATGAAGCACAGAGAAGGCCGCCCTGCATAGATGAAGCACAGAGAAGGCCGCCCTGTATAGGGGAAGCACAGAGAAGGTCGCCCTGTATAGGTGAAGCACAGAGAAGGCCGTCCTGTATAGGGGAAGCACAGAGAAGGCCGTCCTGTACAGGTGAAGCACAGAGAAGGCCGCCCTGTATAGGTGAAGTGCAGAGAAGGCCGCCCTGTATAGGTGAAGCACAGAGAAGGCCGCCCTGTATAGGTGAAGCACAGAGAAGGCCGCCCTGTACAGGTGAAGCACAGAGAAGGCCGCCCTGTACAGGTGAAGCACAGAGAAGGCCGCCCTGTATAGGTGAAGCACAGAGAAGGCCGCCCTGTATAGGTGAAGCACAGAGAAGGCCGCTCTGCATAGATGAAGCACAGAGAAGGCCGCCCTGTATAGGTGAAGCACAGAGAAGGCCGCCCTGTATAGGGGAAGCACAGAGAAGGTCGCCCTGTATAGGTGAAGCACAGAGAAGGCCGTCCTGTATAGGGGAAGCACAGAGAAGGCCGCCCTGTACAGGTGAAGCACAGAGAAGGCCGCCCTGTATAGATGAAGCACAGAGAAGGCCGCCCTGCATAGATGAAGCACAGAGAAGGCCGCCCTGTATAGGGGAAGCACAGAGAAGGTCGCCCTGTATAGGTGAAGCACAGAGAAGGCCGTCCTGTATAGGGGAAGCACAGAGAAGGCCGCCCTGTACAGGTGAAGCACAGAGAAGGCCGCCCTGTACAGATGAAGCACAGAAAAGGCCGCCCTGTACAGGTGAAGCACAGAGAAGGCCGTCCTGTATAGGTGAAGCACAGAAAAGGCAGCCCTGTATAGGTGAAACACAGAGAAGGCCGCCCTGTATAGGTGAAGCACAGAGAAGGCCGTCCTGTATAGGTGAAGCACAGAGAAGGATACCCTGTATAGGTGAAGCACAGAGAAGGCCGTCCTGTATAGGGGAAGCACAGAGAAGGCCGCCCTGTACAGGTGAAGCACAGAGAAGGCCGCCCTGTATAGATGAAGCACAGAGAAGGCCGCCCTGTACAGGTGAAGCACAGAGAAGGCCGCCCTGTATAGGTGAAGCACAGAGAAGGCAGCCCTATATAGGTGAAACACAGAGAAGGCCGCCCTGTATAGGTAAAGCACAGAGAAGGATGCCCTGTATAGGTGAAGCACAGAGAAGGTCGCTCTGCATAGATGAAGCACAGAGAAGGCCGCCCTGTATAGGTGAAGCACAGAGAAGGCCGCCCTGTATAGGTGAAGCACAGAGAAGGCCGCTCTGCATAGATGAAGCACAGAGAAGGCCGCCCTGTATAGGTGAAGCACAGAGAAGGCCGCCCTGTATAGGGGAAGCACAGAGAAGGTCGCCCTGTATAGGTGAAGCACAGAGAAGGCCGTCCTGTATAGGGGAAGCACAGAGAAGGCCGCCCTGTACAGGTGAAGCACAGAGAAGGCCGCCCTGTATAGGTGAAGCACAGAGAAGGCCGCCCTGCATAGATGAAGCACAGAGAAGGCCGCCCTGTATAGGGGAAGCACAGAGAAGGTCGCCCTGTATAGGTGAAGCACAGAGAAGGCCGCCCTGTACAGGTGAAGCACAGAGAAGGCCGCCCTGTATAGGTGAAGCACAGAGAAGGCCGCCCTGCATAGATGAAGCACAGAGAAGGCCGCCCTGTATAGGGGAAGCACAGAGAAGGCCGCCCTGTACAGGTGAAGCACAGAGAAGGCTGCCCTGTATAAGTGAAGCACAGAGAAGGCTGCCCTGTATAGGTGAAGCACAGAGAAGGCCGCCCTGTATAGGTGAAGCACAAAGAAGGCCGCCCTGTATAGGTGAAGCACAGAGAAGGCTGCCCTGTATAGGTGAAGCACACACAAGGCCGCCCTGTACAGGTGAAGCACAGAGAAGGCCGCCCTGTACAGGTGAAGCACAGAGAAGGCCGCCCTGTACAGGTGAAGCACAGAGAAGGCTGCCCTGTATTGGTGAAGTACACAGAAGGCCACCCTGTATATGTGAAGCACAGAGAAGGCCGCCCTGTATAGGTGAAGCACAGAGAAGGCCGCCCTGTATAGGTGAAGCACAGAGAAGGCCGCCCTGTATAGGTGAAGCACAGAGAAGGCCGCCCTGTATAGGTGAACCACAGAGAAGACCGCCCTGTATAGGTGAAGCACAGGTGAAGCACAGAGAAGGCTGCCCTGTATAGGTGAAGCACAGAGAAGGCTGCCCTGTATAGGTGAAGCACAGAGAAGGATGCCCTGTATAGGTGAAGCACAGAGAAGGCCGCCCTGTATAGGTGAAGCACAGAGAAGGCCGCCCTGTATAGGTGAAGCACAGAGAAGGCCGCCCTGTATAGGTGAAGCACAGAGAAGGCCGCCCTGTATAGGTGAAGCACAGAGAAGGCTGCCCTGTATAGGTGAAGCACAGAGAAGGCCGCCCTGTATAGGTGAAGCACAGAGAAGGCCGCCCTGTATAGGTGAAGCACAGAGAAGGCTGCCCTGTATAGGTGAAGCACAGAGAAGGCTGCCCTATACAGGTGAAGTACAGAGAAGGCCACCCTGTACAGGTGAAGCACAGAGAAGGCCGCCCTGTATAGGTGAAGCACAGAGAAGGCCGCCCTGTATAGGTGAACCACAGAGAAGGCCGCCCTGTATAGGTGAAGCACAGGTGAAGCACAGAGAAGGCTGCCCTGTATAGGTGAAGCACAGAGAAGGCTGCCCTGTATAGGTGAAGCACAGAGAAGGATGCCCTGTATAGGTGAAGCACAGAGAAGGCCGCCCTGTATAGGTGAAGCACAGAGAAGGCCGCCCTGTATAGGTGAAGCACAGAGAAGGCCGCCCTGTATAGGTGAAGCACAGAGAAGGCTGCCCTGTATAGGTGAAGCACAGAGAAGGCCGCCCTGTATAGGGGAAGCACAGAGAAGGCCGCCCTGTACAGGTGAAGCACAGAGAAGGCCGCCCTGTATAGGTGAAGCACAGAGAAGGCCGCCCTGCATAGATGAAGCACAGAGAAGGCCGCCCTGTATAGGTGAAGCACAGAGAAGGCCGCCCTGTATAGGTGAAGCACAGAGAAGGCCGCCCTGTATAGGTGAAGCACAGAGAAGGCCGCCCTGTATAGGTGAAGCACAGAGAAGGCCGCCCTGTATAGGTGAGGCACAGAGAAGGCCGCCCTGTATAGGTGAAGCACAGAGAAGGCCGCCCTGTATAGGTGAAGCACAGAGAAGGCCGCCCTGTACAGGTGAAGCACAGAGAAGGCCGCCCTGTACAGGTGAAGCACAGAGAAGGCCGCCCTGTACAGGTGAAGCACAGAGAAGGCCGCCCTGCATAGATGAAGCACAGAGAAGGCCGCCCTGTATAGGTGAAGCACAGAGAAGGCCGCCCTGTATAGGTGAAACACAGAGAAGGCCGCCCTGCATAGATGAAGCACAGAGAAGGCCGCCCTGTATAGGTGAAGCACAGAGAAGGCCGCCCTGTATAGGTGAAGCACAGAGAAGGCCGCCCTGTATAGGTGAAGCACAGGTGAAGCACAGAGAAGGCTGCCCTGTATAGGTGAAGCACAGAGAAGGCTGCCCTGTATAGGTGAAGCACAGAGAAGGCTGCCCTGTACAGGTGAAGCACAGAGAAGGCCAACCTGTACAGGTGAAGCACAGAGAAGGCCGCCCTGTATAGGTGAAGCACAGAGAAGGCCGCCCTGTATAGGTGAACCACAGAGAAGGCCGCCCTGTATAGGTGAAGCACAGGTGAAGCACAGAGAAGGCTGCCCTGTATAGGTGAAGCACAGAGAAGGCTGCCCTGTATAGGTGAAGCACAGAGAAGGATGCCCTGTATAGGTGAAGCACAGAGAAGGCCGCCCTGTATAGGTGAAGCACAGAGAAGGCCGCCCTGTATAGGTGAAGCACAGAGAAGGCCGCCCTGTATAGGTGAAGCACAGAGAAGGCCACCCTGTATAGGTGAAGCACAGAGAAGGCCGCCCTGTACAGGTGAAGCACAGAGAAGGCTGCCCTGTACAGGTGAAGCACAGAGAAGGCCGCCCTGTATAGGTGAAGCACAGAGAAGGCCGCCCTGTATAGGTGAAGCACAGAGAAGGCCGCCCTGTATAGGTGAAGCACAGGTGAAGCACAGAGAAGGCTGCCCTGTATAGGTGAAGCACAGAGAAGGCTGCCCTGTATAGGTGAAGCACAGAGAAGGATGCCCTGTATAGGTGAAGCACAGAGAAGGCCGCCCTGTATAGATGAAGCACAGAGAAGGCCGCCCTGTATAGGGGAAGCACAGAGAAGGTCGCCCTGTATAGGGGAAGCACAGAGAAGGTCGCCCTGTATAGGTGAAGCACAGAGAAGGCCGCCCTGCATAGATGAAGCACAGAGAAGGCCGCCCTGTATAGGGGAAGCACAGAGAAGGCCGCCCTGTATAGGGGAAGCACAGAGAAGGTCGCCCTGTATAGGTGAAGCACAGAGAAGGCCGCCCTGTATAGGTGAAGCACAGAGAAGGCTGCCCTGTATAGGTGAAGCACAGAGAAGGCCGCCCTGTATAGGTGAAGCACAGAGAAGGCCGCCCTGTATAGGTGAAGCACAGAGAAGGCTGCCCTGTATAGGTGAAGCACAGAGAAGGCTGCCCTGTATAGGTGAAGCACAGAGAAGGATGCCCTGTATAGGTGAAGCACAGAGAAGGCCGCCCTGTATAGGTGAAGCACAGAGAAGGCCGCCCTGTATAGGTGAAGCACAGAGAAGGCTGCCCTGTATAGGTGAAGCACAGAGAAGGCTGCCCTGTATAGGTGAAGCACAGAGAAGGCCGCCCTGTATAGGGGAAGCACAGAGAAGGCCGCCCTGTACAGGTGAAGCACAGAGAAGGCCGCCCTGTATAGGTGAAGCACAGAGAAGGCCGCCCTGCATAGATGAAGCACAGAGAAGGCCGCCCTGTATAGGTGAAGCACAGAGAAGGCCGCCCTGTATAGGTGAAGCACAGAGAAGGCCGCCCTGTATAGGTGAAGCACAGAGAAGGCCGCCCTGTATAGGTGAAGCACAGAGAAGGCCGCCCTGTATAGGTGAAGCACAGAGAAGGCCGCCCTGTATAGGTGAAGCACAGAGAAGGCCGCCCTGTACAGGTGAAGCACAGAGAAGGCCGCCCTGTACAGGTGAAGCACAGAGAAGGCCGCCCTGTACAGGTGAAGCACAGAGAAGGCCGCCCTGCATAGATGAAGCACAGAGAAGGCCGCCCTGTATAGGTGAAGCACAGAGAAGGCCGCCCTGTATAGGTGAAACACAGAGAAGGCCGCCCTGCATAGATGAAGCACAGAGAAGGCCGCCCTGTATAGGTGAAGCACAGAGAAGGCCGCTCTGTATAGGTGAAGCACAGAGAAGGCCGCCCTGTATAGGTGAAGCACAGGTGAAGCACAGAGAAGGCTGCCCTGTATAGGTGAAGCACAGAGAAGGCTGCCCTGTATAGGTGAAGCACAGAGAAGGCTGCCCTGTATAGGTGAAGCACAGAGAAGGCCGCCCTGTATAGGTGAAGCACAGGTTCACTTTAAATCCAATATGGATTGTGTGTTAGTAAAATACTTTGCATGCTAATCAGCATTCCACTAAGAAGAATGGAATAGCTACTTGATTGTGTCCTGGGCACACGGGTCCACGGTGAGGACTTGTATGACATGGAGTTGCTACACACAACAAAAGTCGCATGGTGATCAAACAATCACTCTGAGAATACATACAAAGGCAGGTAAGTGATAAGGTGTATACAAACACGCACCGCTACAGCGTGCAATGACCGCTGACAATGAATGATTTCCCAGACCGCAAACCGTGCATGATGGATGAATCACCTGCAGGTATGAAATGTGCTGAGTTACTGCACCTGTATATCTACCCAGCCCTGCCTTCAATGTCTTCATAGTTAAAGTGAAATATTATATACAGTGTATATATATATATATATATATATATATATATATATATATGTATTCACTATATTACCAAAAGTATTGGGACGCCTGCCTTTACACGCACATGAACTTTAATGGCATCCCAGTCTTCGTCCGTAGGGTTCAATATTGAGTCGGCCCACCCTTTGTAGCTATAACAGCTTCAACTGTCCTGGGAAGGCCATCCACAAGGTTTAGGAGTGTGTCTATTGGAATCTTGGACTATTCTTCAGAAGCGCATTTGTGAGGTCAGGCACTGATGTTGGACGAGAAGGCCTGGCTCGCAGTCTCTAATTCATCCCAATGGTGTGCTATCGGGTTGAGGTCAGGACTCTGTGCAGGCCAGTCAAGTTCCTTCATCCCAAACTCGCTTATCCGTGTCTTTATGGACCTTGCTTTGTGCACTGGTCCAAATCATTTGGTGGAGAGGGGATTAAAGTGTGGGGTTGTTTTTCAGGGGTTGGGCATGGCCTATTGAGAACTATTGAGGCGTCAGCATACCAAGACATTTTGGACAATTTCATGCTCCCAACTTTGTAGGAACAGTTTGAGGATGGCCCCTTCCTGTCCCAACATGACTGTGCACCTTTTAAACTAAATTGAAACTTATAATTATATCCACGTGTATTGTACCAAATTGCCAATCCTTGTGTAATATATTGTATTCAATAAAAATAAAATATTGTTGTGCCCTTAATGTATCAATGTGTAACATTCACCCAATACTTCTGTAAGATAACTCTGAGTAAATGTGCAAAACTTTAAAAAATAAAAATGAAAAAATGAAGTTAATAAATGACTTTTCCCCTCGGGGTGATAAGACCAAATCATTGGTGCTTCAAAAGAGTTGGCAAAAATGTGCAAAATAGGCAATTTCATGAATGAATAAAAAAATATCAATTCATTAACAATCCTACTGGGTGGTGTATCCAAATCACCAGTGCTACAAAGGCGTGTGCAAATCCATAAACACATCAATAAAACAAATTCATATAACAGTCTTACAAATGTATCAATAAAGTATCAATAATCAGTCCATTTTTGTGTTAATCCAAAAAACAAATGTCCATAAATAAGTGAACTAAAGTCCAGTGTTGCTACAGAGCATACAAAAATTGGAGTTTTTCTCATTTTTATTATTTAAAGTTTTGTACTTTTACTCTGAGTTATCTTACACAAGATATGCAGTTATATAGTTAGTCAGGTAAAAAGACACAAGTCCATCTAGTTCAGCCAAATAAAATACAAATCATATCCCCTCTTATGTATTTATACAGTATCCTACAACAGTGAGTACACTCCTCACATTAATGTAATTATTTTCTTCTATCTTTTTCATGTGACAACACTGAAGAAATGACACTTTGCTACAATGTAAAGTAGTGAGTGTACAGCTTGTATAACAGTGTAAATTTGCTGTCCCCTCAAAATAACTCAACACACAGCCATTAATGTCTAAACCGCTGGCAACAAAAGTGAGTACACCCCTAAGTGAAAATGTCCAAATTGGGCCCAAAGTGTCAATATTTTGTGTGGTCACCATTATTTTCCAGCACTGCCTTAACCCTCTTGGGCATGGAGGTCACCAGAGTTTCACAGGTTGTCACTGGAGTCGTCTTCCCCTCCTCCATGATGACATCACAGAGCTGGTGGATGTTAGAGACCTTGCGCTCCTCCACCTTCTGTTTGAGAATGTCCCACAGATGTTCAATAGGGTTTAGGTCTGGAGACATGCTTAGCCAGTCCATCACCTTTACCCTCAGCTTCTTTAGCAAGGCAGTGGTCGTCTTGGAGGTGTGTTTGGGGTCGTTATCATGTTGGAATACTGCCCTGCGGCCCAGTCTCTGAAGGGAGGGGATCATGCCCTGCTTCAGTATGTCACAGTACATGTTGGCATTCATGGTTCCCTCAATGATCTGTAGATCCCCAGTGCCGGCAGCACTCATGTAGCCCCAGACCATGACACTCCCACCACCATGCTTGACTGTAGACAAGACACACTTGTCTTTGTACTCCTCACCTGGTTGCCCCCACACACGCTTGTCACCATCTGAACCAAATAAGTTTATTTTGGTCTCATCAGACCACAGGACATGGTTCCAGTAATCCATGTCCTTAGTCTGCTTGTCTTCAGCAAACTGTTTGCGGGCTTTCTTGTGCGTCATCTTTAGAAGAGGCTTCCTTCTGGGACAACAGCCATGCAGACCAATTTGATGCAGTATGCGGCGTATGGTCTGAGCACTGACAGGCTGACCCCCCACCACTACAACCTCTGCAGCAATGCTGTCAGCACTCATACGTCTATTTCCCAAACACAACCTCTGGATATGACGCTGAGCACGTGACCTCAACTTCCTTGGTCGACCATGGCGAGGACTGTTCTGAGTGGAAACTGTCCTGTTATACCTCTGTATGGTCTTGGCCACCGTGCTGCAGCTCAGTTTCAGGGTCTTTGGAATCTTCTTATAGCCTAGGCCATCTTTATGTAGAGCAACAATTCTTTTTTTCAGATCCTCAGAGAGTTCTTTGCCATGAGGTGCCATGTTGAACTTCCAGTGACCAGTATGAGAGAGTGAGAGCGATAACATCAAATTTAACACACCGGCTCCCCATTCACACCTGAGACCTTGTAACATTAACGAGCCACATGACACCGGGGAGGGAAAATGGCTAATTGGGCCCAATTTGGACATTTTCACTTAGGGGTGTACTCACTTTTGTTGCCAGCGGTTTAGACATTAATGGCTGTGTATTGAGTTATTTTGGGGGGACAGCAAATTTACACTGTTATACAAGCTGTACACTCACTACTTTACATTGTAGCAAAGTGTCATTTCTTCAGTGTTGTCACATGAAAAGATAGAATAAAATATTTACAAAAATTTGAGGGATGTACTTACTTTTGTGAGATACTGTAGCTGGTTACTTACTATGATTTCCCCAACCGTATAGCTGGTATATTTACCACTGCATATACGGTAGATATTGAAAGAATAAATGATCTTTTCTTTTAACTTTACATAATGACTAAATTATACACCACACTTTTTTTGAGGTTTTCATCCGAATAATCAACCAATCGAAACAATAATCGGCCAACTAATACATTATGTTAGTTGCAACCTTGGTTCACATGGATGAGCAGGACAGCTTTTTGCTGGAGGACACTGGAGACAGAGGAGGAGAGAGGAGATGGAGAGGAGCCACAGCCCACCACCGTCCGCTGTGCCGGGGGACACTGGAGCAGCAGGAGGAGAGGAGGAGACAGAGAGAACACCGGAGCCGCAGTCCGCCACCTAGATGGGATAAGTGGCGGACCAACTGGCAGACAGCGACGGCGGAGGGGGGGGGGGGGTGATTGTTTATTTGCCGACACCAGCCTATACGCATTCATATAAGGAAGGGGGATGGTATCTTGGGGGCCCCTTATTGCCCCCCCCCCCCCCACACACACAGATCCCCACCACCCCCAGGACAGGCTTGTGGGGAAAAGGCCCCTGTCCTCATCAACATGTTTATATTTAAAAAATATATTTTTAAAAATATAATAATAAAAGTATATAAAAGTAAAAATATTTTTACTAATATTTTAATAAATAATAAAAGGTACTGGAATACAATTTACCTTTAAAGGGGCTGTACACCCTCATGGGGTTTTTACCTTAATGCTTTCTTTGCATTAAGGTGAAAAACCTTCTGTAGTGCTGCAGCCCCCCAGCCCCCCCCCCCCCCCCCATTTTACTTACCTGAAAGCTGTCATCCTCCAGCCAGGAAAGAGCACACCAGATCTAACTGGTGTCTTGTATCCTGATTGGATAGATTGATAGCAGCGCAGTCTATGGCTCCCGCTGCTGTCAATCAAATCCAATGACACGTGGGCCAAGTCCTGTATTCTGTGTGAATGAACACAGATGCGGGACTCGGGAGCGCGCCTGCACAGGTGTCCACCTTAGGAGAGCGCTTCTCCAACATGGACACTGGATGCAGGGAGGAGCCACCAGAGCCGCTGAGGGATCCCAGAAGAGGAGGATCGGGGGCCGCTCTGTGCAAAACGAACTGCACTGTGGAGGTAAGTATAACATGTTTGTTAATTTTATTTATTTTTAAAAGGAGGGTTTGCAAGCCCTTTAACCGGTTCCCGACCGGCGCACGCCGATGTACGTCGGCAGAATGGCACGGCTGGGCAAATGAGTGTACCTGTACGTCCATTTGAATTCCCCGCCGTGCCATTGCGTGCGCCCGCCGTGCCATTGCGTGCGCCCCGATTGCCGGGATACCCACGATCGCCTCACGGAGAGGACGAACGGGGAGATGCCGTTGTAAACAGCATCTACCCGTTCTGCCTAGTGACAAGTGTCACTCGATCTCTGCTCCCTGTCATCGGAGCAGAGATCAGTGACGTCACACATACAGCCCATCCCCCTACAGTTAGTAATCACTCCCTAAGACACACTTAACCCCTCCCCGCCCCCTAGTGGTTAACCTCTTCACTGCCAGTGCCATTTACATAGTAATCAGTGCATTTTTAATTGCACTGATCGCTGTATAAATGACAATGGTCCCAAAAATGTGTCAAAAATGTCCGACATGTCCGCCATAACGTCGCAGTCACAATAAAAATCGCTGATCGCCGCCATTACTAGTAAAAAAAAAATTATTACAGTTTTTCTCCATTGTTTTGGCTCATTTCTTGAAACAGAAATTACATTCTCAAAACTCTAAGTTCATTTGGCAAAACAGTCTTACAGTTCAGCACAACTCTATAACTCACATGCAAAAGCTCATATCTCTCCCAAAACTGTTCACTCATGCTTCAAAACCATATTCCTTTCCCATATAAAGAGTCAGGGCTACCAAAATTGCAAAGATTCTTCTCAATTGCTTTGGCTCATTTCTTGAAACAGACCAGACGTTCTCCACTCTCTTGGTGCTTTTGCCAAAATAACCTGGATGGTTCAGCACAACACCATGGTTCACCTTCAAAAGCTCATATCTTTCCCAAAACAGTTCACTCATGTATAAAAAATAAATTTCTCTCTCATTCAAATAGTCAGTGCCCCCAAAATGCTTCATCCCTTTGGCATTGTGTAAGCACTGCAAGTCAAAATGTTTAGATGTTTTGTCTCTAAGGCTGGGTTCACACTGCTGCGGTGGCAGACATCGTATGTGATTTGCAGTGCACTGCTGTTCACATCACATGCGACGTCTGTGCTGTGCGATATCAGCCATACAGATAGCATGGCTGATATCGCACCGCATTCGGTCCAAACTCGCACAGGACCCTTTTTTTTGTTTGGACCAGAATCGGATCGCATGGGTGTTCACACCTATGCGATCCGATACATGTCCGAATTGTCAGTTCGCAGTGCGATATGCGAGCTGAACTGGGGGTGTCGTTAACATTGTATGACACTCCCCAGCAGTTCGCATATGGCAGTGTGAACTGCCGCGCAAGTTGGTGCGATGCGGGAACCCGCAGTAAATTTGCTGCGTTCCCGCACCGCAGCAGTGTGAACCTAGCCTAAGGCAGAGGACCATTGAAATATCCCTCATCCCTCAATATTCCTCATGTCCACCTTTCAGTCTTAGCCCAGTCCTTCATTGACAATGATTACAGTTTTTGTCTAGCTAACTGAATACAATTGTGTATAAAACTGAAAAAAAAGAAAAGATTTTAGGGTAAGAGTAGCCTCCAAGGTTTGACATCACACATTGCACTCATACTGCCAAGGAAAAATCACTTTACAGTATTGTAACCATTATCATTTACACACAAAGTTACAGTAAGTCCATACATTAGAGTAAAAAGAAAATTTATTATACAGTAATATACAAAAATATATACACACAAACAAAAAACAAGGAAAATTACATTTAGCCTACAGTGCTGTAAATAAAGCTGGAGTTTCACAACTACTGTAACATCTCTTCACTTGGCCACCGTCCTCACCCTCCTGCCCATCCACACGCTGCTGTCTGTCTGGCCACAGATTCTCATCAACATCGCAGCGTATATCCTCCCTTGCGATGCAACGAGGGAAGAAACGGCGTGCATGTCGCAACCATCCCCTACACTGATCTCCTGTAATATCCTCACAGGCAGCATCCATTGCATGGAGCAGGGACCTCTGATCTTGAGCCCGATGCTCATACACTCTCCACCTCCAAGCAGAGAAAAACTCCTCAATAGGACTGAGGAAAGGAGAGTAAGGTGGTAGGAACACCATATCCATCCTTGGATGAGCAGTGAACCAGGCCCTGATAAGCGGGCCACGGTGGAAATTCACATTGTCCCATACAATTATATATTGTGGTAGGTGAGGCCCTATGAGACCTCTCATTTTTAGGGATCAAATCCAAATGAAGGCGGTCCAAGAAGATGAGGAGCTTCTGTGTATTGTATGGGCCAAGACTGGGGATGTGAGTGGCCACACCATTCTCAGAAATGGCAGCACACATAGTTATATTGCCCCCTCGCTGGCCTGGGACATCCACTGTGGCCCGGTGGCCAATAAAATTACGGCCACGTCTTCGGCCCTTGGCCAGGTTGAAGCCAGCCTCATCCACATATACGAGTATGTGAGAAGTCTTGTTTCCTTCCAATGCCATCATTCTCTACAATAGAGTAAAAAAAGAAAACATCAAATCAGTCATACAGAAGAGTCGTATACTACAGTTACAGACAGTTACATAGGAATTAGGGTTGTCCCGATACCGATACTAGTACAAGTACTTGTACTCGGGCAAATGCTCCGATGCTTCCGCCGATACCTGGAAGTCAGCTGTGATCGGCGCGTGGGGGAGTTACAAGATTCTCCCCCAGCGGCTTTCAGCGGCTTTAGTGACATACAGCGGTGATCGGTCACAGCTGACTGTCACTGCATCCTCCTCCATGTCCCCTCCGTTCCTCTGTCCCCCTCCGCTGTCCCCAGGGGCGTTGCTAGGTGGCAAAAAGACCAGGGGCTTCAGCCCGAAGTCCAAAAACCGGGGGGGGGGGGGGTGGCGTGGCTTTTTTTTTGGGCTGCGTGGTGGGGTTGTGTGACTTACCAGTGCCTATCAATGCTGACCAGTAAACACACCTACCTGAGACTGACCTACATACACTGACCTACATACACTGACCTGCCTGACCTATATACACTGACCTACATACACTGACCTACATACACTGACCTACATACACTGACCTACATACACTGACCTACATACACTGACCTACATACACTGACCTGCCTGACCTGTATACACTGACCTATATACACTGACCACTATACACACATTGCGTGTCTGACCTACCTCAGCTGTGGTGTGCGGTCACAGCAGGCAGTCAGTCACTTGTCACCATCAGAGAGGAGCCGAGGAGGAGAGGAAAGCCTCCTGCCCGAGCGGGGATGTAGCGTTCCCGCCTTCTGGAGCCTGCAGGCTAAGATGGACGTCACGTCACACGTCCCGCTCCAGAAGGCGGGAGCTGCGGCACTCTGCCACTTTCGGCCGCACTCGGCCGCTATGGCACTCGGGGACTTACTCGCCTACTTTCGGCCGCTATGGCACTCGGGGACTCGGCCCGCACTCACAATCAGATCGGTCCCGGCGCCGGCACTCGGGGCTGACAATGGAATGCAGCATTCCATAGACTCTGGCTTTTTGGGGTCACGTTCGGGGCTTCAGCCCCCCCTAGCCACCCCCTCCATACGCCCCTGGCTGTCCCCCTCCGTTCCGCCGTTCCCCTCTCCTTCTCTGTCCCCCTCCGCTGTCCCCTCCGTTCTGCTATCCCCCTCTCCTTCTCTGTCCCCTCCGTTCTGCTGTGCCTCTCTGCTGTCCCCCTCCATTCCGCTGTTCCCCTCTCCTTCTCTGTCCCCCTCCGCTGTCCCCTCCGTTCTGCTGTGCCTCTCCGCTGTCCCCTCCGTTCCCCTCTCCTTCTCTGTCCCCCTCCGCTGTCCCCCTCCGTTCCGCTGTCCCCCTCCTCCTTCCTTTGTGAATGGACAGAGTCAGCTGACTCTGTCCATTCACATAGATGAAACATTGTAATCTCCTGTGATTACGATGTGTCAGTTTATGAATGGAGAGGAGCCACTGTCTTCTCTCCATTCATTCTCAGTGCAGCTGAGGCTGCAGAGAAAGGGACTGGGGAATCTCTATCCTCTGTCTCTTTCTCTGTCTCAAGGGGGAGATATCAGAGGTCTGTTACGTAAGACCCATGATATCTCACCAAAGCCCCCCAACAGGGCTGATAAAAAAATAAATAAAAAAAAAAACACATATTGCAAGAATAAAAAAAAGTATCGGTATCGGCGAGTACTTGAAAAAAAGTATCGGTTGTACTTGTACTCGGTCCTAAAAGAGTGGTATCAGGACAACCCTAATAGGAATGTTCTATGTTCTACACAAGTTCAATATACTACTGGCCAGTATTCCAGTGGTTCCAAACCTGGGGTACATGTACCCTAAGAAGAGGTACTACAGGGGGGATTTAACAGAAAGGGGAGGGGAAAAATTATCAACGAGTAGACTTACTGAAATGTTACAGTAAAACCCACAGTAATAGATTTGCATGGGAGGCACTACTGTAATTGCAGCTCTTTGACCCTTTTTCTTACTGTATTATATGTTATATTCTTCAAAATAAGGATTCTAATGATAATTGCATCATACAGTAAGCTGCAGTTTTTAGGCAAAATGTTTATAAATCAGATACGTAAATCAAATACTTTCATACCTGGATTACCTGGATTCAGAAATCAGGTAAAGTGGGTACATTTCGGGAACCACTGCTTACGGTAATTGTAAAAAGGTTATCTTGGACAACCAGTGACTGACTTACATGTACATACTGGTACCGCAGCTCTTTCACTCTGTCAGAGTTCCTCTCAAACGGTACCCTGTAAATTTGCTTCATTGTCATCTGATGCTTCTTCAATATGCGGCTATTGAGGAGATGCTTATAGAGTGACATTTTGGAATATGGCTTTGTCTTGTAGGATTTCAGTGCGGATCTGTCTCAATGTGATGGCATTATTTGCAAGCACCATGTTACAGATCTCTTGTTCTTGTTGTTCATTGAGAAGTTTTCTTCGGCCACCCGTGCCAGGTTGTCGTCCAATCCTAGACATAGAATTCAAAGGACAACACTCCATTCCTAATTTATACCTTATGTATTCCATACAGAATGAGTTACCAATGTAATCGTATTGTTGTTTTACTTACAGTAACTTTACCACAATTCTAATGAATCACTGCACAGTGACTGGAATACTACTGTAAACTGTATCATCAATATTGTAGAAAATAAACTATTCCATAGTTTATGTTCTACAATATTTTTCTTGTCATTGTTAGTATCATACGTAACATCCCACTGAGGTAAGATACTGTAATACTGTAGGCCTATCACACACACACACACACACACACACTAAATGAATACGTAAATGAGTAAATAAACATATTTGTTGCTCTATGCACAGTGTCCTGTCCTATACATTATATAATTCCATCATTGACTGACTACATACCTGTTTTCCCTGCGAAAGGTTTGGATGATAGAGGAGACTGTAGAGCGAGGCACATTAGGCTGCACTCGGCGACCTTCCTCCGCCATTGTGAGGCCATGGTTGATGACATGATCTATAATTGTGGCCCGAATTTCATCAGGGACAGCATGGTGTCTTCGTGCTCCTCTGCCTCTTCCCCCTATTCCACCACCACGCAGCCTTACTCCTCCTCCTCTTCTTCTTCCTCTTCCTCGAGCAGGCAGTTGCCCTTGTTCATCTACTTGGCCAGGTGCCTCCATGTTCAGAAATTGTACTGGTCCTGCATGGTCAAGCTCTATATATACATGTTTGGCAGCATTCACAATCATGGACAGCACCTGTCAGGTAACTAAACATACTGTTTGATTGGTCATCTGAGACTAACTACAACTCATCCTTTGTTAGTCAAGTTCTAGTTGCACCTGACTGTCAATTGCTGTAATCATTTTATCAAATGTTCTAAGAGATTCATATATGGTATTCATGGTATTATGTTCCTGAATCATTTTGACAATTGAACAGACTATTGTGCATGTGATGACTTAAACAATGAAATGACGCTGATACGTTTTGGAGAGAACAACCATTAGACTGAGAATTGACAATCAGTTTAGATCAACAAGATCTATTCACTTGGAAATTGTGCTAAATGTAGGCTACTTGTACTTAATCATTTGAAAGATGTACTGAGACATTGAGACATGTACTGAGACATTTGCAATTTTGATGAAATGAGTGAGAAATTCAATTCAGTTGTGAACAATTGCCAAGTGGTTTGGAGATTTGTCCATGTTGTTTTGAGAATGTCATTTCTGTTTCAAGAAATGAGCCAAAACAATAGAGAAAAACTGTAAAAAAAAAACAATGTCTTCCTTCAAAAAAAAATAAAAAATGTAATTTTAAGAACGTTCGTTTTCGATTTTTTTTTAGGTCAAATTGATTTTGCTGCAATTTGCG